>CAJVGC010000060.1:15877131-16043819 GCA_910822075.1 Senecio squalidus | reverse complement strand
TTTTCACTAGACTCTAAATCTTTTTTCTTTTTACTGCACTTTCAATTCTCTTCAATTCTCGATACCAAAAATAAATTTGAATTTCAAAGTCTACTACTTCTCCATTATCAATTCTTCAGTTTCTTTCTTTCGGAACAACGTCAATACCTCCCAATATTTTCTATCCCAGATGAATTATTGCAGGTAGATATTTTTAAATAATATTATTTGATAAAATTATTTTTGTAATAAATTTGGATGAAACCCCCTCATTATATGTCGAATTAATTTGTGGAATAGGTGATTCGAGAGAATCAAGTAGCGGTGGTGGTTGGTGAAACTGGTTCCGAAAAGACAACACAATTAACTCAGGTATGATATCAAATATTCATGCGATGTCTGTGTTTTATGAACAATACTACAATGACACATCTTTATTCTGATATGTAACATGTGGAAAATCATTGATGCAATTCACTCGGGGGGTCTTTTGGAAGCAGAATACACTAAAACTGAGATATTTGGGCTTGAGATTCCAACTGCAATCGAAGGTGTTCCTTCAGAGATACTTGATCCAGCAAACACAGTAAGTTGGCGAAGCTAAGTGTGATAATTATCATGAAGCACAGAGATATTTATGTGTTTGTATTTGTTTGCAGTGGCCAAGTAAGGTGGGTCACATGGAGAAGTTAACAAAGTTGGGAGGGTTGTTCAAGAAGAACTTTGAGATAATTTTTTTATAAATCATTTTTAAATCTTCACCATATATATATATATATATATATATATATATATATATATATATATATATATATATATATATATATATATGGTGAAGATTTAAAAATGATTCTAAGATTTATTTTTGTTTCTTTTTCTTAAATTTTATGTAATATGTTTGAATGGAATTAATATGTTTATAATATCTACCTTATTTTCAAGTATTGTCCTTTGTTAATTAGTTTACCGACTTTCTTATTTTTATCTTTTGAATCCATAAACAACTTTAATAAACATAAAATTAAAAGATAATTGTTCTTTTTAATAAATTTACTAACTTGTCAAAACCGCATTAGATTAACTTTTTTTGTTATTTTTTACTAACTTTCTATGTAGTTCCGTGTAGTACACGGGCACTAAGCTAGTTATGTAAATATTGTAAAAAACACAAATTAGACACTCTCTCTCTCTCTCTCTCTCTCTCTCTCTCTCTCTCTCTCTCTCTCTCTCTCTCTCTTTCTCTCTCTCTCTCTCTCTCAACTTTTGTATATCTTTTATGTGATATGTAAAAATGTAGTTTCATTTTGAATTTTTTAAGAGTTAAAAGAACTATGTATAATTTTTTTTCTATAGAATAGATTATCAGTGTAACTAAAGTTCGTAAATAACCATTTATGAAAATGTGTGTAAATCATAAAGACGATTCCAATAATTAACTCTAATTAGATATTACATATTTTCCATATTAATAATGTTTAAAATAAAGATATAACTGATATTTTATTTATTTGAACTAATATTAATGACATACATTTTATTTTAACCGTTATTTGTTTATTAATAATATTTTAAAATTGAAAAGTGTTAAGTGTTACATGTTATGTTCATTTAATTGTTATTGATCAATTGTATAAACCTTATTTATAACTTGTATAATTAACAAACTAAATAAATACTTTTAAAATAAATAAAGCTTAACTTGGTATCATGGTTAGTCACCTTGATGTTGATTAGATGATAATTTCATTGAAGTAACTTTGTATTAAAGATGTTAATATGTCAAAATGTCACCAAGTTTAAGACAAAAATGTCAAGTTCAAAATATTTATATTTATTGAAATAGTGAACGATGAGTAGACTTCCAATTAAAAAAGATAATCTATATCTATATATGTAATTAATATAGAATTGAAATAATTCTACTGTAATATGTAAATAATTTTTGAAACGATACGTGTTATATATTGATGACTTGTTACTAATATTTTATAAATTAAAATTAGAATAAAAACTAATATGATATAATAAATTAAATAAAACTCCTAGCTAAAAAGATACAGGATTGAAATAATTTTTGTATGACATGTAAACAATTTTTGAAACGATACGTGTCATATATTGATGACTTGTCACTTATCTTTTATAAATAAAAATTAGGATAAACACTGATATGATATAATAAATTAAATAAAACTCTTAGCCAAAAAGTTTTGTTAGATAAATACGGATATTATTATCTAATAAATTTTCGTAATTATCATCATCATATAATTTTGTACCACATAAATTGTTCATGATATTTATGTATTTCATTTAGTTTTTTTTTTTTTTTTTTTAACGACAAAGTTAGTGATTCGGGGCCACAGTGACATCCATTTAGGGCAGTATGCGACCCACGAACCTTACACCAAAGTTAGTTATCTATAAGCTTACACAAACACCCCCTAAGTACTTACCTAACAACCACCTAAGGAGGGAACCCCAGAGGGAGGCTCGAACCCGAGACCTCCCCTAGGGGAGTACAACCTCCTACCAATGGGAACCCCCATTGGCTGTATTTCATTTAGTGATGCTAACTAATAGTAACGTAAGAACTCCATAAGTGATGCTAATTAATAGCAAAGTAAGAACTCGATCATTTATATTTTGATTATAAATGGAAGATGTTTAATTAATGATTCATTTTAAACATGATAATATTCAAGTTAATTTAATGATTATTATTTGTATTTATAATTTTTATTGTCGCTCTTGGGGCAATGAATATCAAAAACCTAACCAAAAAGGGTTTTGATATTTGTCGCCCACAAGTAAACTTTCCTTGTGTAAATTTTAAACATTTAACGAACACTATTATTTCCATATTATTAACGATATTTTAATTATAAATGGAAGATGATTAATGATTAATTCTAAATATGGTAATATTCAAATTCATTTACTGATTATTATTTCTATTTAAAACTTTTATTTGTCGCAAATGAATATCAAAACCCTAACCGAAAAGGGTTTTGATATAAGGGCGACAAGTAAACTTTCCTTGTGTAAATTTTAAACATTTAATGAACACCATTATTTCCATATTATTAACGATATTTTGAATATAAATAGAAGATGATTAATGATTCATTCTAAACATGATAATATTCAAGTTCATTTAATAATTATTATTTATATTTAATACTATTATTTGTCGCCTTTGGGCGATGAATATCAAAACCCTAACCAAAAGAGTTTTGACATTCGTCGTCCAAGTAAACTTTTCTTGTGTAAATTTTAAACATTTAATGAACACATTTATTTCCATATTATTAACGATATTTTGATTATAAACAGAAGATGATTAATGATTTATTCTAAACATGACAATATTCAAGTTTATTTAATGATTATTATTTCTATTTATAACTTTTATTTGTGGCCCGTGGGCGATGAATATCAAAACCATTATCAAAAATTCAATATTATGTTATTTATGTAAGAAAATTTAGTACATATAAATATTATATCATCATTCACCAATATTATTTTGGAATATGCTAATCATTATTTTATGTATAAAAATTAACTCTTAACTATAGTCGCTTTTAAGTGTAATGATTAACAAATTTCTTTTTTAATAACCGTACACTGATATTAAAACTATTACTTTATATAATTATGGTGTCGTGTCGTGTGTGGAAGAATAAGCCCAATAGACTTCATATAATGGTGTTTTATGCTTATCGTGTTGGGTTAATAAGAATAAGCCCAATGGACTTCAAATATATGGGGTGGGTATTATACTTCTTGCTATATATAATTAAGCGAATAAAGGAATTGATTATCGTTTATAATAATGAACAAGATTTCTTAGACCACTCACATGGGTACCACCGGTTGGTTGGGCCACGGACGGTGTCGATTAAACCGTCAATAGTGGTCTGGCACCGTCGGTTGGTTTCGGTCAGTTAAGCGACAGAATGGTGGGGGCTGGATCAATAAATTAAAAATGTATGTGTATTATGGTTAGTAAATAATGTGTGTGTTTTAGTGTCGGATTATTGTTGGAAAGTTTAGTTTAGTTTCGGTGTCAACTGATATGACGTTGAATTAACAGTAACCGATCAGTCGGTTTTGTGTCATCATTAGAAATAATCTCATACTCGTACATAAAACTGCTAAGAAATATATCTAAGTGGCTCAATATCCGACCATTTAATGCTCGATGTTTTGCATTTTTCTAGATTATTTTATTTTTATGGGGTATTTGTTTCTACTTATTTATTGAATCTATGAGTTTATGTAAAAAAAAATTAAAAGTTAAAACTAGTATTTTGGACTTATAAACATATCAAGTTGATTTTATGACTTTATAAAATTCATAATCTAAAATTATTTTTATTAACTTACAAAAGTTAATAAGTCGGATAAATAAGTCAAAACAAAACAAACACCCCTTAAATGTCAATCTGAATTCAAGACATGTTATTATTTTTATTCTACCAATATAAAAATATTATAAGAAAAAGTCAGGAATTATGAGAATTATTTTTTATATTTATACGTAAAAATAATTGGATTTACGTAGATATGGGCTCAGGTAGTCGTTGTCCCCGTTTATGGTGATTTAGTAAGCTTCCAAAAGAAAAAAAAAACATTATTACATTAACGTTTTTCATTTTTTTTTTCTTAAGAATGTTAAAAGATTAAGGGCTCATTTGTTTTTCTAATTAAGATCTTAAAATGACATATTTGTATTATTCGGTCAGTGCAATTCTAATTAAGATGTTTTGAAAATTATTTTGCATAACTGAATTTTGATCATTTTTGTATTTCCTAATGAGCAATAACATTTTTAATGATAGTTTATGTTTTTTTTTTTTTTTTATATAATCATAATTTAATTTAATGTTATTGTTTTTATGCAATTTAGCTAGTTTAATATCATTAAAAATGATAAGAGAAACCAAATGAGAAAAGAAAAAAAAAAAATTCAAATATATATTCAGACTATTTTTCAAACAGTCTTACTGATTATGCTTTCAGGTATCAGACACTGCCTCTTATCATTCAGAAAAGGTTTTCAGATTTCAGATTTAAGTATTTAAAAGAAACAAAAGACCCATAAGTTTGTTACCCAAAGTTTTCAAAAAGGCAAATTTTTCACATGACTTTTAGGAGATCGAAGTTTGACATCAAAAAAACTTTGAAAGAGTAATTGAGTGTTTGTTTCGACTCATGTAACATGATTATGAGTTTATATAACTTTTTTATAAGCTAACAGGTCTATTTTTCCAGCTTATAAGCTTATTAAGTTGAGTTTAACACTTATTTAAATTCATAAACTTAATTTAATAAGCTTAAGTCAGAAAAATGGACTCATTTACTTAAAAAAAAAGTTTATAAAATTATAAACCGGTTACATAATCCGAAATAAACACTTTTAAATTTTTCATTCAAAACAAAGAAATAACTTAAATTCTATTTTTACCATTTTTATTTGAACACTATTATTCGCATAACTTGAGTTATTTAGGGATTGGACAAAAACTAAAATTTGAACCATTTTGTTTTGGTTATGATTCCTGAAGCAAAGGGTAATTTATAAAGTTAAAAAGGGTGTAGGAGAAAATGGTATACAGAGGGACGATCATATCATTTTTGTTTTCCCAATATGAAGACTAATCCACAATTACTTATTCTGGTGCCAATTTCTCACTCTTCAGGTTAACAATGGCGGAAGTTACATTTAACCATGAAAATCATTTTAATGGAAGCATAAATGAAGTAAAATGGTTGAAGCATTACTCATCAAATCATGAGATATTGCTGGTCGGAGAAGGGGATTTCTCTTTTTCTCTTAGTTTAGCTACGGCTTTCGGCTCGGCTTTTAACATTCTTGCAACTTCCCTAGACTCTTATGGTATGGGTTTTAATGATCATCTTTTTGTTTATATATTTGTGAGGAATTGTCCCATTGGGGTTAGATTCTCCAAAAGGTGTTTATGCCTTTCAATTGAAAATGTGTTTTGGTCGTATTCATCTTATTATTTTCCCTTGCTCTATGTAATCCAACCGTCAGCATTTCGTTATTGTTGCTGTTAAGGAGAGACGGAATGGGAAAATCACCAAAATAACCTTGTGTGCAACTCATGTGACCAAATCTAAAGGCAAAAATAATGAAATGTTGACGGTTGGATCGCTTGTTTGGACTAACTGTGAAACTTTTAAAACGTAAGGATGGGGAGTGAAATTGTAGTCAAACTTAAAAACGAACGATGTAATTTTGTCTTTTATAAATTAGTTAGAGGTTAATTCTTTTGGCTACTTTCATGTTCATGTTTAATTATGTAAATCTTGTAGTCCAAAGATTGTAATTCTTTTGTATAAATTTAATAAAATGAAAAGCCTACTGGTCTTCTGATTTGGGAATATTATAATCAACAATCTTATTTTATTAGATGAGGTAATCAACAAGTACAAGAGAGCAAAAACAAACTTGCAAATCTTGAGTAGTTTTGGAGCACAACTATTACATGGAGTTGATGCAATCAAAATGAAGCTTCACCCTGATCTTCAAATGCGAAAGTTTGACCGTATTGTTTATAACTTTCCACATGCTGGTTTTCTCGGGAAGGAAGACGATCATCGAGTTATCATGTAAGTATATATCACGTACATTAGTTTGGCTTCAAAAATGTGAAAGAAAAAAAAAATAGATAACTTCTTGGTGCCTTAATACTGCATTTGATTTCCTTTAACGTCTTGGTTAATTACCTCTTGGTGTTGTTTGTAGGAAGCATAGAAGTCTAGTTCACGATTTCCTTAGGAATGCAAGTGCCATGTTGCGTCCAAGTGGTGAAGTTCATGTATCCCACAAAACTACTGGCCCGTTCAATTTGTGGAATATCGAAGAACTTGCTTTTCACAGTTCTCTAGCATTGCTTGAATGTGTCGATTTCAAGATTGAAGATTATCCCAATTACAAAAATAAAAGAGGCGATGGAAACAGACCTGATGAGCCGTTCCCTTTAGGAGAATGCAGTACTTACAAGTTTATATTGTCTTCGATAGCCAAGAACTTCTTACATCATAGAGGGAATGAGAGTACAGTGATGAATCATGCTCCCGTTATTAATACCCCTGGAGGCTTCCGGATTTTCAGGGAAAGTTTTGATCACACACGTTCAACTTTTGGGCATGCCGATGATCATTTTTTTTATAATGCTCCGCATATGGTGAGAATCGGGGGTGAAAAATGTGAGACGAAAATTGATGCAAACTCCTTGAATGATTACATAAATCATTTGAAAGAGCTTCAATGCTTTAATAGAGGAACAATAGCATCTTTGCAAAATCGTTTACTGGAAATCGATCGCATGTATGGCTTGTAGATTGGGGTTCAACCCATAGATAGGTCAGCTTACCTTACCTTCTTTTGGCTTTATCCTTTTTAACTTGCTTCGTACGAAGTTAGATTTTGTATTGAATTGCTCATAGACGTATGGCACAAGGCTATAAAATCCGCTCTAGAGAAAAAGGGCCATGTAAAAAATGACGATTGGCTTTTGTATATTTTTCATTTCCACTGTCTAATTTGTTTCAAATATTAGTTTGCTATATTTACATTGCATATAACTAAAAGTGACAACATCAGTAATGTATCTTGTTTAACGGATACAAGAAAACATAAAGATAATGTTACACTTATGTTTGATTTCACATCTTAATTCTATATACAGTCGGTTCACCTTAATTACTCTGTCTAAAAAGAAGCCGATACTTTTCTTTTACTTCATACATAACTAACATACCAACATATGTGTTCAACATCAGATGGACAGTACTCTTTTGCCCCAAACAATTTCATCCCGGTTTTGTTATGTTATGTTTATAAGGGCTAGGAAGACATGATGGGAAATATACAGAGCTATTAGCATCTGTTTGTCTGATAAGTAAATATCGAGATTAATTATGCAAAATACATCTCATATTAGTTCCGAAGATGATAATTATTCATGTTGACTTTGACTTGGACTTTGACCATGTCTTTAGTAGAGTGGACATTGGCTTCCGAACGCATCACTTACATGGCGATATGTATGATATCAGCTCAAGCATACCCTATTTCTTTTCAGTTTCATTCCTCTGCAAGGTTGTCAATACAATTAGTAAATAACATTTTTACATCAATTTTGAGTTCATACTTCAGTTTAGTCCATTTTTCATGTCAGATGCTTTGAAAGCGCTCACGATTTATAAACTGAAAAGTCTTACCAAAATGTTTGTGATATTCGGGAGCCCTTAACAAAACAATATATAAACAGTCTTTGAATACTTGCTACTAGTTAGAATGCCTTTAAACTTAGGCCTGTTGCCAAGTAAGCCTAAAACAATATTCAAGACTTTATCATCAGAGTGAGGCACCAGACGCTCAGTCGTTAAAAGGTAAGATCCTTCGATACACTGAAAAATAGAGAAAAGATCAATTGTGTGCTTCCATGACTTATATCCAAAGGATCGTTTTTTGTTTAATTCTTGTTCTCATCGTTCACAAGGCTAATCCCACACTCCTTTACAATTATGGAATATTTTTCCGAGTCTCCTGTAGAAACAGAAATAGCACCACCCACCCCCAACTCATTATTTCCAAATATCCAATGACTCACCAAAACTCTATCTCCGTTAGGTTGTTCCATTCTCCTGTTATGTTATATATATCCAGGTCAGATTCTTGGTCACGTTGCTGATTTTAGTTACTGAGGCACTAGGAGTTCTGATAAGGTCTGAAACTGTCTGCCCTAAGCACACCTAAAACCCCAAAATCCTATTATTACTGGGAAACGAAGGCACGATAAAGGATATCGAGGACCCATTGGTTTTATAAGTGCACCAGACACCAGTCTGGAACTTGTCGGTTATCTGATAAATATGTACTGAATATACCAAACTCGTACAATATCAGTGGGGGAGAAAGGGCATTGTGGTGTTCCAAAAAACTCGAACTAGACCAGCCAAATTTGTTGATTATCTCAATACCATCCTATTCTAAGGGTGCCAACATTAAAATGCCTTGAACTTCCTTCAGCTTGTGACACGCAAAGGTTCGCGTTGTCGGGTACTTTGAATTAGCAGAATGAAGTGTAATTTTCTTAAGCTACATATGCATCCAGACACATTCAAGTTTATGATAGTAAACTTGTCGGTTATCTGATAAATATGTACTGAATATACCAAACTCGTACAATATCAGTGGGGGAGAAAGGGCATTGTGGTGTTCCAAAAAACTCGAACTAGACCAGCCAAATTTGTTGATTATCTCAATACCATCCTATTCTAAGGGTGCCAACATTAAAATGCCTTGAACTTCCTTCAGCTTGTGACACGCAAAGGTTCGCGTTGTCGGGTACTTTGAATTAGCAGAATGAAGTGTAATTTTCTTAAGGGACATATGCATCCAGACACATTCAAGTTTATGATAGTACTGGGAAGGTTTAGGACTAATTTGAGGTTTTCACATGTCCACATATGGAGATACTGATTCTTAACGGGGCTTCTCACCCAATCAGGAAGAGAATCCACTGGATTTCCGCTTATTTCAACTCCACCAATGACGACAGGCTACTGAAATCCATGGGAAAGATTCATTGTTTAAATCATTATTTGCAAGTGATAGTTTTACAGTGGAGTGTGGTAACAACCAAGAGATTTGTGGACCTCGTAGTACAGCCTTTTAAGTCGTTTCATGAGATGATACTTTAAAAAGATTTGCGCGGCCTTCTAGCAATAATGTTGCGATCTTTTTCAGTTTTTTCATGTTTTTGGAAGCTTTCTAGCAATAAAGTGATTGTTTGTTATTATATTACTAGAGAATCAGGAGACTATGAAATCGGAGTAAAAAATCTCATGAATAATTAGATAAGCTGATCAACTAGTTATGCAAACATTGAAAGCTGATTTTTGCGACTTGTTCATTTACTCAGTTCCAAAACATACATGCACACATCTCGTTAAAGAAGTAGTTACCTTGGTCATTTTCCAGAGTTGTTCCAATTTTTTTATGAGACATGTCAAGAGCAACCAGTAATTGTAGCGGGATTCATAAATGCTTATTACCATCCCTTCTTAGAAGTAGTTTGTAGTTACCTTGGTCATCTTCTTCTATACACAAGTCATGTTTTTTCAAAGCATCTGCGAAACTGCCCTAGTGTTTCCGGACATGGGATGGATCAACGTGATTAAATATAAGTAAAACAGTCATTTCAAAGTTTGCTCCAGAATCTTAAGCAGTCATTAAGGTACCATGTTGATGATGCATAGTTCTAAATAGACAACACTATTAATGAAACCAATGACTGCAGAATTGCTCTTTCCAAGTCTGGTTTTAAAGCTTTGATGATATCGGCCTGCACCAAAGCCTTAGGAAGGTGATCAGTGAAACTAAGACGAGTGTCTTCCCCACTTAAACTTGAAGAGACTTCATTATCGTTAAAAATATTCCTAGAAGATTTTGAAAAGCCTTATGAAGGTGGCGTGTTTAGCAAATACAGTAACGACTAATGTTTTTTTTTATTTGTTTTATGTTCATTGTATGAGGCGCCGGTGTTTAGCAAATAACGATGATCTTCAAAATGGAAAACTTTTAAACACTGTTTAAAAACTTTGGTTTGAGTTTGATTTCAGTTTTATATATTCCTCATTAATTCACTTATGTATAATATTGAGTGAAATTCGTGTTGCATTATTTTTGAATAATATCATAATGAGCTAGGTGAAAGTCAGTGATCTGAACCCGACAGGATATTCACTTATGTATGATATTGAGTGAAAACTAACTAAAACTAAACCCGACAGGATCACCTACCATCCAGAAAGTCGAGGCAAGATTTGTGGAGAGGGAGGAATGTTCAAAACAAGACCCACAACCGAAACCAAATGATTAATCTACGTCAACACCAGTACCAAGTGTTGGGACAAAAATATACTAAGTGTGTTTTACTATTGATCAGTAGTAAAAACTTTTGTCTACTGATCAGTAGTAGCACAAACTCCTTAGTCCCAAAGCACTGATCAGTATGTAGATGGAGTAGTACTGATCAATAGCTAGTCAACTTGGAGAACTGATCAGTAGCTAAGAGCTTTAGTACTGATCAGTAGAAACTGATCATCTTCAACTGATCGGTAGAGGTGGATAATCATTGGAAGACGACTACTGATGAAGATCCTCAACTACTGATGATCACCAACTGCTGAAGACTTTCACGTGCTCAATCAGAGAGTTGGTAATAGTTGGTCAAAGTAGATAGAATAGTCTGATTTGAGATCAAACTAGCTACAGAGTATGGACATAGATTTTATATAGGTTTGTAATCGATTGTAATATGTACGAAGATCTTAGTTAGGTAGCCTCAAGGACTATAAAATAGTTCCTTTGTTATTCGTGATAAAAACGTTGGTTGTAAGAGAGAACAATCGCTGTAATTTTCTCTAAATCATTATAATCAATTGAGGCTTTATTGGTTAACTTGTTATTTGTTCAATCAAATTTATTCTTTCATATAACTTGTTAATCATAACCTTGTTCATACAAATTTGTGTTTATCCGCTGCAATACAATTTGTATTAGTTAGATCTAAATCTTCAAATCATTTACTTATACATTGGTGTGTTAAGTGATTCGATCCTGACAAGTGGTATCAGAGCATTCAGGTGCTCTAGATCTAAGATAAACAAGGGTTAAGCAAAAGTTCTTTTAAATCTTCATTTAAAAAAAAAGTGGCAGATCTAAATGATGGTGTTCAAGCCAACAGAGTTCCAATTTTATCATCATCTAATTTTAAAGTGTGGAAGAACAAAATCTATCAATACATGCTCCAAACAAACTATCTCATGTGGGATGTAGTTCAAAATGGTAACAAGACCATAGCAGCTCCAGCAGCTGGTAATCCAGAAGTTGCTCCACCCACTGATCAAGAGAAGAAGCAAAGGCATATAGAAAGTCAAGCTCTAAGTAGCTTGTTGTTGGCCATTCCAAATGACTACCAACACAAGTTCAACAAGTTTACAGATGCCAAAGCTCTATGGGAAGCCGTGGAGAAAAGGTTTGGAGGAAATGCTAGAACAAGAAGAAACTACAAGGAGGTTCTCAACCAACAATTTGAAACATTCAAAACTGGTAGAGGGGAGTCTCTAACTCAAACCTTTGATAGATTCAATAGGCTGTATAGTGAGATGGAGATGGTTAGAATAGTTATCTCTAAAGATACCTTAAACAGGATGTTTCTAAAATCTCTTCCTGAAGAATGGACCATGTATACCATAAATTATAGGCAAGGTGATGCAATAGAAGATATGGAGTTGGATGATCTATTCAATGAACTAAGGGTGTTTGAAGGAGAGGTTGAAGCCAAGAAGCCACAGCCAAGCACAAGCACTCCACATAATATTGCTTTTGTTACAACTAAAGCAAAAGAAGTAAATACATCTCCTGATGGTCAAGGATTTGTTGCAAGTGGAGGTGGTTCTTCAAAAGGATCTCATTATAATAATCCTGATGACATAGCTAGAGATGCATTCTATGCTAGTCATGTGAACTCCGGATTGATCATAGATGATTTGGAGCAGTTAAATGCGGATGATCTGGAAGAAATGGACATTAAATGGCAGATGGCCATGTTAAGTGTTCGAACAAGAAGATTCATTCACAGAACCGGGGAGAAGAAATTTTGTTGTGAAGCGAAATGACAACACAAGGTTTGACAAGAGCAAGGTCAAATGTTTTGAATGTCAACAACCGGGTCACTTTGCAAGGGAGTGTTCAAACAAAGACAACAACCAAAAACGTCCTCACAACACCAACAATGAAGGGAGACAAGGAAGCTTTCAAAGAAATCAAAGCAGTCAAGAAAAGTCTACTTCTACAGATCTTGCCATAACAAATGAAGATGAAGCATGCTTTGATTGGAGCTTCCAAGCTGATGAAGCTACAACAAATCAAGCATTGATGGCTGGTGTTGGTGACTCCATTCCTACTGAGGTACTTTCTAAACTCTGTACACAAGCATGCATTAAACAAGTTAAAGAGTACAAAGATCACAAACAAACTGTTTGTGATGAACTAAAAGTTGCTAACCAAAGTAGAAATGAATATAGACACATAATCATTAACTTTGAGAAACAAGTTAAAGCTTACCAAAAGAATGAACAGAAATATGAAGAAGACATGGAATATTTGAAATGGGAAAGAAACACAGCTTTGAAAAAGGTTGATGCTATTGAAATAAAAATGGCTGAGACCAAACTTGAAAATGACCAAATCAAATTGTCCATCACCAAATATGAAAAAGCTTAAAAAACAGTTGATGAAATTTCGAAGGCTCAAATTCATGGAAAGTCCAAATCAGGAGTAGGTTATAATAGTGTGTTGATACAACATTCAAAAGGAGGATATAAATGTGAAAACCATGAATGCTGACCCAATCAAATCTGAGTCTGAAATGTCTAGTCAAACTAAGACTTCAAAACCAACTGAGTCAATAAGTGAACCAGATGTAAGAGATTTATTTCCTAAATTGTTTGAAAAGCATGAAACTGATAAGGAAAAATCTTTTGAATCTGTGAAAATCATGTCAAGGGGCACACAAAAACAATTTTCTCAGGCTCCTAAGAAACCAAATGTCAAAAACATTGATAAAAATGAAGCCTCAACCTCCAAGACTTTAAAAATGTCAAAATCTGTGCATAACAAAGTTGCACAAAAGTCTTTGTCTTCTGAAAAATCAAGTGTGTCTAAACAAAACAAAAATTGTTCCTGTCATTGTGCTAAAACACCAAAACATGGAAACCAAAGAAATTGGAACAACTTGATAACCCAAAGAAATCCCAACTTTCTTAAATAAGAAAACACGTGTTGCTACATCTGTGGAAAAATTGGACATATTGCTAAAAACTGTTATTTTAATCAAGTGTTCAAATGAAATGGGATGGGAGTTTCTAACAAAGTTCATACTGATAGCAGTAGAAACTTTGTCAAAGCAAAACTTTCTACTGACAATAGTAGGAAAAATGCTAAAGCAAAAGTTACTACTGATGTCAGTAGAAACCATGTTAAAAAAAATGAAAAGGATGTGAGTAACAAAAGAAAAACTGCTACTACTGTCAGTAGTAAGAAAGTGTACAAGGTTGCCAGGACTGACAAAAGTGTCATTAGTAGTAACATTAAAACTATTGAATCCACCTTTAACACTAACACTGTCAAACTCACAAAACATGATGCATCATCATTGTACTTGAAAAGATTTGATTATCATGATGCTAAAGGTCAACCCAAGACAACCATGGCGTGGGTTCCTAAAAGGAATTAATCCATTGTTATGTGCAGAGCAAGCCAAATTTAGAGAAAGGAAGAAATTGGCATGTTGATAGTGGCTGCTCAAGGCACATGACAGGCAACAAATACATCCTTCAAAAATTTGTTAATTATGATGGAGGTTATGTTGCTTTTGGGAGAAATCCAAGAGTAGGAAGAATCACTGGAAAAGGTACAATTTCATGTGGTAAGCTTACCTTTGAAAATGTTCTTTTTGTCAAGGAACTAAAGTACAACCTGGTAAGTGTATCTCAGGTATAAGACAGTAAGAATCTTGTACTTTTCACCACAAAAGAATGAATCATTCTTGATCCAGAGTTCAAAATTGATGAAAGCATGATCATTTTAAGAACTCCAAGGCAAGATAATGTATATTGTTTAGATATGGCCAATGCAACATTGGAAAAGGAAAATTGTTTCATTTCAAAAGCATCTTTAGATGAATCTTCTTTGTGGCATAAAAGAATGTGTCACATGAACTTTAAAAACATGAACAAACTTGTAAAAAATGACCTTGTCCGTGGTCTACCTCAAAAGGAATTTTCATGTTTTGATCATTGTGTCTCTTGTTTGAAAGGCAAGCAGCACAAAGTGTCACATAAATCTAAAGTAATCAACTCAAACAATTCTGTTTTACAATTGTTGCATATGGATCTGTTTGGCCCAACTCATATCCAAAGTTTGGGAAAGAAATCATATTGCTTGGTTATTACTGATGATTATTCACGTTTTACTTGGGTTTACTTTCTTAGTACTAAGGATGAAACAGGATAAATTCTAAGATCATTCCTAATTAGGATAGAAAATTCAACAAATCAAAAAGTAAAAACCATAAGATGTGATAATGGGACCGAGTTTAAAAATCATGAAATGAATGTATTCTGTGAGAGTAAAGGCATAGAAAGACAATTTAGTGCCCCTAGGACTCCTCAACAAAATGGTGTTGCTGAAAGGAAAAATAGGACTCTTATAGAAGCTGCACGTTCAATGTTAGCTGATGCTAAATTTCCCGTTACTTTCTGGGCTGAGGCTGTCAACACTGCTTTCTATGTTCAAAATAGAGTGTCCATTGTTAAAACTTTTACAAAGACCCCATATGAGCTCTTTCACAAGAGAAAGCCACTCATAAGCTTTTTAAAACCATTTGGGTGTCCTTGTACCATTTTAAACACTAAGGATCATTTAAGCAAGTTTGATAGCAAAATCATGGAATGTTTCTTTGTAGGTTATTCTACACAAAGTAAGGCCTTTAGAGTCTACAACATCAAATCTAAGATAGTAGAAGAAAGTGCCAATGTTACTTTTAATGAGAAAACCTTAAATGTCAGTGGAAGTGGTCCTGATTGGCTTTCTGATATTGATGAACTAACAAAATCTTTAGGATATCATTTTGTAGCCAAAACTGATGCAGGAACATGTATAAATTCAATTGAAACTTCAAGTTCAAAAGTTCCTACTGATCAGTACCAACCAGGTGCAACTACTGATCAGTTCCAGACCAAAGTTTCTACTGACCAGTACCTTCACAAGACAACTACTGATCAGCACAAAGACAAAGAAAGAGAGGAATTTTTGTACTTTCCAATCTACACTGCTGATCCTCCAAGTGTCTTTCAAAATCAAAATCAAACAATTGTTGCTGATCAAGAAGAAGTTGAAGACAACTCAATTCAAGGAAGAAAATCAAGATGATGACGATGTTCCTGAATTGACTGAGCTGAATTCAAATGGTGAAGAAGAGGTTGTGTATGATGATTCATTGCCATCTGAAGATGAGGAGGTTCTTCCAGAAACGAATGAGGTGGTTCTTCCAGAAACAAATGACACAAATATGGACTCAACCATTATTAAAGACTCTCATCCAACACAAAGAATCAACAAGAATCATCCTCTTGAACAACTTTTAAGTGGTATTGACTCCTCAATTCAAACAAGGGGAAGGTTACACAGAAGCTTACATGAATGTTTGTTTGTGTGCTACATATCTCAAGTTGTACCAAAGAAGGTGTCACAAGCAATGAAGGAACCAAGTTGGGTTGAAGCAATGCAAGACGAACTGCTTCAATTCAGGATTCAAGAAGTATGGACTTTGGTGGTATTACCTAGTGGAAAAAGGGTGATAGGTACCAAATGGATCTTCAAAAAACAAGACTGATGAAAGAGGCATTGTTGTCAAGAACAAAGCCAGGCTAGTTGCTCAGGGTTACACTCAAGAGGTGGGCATTGACTATGATGAAGTCTTTGATCCTGTTGCAAGAATGGAAGCAATTAGAATCTTTCTAGCTTTTGCATCATTCAAAGGATTCACTGTCTATCAAATGGATGTCAAAAGTGCTTTCTTGTATGGGAAGATTGAAGAGGAGGTGTATGTGTGTCAACCTCCAGGTTTTGAAGATCCAGAAAATCCATATATGGTATATAGGCTTAACAAAGCACTATATGGTCTTCATCAAGCTCCAAGGGCATGGTATGATACTCTCTCTGTGTACCTACTAGAGAATGATTTCAAGAGGGGAGCTATTGATAAGACACTTTTCATCAAGACTGTGAAGAAGGATATTCTATAGGTGCAAATATATGTAGATGACATCATTTTTGGTTCCACCAATAACAGTCTATGCAAAGATTTTGAGAAGATTATGCACAAGAAATTTTAGATGAGCTCTATGGGGGAACTAAAATTCTTTCTTGGTCTTCAAGTTAAGCAACTTTCTTCAGGGATATTCATTCACCAATCAAAATATGTGAAAGATATCTTAGAAAAGTTTGGGTTCAAGGATAGCAAGCCTGCAAGCACACCAATTGAAACACATAAACATTTGGAAGCTGATCTTTGGGGTGAAGAAGTTGATGAACACCCTTATAGATCTATGATAGGTTCCTTGATGTACCTAACTGCCTCAAGACCTGACATTATGTTCAGTGTGTGTGTCTGTGCAAGATATCAATGCCATCCAAAGGTTTCTCATTTGACAGTTGTCAAGAGAATCTTTATGTATTTGAAAGGAAAACCAAGCTTGGGATTATGGTATCCAAAGGATTCTCCATTTGAGCTCATTGCATATACTGATAGTGATTATGGAGGGGAGAACTTGGACAGATAGTCAACTTCCGAGGGGGGGGGGGGTGTCAATTTCTTGGATCAAGACTTGTGTCATGGCAGTGCAAAAAGCAAACCAATGTGTCCACTTCATCAACAGAAGCTGAGTATGTTGCTGCTGCCAGTTGTTGTTCTCAAGTACTTTGGATTCAAAATCAAATGCTGGACTATGGTATGTCATTTCTTAAAACTCCTATTTTCATTGATAATAAGAGTACAATTTGCATCATAAACAATCTAGTCAAACACAGCAAAACCAAGCACATTGAAATTCGTTTTCATTTTATAAGAGACTGCAATGAAAAGAAACTAATTCAAGTAGAAAAAGTTCACACTGATAATCAATTTGCAGACCTTTTCACAAAAGCATTTGATGTGGGAAGATTTACATTTTTGGTGAACTCTATAGGAATGATAAATGAAAACTGAATATGTTCTTTTCAAAATCAAAATTTGTGTGCTTGGTCAATCTGTAAATTTTTGTAAATATAGTAGTACATATGTTAGTGATCTCTATATTAAACAAAACAACAACAACAAAAAAAAAAAAAAAAAAAAAAGGTACTTTGTTACTAATGATCAATAGATGAAAGGAACTACTGATCAGTTGTAACTTAGTGACTACTGATGGAAGACAAGTTCAAAGTTTCTACTGATCAGTTGTGGAAACAACTTAGAAAGTTTTGTGGTGTTGCAACGACTTTCCTACTAATCAGCTGAAACTTACAAGTAAAAAAATGACTACTGACGAAGCAAACTACTGATCAGTACTTAAGATGTCTCTTACTGATCAGTATGAGGAGAATATACTGATGAGCCGATCCAACAGATGGGAGATACTGATGATTGATTCTATTGATCATTACTTAGAATATGAAGGGGTGCTTCTTGTCATTTTGTGATCAAATTGATACTGATAGAGGGTATTTTAGTCTTTTTCAACTTTTTGAAAAACTATAAATGCACCTCTCTGCGAGCCAAGTTCATCTCAACTTGACCTAAAGTACAAGAAAACCCTCTCTAAGAAACCCTCTTTTCTAAGAAACTGAAGATCAAAAATCTCGATTAAATCAATCATCCATGGCAGAAACTCTTGAATTTTGTGAAGCGCATAATGTATAAAGAACAAAGAGACGATAGGGTTTCATCAAATCATTGATTTCTTAAATCAATCAAAATTAAAGCCCGCTTTAACCCTAAATCCTACCATCAGAAGTCTACATATTCGAGAATTTTGGAACACTGCCACCGCCGGTCAACTAAACGGCGTTCCCTGTATCAATGCAGTCATTGACACAAAGCCTATCATCATCACGGAGCCCATTATTCGTACACATCTGCAACTTGATGACGCTACAGGTATAACTTCTCTCCCTAAAGAATCTTTGGTTGAGATTATTGGGCGTATGGGGTACACTGGACCCCTTACAAGATTAACTTTTCAAAAAGCATTGTTTTCAAAACAATGGAAATTTTTTGCCCAAGTGATCCAAACATGCATCTCTCCAAAGCATAGCACTTGGAATGAACTGAATACTCCTATTGCTACTGCAATGGCGTGTTTAGCTACTGACCGAGTCTATAATTTTTCAAGGGATGATTACAAACATTTCTGCTAAAGGAAAATTTTTAATGTATCCAAGATTCTTAGCAGAAATCTTTTCAAAAGAAGTAAATAACCTTATTCAACATGAAAACGTTTACATGGCTACCTCTCAATCTTCAAAACTCTTTACTTCAATGAGGAAGCCAGGTAAAATTTTTAAAGGTTCAGATACCCCACTCTTTTCAAACATGTTGGGGGTATCTTCTTCTTCTAGAGGTGAGGGATCATCAAACCCAAATGCTTCCCAACCCACACCTACTGCTCCCACAACCTCTATTCCATCTACTGAGGAGCCAGTAGCTTCAGTCATTCAAGATGACATTCCAGCTTATGATCAAACTGTTCAAGCTGATGTTCCAGTTGATCAAACTCTTGGTCAAACTGATGTACCATTCATTAAACCAACTGTTGTACGAGTTTTAAGTACACCATCTTCTAAAGCTGGCACATCTAACCAAACAGACATGCAAGTGACCATGTCTGATGCAGAGTTGCATTCACATAATCAAGAGGGTCCTGTTTCTGAAACCCAATCCCAAAAAACCTTCCAATATACATCTTTATTTACTGGGGATGATGATGACACCCAAGAGCTTAACATTGATCAATCTTTTTTCTGTCACTATGGGTCAACCTGAGGTCTCACCCAACCTCACAGAGGTGGTCACACAGGTGATGAGTGACCATATGGATATGTCTCACACTACTGATGCCACACCTAATGTGACACAGGTCAGTGTGAAAGGCATTAAGACCCGAACCATGGCAACTTCAATATATGGAGGATCTTTTGATCCATCATGTGAAGGTCCCTGGTGCCAAGAAACCGTGGGGGTTCAGATGATCAAGCTAGGCTTGATACTGTTCCTAAGTTCAAAGATCTACCTCCTGTTGGTACTCAATGGGAGAGTGGGGAGAACAGCTCTCAAAGTACCATTCTTGAATTGACGGATAAATGCACTATTCTGGAGGAGGAGGTGAAGAAGCAAGGCTAAAAAATAAGCAAATTGGAGTAACATGTGGCCAAGCTTGCAAGACAGGTCAAACTCTCTCACATCTCCATGAAAGGAAGAGCCAAGATGGGGAGATTTCACAAAAAGGTCAAATCAGTGAAACAGATTGACATTGTTGAAGAGAGAGGCTGACCTGAACATGGTAGTGTTGGAGAGTGGTGAGAAGGTGGTGGATAGTGGTGAGCATGTACTGGATGCTACCACTAAGGTGGAGAATGAGAAGGAGGAGAATGATATTGATGTGGATGTGCTTGAGGTTGAAGATTTAAAAGTTGATAGTTCTACAGTAGAAACTCCAACTACTGAAGTTCCTTCAGTAGAAACTCCAACTACTGAAGTTCCTTCAGTAGAAACTCTAACTACTGAAGTTCCTACTGATCAGTACCAACCATCTGCAACTACTAAAATTTCTATCATTGAGAAGGAAGAGAACTGGAGGATGGTGGTGTTTGAGAATGTAGAGGGGGAGAATGCTACTGAAGCTCCTAAGGATGATCAACCTACTGATGAAAATGCTACTCTTGCAAAGGTTTTTGTGCCAGAACCTTTGAAGGTGGATACTCTTTGTGAATCCAAAACTTGTTACCTTTGAGAATGTGGCAAAATCCAGGGAAGAGCTTCAAAAGATAGCTGAAAAAGAAAAGAAGCAAGAAAAGAAAAAGGTTGGGTCTAAAACCATTATGCTAAAAGAACCAAAAGACCAACCTGCAGCTAAGAAAGCTCATGTGCCTGGGAAGGGGAAGGAGAAGGAAACTGTCACATTTGAAGCTCCCAATGCACAGATTGAAATAGATGCTGAGCTAGCAAAGAAAATGCAGGAAGAATATGCTGAAGAAGCTCAAAAGAGAAGAGAAGATGTTGAAAAGGAGAGGAAGGAAGCTGAAAAGAAAAAGAAGACACCAGCTAAATCAAAAGAAGACAAGCTGAAAAAGGACAAGAAGAAATTCATTGACTACTTGATTATGAAAGGAGCAAATCCAAAGTCAGTCAGAGCGATGAGAATGTCCACTCTGGTGTCAAAATATGAAGAGGAAAGAAGGAAGGATAAATTAAAGAAGGAAAGAAAGCAGTTCATGCTTGAAAGAAGCTTGAAGATGGCTCAAGACACTGGAAGAAAAGCTTCAATGCCAAGTGGTATTCTCAAGAAAAACATAAGTGGGGAGATCCGGTCAAAAGTGTCTCAAAATTTGAAGAATGTGCCTGCAAGAAAAGAGGTTGAAAAGAAAAGAAGGATAGAGGCACAAGAACATGAAGGAAATAAAAGTCCTGAGCAGCCTTTAAAAAGAAAGAAGATAGATGCTGAAGGACCATCAAAAAAGGGGAAACCAAGTGAAAAAGTAGTTGATGAGATCAAAGCTTCATGCCAAAGAACCTTTGATGAGATGAGACATCTTGTTGATTATGGAGCCATTCCATCTCCTGTGCCAATTAACAGCTATGTGCCAATTACTGATTGGTACTATGAGGAAATAGAGGGGAAATCCATCATGTGAAGGTCCCTGGTGCCAAGAAACCGTGGGGGGTTCAGATGATCAAGCTAGGCTTGATACTGTTCCTAAGTTCAAAGATCTACCTCCTGTTGGTACTCAATGGGAGAGTGGGGAGAACAGCTCTCAAAGTACCATTCTTGAATTGACGGATAAATGCACTATTCTGGAGGAGAAGGTGAAGAAGCAAGGCTCAAAAATAAGCAAATTGGAGAAACATGTGGCCAAGCTTGCAAGACAGGTCAAACTCTCTCACATCTCCATGAAAATGAGTCCTACATACCATATAAAATATGTTTATGAGAGTAGATGACTTTTATTTTTCATTTAAAAATGAGAAAATCTCAATCCTATAATTATTACACGGCTTCTTTGGTAAATGAGAAGGCAGATGAGTGTCAGGATCGTTTAGATTGTGTAAACCCAAAGTATGTATAAACCAAGATCTTGATTATCAAGGAAGTTCAGCAGCGGATGAACACCTTGATATTTCAAGTTTTTCGATCAAACAAATATTGTATTAAGTAAAGAACAATGAATAACAATAATGAATGTCGAATGTTAAGCCTCAATATATTGAAAATAATTAATGAATCAATACACGTGTTTTGATGTTTACAAGGATCTATATATATAGACCTTGAGGCTAGCCCTATCTATAATAGAAAACGTCTAAATACAATTACAATTCTATTCTACCTAGAATTGCTAAACTTGCGGATCAAGATAATTCTATAATTATCTTCAAGCAGTAGAAACACCAACGGGCAGTAGTAATGGACTTCTTCAGTAGTAACCAGCAGTAGTAACTGACTTGTGAACTTCAGCCGTAGTAACTGTCTTGCTTGCAGTATTAATGATCTTCAGTATTAATGATCTTCATGCAGTATCAATGTAACAGTACTAACTGAACAGAATTAACCAAGTAGTATTAATGAAACTTAAAACTATTTTAACTAAGTTTTAATCCCAACAATCTCCCCCTAACTTGAACTTTTATTAACTGAATAAAGTATAAGTTTTTAACATAGTTATTTACTTAAGATTTACACATTAATATCACTCCTCTCTTTGTTTGGATTCCTTCTCTTCTGCTTGCTTCTTCAACTCTTCATTCAGTTGACTCACAATCCTCCACACCAGTTCATGTGCCATCCTTGAAGTTCTTAGACCATGTAGCCTAACGGAGATCAGCTCTTGAAGTGTTCTTAATCCCAATTCATATCTTCTTTCAACAAGGTAGAATTGCATTGCCCCATGTCTTCTGACTATGGAATGAATTCTACTTCTTTCATAGATATACCAGTTGATGACAGGATTATTAACACCTCCCTTTTTGAACACTGTGTTTACCATCTTCTCTTCAGGGTTGAACATTCCATTTAACCAATCCATAACCATATTAGTACCAGAACATTCTCCTCTTGATTGAGAATACTTCCTAATACCAATATCATATAGTCTCTGAATGTCTTCCCTTGAAAAATCTCTTATCATTCTGTAGAAGGCTGGTATCACATATTTCTTGTTGTCTAATCTAGTTACCACATATGTTGTCTTGTTTGGTCTGTAGGTCCGATTAACACAGGAACGCATTAACAAGAACGTGCAACGGATTGATTAGACGGAAGAGATAAACACGAATAATCAAAGATAAACCAAATATTATTAATAAACGTTAATGATTACAATGGTTTAAACTGAGAAATCGTGGTAAGGCTAAGGAGAAGATTGAACATAATCTTCTCCCTAATCCGGTGATCGGCCGGATCGGGGCGCCTCAAAAACCCTAAAAACCGCTGCCAAAATCGCAGCCTCTCTCACTCTTTTCTAAACTCTTCTCAAAACTCTTATCCAAACTCTTAACCTAAAAGATGCAGAAAATTCACTATATATAGGACTGTTTCTCATCCGTACGGATGAGGATCTCGTCCGTACGGATCTGTTTCTCATCCGTACGAATGAACGTTAAGCAAATCAGACCAAATATAAGTGTTCATCCGCACGGATGAGACTCTCATCCGTGCGTATGAACCCACATCCGCATGAATCAATGCAGAAGGTGAATTTTGCACTTTTACAACCAACTAGGTGTACAACATTACAAGTAAACATTAATAATGCGTTTGCAAAGCTATGGACATCCAAAAAGTGCATCAACAAACTCCCCCTTGGACATAGCTTGCAAATTCTTGTAGACACCTCTTGCAATCTTCAGTCAGTCTCTGCCGTGGTATCAGTATTTCTTGAATCTTCAAGCTTCATCAAAGTCTTCCCGAATAAACATGACAAATCAAACTTCGAACACTAACGATTTCCGCTCGTTGTTGTCGAAATGCTAATTGGACATTATGTAGTTTCTCTGACTTCACTCGAATAAACATGCAGCACATAATACCATAAGCAGTAAGACTCCCCCTGAGACTGAACTCTACAGACTTCGATACGATCATTTCAATAATGTGACAATCTTCACATACAGCAATCTGCTATGAACTACCAACTGTAAATTTCCCCCTCCAGATAAGCTCATCCCAATATGTAGACATTGTAGCTCAAATCGTCTTCATCATGACTTAAAATGTATTAGGAAAAAATTAGAGGACTCCATTCAAAACTAATAATCCGTAACAAATTGGCACACATTCAGATTCATCAAAGATCATGCACCATAACCTGTGATTGCGAAACACTAACCAGATTCCCTCCACAACGGAATCACAATAAAACGCGGAATAAATAAATAAACGTTAATGGCCCATAAATAACCGGATGTTCCCGATTATCCCACAAAAATCTTCATAATACTGTTTTTCTCCACAACTTCACTTTAAAACTGACCCGATAAGATAAGGAGATTACATACCGGATCTAGACATGATACAACCGAAAGTGAAGGTTCTGATCCTCATCCGTACGGATGAAATACCCGTTCGTGCGGATGAGGACTTATCCGTACGAATAAACATTTAATCTCAACTGATTCATTCAAGCGCACGGATGACGAGTTCATCCGTGCGGATCAGCTTCTGGTTCGTACGGATGGATCTATCCGTTAGTCTTGAACTGGAACACCTCATTCGTACGTATGACTTAACTCATTTGCACGGATGAATTCACATCCGTACGAATGAACTTACATCCGCACGGATGAAGTTCGTCGATAGCTGGTAAAACAGTCCGCCGATAGAAAACCTAAAATCCCTTTTTGGTCATTTTGATCGCGATTTTGACCCCGTAAAATGCCCAGAGACTCCAGATAACCTGATTTACTAACCCTTTCAACCATACCATCAGTCCAACCTCAAAACATAACAAAATCGATCCGAAAAATGGAGAAAAAATCTAAACCTTTTTAACGTCTTCAATCCCGTTTGATCCACATCAAGAGCACGGTGTTAACCGGCTCTGATACCAATTTGTAGGTCCGATTAACACAGGAACGCATTAACAAGAACGTGCAACGGATTGATTAGACGGAAGAGATAAACACGAATAATCAAAGATAAACCAAATATTTTTAATAAACGTTAATGATTACAATGGTTTAAACTGAGAAATCGTGGTAAGGCTAAGGAGAAGATTGAACATAATCTTCTCCCTAATCCGGTGATCGGCCGGATCGGGGCGCCTCAAAAACCCTAAAAACCGCTGCCAAAATCGCAGCCTCTCTCACTCTTTTCTAAACTCTTCTCAAAACTCTTATCCAAACTCTTAACCTAAAAGATGCAGAACATTCACTATATATAGGACTGTTTTTCATCCGTACGGATGAGGATCTCGTCCGTACGGATCTGTTTCTCATCCGTACGAATGAACGTTAAGCAAATCAGACCAAATATAAGTGTTCATCCGCACGGATGAGACTCTCATCCGTGCGTATGAACCCACATCCGCATGAATCAATGCAGAAGGTGAATTTTGCACTTTTACAACCAACTAGGTGTACAACATTACAAGTAAACATTAATAATGCGTTTGCAAAGCTATGGACATCCAAAAAGTGCATCAACATGGTCCTCCATAGAACTTCCAGTCAATGATCTCTGGCAACTCCACAGCTAGAGGTTCAATGTATAACCCTTCTTCATGCACTATCAATGCCGAGCAGTCATCTTCAGATATCTCAATATATCCCTCCTTTTCTTAAATTGAGGCCTTGACTTGCTCTGTTGTAGTAGGTGCAGATACATTGGAACTTCTTTCAGCAGCAGTAGTAGAAGCAGTAGCAATCTCACTTTGTCTTGGTCTTTTACTTGGCACTCTAGTTGCATGAGACTTCTTCCTCTTCAACTGCTCTGGCTGACTTGGCTTTGCTGGAACAGAAGGATTGTGGATTTCATTGCCTTGGGCATCATACATCACCCTACCAGTCTCTTGAGCTTGTTTCATTGCTCTTTCCAACTCATACTGTTCTTGATTTTGCTTTTTGGTCAGTTGGATCTTCTTCAAGATTTCCTTCTTTCTCTCTTTTCAACCAGGGCAAGCAGATTTCCAATTTTCATTGGACCCAATGATTTCCCATTGTAGCCCTTTGATTTTAGATAAGTCATGAACTTCTACTTGTCACTTGCCAGCTTTTCCTGAGTTGATTGTTTCTTACCCACTTTCTTTTTCTTCTCTGCTTCTCATTCTCTTCTTATCATTGCCAACTCTTTTTCATGCTCAGCTAATAGAAACAAGTGCTCTTCTTCCAATCTTTTGATTTTATCCAATTTAGCTTGTTGAAGTTTAGAGTGAACTTCTCTTATAATTTCTGGATCAGTACCAACATCTAACTTTTCTGAAGCCAGTTGGAAAGCAGCTAACTTAGCTAGCTTCTCTTCCCTCTCTTTCCTTTTATTAGCCTTCTTGTCTTCATCCACCACAACCTTCTTTCCCTTAGCTTTATCAGTTGGCTCAACTTGTGGTCTGGAACTGGGAATATAAGTGGTATGAGGAGGAATGATTGGTACAACACCTAAAGGTGCAGATGGATCAGTAATGAAGTCAACCCCTTCAACCATTCTTGTTCTATCAGCTTGAGTAGGAATTGAAACTCCTTTTTCCTTAGGCCTGGAAGCTTGTTCCTTCTTCCTTTGTTCAACGATCTTACGTTTCTCTAA
Organism: Senecio squalidus; assembly: GCA_910822075.1. Lineage (NCBI taxonomy): Eukaryota > Viridiplantae > Streptophyta > Magnoliopsida > Asterales > Asteraceae > Senecio > Senecio squalidus. Next base: position 16,017,179 of record CAJVGC010000060.1, on the reverse strand, counting down.
CTTTAGAAGCTCTGCAGCAGCTGCTTGTTCATCAACAGCTTGAGTGGAAGCTTCAGTAGAAACAGTTGTCACAGTTGTAGCTTCAGTGAAGATGGCTGTAGGAGCTTCAGAAAAGATAGCAGTATGAGCTTCTCTAATAGGAATAGATACAGATGGAACTGGAGCTTCAGTAGAAATGAGAAAATCAGTAGAAATAGAACTTGCAGTAGTAATGGGAGCTTCAATATAAACAGGTGCTTCAGTAGAAATAGAATCAATAGTAGTTACTACTGCTTGCTCCCCCTCAATACTAACAACTTGTTCATCTTCAGTAGTAATAGCATTCTCCTCCTCATTAATAACCATCTGTTCCCCCTCAAAGTCATCATCAATAACCATCTTCTCCCCCTCAACCTCAATTTCAGTATTAACCTCCTCCTCTTTATCAGATGTAGCAGTGATTACAGTCTCATCACTTTTTTCTCTCCTCCTCCCCCTTAAGTACTTCATCATCGGTTTCTTCTTCTTCTATTGACAAAATATCATCATCTTCTTTCTCCCCCTTTTTGTCATCATCTGGGGTGTCATCTGAAGAAGTAGAAGAACTGGAGTGAATTGGAGAAGTTCCAACACTCTTGCTGGCTGGCTTTTGTTTCATCAAGTATTCTGATAACTGCCTTTGTTGCTCAACCAGCTGATGGACTAATGTTGTTAAGGTTGCAAGTTCCTCCCCTTGTTTTTCAACCTTAACAATGAAAGTGGCACACATTTCCAACAATTCCAATTGTGAGTAGTTAAATCTATACTCACTCCTTGCCTGTTGGGTACCAACAGGTGGTGGATCATAGGATGTAGAGGGACCCTTCTGCCCAGCAGAAGTTGTTCCCTCCCCCAAGGTCTCTTGGCGCCTGGGACCACTTTCTACTGATGCCACCAAAGCAGCATCAATAGGTTGTGTTGCCGTGAGTTTGGTCTTAATGCCTTTCAAACTATCCTGTGCTCTGTTAGAGGAAGCAGAAGCATCAGTAGTCTGAGCCCTTCCCACATGGTCATCCCCCTCCTTAGAGACCACCTCATGGAGCCTGGGAGATAGCTCAGTGTTTTCCCATAAAATATCCTCACCTGAAGGTTGTTCAGGTAAGGGAGTGGAGATAATTAGAGTAGGGGTGGTTTTAGACTTAAGAGACCGAGGAACTCTCTTAGCCTTTCTTTGAAAAGTAGCAAGTAGTGGAGGTGTTTGAAGAGGTGTAGAAGCAGACATGGGTACAGGTTCTGTCACAATAGTGGTGACATTGGTTTCAGTTATAACTGGAGGAATGCTCACAGTAGTAACTGGAGGAACACTTACAGTAGAAACTGCAGTAGTTGCCTCAGTAGAAACAGCTACAGTACTTACAGTAGGAACTGCAGAGGTACTAGCAGTAGAAATAGGAGCAGATGGGGGTTGAGACAGAGGTAAAGTTACTTGTCTCTCATCTGTAGTAGATGTTGCCACCACCATTGTAGAGAAAAGTGGTGTAACATGGTTAGAAAAGCCTTTATTTTGCCTTCTCATCTTTGCAAAAACCTTTTTACCATGAGAGTGGGCAGGAAAAACTATTTGGGATCTTGTAAGATCCATGATTTCACAATTCAAAATATGTTGTAGGAATCTTGGGTACATCAAAAATTTTTGTGTAGGATGTCCCAAGTTCCAAAGCATACCATCAAAGATAAGTTTGGAAAAGTTAAAGGTCTGGTTTGTAGCAAGACAAACCATGGCAGTTGCCAAGGTATAACTTGCTTCATTCCAGCCTGTTCTCTTTTGAGAAAGACATTGCTGAAGGGTATGGATTAGAAACTTCCATTGAGGGGAAAATAGTCCTTTTTGAAAAGTTGTGGTGTTCAGTTTCCCCTCATACCCCATCCTTTGTAAATTTTGAAAAACAGTTTCATTAGGTAAAGAAGTTATACCTTCTCCATCGTGGAGTTGAAGATGTGTTCGGAGAGTGGCTTCTGAAATTGAAACCTTAGTACCATCAACTGTAGCATTCACTGGTTCTTCGTGTTCTGAAGAAACCACAACAGTTCTCCAGAACTCTCGAATATGTTCTTCATGTATTTCTGGACTCACAGTTAGGGCAAATCTGATGTGACTTTGTCTCAAGAAATCAACAATGGGGTGAAAATCTCTGTTGTCTTTGTTCTTTAATAAACAAGCAACTAAATTATGGCTTTCAAAGAACTGTAATTCGGCCATTGTTGTTTGATTGAAATCTTTTTGAAGAATATTGAAGAAATATTTGATTTTGAGTTGCAACTGTAACCTTTGAAAAATTAGGGTTCTTGATTTGAGAAGTTTAATTAATTGAAAGATTAATTTTAAACCCTATTTATATGCTTAATTTTGTAACAACTTGGCCTGTTGGATTGGACGCGCGCCGAAGTTTAAATTGGGAGGTCCAATCACAAACCGTCACGTGTTAAAGGTTAGTTGCAAATTGAGGTTTGACTTGTCAACGCAGTATTAACAGAGTAATCTTATTAATTAAGAAAACTCTGCAGTACTAACCGTTGCAGTAGTAACACACTTGTCCGTAGTAATGAGGAAAGTACAGTAGTAATGACAAAAATGGGCCGTATTAACTGATCTGGCAGTAGTAATGTGAATTACTTGCAGTATTAATCAGACATACAGTAGTAATGAAATTTCTAGCCGTATTAACCATTATGGCAGTATTAACAAAACCTGGGCAGTATTAATAACACTTTCCGTAGTAATGAAAACATTTGTCGTACTAATAGAACTTTGTCCAAGTGTGTTTCTACTGTTAATATTGCAGTAGTAACATAGTACAATACTAAAGAGTAGAGCACTTAATTTCATGTGAAAGTTACTACTCCTTTCTCGAAGGGACTTTTTATTAAGATTTTAAGGGACCAAAATATAAATTTTAATCCATGTTGATCATGCCAATACTGGTAATCAAGAATGTAAATCTTCCCACATCAAAAGCTTTTGTGAGAAGATCAGCACACTGATTATCAGTATGAACTTTTTCAACATGAATTAATTTCTTTTCATTACAATCTCTTATAAAATGGTATCTTATCTCAATGTGCTTTGTCTTGGAGTGCTTCACTGGATTGTTGATGATGCTTATAGTGCTCTTGTTGTCTATGTAAATTGGAGTGTTGATGAAGGCATACCCATAGTCCATCATCTGATTTTGTATCCACAAGACTTGAGCACAGCAACTTGATGCAGCTATGTATTCAGCTTCTGTTGAGGAAGTGGAAACTGTTGTCTGCTTCTTGCACTGCCAAGACACCAACCTTGATCCTAGGAATTGACATCCTCCTGTAGTAGATTTCCTGTCTAAACTTTCACCACCATAATCACTGTCAGTATGAGCAATTAATTCAAAAGGCGAGTCTTTAGGATACCATAAACCTAAGGTAGGTTTGCCCTTCATGTATCTAAATATTCTTTTGAGTGCATGAAGATGGGACATCTTCGGCTTGGTTTGATACCTTGCACACACACATACTCCAAACATGATGTCAGGTCTTGAAGCTGTGAGGTACATTAGTGAGCCAATCATGGACCTGTAGCTGTGAATGTCGACATCCTCCCCCTCAAGATCTGCAGTCAATTGTTTGTGAGTCTCCACTGGTGTGCTTGCAATCTTTGCCTCCAAGAATCCACATTTGGTGAGAATATCCTTCAAATATTTGGACTAACTGATGAATAAACCTTCAGGCTTCTTCTTGACTTGGAGACCCAAAAAGAAAGTGAGTTCTCCCATGGAACTCATTTTGAACTTAGTATGCATCAGTTGTTCAAAATCTTTACACAGAGCATCTTTGGTGGATCCAAAGATGATATCATCCACATAGATTTGGACAAGTAGGATGTCAGATTGAGACTTCTTGAAGGAAAGTGTCTTGTCTATGGGACCTCTTTGAAAGTTGTTCTTCAGAAGATAGTCATATAGTGTGTCATACCATGCTCTTGGTGCTTCATGAAGCCCATACAGAGCTTTGTCCAATTTGTACACCAAGTGAGGATGTTGTGGGTCCTCAAAGCCTGGTGGCTGTCTCACATACACCTCCCCTTCTATCACTCCATAAAGGAAAGCACTCTTCACATCCATTTGAAACACTTTGAATCCCATGAAAGATGCATAGGCAAGGAAGAGTCTGATGGCTTCTATTCTTGCTACTGGAGCAAAGACCTCTTCATAGTCTATTCCTTCCTCCTGTGTGTATCCCTGAGCTACCAGTCTAGCTTTGTTCTTGATCACTATCCCTCTTTCATCTTTCTTGTTTCTAAAAATCCATCTTGTGCCTATTACCTTCTTCCCTCTTGGTAATGGAACTAACTTCCATACATCTTGGATCTTGAACTGAAGAAGTTCTTCCTGACAGGCTTCAATCCAGTGTAGATCTAGAAGATTTTCTTGTATTATTTTTGGTTCCAGCTGAGAGAGAAAACAAGCATAGAGGCAAGTGTTGATGTCCATGTGGGGTTCCTTCTGTTGCCTGAGTTGGCGTCTTGTTTGCATTGGAATTTCATAATCACCAAACATTTGAGATGGAGGATGGTTCTTATGAATTCTGGATGTAGGAACCTTTTCCACTCTAACTGAAGACTCCAAGTTAGTGTCATTAAGGTCTGGTTGGGCAGTTTCAAAAGATAGAGGACCAGAACTCTTGGGTGTGAACACTTCTTCATCTTCAGGCTCATCAACTACCATATACTCAACTCCATTGGCATCATCTTCTACCAGGTGAGGTACACCATTTGATCTTAGGACTGGTTCTGTGGTAGAGATTGGAGTTTCAGTATTGGGTGAGCTGCCTTCCCCATCAGTAAAGTTGCTTCTATCATTTGGAACCTTTGGTAGTTCCTCCTCTTCAATAACCTTTTATATTGTTTCATATATTTGGAGAGGATCTTCTTGAGAGACAGGAAGATAGACATACCCCATGACATCTAGTCTGTCAGTACCAATTACTTTAGGTGTTGCTGTAGAAACAGGGTCAGTAGGAATAGGAGCAGTAGCAGTAGGAACAGGAGCAGTAGGAATGGGAGCAGTAGGAACAGAAGTTGATTGTTGGAAATCAAAGTTGAAGTCCAATGATTTTGTTAAAGCATCTAAGTCAAAGAGCTAGTTTGGTCCTTGACCCTTAGTGTTGGGGGTGCTCTCATTGAAGGATACATTGGCACTTTCTTCAATAATACTGGTCCTATGATTGTAAACTCGATAGGCTTTGCTCTGTGATGAATATCCAACAAAATAGCCAACATCTACTTTGCTCTCAAACTTACCAAAGTGATCCTTTGAGTTAAGAACTGTACAAGGACATCCAAAAGCTCTTAAGAAATTGATCAGTGGTTGTCTCTTATGAAGAAGCTCATAAGGAGTCTTTTTTTGGGACTTCACTAAGAGGACTCGATTCTCAACATAGCAAGTAGTATTAACTGCTTCTGCCCAAAAGAAAATAGGTAAGTTGGAGTCTGCCAACATACTTCTAGCAACTTCAATGAGAGTCCTATTTCTTCTTTCAGCTACTCCATTTTGTTGTGGAGTTCTAGCAGCACTGAATTGTCTTTCTATCCCCTTCTTCTCACAGAATTCATTCATCACTTGGTTCTTAAACTCGGTCCCATTGTCACATCTGATCCTCTTCACCTTCAGATTAGTTTGATGTTCCACTTTGGTGATGAAGGAGATGAGTAACTGACTGGTCTCATCTTTGGTGGCAAGGAAGTACACCCATGTATACCTTGTGTAGTCATCAGTAATAACAAGGTAGTATGAATTTTTGGCTATACTCTTTACATTGGTGGGTCCAAATAAGTCCATATGAAGCAGGTGTAAAGGAGTATTGATGGTGTTGATTTCCTTGGTCTTGTGAGAAGACTTGTGTTGCTTTCACTTCAAACATGCCACACAATTGTCATCTAAAGAGAATTGTTTGTTAGGGAGACCTCTAACTAGGTTGGATTTCACCAGCTCATTGATATTCTTTAGATTCATGTGACACATCCTTCTGTGCCACGGAGTGGATTCATCCATGGTTGCCTTAGATACAAAGCAAGCTTCCTCTCCAGTTGGTTGAACCTTGGACATATCAAAGCAATAGACGTTGTCTTTTCTTGGTGTTCTGAGTAGAACCTTGCTCTCATCTATGACATATCCAGGCTCCATTATTAAGCATTCAGTTGCAGTGAAGATGGTAGTGTTCTTTTGATCACACACTTGTGATACACTTAGCAGATTATATTGCAGTTGTTGCACATAGAAGACATCCTTGAAGCTGATTCTTCCATTGCTAACAGTTCCTTTCCCAGTGATTTTCCCTCCTTTTGGATTTCCTCCAAAGGCAACATACCCTCCGTTGAATTTTTCAAAGTTCTAGAGACAAGACATGTTGCATGTCATGTGCCTGGAACAGCCACTATCTACATGCCAACTGCTCTCTTCATCTTTTGTTGGCTGAACCTGCACATAAACAAAGGAATTAGTTTCTGGTGGGGACCCAAGCCAAAGTTGACTTGGGTTTGCCCATTTCATCAAAGTAACTCACCTTCCTTTAGACTAAGTTTGAGAAATCAGGTGGACTAGGTGGTTGAGTTACTTTGACCTTTGGTTGCCATACTTGTTTAATTGATTTAACTTTTGAAACACGTGTAATATTAACAAGCTTTGGTTTAGCAGTAGGAACAGATACTGGTTTAACAAACTTTTGTTTTACAGTATTAACACTTGCAGTAGTAATAGAGTTACGTTTTGCAGTATTAACACTTGCAGTATTAACACCATTATGTTTAACAGTATTAACACGTGCAGTATTAACAAAACTTTGTTTAGCAGTATTAATCCTATTTCTACTGTTGTTAAAAGAATTTTTGTTGACACTTCTTCTACCCGATGCAGTATTAACAGAGTTATTCCTTACTGTATTAACTCTATTACTACTATTCGAGGCAGGTTTTCTTTCAAGTACAGATTTTGTTTTGGAAGCAGGTTCCATGATTTTCAACCTTGCTAGTATACCCCAACCCCCTGTATTGCTTTTGAAGCATTTACTTTTGATTTTCAGGGTTATAAAAGCAGATTTTTGCATAGTGATTAGCTTTTTCACAAATAAAACACACTTTAACTGGTCTTTTAGGAAGTTGTCCCTTTTGAATTTTCAATTGGTTCCTATTTCTTTGATTTCCTCGTGTATCTATATGAACCCAAGACCTTTCTTTTTCCTTATGACCTTCTGTGTTCTTACAGCAGTTACATTTACACTAATTTGTTTTCTTTATCTTTTTAGTGGTCGCCAAGGACACCAGACTTTGTGAATTATGTTGAGTAACTCCTTCAATTGTGATCAATTGATCTTCCAAAGGAATATCATTGTTTTTCACAATATCCAGTTCACTCTCTTCACCTAAGTCCTCAATCAGAACTTCATCATAGTTGATTGGATCAACTTTGAATGATTCTGTTGGAGGTGTCTGTGAAATTGGGATTCTAGTTCATCTAAATATGGAGGGAGAGAGTTTTGATTAAATGGTAGGGCTACTTCTCTATAACCTAATGTTGATGCACTTTTTGGATGTCCATAGCTTTGCAAACGCATTATTAATGTTTACTTGTAATGTTGTACACCTAGTTGGTTGTAAAAGTGCGAAATTCACCTTCTGCATTGATTCATGCGGATGTGGGTGTGGGTTCATACGCACGGATGAGAGTCTCATCCGTGCGGATGAACACTTATACTTGGTCTGATTTGCTTAACGATCATTCGTACGGATGAGAGTCTCATTCGTACGGACGAGAGCCTCATCCGTACAGATGAGAAACAGTCCTATATATAGTGAATTTTCTGCATCTTTCAGGTTAAGAGTTTTAAGAGAGTTTGAGAGAGGCTGCGATTTTGGCAGCGGTTTTTAGGGTTTTTGAGGCGCCCCGATCCGGCCGATCACCGGATTAGGGAGAAGATTATGTTCAATCTTCTCCTTAGCCTTACCACGATTTCTCAGTTTAAACCATTGTAATCATTAACGTTTATTAATAATATTTGGTTTATCTTTGATTATTCGTGTTTATCTCTTCCGTCTAATCAATCCGTTGCGCGTTCTTGTTAATACGTTCCTGTGTTAATTCGGACCTACAAATTGGTATCAGAGCCGGTTAACACCGTGCTCTTGATGTGGATCAAACGGGATTGAAGACGTTAAAAAGGTTTAGATTTTTTCTCCATTTTTTCGGATCGATTTTGTTATGTTTTGAGGTTGGATTGATGGTATGGTTGAAAGGGTTTGTAAATTGAGTTATCTGGAGTCTCTGGGCATTTTACGGGGTCAAAATCGCGATCAAAATGACCAAAAAGGGATTTTGGGTTTTCTGTCGGCGGACTGTTTTACCAGCTATCGACGAACTTCATCCGTGCGGATGTAAGTTCATTCGTACGGATGTGAATTCATCCGTGCGAATGAGTTAAGTCATACGTACGAATGAGGTGTTCCACTTCAAGACTAACGGATAGATCCATCCGTACGAACCAGAAGATGATTCGCACGGATGAACTCTTCATCCGTGCGCTTGAAAGAATCAGTTGAGATTAAATGTCTATACGTACGGATAAGTCCTCATTCGCACGAACTGGTATTTCATCCGTACGGATGAGGATCAGAACCTTCACTTTCGGTTGTATCATGTCTAGATCCGGTATGTAATCTCCTTATTTTATCGGGTCAGTTTTAAAGTGAAGTTGTGGAGAAAAAACAGTATTATGAAGATTTTTGTGGGGTAATCGGGAACATCCGGTTATTTATGGGCCATTAACGTTTATTTATTTATTCCGCGTTTTATTGTGATTCCGTTGTGGAGGGAATCTGGTTATTGTTTCGCAATCACAGGTTATGGTGCATGATCTTTGATGAATCTGAATGTGTGCCAATTTGTTACGGATTATTAGTTGTGAATGGAGTCCTCTAATTTTTGCCTAATACATTTTAAGTCATGATGAAGACGATTTGAGCTACAGTGTCTACATATTGGGATGAGCTTATCTGGAGGGGGAAATTTACAGTTGGTAGTTCATAGTAGATTGCTGTATGTGAAGATTGTCACATTATTGAAATGATCGTATCGAAGTCTGTAGAGTTCAGTCTCAGGGGGAGTCTTACTGCTTATGGTATTATGTGCTGCATGTTTATTCAAGTGAAGTCAGAGAAACTACAGAATGTCCAGTTAGTATTTCGACAACAACAAGCGGAAATCGTTGGTGTTCGAAGTTTGATTTGTCATGTTTATTTGGGAAGACTTTGATGAAGCTTGAAGATTCAAGAAATACTGATACCACGGCAGAGACTGACTGAAGATTGCAAGAGGTGTCTACAAGAATTTGCAAGCTATGTCCAAGGGGGAGTTTGTTGATGCACTTTTTGGATGTCCATAGCTTTGCAAACGCATTATTAATGTTTACTTGTAATGTTGTACACCTAGTTGGTTGTAAAAGTGCGAAATTCACCTTCTGCATTGATTCATGCGGATGTGGGTTCATACGCACGGATGAGAGTCTCATCCGTGCGGATGAACACTTATATTTGGTCTGATTTGCTTAACGATCATTCGTACGGATGAGAGTCTCATTCGTACGGACGAGAGCCTCATCCGTACGGATGAGAAACAGTCCTATATATAGTGAATTTTCTGCATCTTTCAGGTTAAGAGTTTTAAGAGAGTTTGAGAGAGGCTGCGATTTTGGCAGCGGTTTTTAGGGTTTTTGAGGCGCCCCGATCCGGCCGATCACCGGATTAGGGAGAAGATTATGTTCAATCTTCTCCTTAGCCTTACCACGATTTCTCAGTTTAAACCATTGTAATCATTAACGTTTATTAATAATATTTGGTTTATCTTTGATTATTCGTGTTTATCTCTTCCGTCTAATCAATCCGTTGCGCCTTCTTGTTAATACGTTCCTGTGTTAATTCGGACCTACACCTAATCCAGCTTTTACTTTTCCATGGATTTGTTGTTGAATAAGGTTATTTACAGATTTTGAAGCAAATTCTAGTTTCCCTACATCTAAGTCAACTTTATCTTTTTCTTCAGTTAGTCTTTTAATGTCCTCCCTAGCATCCTGAAGCTTAACTAACAAATCATCTATCTGCCATTCAACCAAATTAATCTTCTCCTGATAACTTAACTCATTAGCTTTATAAGACTTAATTTGATTTTCTAGATTTTCTATACCCCTAGCAGCTGATCTTCTTTGTTCTTCTAATGTTTTAATTGAGTCACATAACAATTGATTATGGTTTCTATATTTAAGCATGATTTCCTTACAATCAGTAGAACAAAGTTTGGAATTTACCTCAGCCATGAGATATGATGTTTCTGTGTCTTTTGATGAAGAATCAATGGCCATCAAGGATTGAATGAGTTTGGATTCGGCAGTTGTTTCTTGTTCATCTTCATCCCAGTCATATCCAAGAATATCTTCATATGGCACAGTAGAAACAGGCACAGTAGAAACAGAAGTTGCAGTAGTATCAACTTCTTTCCGTATTAACAACCTTTGTAGTAGAAACAGCATCAGTAGAAATAGTATCAATTACAAACGCCATTAATGCTCTATTTTGACTGGTTTCTTCTGCTAGGTCATTCCAGTCATATCCAAATACATCTTGCGTGATTAGCGCTGTTGATGTATTTTCTTGTGTGTTTCTTGAGTTGTTGACCTTTGTCTTGTTTTTACACTCCCTTGCAAAGTGACCTGGTTCACCACAGTCATAGCACTTCACTTTGCTTTTGTCAAAGACAACTCTGTCGTTGTTTCTTGGATTGAATCTTCTGCCAGTTCTGTTGACAAACCTCCTTGCCCTCAATGAAAGCATGGCCATCTGCCACTTGAGATCCATCTCTTCCCAGTTATCTTGATGAATCTGCTTCAGATCTTCATTGGTTAAGCAAGAGCTTTGTAAAATAAAAGCTTCAAAAGATAGATCTTCTCCACATTCATGTTGTGTTGTTCCAGCAGAAGGTGTGATAAGAGCAGTATTAAAATTGTTAATACTGTTGTTGCTGCAGCTTGGCTTCTTTGCTTCAACCTCAGCTTCAAAAACTCTTAGATCATTGTAGAGATCATCTAGCTCCATCTCCTCCAGAACATCACCCTGTCTGTATGAGACATTATAGATGTTCCATTCATCACCCAATGATCTTATGAATTTTTTATTTATATCATCTTTATCAATTCTGTCAGGATCTGTCGAACTATAATTGTATAAATACAATCGTGTAGATCTAGATCTATCAAAGAAGTTGCAGCGGATCAACACTTTAATATTTCAAGGTTTTGTGAATAACAGTTTATGTATAAGAATTTGAATAAGAATGAATAACAAGAACACAAACAGTTTTCCATCAACGCCCCAATTATAATTTGATCAGAATTATAACGCATATTTACAATGATATGAGGATCAAGGACACCTTGACCTTGGGGCTTAACCTAGTTTTTCAAGGTTTACATCTTCATGCATTTTTTATGCATTCACGCGCTTAACTTTCTCTATGAGTTTATCAAGGTTTTATAACCTTAACTCTAACAAACTCCTAGTAATTCGTAGGAATAATAATTACAAAGATTGATATGTTTGTAACCTTCCTAGAATATATCCCTATTCTAAGGAAACAAATCCTTATTCTAAGGAAACAAATCCCTATAATAATGATAAAGATAATTACAAATAAGAATCAAATCTAATCATATCTTATCCTAAATTAATCTTTATCTTCTCAGCAGTATTAAGTCTTGATAGGGCAGTAGTAACTGAGTTGCAGTAGTAACCAAGTATGTAGTAATTCCACCAGTAGTAATTGAGCAGTAGTAACTCCCACCAGTATTAACTGTCATTAGTAGTAACTTCTTTACTTAGTCATTTTTTCAATATAAATCAACAACTCCAAAACTACTATTTCTTCACCGTTATCAGTTTATATTTGTATCATCAAATCACAATATGGATAATTAATTATCCCAACAATCTTCCCCTATTTGATGATGACAAAATAACAAACAATAAACTGAAAAACTTCCCCTACAACTGAGATCTCTTTGAACAAGTTGATACTTCTTGTACCGTTGATATTTCTATCAAAACACGCCACTTTTTATTGTAAGTAGACTTTCGATACATTTAATGCATTTAAGCCTCCAATTCTTGTTGAATGCCACCACACCTCATATAAGTTGCAAATCATATCATCTAAATAATATCTTCCCCTTTTTGACATCATCCAATAGGAGAACTTTGAAAATATGCAACTTTGAACATCTCTTTATAAGTACGAACCATATTAAACTACTAATCCAAGCTTTCCAATGTCTCAAATTACCCTCCATGAAAGCACACACCCAACCAAAAAATGAATTTCAGCAATGGAGACTCAAGCTAGCAGTAGTAATAAAGTTGAAGTAGTATACCTTTTTCTTTGAATCGAGAGTTGTTCTTCTTTCATGAGGTTAAATCATGTTTCACAAGTAAGAACCTTTTCCTCAAGTGGTGCACAATGAGATCACATCTTCCCCTCAAACGAATATTTAGATATTAATACCGCCTTTATAGTAACCATGAAGAGCAATACAAGCAGTACTAACAAAGAGGAGCAATACTAAATTCATCATCGAACAGAAAAATGTGTATTGTAGTACTAACAACGTAGCAGCAACATCAATATAAGCCCAATACTAGCTAAAACCTTGCAGCAGATTAAAAATTACGTAACTTTTTATTGACAAATCCGATCATCCTCAAATCTTAGTCCAAAGTAGATCTGTGTATCTCGAACCACATATAAAAAAATCGAGGCAATCCAACTGTTAACGAATACAAAATGATATTTTTACCACAGCTGCGCTCAGCAAACAATAAACATTCAACATCCGATTTGGAAATGTACATCTCCCTATCTAAACATCCAATAAAGATAAAATTTTAACACAAAGTAGATCTGTATTCCTTGAAGCAAATATCCAAAATTCACCAAGATCCAAGGTGTAACGAATAAGCAACGATCGTTTTATTATACATAAACACAATAAATCTAACCTTACAGCAGCAGATTTGAAAAATTCATATCTTTCGATTAGAAGCTCAGATCGAAAATTTCTTTGGTCATAACGTGCGTTTATGTTTGAAGAATCTACAGATAAAATTTCGTCCAATTCCGACGGCTAACGAATGAGTTATGACGTTTTTACTGCGGCTGCCCAGAATATGATGGCTGGAAACCCTAATTTTCAAACCTTGTAGATCTTCTTCTTTCTTCTCCTTAAAACCTTGTGGATCTTAGATCTAGAGCAACCTTGTGCTCTGATACCACTTGTCAGGATCTGTCGAACTATAATTGTATAAATACAATCGTGTAGATCTAGATCTATCAAAGAAGTTGCAGCGGATCAACACTTTGATATTACAAGGTTTTGTGAATAACAGTTTATGTATATGAATTTGAATAAGAATGAATAACAAGAACACAAACAGTTTTCCATCAACGCCCCAATTATAATTTGATCAGAATTATAACGCATATTTACAACGATATGAGGATCAAAGACACCTTGACCTTGGGGCTTAACCTAGTTTTTCTAGGTTTACATCTTCATGCATTTTTTATGCATTCACGCGTCTAACTTTCTCTATGAGTTTATCAAAGTTTTATAACCTTAACTCTAACAAACTCCTACTAATTCGTAGGAATAATAATTACAAAGATTGATATCTTTGTAACCTTCCTAGAATATATCCCTATTCTAAGGAAACAAATCCTTATTCTAAGGAAACAAATCCCTAATGATAAAGATAATTACAAATAAGAATCAAATCAAATCATATCTTATCCTAAATTAATATTTATCTTCTCGACAATATTAAGTCTTGATAGGGCAGTAGTAACTGATTTGCAGTAGTAACCAAGTATGTAGTAATTCCACCAGTAGTAACTGAGCAGTAGTAACTCCCACCAGTATTAACTGTCATCAGTAGTAATTTATTTACTTAGTCATTTTTTCAATATAAATCAGCAACTCCAAAACTACTATTTCTTCACCCTTATCAGTTTATATTTGTATCATCAAATCACAATATGGATAATTTAATTATCCCAACAAATTCTGACTCCTGCACTTCCTAGCTCTCCAGTAAGCTTCTTGTATCTATCTAACGTTTGAGTCATTCTCTCTTCCTTCAAAGCCTTGAAGTTTTCATACTCTTGCCTGAGAAGAGCCTTCTTATTCTTCTTTGTATTCTTAGTTTCGCTGAATATCTTCCCCAAGGCTTCCCATAAAGACTTAGCATCATTGTATCCTTCAAATTGAGATTGATATTCATTGGGAATAGCAATAAGAAGGATACTCAGTGCCTTTATCTCTGTTTGCTTCTCTCTTCTCTCTAGATCAGTTGTGGGACGAGTAACAGTTCCATGCAATCCATCAGCTGAGAGATTGGCGATCCCTTTGTTACCATTAACAATGACATCCCATACTGCATAGTCAGATAGCAGTATGTGTTTTTTAATACGTAGCTTCCAGAGATCAAATTCGTTGCTGTTGAGTGCAGGAACTTTGTTGACTAGCACGTCTGTCATGATTGTTGATTGATTTCTTCTTGTTGAGACTTCCAATAAACTTGTAGATCAATGGATCTTGAGCACCTCTTGTGCTCTGATACCACTTGTTAGGATCGTTTAGATTGTGTAAACCCAAAGTATGTATAAACCAAGATCTTCATTATCAAGGAAGTTCAGCAGCGGATGAACACCTTGATATTACAAGTTTTTCGATCAAACAAATATTGTATTAAGTAAAGAACAATGAATAATAATAATGAATGTCGAATGTTAAGCCTCACTATATTGAAAATAATTAATGAATCAATACACGTGTTTTTCTGTTTACAAGGATCTATATATATAGACCTTGAGGCTAGCCCTATCTATAATAGGAAACGTCTAAATACAATTACAATTCTATTCTACCTAGAATTGCTAAACTTGAGGATCAAGATAATTCTATGATTATCTTCAAGCAGTAGAAACACCAACGGGCAGTAGTAATGGACATCTTCAGTAGTAACCAGTAGTAATAACTGACTTGTGAACTTCAGCCGTAGTAACTGTCTTGCATGCAGTATTAATGATCTTCAGTATTAATGATCTTCATACAGTATCAATGTAAGAGTACTAACTCAACAGAATTACTCAAGCAGTATTAATTCTGTGTTATTGATCCCAACAATAAGTTATTTTAACTAAGTTTTAATCCCAACAATGAGTTTAGTATGTGTTATTGATTAACACGTATTAAGCAAGAGATATTTCACATAGTAAGAAAATAATTTAAATTCTTTTCATAAGTGTTGCGTGAACCCATAAAAACAGTTTGTAAATATGTTAAAAAGTTGCAAAACAATTTGAAAAATGTTAATTTAATAAAAAGCTGTAAAAAGAAATACTAAAATAATTTGTCAATTGTAGGGTATATAATAATATAATAATAATAGGAAGGACTAGTATCCAAGACCAAAGGATTTACCTACACAAACATATTTACCTAGTACCTCTCTAAGTCTTCACCTCACAACTAATTAGAGGTCTAAGAAAATCGATTTTTTTCGGTTTTTGGTTTTATAAAAATAAGTTTCGGCTAATATCGGTTTTTCGGTTAGTTTTTTCGAGGTTTTCTCGGTTAGCTTTTTCGAATTCGAATTCGGTATAAAATTCAAACATAAATTTTATCTAAAATTTAAACAGTACAATTACAACTGAAAAATAAAATACAAACATAACTTTTAGTTTGAGCAATACAATTACAACTAAAAATAAAATATTCAAACGTAATCGTGTAGTTGAGTATATCGAGCTTTGACATTGCCATCACCCGGATACACTTAACTACTTATTCTTTCTCATTGTCTCCATCCTCTTCTTCTTTTTCTTGCTCATCATCATCATCATCATCATCATCATCTTCAATTTCTTTAAATTTACCTTCATCTACTTCGGTCGTTGTAGGTAGTATCAATAATGGGCCTTCCAACGATGTTGCATGTTGTATTCTATCTACTCCGTCCAAGTAATCTTTCAAACATACACATACCTCCACGGATTGCACGGTTAGCTTTGACCTTCTTTCCAATATAATTCTACCACTAATAGAAAAAGCCGATTCGAAAGCAACCGTCGAAGCTCGGACGGATAATAAATCCCGAGCCATAGCGGCTAAAATGGGAAATTGTAATTCTCTTTCTTTCAACCAAGCCAAAATGTCAAAATTAGCAAACTCTTCCATACTTAAAGTAGGTAAAAAGTTTATAACATTATAGTGTCCCAATTCGCTTGTTGGAGCCGATGTTCGTTGACGTTTTGTAGCGTCTTCAAGTAACGTATTATAAAGGTTTATATGTATGTCCTAGCTCCCTTTACTCCCTTGAGATACCCCCCTCTACATTGAGTCAACAATCGGGTTTCGTTATTGACCATATTTTTCGCAATAAATCGCAAATAATGAATCAAAAGTTTTTGTAATTTTTGTAATTTCCTTTGCTGTATAGTGCGGCTTCTTGACTAATAAGTGTAAGTCTAAATTTTGGAAAATTGATGCGATTAAAGTTTCTACGCCGTCAACATTTAAACATGAATTTAATGCGGCGAGACTAATAAAAACCAATGGCAAATAACCAAAATACTTTATAAATTTCTTTTCAATAACAAAAACCATTTTTCTAAACAATGGATACGTGAAAAATTCAAATTCTTTTAATTTTTCCGTCATCATAAAAACTTGGTATAGAACTAACGAGCTAGTTGGGTAATATACACCCAATAATATAGTAGTAACCTCTTTAAAAATTAGAAACGTAGTTAAATCATCTAGTTGATCACACTCATCATCCGTAAAAGGTACAAACATATTTTTATCAACTAATATGTTATTAAAAGCATTCAAAGTATCATGTTGTCGTAAAATATTTTGAAACATATCGTGAGTAGAATTCCACCTAGTATTATTATAATAGCAAGGTCCTAGGGGAATTTCACCATATTGTTTTCGAAAACGTCTATAATTAGCTTATCGTTCGTTACTCGAACTATATATAGTTACTAATAAATTCCTAAATTTTAAACGTAAATCATTACATATGGTTAATGCATTTTGTACGGCCAAATTTATAACATGAGCACCCCAACGAGAATGAAACAAAAATGCTCCATCTAACATTGGTTTTATACGAATTTTTAGTAAATTCATAGCCTTTGTATTATTTGAAGCGTTATCTAGTGAAATTGTAAAAACTTTATCGTCTAACCTATATTCTATTAAAGTGTCATTTAAATTTTTTTGCAAATGAATTCCCGTACGCGGATAACCAAACAATTTAAAAGCGATTGTACGTTTCATCAATAACCATGACTCGGGATGAAACCAATGGGTCGTAACGGCTACATAAGAATTTGCCGTACCATGTGGTGCGGTCCAAACATCACATGTAATATAAACATTATATTAAAAGTTTTGAAATAATTATATCGTTTTAGCAACCGGTTACATCTCTTGCATGTGATGCCAGTTTTTAAAGTTGAGTTGGATGTGGAACAAAGAAACCGGTTACATCTCGTGCAACGTACCATTTCCATCCCATCCTTCATATTACACAAATCGAAAGCACACCAAATTTGCGGGTTCCAGGTCGTTGGTTTAATTTGCGCAACATCATCGTTTGTGTAATCTATCTTTCGTACATTGGTGGAAGCGGAAGCTTGTGATGGAATGTTTTCCTTCTTAGCAAACAAAAAGTAAATACATAGAGTTTTTTTTGAGAGAATGAGAGTGTATTTTTGGTGTGTTTTCAACCTAAACCAACCCATCCTATTTATAGATAATTTAGAGATGCCAAAATGTCAAAAAAAAAAAAAAAATTAAAAAAATGCTCCTAACTAAAAGTAACAGATCTATTTTTTTTTGAAAATTTGTGCATATTTTTATTTAATAAAACCCAGTTAAAACTGGTTGGGGAAAACACTAGTTAGGCAAAAAAACCGGTCAAGCTGGAATTCGAAAACCTATGTAACTGGTTCGGTTATAGGAAAAACCGGTTATAGGAAAAATCGGTTATAGGAAAAACCGGTTTCAATTTTATGGCCGGTTAAAAAAAAACCTGGTTTTCATGTTGCACCTCTGCAACTAATGACTCGAGGAACGACTTTCTTCAAGAACAAAAGGTATTTACATTTTACAACTAGATCAACAATATAAAGACTTAACTATGCACGTCCTTAAGAACAAAATATTTTTTAGAATTCAGCAGTAATCGACTTCCTAGTTAACTGATGAAATACCTATTAGCTTGAGCACATAGGACGTTTGTAATTGTTCTAGAAGATTTAGAAACAAATCAATCTTGCCTTTATTTACAAACAACTCGAAGACTAATAACAACAAATCTAAAATAATGGAAATTAAAAGATATTGGAAAAATCCGGTATACCAGTCAAAAACAGAACCAGACCGGGCACCAAAATATATAAAAACTTTAGAACCGAAGACCATACCATAACATGTCTCGCCGCTTCGATCGATTCTGGTCCGAAACCAACCAGTTTACCGCTTCACCACACGTTTGCACATACCTAATAATATTTGTTGTTGTGACAAAAAAGGTCATCCTATTTGGACACACGATTTGATTCTTTTATATACTTATTTTGGTGTGCATATATTTGATGTTTATTGAATATTGCGTTTTTAATCTTCAAAACATTTATTCAAGTTTATGAATAAAAGTGTTTTTTGTTTGTAGCGATTCTCTTTGTTGCATTCTATTCTAAAAAAGATTTGGTATAATTTTATTACAAACTTCGGTTCCATATTATTTGTCTACCTTTTTTTATTTGATTTTCGAAATTAATAGTCCATTACTTAGAACAAATAGAAAAGTTTAATTGCGTTTACCATATTTTTCTTAGTTAAAGTCATTATAACATATTTTATAGAAAATATTAATTAATTATTTAAGGATCAAAGCGTCATTCTGTAAAAAGTAAGAAAGAGTAAACACTAATAATTTTATTTTTTCTTAAATCGTATATTTTTTATTTAGTGACAATTATTTTGATACAGAGGAAGTATATAGTATTGAATATTTGGTTGTAGCGATTCTCTTTAGTTGGAATATTGTTTTTTGAGAATAAGCTTTTATTGTTTTATTTTCAAATCAAATTAAAACAACAATACACTTTCTAAATTTGAATACGAGATTCTATGTAAGTCTAAAACATAATTTAAATAAAACTAATCCATATAATTAAAACGATACATATCTTATTCATATTATTTTTTCAAATAAAATAATTATATCTTTAGATCAATTTTTAAGTTTGTTTTGTTAAGTTTATGGTGTTGAAATTATAAAAGATCACTAAGAAAATTGAGACTAAAACAGCCGATTAAAACTTTTCCTTTTCAAAATCCATTTTAATTTATTTTTTGTCAAAAATTAATTATCTAAAAAATCGTCAATGTGTTAAACGAATAAATTTTTCCATTGCAACAATCATTATTTTTTCTTTTTATAGAGAATCCACAATATGTACTTTTGACGAATTTTTTTTTTTTATAGATTTTCTTAAAGGTTTTGAAAATTTATTCTATAAAAACTCAATTTTATCACATATGATTTTAGTAGTTTGACATATGATTTTTGTGTTTTTATTTTCGATTCTAAGTAAATATACATCATATAATATATCTAAGTTTTGAAATTCATAGTTAGTTTTCAACTCATATGTGGATTTACCTTACGAATATCAATATTCCTCCAATTTGTTTTTTTGTTTTTGTTTTTTGACATAAATTTTTATAGTACTATAATCATATTATTTAAATCACATTATACAGTATCAAAAGCACATGTGATTGTAATGCGAATCATATGTAATTTATTATGTATATAAAATTTCGAAACTAATAAGGCAATAATACACATGATTTTAACTTTAAATGTGAATTTTAAAACACAACAATATTATAAGAGATATAATCTATACATACAAAAAAAAATGAGCGTTAATATCAAATTTGATTTTAACGTTATGATTTCAATACCTACAAAAAAGTCGTCGAAAGTATATAACACCACTGCTCTAATCAAAGATAAAAATCGAGACGATCGCAACGGTGTAATTTATTTCGTCTAACGATTAACGGTTTGTAAGATAATCTAATCATACAAAATAAAAGAAAAGTGAGTTTTTGGTTAGATCTTAGCAATTAGATTAAAATTAAATAAATGATTAAGATTATTGGTGTGTTTGGCGAAAGTAGCTGGAACTAGAGCTTAAGCTTGAGTTTGGGCCGGAGCTGGAGCTTAAGCTTATAGTCGGGACTTGAGTTTATATATAAAAATGAAAAACTTGTTTGGTAAAGTAGCTGGAGCTTAAGTTTATATATGTAAAAAGACATAAAAGGGTATCTAAAAAATTACATTCTAATAATTATTAAGGATATTAAGGTAATTTTATTTATCAAAAACTCAAACCCTTGAAAAGCCTCTTCAATGAGCTTATGATATTGGGGGTTTAGTTTTTTAATAAACCCTTCAAACAAGTTGTACCAAACTGTGACAACCATCGAAAACTCAGGTCGAGTGTACTAACTAATAACCTCGAATACTTAATTATTACTTGCTTTAACTGATTCTATGTGTTACGTGGTTACGTAAACATAACTCTTTAAGCTAAGCTCGATGTAACTCATACAAAACTTTTAACGTATGTTTACGTTACTTAAACATTAAACGTGTGTGTCTCGGAATCGGAATCGGAAATCGGAATCAAATCATTAAATGAATCTTAATACCAAGAAAACATATAATGAACTTGCCTAAGTTGATTGCAAAAAAATCGAGAACTCTAAACGAACGCATGCACATAACGATTACACAAACGAAAAACGAAGAAGCCATTTCTGGCCCCAATTGCGCCGCACCTAGCACCCAATGCGCCGCATTGGGTGGTGCAGACAGCATTTGGTGTTTGTTGAGTGAGTCACCAAAAACGTGGACAAACATCTCAACACCTGTCCTACAGGTGTCAAGACCTCTATTAACCCATGTTTTAACACTCTAATCTATCATACTAGTCCCCCATTTCAATTGACATCACACACACTCAAATCTCATTGCAAAGAAACTTAAACATACACACAATTACACACACACACACTCATATCTATCACCATAATCTCTCTCAAATTCCCACAAGTTCCAGTAAGTTTACAAGCAATAATTCATCAAATTATCATCCCAAATCGTTGGTGTCATCAAGAATAACAAGAGGTTTCAAACGCTTTGATCACATACGTCATTCCTAAGCTTCGAAGTCGAAAATCACCGTCAAGTCACTCTAGATCATCTCCACTACATTTTCTTTCGGTATAATCATTTCTCCCCTGTTTATATATATATATATATATATATATATATATATATATATATATATATATATATATATATATATATATATATATATATATATATATATATATATATATATATATATATATATATATATATATATTACTTTACATGTGGAATCTACCACTTGAAAATATGTTTTCATGTAGTTTTACGGTTAAAAACGTAAGAAAACGAGTTTTATAAATATATACAAATATCTTTGTTTAAATGGTTAAAAAGCTTACATAAACTGTTATAAAGATGTATTTTGATGATTATACCACTTGCATGTCGAAATCCACCATCAAAATGAGAATTTTAGCAACAAAAACGATTTTAGCCATAAACCAAGCCCTGAATACGGGGCATTCCTACATGAATGCGGCGTATTCCATGGGTCAGGTTGTCGAAAATCGTCGTTTAATCGATAAAACGTAACCTTGAACATATATATTTAAAACCTGAATAAAAGTTACTGTAATGAACTTTAACTTGTGTTTAAAGGGACTTGTTTAATATATAAATATTATTTTGTGTTTGTAATATATAGTGAATATAGTATTAACTTTTTTAAGCGGGAAAGTGAATAGAAAGTTTTGGACATAAATTATATAGCGCGGAAGCGCTGCCCAAATTTAGTTATACCTAACGATAACACTTAAACAATAAACATTTCGTTGACTAACGAGTATAAAAGTTAACAAATAATGATACTTACCCGAACACTTGATATATATTAGGATTCCGGTGATTCCGAGCACCTTCCGAGCATTTCCGAGTACACGCTAGATTCTTCGCAAACAGTGAGTTACAAACCCCTTCTTTTAAACCTTTTAATACATTTTGGGGTGAAATGCGAGTCTTATGCTTAAACACCATACTTATGCTGAAACATGCTTTGAATCCTTAACGGAACGCTTTGATACTTGAATACTATTACGAAAACTATTTTTCCAGCATTGTTGATGGTTTTGTCAATGAGTAAACATCGGATCGTCATGTTGCGGACGTTGTACAACATGTACGAGAGATACCACTAAAATTCCCATACACTCCAACGAGGAACGCTACAGTTGCTATTAATCCCTTTGGAAAGGACCGTTAGTAGTTATGGATAGCGCTATTAGGGTAGGTAGACCCTCACCACAACAACAACAGATGGTGCATAATTATTAAGTGGGTAGGCTATAGGCTTAGCAACGATCATTGGGCTCTACTTTAGGATTGTCACATAGTCGTACACTATGTGGTCAATGCCTACAAACATGAATGCTTATACATTACGCATTGCTATGCGTCAACACTTTGAATATTATACTTTACGCATTGCTATGCGTCAACTCTTTGAATACTTATACTTTACGCATTGCTATGCGCCAACACTATGAATACTATACTTTACGCCATCGTTAAGTGCGTTGAAAACTTGAATGCTTTTACTTAAACTTTGTAGCTCACTAACTACGTTTCCCGTAGTTAACACTTGACTCGTATTTTCAGGAAACGAGTAAGCTTTGAGATGGTGCTTGTAAAGGGAATTTGGTTTGGGCAATTTGTAATTGAAACTTTCATTTTGTAATCGGATATGTAAACAATGGTTTTAACTACTTTGTAAACTTTGAAGTTATGTTTTATTTAATATAACTTGGTGCTTATCTATAAACTTGTGTATCGAATACTCTCGCTCTTCACATCCTGTGTTTCCGCTTTAGCGGGGTGTGACAGACTTGGTATCAGAGTTCAAGGTTAAAGTGAATACCGATTTTTCAAAAATCAAACTCTAACCAGTTTCTAAACAAAGGATTTTATTTAACCAAAACGTGAAAGCATTGTTTAACTTAAATTATTCGGAGCCTGATCAACTACGAATAATTTGGACTAAATTATGCCAGAACGAGATTGGTAAACATTTTAAACGAACATTCCCGGGAATTCTTGAAGTCAGACCCGTGTAGACTTAGATGCTAAACTTAAGATACTCCATATGCTCTGCTTATTACTAACGCTAACATGAGCTGCAACACCGATCTAACTCATTACCGGTTTAGGCTATGACGAGAGGGAAAGAGTTAGCTACGTCCGACAACGAAACCAAACCCCCCTACGAATCACTATCATGCTCTAGGAGTCAGGAATCGTCACCTCCTACGACTTTACCTCATTTCCGTCGGGACGGAGAAGGATTCTCACGACCCCCGACATACCATGCTCGACGTTTAGCGAATCATTACCCGACGCATACTCATGAGAACTTACATTTTCCTACGAACTTGATATACATTAGTGATACATTATCAAGGTATAGGAGTGTTGAGCTAACATTATCGTAAACTATACATATGAACGTACTATTACATTATCGTATAACGACTCGGATCTGGACTGGTTTATACTGTCCCATGCCAACTATATCCCCCGTTCATTAGGAGGAGACAACACATTCTCGTCTATCAACATCGTATACACTTTATTACACTAATATTTACGCGATGCCTTTTATGGCAATTGGGAAGTATTCCCACATAAGACACATGAGTGCAGTTGCAACTCGACATACTAAATGATGCACCCAAGATATCCGATAACTGAGGATTGACACTGGAACACATGATGGGTTTATAAAACATGTCTACGGAGCTCCGAGGAATAGTCTAGAAGTTGATGGATCATGATACTCGTATTCACAAACTATCACTCGACATACTTCATACCAAATAAATGGTACATAGGGCAATTCAGACAACTCGATGCTAGTTGTAGAATTTCTACATGTAAGAGTTTTGATAATCACTGTCATCGTTCGTTCGCTTTAGTATACACAATATAGTAATTTTCGGTCGCGCACATATTCTTAATCTTAAATACATGATATCCCTAGCATGATCATGTATATCTCATACCACTACTACAAACAGGGCTATTAATGACGCGCAATGCGTGTCAAGAAGAGGCCTTATGACGCGCAAATGCGCGTCAAGGATGGACCAGTCATAAATATTTCATGACGCGCAAACAAGCGTCATAACTGAATGACGCGCACTTATGTCCTGCGTTACATGACTTTCTTTTTGACCTTCGTTTTAAGACCCGCGTTATATGACTCTCCTTTATTACCTTCGTATTTGCGCGTCATAATTTTTATATATAAAAAAAAAAAAATTGATTCCGTCGACCACCATCCGGCCAGCCACCATTTTCTAAAACTTTTCTCCACATTCTTATGTAACTCAATCACCAAAGCTTTTCATTACATCACACTTGTTCAACAAATCTTTTCATTACCAATACATTAAAATCACATACATTAAGGCATTGTTAAAACCACATACATCAACAAATCTTTAAAACCAGTTCTCAAATCTGCTAAACGCTAACCTAAAATATTAACCTTTCGGATCAGGTTATGTTAATATTCGATGTTCTATAGCTTCTATGAGACAAAACGTCATTGCTCCTGTTGATGTGATTTTAGATAAAGCCTGCATACAAAACTCATCATTTAATGTGGCAATTTCGATCTATTTATGATTTTTGACCCATAGTACTCGTTTTGAAATGACTAACCGATGTATCAGCTGATGTTTGATGATCATCACAACCGCTAATTGAAATGACTTCTCCTCCACTGCTACCCTTCCATATGCCCTTAGGACGATGATCTTCCCATTCATATTGCCCGTTACTATAACACCATTCATTGAATCAGTATAACTAATTTGCACTAAAAGGTAAAAAATGAACACAATATAAAGTATAAACTCACCTCGTCCGTCTGCAAAGGAATGGGAGATCTAGCACAGTTCCACTATGACAAGAATCAATAATGGCATGAAGTTTAACCCCAACAGGAAGAGGTTTCACTATTATCATTTTGGATGATTCATTTTACGTAGTGACTGTCAAGAAGTCAACTGGTGAGCAGCTATAATAAGAATACGCAACAACGAATAGGGGTGATTCGACCCATTTACTTATGAATTAGTGGACTTTGGCATGGTTTATCGCCGGCGGATCGACTAAAAAAATTAGCTAAATGAAAAACAGGTCGAACAGGTTACAATGAGCCTAACATATCTTACCTTGACTTCTCTTAAATTTATACATTCTTCCCAAGAATAATACTTTTTCTTCATTTTCTTAATGGCAACCTGTAATGAAATAGATCAATTTTAAAAATTAAAAACACCAAGCTTCAAAAGATCTTAAACGCCTATCAAAATGCTAAGCTAATCAAAGTAAAACCTACCACTTCACCATTATGCTTATTCACGGCTTGCCAAACAACCCCAAAGGTTCCATTACCAACTTCTTTGATTATCTTGTACCTGAATCAGAATAACAAAAAACACTTGTTGATTATAATTTCATTTCACAACACAGATAACCCAAAAAGACGAATGAAAATCAGCTCACCTATCCATTTTCGTATTCGCAACCGGAAGTAGCACTTTATGTATGAAAACGAGACACAAATAGAAGAAATAACACACTTAATCTAGAAAACTTCAGTAGAAGTTATAAAATATGAAGTGCCAGTAATCGCCACCGTATTCATAAAAGACACCGGATCAATAAATTCACGACACTGAAAGGCAAAACGAGAATAGGCAAATGAGAAACGAAGGGCATCTTGACACTGGATCCAGGAATTTATGTAAACAAGAAATATACTAGTAGCCGAAAATAAGAAGTCCAAAAAAAGGCGCTCTCGGTGGAACTAACTAATACCCATTGGAAGGAAAGTCATGTACTGGTAAAATTAAGATCATGCTTACAATCTCATCTACTACTTCACGGTGAATGCAGAATTCACAAGCAAGATTAAATAAGAAAGTAAATCAAATCACTTAGTTGTTGATGTACAAGGAGAAACCAAGACCTGTCTCAGGAAGAAATAGCATTACACATGCTTGACTACGCTAAGTGCAGTTAGACGGATGAGACAACGCCAATCGAGTACTTCCTGGAATGAAAAGACACGTCTCTGAAAACAATCTGATACTTTCGCCATGTTTCAGAAACCTTTCCAATCTGAAACACATATATTAGAATGAGCTTAGGTTATTAACATCTGATATATAAGTTTGACTTTTTTATAATAATCAAAATTCGTAAATAAAATTCTATTAACTTCAGACAAAGAGGTATGCTTATGGTCTAATAATATGGACATAGGCGAATAAGATGAAATGAAGGTGATCAAATTCATGGAATCAACAAAATAAGGAAAAACAATAAAGAGAGGAATACTTTGAATAGGTCAAACAGCATCAAAATTCCACACGAAGAAGAAGAAGAAGACGAACACGGTTCAATATAAACACGTTTATATGAAATACAGATCCATAAAACAACACAAAAAAAAGTTAGATCTGAAATACTTACGGCTAAAAAATGTGAAAACCCTAGCAGCGATGGTGATGCGGTTGTAATACGGTTGTGGTTGTGACATGGTGCGACTGTGGTGGTGGATGGTTGTGGTGGTGGTGGCGTGGTGGTGCAGGCTGTGGTGATGGTGACGGGGTGGTGCGACTGTGATGGTGGTGGATGGATTTTTTTAGGGTTCTAAAAGAGAAAAAAAAGATGTGAGTGAATTGGGAAATTTTAGATCTGAGAAAGAGGGGGAAGTCGACCGCCAAAACCAAAAAAAACCATACATGACTCCTATTTAGGACAAAGAAAAACAAACGTCATTTCGAAATCTAAATTTTAACTGATTATGACTCATACGTTATGACACATCTGAAAACGCGTCATCCCTTTACCCAATATGACTGTTGTTTTATGACTCTTGACATTGCGCGTCATCTTTTGGCGTGGGTCATAAAAAGCGGGTCAAGGATAGCCCTGTTTCTAGTAGTGTACCTTACTTTCATTTAATGATATTATTATTATGCAAAATAATGTACAATAATTGATTGTACTCGATTAAGGGGCTAGCATTTATGAAATCGCAAGGATATCGCAAACTTATCTAGGGAATCGTTGGTCAGTGTGGATTCCTAGACTTGAATACTAAACTAAGGTAACTTCAAAACAAGGTAGGTTTTGAAAGTATATCCTAAAACGAAGGATCATCACGAAGATATGATCACATTCCAATGTTATGGTAA
The DNA here is from genome assembly GCA_910822075.1 of Senecio squalidus. Lineage (NCBI taxonomy): Eukaryota > Viridiplantae > Streptophyta > Magnoliopsida > Asterales > Asteraceae > Senecio > Senecio squalidus. Next base: position 15,989,579 of record CAJVGC010000060.1, on the reverse strand, counting down.
ACATGGAATAGTTGTATGTCAAACACGTTGAAGTTATTTTACTACAAGGAAATCGTCTAAACTCCCATACTCTACGATGATAATTTATTCATACAAGGCGACATGGAAAGGACAAGGCTAAACCTTATACCCGAAAAACACTTACAACCGAGGTTATGGCTCATTGCTATTTAACCAAGAAAGTGCCAAAGGAAACCGATTAGTAGTAAGGGAGTACCTCGAAGTAATTCCTGGTGACTTGCCAGAACTATTACTAGTCCATTAGGTAAACTTAAACATTAACTCAATACTTGGCACAACCCTTGCGGCCTGATCATCTTACAAGTTAGAGCCTCCGTGATAGGAGCCGAGGAAGCAAGACATGACCCCCGAGTGATTGTATATACATTTCTTATTAATAACTATTATGCCTCAGTAGTATTCGACACAGGCGCATATAGAAGTTTTATATCACCAGAAGTTAGACCTTTGATTGAATTGGAAACCGAACCTTTAAGCGAAAAGTTATGGTAGAATACGCCAAGGGTCAGAAATATCAAGCTAAAGACGTAAGTAAGAATTGTACCTTAACTTTAGCTGATCACTCTTTCGAAATAGATCTAATTCCTATCGAACTTAAGAGTTTCGACGTAGTAATAGGAATGGATTGGTTGACCATCCAAGATGCAAGGATATTTTGCTTAGATTAAAACGATTCGGATGCCATTAGAAGATGGGAAGGAATTAATAGTACAAGGAGATAGGCCGGGACAAACTTCAAAACTCATATCGGTGATGAAAATGCAAAAATAGTTGAATAAGGGCTGCTTTGCATTGCTAGTAAATGTAAAGGACAAACAGGCAAAAGCAGCAGACCTTAAGGATGTACCTATAGTTAGGGACTATCCGGAAGTATTTCCTGAAGAACTACCTCGACTACCACCACAGAGTCAAGTAGAGTTTAGAATCGAGGTAATTCCTGGAGCGGCACCGGTGGCAAGGACGCCATATCGACTGGCTCCAACAGAGATGCAGGAATTATCCAACCAAGTTCAGGAATTATTGGATTAAGGATTTATCCGACCAAGCTCATCACCATGGGGAGCGCTGATTCTATTCGTAAAGAAGAAGGATGGATCGTTTCGCATGTGTATCGATTACCGAGAACTGAATAAACTAACTGTCAAGAATCGATACCCTCTTCCACGAATCGACGACCTTTTCGATCAACTTCAAGGCGCAACCCACTTTTCAAAGAACGACTTAAGGTCTGGATATCATCAAGTTCTGGTTTCTGAAGATGATATACCAAAAACCGCATTCCGCACTAGATACGAACACTATGAATTCCTGGTAATGCCATTTGGACTTACAAATGCACCGGTTGTATTCATGGATTTGATGAATAGAGTGTGCCAACCGTATCTAGACAAGTTCGTCATTGTATTCATCGACGAAATTCTAATCTACTCGCGTACCTAGGAAGATCACGCAGAGCACTTAAAATTGTTGTTAGAATTACTCAAGGAACAACAACTCTATGCAAAGCTTTCTAAGTGCGAATTCTGGCTGCGTGAAGTCAAATTTCTCGGTCACGTAGTTAATGGATCAGGAATTCACGTTGATCCATAAAAAATCGAGGCTATAGAGAATTGGGAAACTCTCAAAAGTCCGACAGAAATCCGCCAATTCTTAGGACTGGCTGGATATTATCGGCGATTCATTCAAGATTTCTCTAAGATAGCCAAACCCTTGACCAAGTTAACTCAGAAGAACGAGAAGTTCAACTGGGGAGATTCACAAGAACAAGCTTTCAATATCCTAAAAACAAAACTGTGCAATGCTCCTATTCTATCTCTTCCCGAGGGAAAGGAAGACTTCGTTGTATATTGTGACGCATCTAACCAAGGGTTAGGTTGTGTATTGATGCAACGAAGCAAGGTTATAGCGTATGCATCACGAAAACTCAAGAAACACGAAGTCAATTACGCGACGCACGACTTAGAATTGGGAGCGGTAGTCTTTTCCCTTAAAATTTGGAGACATTATCTCTACGGAACCAAATGCACGGTATTCACGGACCATATCCTAGATTAGAAACTACTCAACATGAGGCAGAGGAGATGGTTGGAATTCCTTAGCGACTAAGACTGTGATATTAAGAATCACTCTGGCAAGGCGAATGTCGTAGCTGATGCCTTGAGTAGAAAAGAAAGGCAGCAATCAACTCGAGTACGTGCATTAGGAATCTACATTAAACCCGATTTGAGGATGTGTATAGCAAATTCTCAGCATGAAGCTTTGAAAGCAGATAATATAAAGGTCGAAACATTGCACAAACACGATAAGGAACTTGTAAGGAAGAACGAGGATGTCTATTATTTTAAGGATCGAGCATGGGTTCCTACAACTAACGAATTGAGAAAGGCCATTATGGATGAAGCACACCGAACACGATACTCCATTCATCCAGGGTCGAGCAAGATGTACAAAGATCTAAAGGAACATTACTGGTGGCCCGGAATGAAAAGAGATGTTGCTTTGTACGTAGAGAAATGCCTAACTTGTGCAAAAGTGAAGGCTGAATATCAAAAGCCACCAGGTTGACTACAGCAACCAGAAATTCCCGAATGGAAATGGGAACAAATCACAATGGACTTCGTTACAAAATTACCGCGTACGTCGAAGGGTAATGACATGATCTGGGTTATAGTAGATCGACTAACGAAGTTAGCAAACTTTATTCCCATCAAGGAAAGTTTTAGCTTGGAAAAACTTGTTCAGATATACATCAACGAGGTAGTGACTCGTCATGGAATTCCCACATCAATTATCTTGGACAGAGATACTCGCTTCACTTCCAGATTTTGGAAGGCATTCCAAGAATCGTTTGGCACTCGATTAGATTTAAACACGGCTTACCATCCACAGACCGATGGTCAAAGCGAGCGTACTATACAAACACTATAGGATATGCTAAGAGCATGTGTTATTGACTTCGGAGGCAGTTGGGATAACCATCTACCACTGATAGAGTTCTCCTATAATAACAGTTATCATGCTAGCATCAAGTGTGCGCCCTTTGAAGCTCTTTATGGAAGAAAATGCCGATCTCCACTGTGTTGGTTAGAACCAGGAGATCGACAACTAATTAGCATGGATGTAGTGCAAGAAACAATAGATAAGATCACAACGATTAGGGAACGACTTAAGACTGCGAGGAGTCGCCAAAAGAGTTACGCTGATATGTGTAACACCGTGCCCGAATCCGACCCGATATTTGACTTGTAACTTTAATTCGGACTTTGTAATTGTATACATTTGACGATTTATAAAAGTTCGATTTGAGTTATGTATATTTGGGTTATCTTAATTCTATTTAAACCTTGTTTATTATATCTTGTAACATTATTAATGTGTTATCTTGCATGTGTACATTAATGTACACTAAAATGTGTTTAATACACATGGACTTATATAAATGCAAGTAATTCTAGTAATGTGTTAAGACAAGTAGTTTAATTAATATATGCATGCAAGGAACTATGTATGTATGTATGTATGTTTGCATTCATGGCAAGTTGTTCCAATACTTTAAACCTTCCAAACGTTTTCCTTGTTCTTAGCCTTCAAGTTTGGTCAAATGTGGTAGACTAATAGTTACACATTTCTTATTTATGTATTTAAATATGGAACTTGAAATATGCAATAAAACTTTTTTGGCTTTAAACACCTCTTTAACCATTTCTTTTTGTAACCTACAATAATTAAATTTGGAGTTGATTATTAGGGGAGTTACAAAGCTCATCATCAAATTCAACATTTTGACCTTTCTTTATCACATTTCAAACTCAATAACTTGGTGTTCTCTTGTCAAAAATCGAACCAACACAAAGCTCCATAATCGAAACTTTAAGCCTCCCATAATCGATTGTAAAGGTTCCCAATTCTATTGTTTTTCATCATAATAATCCATAATCATGTTTATCTTTTATGTTACTCAAGCTTACCATCATCATCTTATTAATCTTGTCTATTCAAACTCTAATCTAGAAAACTCTAATTTCATGATATATTCTTATTCATATATATTCTTATTTCTAGATTTGTAAAGGCAAGTTTGGTGTTCCTTTCAACGTATTCCGTATTCATAATCTAGTATCCGTATCTACCTCCGTATTTAATAATGTGAGTAAACTCGATGCCTTTTTTATTATATAAATCTTTGGGCTGTATCATGACATTCATATTCATACTTATATTCATACTTTTATGTTTAATTCATACTTATGTTCACATTTATATTTTATGTCTATATTCATACTTATAGTAATATGGTGATTCATATTCATATTTACGTTTATATTCATACTTATATTTATGTGTATATTCAGACTTATATTCATATTGAGATTCATACTTATATTCATATTAAAACTTATATTCATGTTTATATACTCACTTATAATCATGTTTATATGTATACTTTTTGTATTATATTCATCGTAATTCATTCATATTGGTATTCATTCATAAAAGTCATTCTTATTATATTCATTCTTAAAGTCATTTATGTTTATATGTACTTATATTCATATTTGATACTATATTTTCGTATTATGGCAAACATTGGAATGAATCAAGTGACACAATCATTATGGGATGCACACACGATAAATCAAACATTCAAACAATCAATCATTCATTATATGTATATACTAAACGGGAAACGTGATAGATCTATTGGCCGTTATTAGACATTACGACGTGTTACTGTGAATGTCGAGGCCCTCGACCGGACCCTATGTGACTTTGATCATATATGATATACATCAGACTTGATACAAACGCGTGTTATGCCATTATACACAAATTATACTTGCTTTCAATATACAATCTTTTATTATACATTCTTTTATACTACATTTTACATATTCATTTATATTACTTTTATACTCTTTATTACGTAATCTTTTTAATACTTTATACTTGTGTCTTAAACTTGTTTATTCACCAATACTTTTGTATTGACTTTTACTTTTTACATGATACAGGAAATGGATAGGTTTGCTTGAAGAAAACATAAGAGGTTGGACCTAGTTAATGACATTAATGAATAAGTTAAGTCTTTTGTCGTTTTTCGGTTACTTTTCTGTAAAACATTTATTCATCTTTAATGCATTCATTTAAACTATTAACTGTGTCTATTATAACCTAATAGAGGAACACGAGTTAAGAAACAATTGTAATGCCTCTGGTGTATTCCGCTTTAGCCGGGGTGTTACAGTTGGTATCAGAGCTCGTGTTTATAGGGAATTAGGTGGTTAGAAAACGACCTAGTCTATAATTTACCCCACACATGTCCTCGTGTGTTCATGCATCATAAAAATTATTTTTTTAACTAATTTTTGTGTTCCTCTTACTAAATTCTTTTGAGAGATTCTTCATTCGTTGTTTTCAAAAAATTATAAATACTATATATATATTTCTAAACCTTATTGAAGATTTAGTACTTGTTTGCGTAGTAACTGTAAGGTTTGGATGTGACTAATCGAGAGAGCGTTAACGATACTGGTTCGTAAACTCTCGACGAACACTCCTCTCCTAGGCCAAAGCGCGACACTTAAACCAAATCTTTAATAATGAAATGTTTTACCCTTCTCGTCTTGAATTAAAATTCTAAAAGTTCATGTTATAAGGCTGTAAGGTTTGGAAGATCGGTAGTTCAATTTCTGTCTAGAGCGGTATCTCGTTACAATTACGTATACCAAACTGGGAAATTTGAACGAGAGTCATCCTCTCCTAGGTCACGATATGATTCTTTGGAGTTGGTATTCTTGATATGTCGAGAATTTCTACGGATTTAACCGTAACCCTCAAAAATCAATTTTATTCGTATTTATACGTATTTATTCATTATTTTATGATTTCTTTAAACATTATACGTGAGTGATACGGATACGTTAATCATACGTGAATCAATAATCATTCGTTAATCAATCGTTAATCATCCGTTAATTATTCATTACTCATTCGTTAATTACCTGTTAATCATTCGTTAAATCATTCGTTGATCATTCGTTAATCATTCGTTAATCATTCGTTAATCATCCGTTAATTATTCATTACTCATTCGTTAATTACCTGTTAATCATTCGTTAAATCATTCGTTGGTCATTGTTAAGCGTACGCCCAGTCAATTATCGTTACTCGTTAAAGTCTAATCTTTATTCATTCTTATTTTCAGCATGTTGAACAACGCTGCCAACCGTCAACGCAACAACCAACGCCGTCTCGCAGCCATGGTTTCTCGCCAAATGGCTAATGCGATTCCGCGAGCCATCCAACAGTTTCAAGCTACTCAAACTCCTGCACAAGCTCCCGTTGGCAATCATGGTGGAGCATCGCTTAAGAACTTCACTACTTGCAATCCTCCTAAGTTTGTAGGTAACGATGGTGCAACCGCTTTGCTGCAGTGGTTTGAAAAGATTGAAAGCATTTTCTCAATAGCTGAAACCCCTGTTCATCTCCATGTGAAATACGCTGCTAGTGTCTTTAGTGGTCGTGCTCTTACTTGGTGGAACCAAGAGAAAATGACTCGTGGCATGGAGGTAGCTCATGAAATGGATTGGGCCTTATTCAGACAGATTATGACCGAAGAATTTTGTCCGCAAAGCGAACTTAAGAAGTTGGATGAGGAATTCTGGAATTTGAAACAAATTGGAGGAAACAACGCGGAGTACACTACGCGTTTCCATGAACTAAGCTTATTGGTACCTCGTCTTGTGACTCCCGTATCCATGGCAATCGATAAGTATGTAAGTGGTCTTCCAGCAACTATTCGAGACAGTGTTCGTAGTAGTAGACCGACAACGGTAGAGGAAGCCGTGCGTCTAGCCGCTACTATTAACGATGATCATGTTAAGGATGGTACTTTGGTTCGTTCTAGTAAAGGTAAGAGAAAGGAGGATAGTGAACCGAAGAAATCTGATAAGTCATCTAGAAAGAAGAAGAAGGGGGATAAATCTAAAGCCTTCGCTGTTGTTGAACCCACCAAACAAACTGTAATCACTGCCCCTACTCATCAAGCTCCTGGAAATACTAAACCCTATACCGGAAATTTCCCTCTTTGCAACCGTTGCAACTATCATCATCCTGCAGGCAAACCTTGTAGAGTGTGCACCAAGTGCAACAAGTTTGGTCACTTTGCTCAGTATTGTAGGGTTGGGCAAAATGTAGCTGTGCGCATGACAATCAATACCTTTGCTCCTCCTCCTGTTCCTATCCAAGCTCATATGCCGAGATTTGGGTGTTTTGGTTGCGGCGATCCTAATCATTTTATTCGTGATTGCCCATATCGTCAAGGAAACCCTCCACCCGCTCAGCAAAATCAACCACTTGCTCTACAAAATCAGCCACCACTTGTTCAACCAATTCAACAACAACCCGCTGGTCGTGGACGAGCTTTTGTCATTAATGCTCAACAAGCTCAAGCCAACAACGAAGTTGTTAATGGTACGTTTCTCATCAATGGTATTTATGCTTCCATTTTATTTGATTCGGGTGCCGATCGTAGCTTTATCTCTACCCAATTTGAACCTTTGCTTGCTTTAAAAAGAAATAAGTTGCATGATCCCCTTAGTGTCGAAGTAGCCAATGGCAAGGTTCTTAAACTAAGTTCTATTTTGAATGATTGTACCTTAAGTCTAGGGAATCGTGATTTCGCTATAGATTTAGTGCCTATGAATTTGGGTAGTTTCGACGTTATCGTAGGGATGGATTGGTTATCCCGACATCATGCCGAGATCATTTGCTTTGATAAATCTATTCGTATTCCGTGTGCTGATGGTAGTATTCTTACGGTTTGTGGTGAAACAAAATCAAAGGGACTTAAACTCATGTCCTGTACGCAAGCTTATAGCTACTTGCGTAAGCATAAGAAGGATCTTCCATGTTATCCTGCGTTTCTAGCTCACATCATTGATACAAGGAAAGAAACGCTCAAACTTGAAGATATTCCCATCATTCAGGATTTCCCCGAAGTCTTTCCCAAAGACGTATCTGGATTACCTCCTGTACGACAAGTGGAATTCCGTATTGATCTCATTCCTAATGCAACTCCTATTGCCAAAGCTCCTTATCGTCTCGCTCCTTCGGAAATGCAAGAGCTTTCAAGCCAATTGCAAGAACTAACCGACAAGGGTTTTATTCGCCCTAGTTCTTCTCCTTGGGGTGCTCCTATTTTATTTGTAAAGAAGAAAGATGGTTCGTTTCGGATGTGCATCGATTACCGTGAACTTAACAAACTTACCATCAAGAATCGTTATCCTTTACCTAGAATCGACGACTTGTTTAATCAATTGCAAGGTGCTACTTGTTTCTCTAAGATAGACCTTCGTTCGGGCTATCATCAACTTAGAGTAGCCGAAGAAGACATTCCTAAAACTGCCTTCCGAACTCGATATGGTCATTTCGAGTTTATGGTTATGCCATTTGGACTCACAAACGCACCTGCTGTTTTCATGGATCTAATGAATCGCGTTTGTAAACCATACCTCGACAAATTCGTCATAGTCTTTATCGATGATATTCTCATTTATTCAAAATCCAAAGCCGAGCATGAAACTCATTTGCGACTTGCTCTAGAACTCCTCAAGAAAGAAAAGCTTTATGCTAAATTCTCGAAGTGCGAATTTTGGCTCAAGGAAGTTAAATTTTTGGGTCATGTAGTTGATGCGAAGGGAATACACGTTGATCCCACTAAGATCGAGGCCGTTCGTAACTGGCCTATTCCAACTAATCCTTCTGAGATTCGATCTTTTCTTGGGTTGGCAGGCTATTATCGTCGTTTCATCGAAAACTTCTCAAAGATCGCTATTCCTTTGACGAAGCTTACTCATAAAACTGAGAAGTTTGTTTGGGGAGATGATCAAGAATCAGCATTTCACATTCTTAAAGACAAACTTTGTAAAGCTCCTGTTCTTAGTCTTCCTGATGGAACCGAAGATTTCGTGGTATATTGTGATGCATCGGGAAATGGTCTTGGTTGTGTGTTAATGCAACGAGGAAAAGTTATAGCTTATGCATCGAGACAATTGAAGAAGCACGAAGTCAATTATACCGTTCATGATCTCGAACTTGGAGCGGTTATCTTCGCTCTAAAGTTGTGGAGACATTATCTCTTTGGTACGAAGTGTATTGTTTACACGGATCACCATAGTCTTCAGCATCTATTCAATCAAAAAGATCTAAACATGAGGCAACGTAGATGGATTGAATTGCTTAATGATTACGACTGTGAGATTAAATATCATCCTGGCAAGGCTAACGTTGTTGCCGACGCCTTGAGTCGTAAACCTTATTCAAAAGTCTACAGTATTCGTGTTCTTTCGGATCTTCATTCGTTAATCGGTATTGCGCAACAGAAGATAATCAATGGTGGAAACTTGGCTAGTGAATTGGGTTGTGGCATTGAAAAGCAATTAATCATCAAACCAAACGGTCTTCATTATTTCAACGATCGTCTTTGGATACCTTCAATCGATGATCTTCGTAATCTTGTGATGAAAGAAGCTCATAATACTCGATACTCGATTCATCCCGGTGCCGATAAAATGTATCATAATTTGAAGCATTCTTATTGGTGGTCAGGCATGAAAAAGGATATATTCTTATTCGTTCAAAAATGTCTAACTTGTTTGAAGGTTAAAGCAGAACATCAAAAGCCCTCAGGTTTGTTAACTCAACCCGAAATCCCGTTGTGGAAATGGGAAGGCATTGCGATGGACTTTATAACCAAACTTCCACGTTCATCAAAAGGTTACGACATTATTTGGGTAATCATTGATCGTTTGACTAAAGTCGCTCACTTCATTCTTATTTGTGAAACTTATCGTGTCGAACGCTTAGCTCAAATCTACATTCAAGAAATCGTAAGACTTCATGGCGTACCGCTTGACATCATTTCTGACCGTGACGGTCGATTCATATCTTGATTTTGGAGATCTCTTCAAGCCGCACTTGGAACTCTCTTGAATCTCAGCACCGCTTACCATCCTCAAACTGATGGTCAATCGGAGCGTACTATTCAAACACTAGAGGATTTGTTGAGAACCTGTGTCATCGATTTCGGTGGTAGTTGGGACTCACACCTCGGACTTATCGAATTCTCTTACAACAACAGTCATCATACGAGTGCAAACATGGCCCCTTATGAAGCTTTATATGGTCGTAAATGTAGATCGCCGGTATGTTGGCAAGACATTGGGGAAACGGAAATAACTGGACCCGAATTGATACAAGAGACAACGGATAAAATCGTAAAAATACGCGAAAACCTCACCACCGCTCGTAGTCGCCAGAAAAGTTACGCCGATAAGCGTAGAAAGCCTCTTGAATTTGTCGTTGATGATCGCGTTCTTCTCAAGGTTTCACCTTGGAAAGGCGTGGTACGATTCAGCAAGAAAGGGAAGCTTGCCCCGAGATGCGTTGGACCCTTCAGAATTATCGAGCGTGTGGGTAAGGTTGCGTATAGACCTGAGTTACCGACCGAACTAGAGAATGTTCATCCAGTCTTTCATGTATCTAATTTGCGAAAATGTCTAGCTGATGAAAATCTATATGTACCATTGGATGAAATCCAAATCGATTCGACTATGCACTTCGTAGAGCGACCTGTTGAAATCTTAGACCGTGAAATCAAGAAACTAAGGAGAAGTTCAATTCCAATAGTGAAAGTACGTTGGGAATCTAAACATGGACCAGAGTTTACATAGGAACAAGAAGATCACATGAAATCCAAATATCCGCACTTATTCATAAATCAACCGGGTACTAGTCAACCATAATTTTCAAGGACGAAAATCTTTAAAGTTGTGGAGACTGTAACACCGTGCCCGAATCCGAGCCGATATTTGACTTGTAATTTTAATTCGGACTTTGTAATTGTATACATTTGACGATTTATAAAAGTTCGATTTGAGTTATGTATATTTGGGTTATCTTAATTCTATTTAAACCTTGTTTATTATATCTTGTAACATTATTAATGTGTTATCTTGCATGTGTACATTAATGTACACTAAAATGTGTTTAATACACATGGACTTATATAAATGCAAGTAATTCTAGTAATGTGTTAAGACAAGTAGTTTAATTAATATATGCATGCAAGGAACTATGTATGTATGTATGTATGTTGGCATTCATGGCAAGTTGTTCCAATACTTTAAACCTTCCAAACGTTTTCCTTGTTCTTAGCCTTCAAGTTTGGTCAAATGTGGTAGACTAATAGTTACACATTTCTTATTTATGTATTTAAATATGGAACTTGAAATATGCAATAAAACGTTTTTGGCTTTAAACACCTCTTTAACCATTTCTTTTTGTAACCTACAATAATTAAATTTGGAGTTGATTATTAGGGGAGTTACAAAGCTCATCATCAAATTCAACATTTTGACCTTTCTTTATCACATTTCAAACTCAATAACTTGGTGTTCTCTTGTCAAAAATCGAACCAACACAAAGCTCCATAATCGAAACTTCAAGCCTCCCATAATCGATTGTAAAGGTTCCCAATTCTATTGTTTTTCATCATAATAATCCATAATCATGTTTATCTTTTATGTTACTCAAGCTTACCATCATCATCTTATTAATCTTGTCTATTCAAACTCTAATCTAGAAAACTCTAATTTCATGATATATTCTTATTCATATTTATTCTTATTTCTAGATTTGTAAAGGCAAGTTTGGTGTTCCTTTCAACGTATTCCGTATTCATAATCTAGTATCCGTATCTACCTCCGTATTTAATCATGTGAGTAAACTCGATGCCCTTTTTATTATATAAATCTTTGGGCTGTATCATGACATTCATATTCATACTTATATTCATACTTTATGTTTAATTCATACTTATGTTCACATTTATATTTTATGTCTATATTCATACTTATAGTAATATGGTGATTCATATTCATATTTACGTTTATATTCATACTTATATTTATGTGTATATTCAGACTTATATTCATATTGAGATTCATACTTATATTCATATTAAAACTTATATTCATGTTTATATACTCACTTATAATCATGTTTATATGTATACTTTTTGTATTATATTCATCGTAATTCATTCATATTGGTATTCATTCATAAAAGTCATTCTTATTATATTCATTCGTAAAGTCATTTATGTTTATATGTACTTATATTCATATTTGATACTATATTTTCGTATTATGGCAAACATTGAAATGACTCAAGTGACACAATCATTATGGGATGCACACACGATAAATCAAACATTCAAACAATCAATCATTCATTATACGTATATACTAAACGGGAAACGTGATAGATCTATTGGCCGTTATTAGACATTCCGACGTGTTACTGTGAATGTCGAGGCCCTCGACCGGACCCTATGTGACTTTGATCATATATGATATACATCAGACTTGATTCAAACGAGTGTTATGCCATTATACACATATTATACTTGCTTACAATATACAATCTTTATACATTCTTTTATTATACATTCTTTTATACTACATTTTACATATTCATTTATATTAATTTTATACTCTTTATTACGTAATCATTTTAAAACTTTATACTTGTGTCTTAAACTTGTTTATTCACCAATACTTTTGTATTGACGTTTACTTTTTACATGATACAGGAAATTGATAGGTTTGCTTGAAGAAAACATAAGAGCTTGGACCTAGTTAATGACATTAATGAATAATTTAAGTCTTTTGTCGTTTTTCGGTTACTTTTCTGTAAAACATTTATTCATCTTTAATGCATTCATTTAAACTATTAAATGTGTCTATTATAACCTAATAGAGGAACACGAGTTAAGAAACAATTGTAATGCCTCTGGTGTATTCCGCTTTAGCCGGGGTGTTACAATATGCGCAGAAAAGACTTAGAATTTCAAGTCGGTGACAAAGTACTTCTTAAGGTGTCACCTTGGAAAGGTGCAATACGCCGCGGAAAACATTGAAAACTTAGTCCAAGATATGTAGGGCCATTTGAGATACTCGAAAGAGTAGGTCCAGTTGCGTATCGTTTGGAACTACCTCAAGGACTCGGTAACATACATAACACTTTTCATGTGTCGAGACTGAAAAAGTGCTTATCGGACGAAACACTTATCACACCTTTAGAAGAAGTGCAATTAGACGAAAAACTTCAATTTGTCGAAGAACCAATTGAAATCATAGATCGCGAAACTAAGAAACTAAGATATAGTCGAATCCCTATAGTAAGGGTACGTTGGAATGCAAAACGTGGCCCCGAATTCACTTGGGAACGAGAGGATCAAATGATGCATCAATATCCTCATCTCTTCACTTCTCCCACAACGAATGCTACAAGTTGAAATTTCGGGACGAAATTCTTTCAACGTTTGGAGAATGTGACAACCGTCGAAAACTCAGGTCGAGTGTACTGATGTGAAAAATCTAGTTTTCCGAAAATAAACTTTTACTAGATTACTACACGGGGCAGTGTACCCTTATCGGTTGTAAAATAGTATAGGTAAATATCGGGTTCGAACACAGGGACTATTTATAATCGAGAATTTTAGTTTCAAAATAACAAGTAACAAGTAACAATGTGGGTTTTTTGGTCTTAAGAAGACTTAATTATACTAACGACTAAAATACTTTTATAATTCAAATATGGATAAAGGACGCTTGCTTGGACCGTTTACGAATGTGTGGTATTTCCTAGGTATGAAAATGTCGATAAACTTCTAATATAAAATCCTAAGTTCCTTTCGAATACCGGATTTCTCCAATTACCTAACCATGCAACTATTCCTTTCGAATATAGTTAACACCTCAAGTAATTGTGCATAAAGTTTCAAGCCGATGTGTGAGAATTAATCTATAAGCTTCCTTTCGAATAGCTTACTAACTAATAAACCGATTTCTCTTAATTTATTAACTAGCGTTTGTGTTAATACTTACTTGTTTAAATTGTTGCTAGCGATTCCTTTCGAATACCGCTAACTCTTAATCAACTATAGACCGGCCGATTATTTCGTTCTTATTTTAGTAAAAATTACGGATTCCTTTCGAATACCCGTTTTTAGATTACCAAATAAAAATATAAACAATTCTAACAATATAATTAAAGTTTTAACCCAAACGGATCCCCGATTAACCACTACACATCAATTTAATTTCATACCCAAAATCTAACACACAAACGATCACAAATCCAAGAAAACGTTTAAGGAATTTAGCTACTCATAACGATAACGAAACAAAACATATAAATGAAAGACATACTGTGATTGTAATGAAAAATAGAGAAAATGTTCAATACCAAACTGAAGTAACAAATGGCGAAAGTCTCCAAGTAACTAAGTAATAAGTAAAAATAACGATTGTTCAACAAAAACTCGAAATTATGATTGTGCCTTGCTTTGATTCTTCAAATGATTTCCAAAAAGATGATAAAAACTGAGATTGGTAAAGTGAAAGATGATGTTTTTGTGTGTACCCACGTCCCTTTTAGCAGCAATAATTAACCTCTTCACTTTCCACTTCACTAGTAATTAAAAACTGAAAAGTAACTGCCAGCCATCGGAATGCGCCGCAATAGGCAGGAATGCGGCGCATTCCGACTTCCGTAGTCTAATGCGTTTCCCGTCTATAGCATTGCGGCTTATTCTTCTTAAATTCTTCAACTTTGATTTTCCTTTGCACTTTTGAGTCCAAAAAATCCACCTCTTTTACTCCAATTACGTCTAACAACCTAAAACACAACTTTACACAAACATAAGTATAAAAAGGGTCTTTCCATTACGTTTTGGACTCGAAACATAATAAATATCGCGATAAAATACTCGTATAAATGAGCGATATCAAACCCCCATACTTAAGCATTTGCTTGTCCCTAAGCAAATTTGACTTAGACTCTAACTCCATTTTACAAAACATACAACTTAAGGAAAATTAAGGAATCACGGGCTTAAATATTTAACTAAATTCCGGTGATAGTAATTAGAAATATGCGTGAAACTGCTAGATCGTAAAACCGACTACGAACATCTAAAGCTACTAAATTACTTAAGCAAACAAAAACCGCAATTTTCTAATGTTAACTCCTAATTCATCCCCTAGTTTTGATATGTCTAGATAACCACCCCTTTTCCCTCACTCCCCAACCGAAGTTGAAGCGATCAGCCTTTAGGGCCGACCCTTATACCGCCTTGCTTTCGGGGGAAACCTTAAAATATCACCTAAGTATTTTTCTTCTTTTGGGTTCTTCTTTCTTTTGAGAATTGTTTGGTTAGTCTACATCTTTTTGTTTTCCTCTCACTTTTGTTCACTTCAAATATTATAGATTTATATCTAAATTTTCTTTGAAGTGAACGGTCATAACGGGATTTGAGTCTTCGTTATAGTGAGGATCAATTCTATTTTGTTGACGGGAAAGACCTATGGCCTTTTTCTTCGCCTCTAACTCTCATATGGGCTTAAGTGATACTAGGATTCCCCAACTACCCCCGAAAGGGTGCAAGAGACTACAAGGGCTCGGTACTAAGGATATCTAGTGGTTATCCGGATTTTAGATTTTTCGGGGAAATTTAAGGAACTAAAACTAGAAAACCTAAATTCTTATTTACAAATATTTTATTAACTAAAGATGTTCCTAAACAATTTCACGTTAAAGTACCAGAATTAAGTTAAATAAACAAGCCCCTATCATTTTCCCTAAATACGTTTAAGCGTTTTTTTTTTTTTTTTTTTTTTTTTTTTTTTTTTTTTTGACTCAAATGGGACGAAAATAAACGTAATGGATATAAAGGGGATAAAACTAACTAAATTTCCCGACTCCCCCCCATACTTAAATAACACATTGTCCCTAATGTGTTCCATCAAAAAGAAAAATAAACTAAGGGAAATTTAAAACTAAAAATACAAAAATAAAATAAAATAAAGAAAAGAAAAGAAAACCGTGCGTGTTGCTTTGATTGCGTGATTTCCTGACTCGACTTCGCACGTGCTGAACTTACTGCCAGACTTGGTATGGTACACATCACAAAGGAAACAAGTTAATTAGCACATTACAAACCTAAATAAAAAATTGTTCAAACTCCGACCGACACGACATAAAATAAAATAAGTTCGACAAAACATTCAACAACACAAATTTCTCCAAAATCTGCTCCAAATGCGGCGCATTACAAGAGTAATGCGGCGCATTTGGGCCACAGATTGCTGCTTCTCAAGCTTCTTCGTCTTCGGGAGGTAGAGGCGGGTACAGTGACGGTGGGTTGTAGTCGGTCTAGCCACTTGATGAACCCGGGACATTCTGATGGTATTGTTGATGTGTCAAGTACTCCCACGTTGGCTGGTACCGCTCCATATGATAATGTGTGTACTCCCCAAACCAATTAATTTCCCGTCTAGTCCTATCCACATCCCTCCTCATGTGGGACATGTCACTCCTGGATTCGTCCACTTACCTCCCAATTCTAAAAACTTCATCCATCATCGTTTGGTACTCGAATGGGGTAGTGGGTGGGGGTGGTTGCGACGATGAACCCCCGATGTGTCCTACATTTGCTCCGCTTTCACCCTCTTCCTCGTCACCTTCTTCTTCACTTTCTTCATCCTCTACATAATCCTCTTCCGTTGCAAAAGCCCCCTGCGGGTTGAGTACGTGAGCTTTCTTCAAGTCCCCCTTCGTTATAAGCTTCCAACCGATTTCCCGTGTGCACCCTCTCAAATTTGCCATTGTCATAAGATCCAGTGTTATAAAGTGACCACAAAGCATTGGTCCTTTCGCCTTTCTGCCAGAACCTTTTTCTGCCATATATTTCACAAGTGCCCATGGTAAGTAAACAAACTGTGTAGGATCTCGTTTAGCAAAGTAGTGCAACATCCACAAATCTTCTTTGTAAACTTTGTCATGATGGGTAGTTCTTTGGTTAAATGAGTAAGTGATGGCCTTCTGTAACAAGCGGAGCATTGGAGATGCGACATCCGTTGCTTTACTGGTGGTCTTGTAGTTCCATTTCCCGGACAATTGATTCCAAACATTTTGCCGATCTGCAAAAACCTCCTCACAATTCCAGCTTCCCATAAGTTCATACCGTGCCATGTTAGTACTTTCGACTTCCGTAGGGGTAAGCAACCCTGTCAAGAGCCCAAATTGAGAGAGAGATACCCGATGTTCCTTTCCCCCCAATCTGAACTTAACTATTCGAGCCCGAAACACTTCAACCCCCTGTGATGAAGGGTCATCCACTTCCAAACTTGAGTAAAATTCCAAGAACCATTCTCGATACACGGGCTTAAGCACATCAAATGCCCTTCTCCAAATCGGTATATCCCATGGGCTCCCATCTCTTACGTATCTCGTGATGAAGTACGTCTCCAACTCGTCAGAAATTCCTAACCGAGCAATCAATTCCCAATCCAAAAATCTTGGTGGACTAATGGCCTTGTCTTGGAGGGCCGCCAAATTGTTGTTGAGTTGAATTTTTCGATTGGCGTTGCATCCTGGCCATTTGAACCAACCGTATGTCTCGGTTTTCATCATCTCGGGTTGTGCACTTGGTTTGAAAATCCTTCGAGTCTCATACACCTCCTCTTCTTCAACTTCCGCAACCGCTCTATGTTTTCCCTACAAGCATACAATAACAACAACAATGTACAACAAAACAGTTAGAACCAAACAAAACGAAACAAAAGAAAAAAAAAGTTTTTTTTTTTCAGCTACGGACATCGAAATGCGCCGCAATAAGGTTGGTTTGCGGCGCAATCTCGAGGGTTACAACAACGATTTTTTATTGCGATTTTTCAAACCTAAATTACTTGATCTACTCAACATAATTCACTAAACTAAACTAAATGGACCTTACTACTAACCTAATTAAACAATAGAAACGTAATTAAGCTAAATCCTATGTTTTCCCCAAATCAATTTAAAAACTAAGAACCCTAATTACCTAATTAAAGTTAAAGAAAATACAAATTAAAGCAATTAGAAACACATTTCCGATTTCCCCATGATGTTAATTTAGTGATTTTCTTGAAGATTTGTGGTGGAGAAAAGCAAAATCGCCGGTGTGTGTGTGTTTTTTTTGTTGGTCGCCGGTTGAAAGAAAGAAAAGGAATGCGTTTGGTGTTTTTAGTGAATGCGCTACATATGGCTGGTTTAAACACAAGAATGCGCCGCAAACCACCCTTATTGCGGCGCAATCTCACTTCAGTACCGATTTTTTTTGGTTTCTTTTTTTTTTTTTTTTTTTTTTTTCTCCTAAGTTACTAAGACTTAACTAAAACTAATAAGAAAAATAAACAAACGAAAGAAAAGGTAAAAGATACAACAAACCGGGGTTTATCCCGAAGATGCTCGTTTTTGGCTCGAGTCACTAGCTTGACTCCTCGTTGTGCCTTCAAACTAGAATGGGTAGAACCCATCCTCCATAGTCATACCATTCTCCTCGTCCTCCTCGAGGTACAGTTTCACCCTTTGCCCGTTCACAATGAAAGACCCTCCATCGTCCGTTTCTAATTCCAAGTAACCCGCCGAGAAAACCCGTCTCACAACATATGGACCCGTCCACTTAGATTTCAGTTTCGGTGCTTTAAACTTGTATTTTGATTGAAACAGAAGCACCTTATCCCCCGCTTTGAACTCTTTGCGACGAATTTTCAAATCATGGACCATTTTCGTCCTTGCCTTGTAGAGGGTTGAATTCTCGTAAGCATTCCATCGTAATTCATCTAGTTCGTGTAACTGCAAAAACCGAGTTTCTCCACTTGCTACCAAGTCGGTGCTACACTCCCTTAGTGCCCAATATGCCTTATGCTCTATTTCCATAGGCAAAGGACATGTTTTCCCATATAGCAATTTGAACGGAGTAGTATCAATCGGTGTTTTGTAAGCAGTTCGAAATGCCCACAACGCTTCATCCATTTTCTTCGACCAAATTGACGGGTTATTGTGCAACGTCTTCTCCAATATGCGCTTAATGGCCCGATTGGTGTTTTCGACTTGCCCACTTGTTTGGGGGTGGTAGGAAGTCGAAAATCGATGTTGTACCCCGTATCGTTTCATCACTTTCTCCATTTGGGAATTTGCAAAGTGACTCCCTCTATCATTAATGAACGCCTTCGGCATGCCGAACCTACAAAATAGACTTCTCAAAAAGTCAATAACCACATTTGCATTGTTAGTGGGTAGAGCTTTTGCCTCGACCCATTTGGATACATAATCCACCGCCACCAAGATGTAGACATTCCGAATAGATGGTTTGAAGGGTCCCATGAAATCGATGCCCCATATGTCAAAAACCTCGCATACTTGGATGCTTTGCTGCGGCATTTCATCCCTTCTCGTGACCGTTCCTTGCCTTTGGCAAGAATCACAAGTCCTAACCAGAGTATGTGCTTCCTTGAAGATAGTAGGCCAATAAAATCCCGCATCATACACTTTCTTTCCTGTCACCGATGGACCGTAGTGTCCCCCCGTTGGGCCATGATGACATTCGTCAAGAATCTTCCTTGTTTCGCCCCCATGACCACATCTCCGAACCATCCCATCGGCACACATTCTAAACAAATATCGTTCCTCCCAAAAATAATATTTCGCATCCGAATATAGCTTCTTCCGTTGTTGATAACTCAGCTCCCTATTAATAACTCCTCCCGCTAAGTAATTTGCTATATCGGCATACCAAGGACCCCTTTCACCATCTACCCTTCCAACATATGGGAGTTGCTAATCCGGAAATGTGTCTCTAATCTCCTCTTCGTTCAACTCTCCAAGACTCGGGTTTTCCAAACGGCTCAAATGGTCGGCCGCTACATTCTCTCGACCCCTTTTGTCTTGGATCTCGACATCAAACTCTTGCAACAACAGAATACACCGAATCAATCTTGGTTATGCATCTAACTTTGAAAACAGAAATTTCAATGCCGAATGTTCCGTAAACACCACCGTTTTACTCAACACCAAATAAGTTCGAAATTTGTCAAACGCAAATACCACAGCTAATAATTCCTTCTCGGTTGTAGTGTAATTCTGCTGAGCTTCGTTTAGAGTCTTGCTTGCAAAATATATCAGCCGAAAATGATTCTCAATTCTTTGCCCCAACACGGCCCCAACCGCAAAGTTGCTTGCATCGCACATCAACTCAAATGGCAAATCCCAATTTGGTGAAACCAAAATGGGTGTATTCGTCAACCTCTCTTTCAAAAATTCAAAGGCTTCCGCACAATCCTTCGAGAACTCAAATTTGGTATATTTTTCTAGCAATCTCGTCATCGGTCTAGTGATCTTAGAAAAATCCTTTATGAAGCGCCGATAAAAACCCGCATGTCCTAAAAAGCTCCTCACCGCTTTCTCATTCGTGGGCGGTGGTAGTTTCGATATAACTTCTATTTTCGCTTTATCGACCTCAATCCCGGCTCTCGATATCTTATGCCCCAAAACAATCCCTTCCTTCACCATAAAGTAGCATTTTTCCCAATTAAGCACCAAATTAGTTTCCTCGCATCGTGTCAACATCCGATCCAAATTCTTAAGACATCCCTCAAATGAATTCCCGTAAACTGAAAAGTCATCCATGAAAACCTCCATTGAATTCTCTATCATATCCTGGAAAATGGCCATCATGCACCTCTGAAATGTTCCCGGTGCGTTGCATAACCCAAACGGCATTCTTCTATACGCAAAGGTTCCAAAAGGACAAGTGAAAGTTGTTTTCTCTTGGTCCTCGGGGTAAATTGGAATTTGAAAATAACCCGAGAAGCCATCAAGAAAACAATAAAACTCATTTTCAGCCAAGCGTTCGATCATTTGGTCGATGAAGGGTAATGGGAAATGATCTTTTCTCGTGGCTTCGTTCAATCTCCGGTAATCTATGCATACCCGCCAACCCGTCACTGTTCTCGTGGGAACTAACTCGTTCTTTTCATTCATCACAACCGTCATTCCCCCTTTCTTCGGTACACAATGTACCAGACTAACCCAAGGGCTATCCGATATCGGGTAAATGATTCCTGCATCCAAAAGTTTAACTACTTCCTTCTTGACCACATCTTGCATGTTCGGGTTTAGTCTCCGTTGTCGTTGAACAACGGGTTTTATATCATCCAAAAAGTTAATTTTGTGTTTACAAAAATCCGAACTAATTCCCGGAATATCCGAGATGCGCCAAGCGAAAGCCTTTTTATGGCTTTTAAGGACAGTTAATAATCGGACTTTCTCGTCTTCCAAAAGTGAAGACGAGATAATAATGGGAAGACTAGAATTACCCTCTAAAAATGCGTACTCGAGGTGGTTGGGTAATTGCTTCAGCTCTAAGTCTTTTGGAGGATCTTCAATTGAAGTTTTGATCCTCACTCCATCATCCATCACCAACTCCTTTACTTCATCCATCTCCTTTGTTTCAATCTCTTCTTTCCCGATGGCATTCATCATTTCCATTTCCGCTTCTTCCTCGAGGATTCCTTCCCAGTCTAAATCATAATTTGCATCATCTATGACATCAATTCTAAAACAGGATTCGTCAGTTGAATAAGAATGTTTCATAGCTTGATTTAAAGAAAATGTGGCCCTTTCGTTACCCAATGATATTTCTGTATCCCTAACACGGATGATAGCATCCGCGGTATTTAGAAAGGGTCTTCCTAAGATGAGAGGAACTTTTTCATCCTCCTCCATCTCAAGAATTACAAAATCTACTGGATATAAAAATTCTCCAACCCGTATAAGCATGTTTTGCGCAATACCCAATGGGTATTGATAAGATCGATCGGCCAATCTTATGCTCATGCGGGTTGGTGTTAAAGCACCCGAGGAAAGTTTAGTGTAAATAGAGTTAGGCATTAAATTAATGCTTGCCCCTAGATCCGCTAATGCCCTAAAAGTAAAATTTTTATTAAAAGTGCAAGTAAGTAAGAAACTTCCTGGGTCTTCAAGGTTGGGTGGAATCGACCTCTTCACAATGGCCGAACATTCGGCATTAAGGAATGCGGTTATCTTCTCCATGTGATCTCCTTTACCGCTTACTAACTCCTTCATGAACTTGGCATAGTTGGGCATACCTGAAATGATATCAACTAAAGGAACGTTAATTTTAACGGTTTTCATTAACTCAATAAACTTCCCATATTGTTCTCTTTTTTTCTCCTTCCTAAGCCGTTGTGGATATGGAATATGCGGCTTATATGCTCCCTTAACTTCAGTTTCAAGCTCCTTTTCTTTGTTAGGAACCATTGGTTCCTTCCCAGGTCGACTCTCCATCTCAATCTCCTCTTCGTCATCGGAATCACTGTCAACAGGCTCATTGCGGCGCATTCCAGGAGATGGCGGCGCATTCCAAGGGTCTGGAGTCGCATCAGGTAAAGCATTAACATTTGAGTCAGCTTCTGAAGTTGGAATGCGGCGCATTCTCTTGTGCTATAGCTCCGTTTTGATTTTTCTTCTTGTTCAGCTCGTTTTCTCCCTTTCCCCCATACTTAAGACCCGACCTAGTCTCTATGGCATTCACATGTTCATCCCGGTTATGCGGTGGTGTGTATCTTGCCCCTTGACTCGATGATCCTCCATTGTTGCTTTGATTTGGTCTCGGGTTGGGTTGGGTTGAACTCGGCATTTGACTCGTTGGTCGGTTTGAAAATCTATCGTTTAGTCTTTCGAATTTCCGCTCTAAATCTTGCATGCTCGCCTGAGTGTTCCGCTGATTTTGTTCAAGTTTTTCATTAAATCCCTTCATCGAATTCGCTAACAAATCATTTGTGGCCTTTTGTGCGTAAACGAAATCTTTCATCATCTCTTTGAAGCTCGAATCTTCATTCTCCTCCCTCGGTTTTGATTGGTTGGGTTGAAAACGCCCCTCATTCCTATTACCCCGATTCTGATTACCGCACCCGCTATTTCCTCCTTCTTGCGGACGATTTTGGTAATTGCTACGGTTTTGATAACCGTAGTTGGTATAGTTTAATTCCTCGGTTTTTGGTTCACACTCCTCCGTGTAATGTGGTCCTCCACATTTCCCACATCCGTTCCTAACCAAATGGACATCCTTCTCTAATCGTCCCATCCGATTCTTCATTTCATCCCCCAATGATTTAATCTCGTTCACTATTTCACTAGTTCCACCACTACTCGATTCCTCCACTTGATTCACGGACCATCGTACTTTTCTGTTTTTATTAACTCTATCCCTCGCGATTCCCGCTTGTACTTGGTCCTCCATCATCCTATGAGCATCATTTGGTGATTTGTAAAGGAAATTTCCACCACCCGCTAAGTCTAGATCGTGTTGAGACCGGTTGTCTAGCCCATGGTAAAATATATCCACGATTTGTTCCCTATCTAAATTGGGCCCGTGACAATTCCTTAACAAATCCTTGAGCCTAATCCACGCATCGGTTGTAGTCTCATTATCATATTGGTAGAAACTCCTTATTTGATTCAAAAGTTTCCTACCCAAGATCGGTGGGAAAAAAAGGGTCACAAACAACTCACGCATTTCGTCCCAAGTCTCGATTGACTCCGGCTCTAGCTCGTAAAACCAAGTTCTTGCTTCTCCCCTCAATGACGATGGGAACAAACTGAGCATCACTCCTTCCTCCAAACCCTCTCCATACTTAAACATCTTGCATATTTCGGTAAATGTGGCAATATGTTTGTGTGGGTCGGCCTTGGAATTTCCGTCAAATGCATTCTCTTGGATCATCTTGTGGTGGTGTCCTTTGACGGAAAAGTTATTCCCCACGTTTGGTGGAATAATCGTTGAACCTCTCGTGAGTGGTACGGTTCGGTTTCGGTTTATCATGGGTTCATCAAATGGGTTGGGTTGGATAACAACTCCATTTCCAATGTCTCCTCCGTTATCCGCCATTTCAAAATTCTTCTCCTCAAAAACTACTTCTTCCTCCTCCGTAGATTCGTTCTCACTATAAACAACTGCTCCAAATCCTCTTCGTCTCAAAAGTCTTTCCGGGTCAGAAAGAGGGCTGTTTACTTGCTTCCCTTGGGACCTCGTAAACATCCACTAACAATAACCTGATAATCACAACACAAACAAGAAAATACCGTGAAAAATATTCAAAACAAATTTAAACTAAAATCTCAACTAAATCAAGTCCCCGGCAGCGGCGCCAAAAACTTGATGTGAAAAATCTAGTTTTCCGAAAATAAACTTTTACTAGATTACTACACGGGGCAGTGTACCCTTATCGGTTGTAAAATAGTATAGGAAAATATATGGTTCGAACACACGGACTATTTATAATCGAGAATTTTAGTTTCAAAATAACAAGTAACAAGTAACAATGTGGGTTTTTTGGTCTTAAGAAGACTTAATTATACTAACGACTAAAATACTTTTATAATTCAAATATGGATAAAAGACGCTTGCTTGGACCGTTTACGAATGTGTGGTATTTCCTAGGTATGAAAATGTCGATAAACTTCTAATATAAAATCCTAAGTTCCTTTCGAATACGAGATTTCTCCAATTACCTAACCATGCAACTATTCCTTTCGAATATAGTTAACACCTCAAGTAATTGTGCATAAAGTTTCAAGCCGATGTGTGAGAATTAATCTATAAGCTTCCTTTCGAATAGCTTACTAACTAATAAACCGATTTCTCTTAATTTATTAACTAACGTTTGTGTTAATACTTACTTGTTTAAATTGTTGCTAGCGATTCCTTTCGAATACCGCTAACTCTTAATCAACTATAGACCGGCCGATTATTTCGTTCTTATTTTAGTAAAAATTACGGATTCCTTTCGAATACCCGTTTTTAGATTACCAAATAAAAATATAAACAATTCTAACAATATAATTAAAGTTTTAACCCAAACGGATCCCCGATTAACCACTACACATCAATCTAATTTCATACCCAAAATCTAACACACAAACGATCACAAATCCAAGCAAACGTTTAAGGAATTTAGCTACTCATAACGATAACGAAACAAAACATATAAATGAAAGACATACTTTGATTGTAATGAAAAATAGAGAAAATGTTCAATACCAAACTGAAGTAACAAATGGCGAAAGTCTCCAAGTAACTAAGTAATAAGTAAAAATAACGATTGTTCAACAAAAACTCGAAATTATGATTGTGCTTTGCTTTGATTCTTCAAATGATTTCCAAAAAGATGATAAAAACTGAGATTGGTAAAGTGAAAGATGATGTTTTTGTGTGTACCCACGTCCCTTTTAGCAGCAATAATTAACCTCTTCACTAGTAATTAAAAACTGAAAAGTAACTGCCAGCCATCGGAATGCGCCGCAATAGGTAGGAATGCGGCGCATTCCGACTTCCGTAGTCTAATGCGTTTCCTATCTATAGCATTGCGGCTCATGCTTCTTAAATTCTTCAACTTTGATTTTCCTTTGCACTTTTGAGTCCAAAAAATCCACCTCTTTTACTCCAATTACGTCTAACAACCTAAAACACAACTTTACACAAACATAAGTATAAAAAGGGTCTTTCCATTATGTTTTGGACTCGAAACATTATAAATATCGCGATAAAATACTCGTATAAATGAGCGATATCATGTACTAACTGATAACCTCGAATACTTAATTGTTACTTGCTTTAACTGATTCTATGTGGTACGTGGTTATGTAAACATAACTCTTTAAGCTAAGCTCGATGTAACTGATACAAAACTTTTAACGTAGGTTTACGTTACTTAAACATTAAACGTGTGTGTCTCGGAATCGGAATCGGAGATCAAAATCAAATCATTAAATGAATCCTAATACCAAGAAAACATATAATGAACTTGCCTAAGTTCATTGCAAAACAATCGAGAACTCTAAACGAACGCATGCACGTAACGATTACACAAACGAAAAACGAAGAAGCCATTTCTGGCCCAATTGCGCCGCACCTAGCACCCAATGCGCCGCATTGGGTGGTGCAGACAACATTTGGTGTTTGTTGAGTGAGTCACCTAAAACGTAGACAAACATCTCAACACCTGTCCTACAGGTGTCAAGACCTTTTTTAACCGAGGTTTTAACACTCTAATCTATCATACAAGTCCCCCATTTCAATTGACATCACACACACACAAATCTCATTGCAAAGAAACTTAAACATACACACAATTACACACGCACTCATATCTATCACCATAATCTCTCTCAAATTCCCACAAGTTCCAGTAAGTTTACAAGCAATAATCCATCAAATTATCATCACAAATCGTTGGTGTCATCAAGAATAACAAGAGGTTTTAAACACTTTGATCACATACGTCATTCCTAAGCTTCGAAGTCGAAAATCACCGTCAAGTCACTCTAGATCATCTCCACTACATTTTCTTTTGGTATAATCATTTATCCCCTGTTTTTATATATATATATATATATATATATATATATATATATATATATATATATATATATATATATATATATATATATATATATATATATATATTACTTTGCGTGTGGAATCTACCACTTGAAAATATGTTTTCATGAAGTTTTACGGTTAAAAACGTAAGAAAACGAGTTTTATAAATATATACAAATATCTTTGTTTAAATGGTTAAAAAGCTTACATAAACTGTTATAAAGATGTATTTTCATGATTATACCACTTGCATGTCGATATCCACCATCAAAATGACAATTTTAGCAACAAAAACGATTTTAGCCATAAACCAGGCCCTGAATGCGGCGTATTCCTACATAAATGCGGCGCATTCCGTGGGTTAGATTGCCGGAAATCGCCGTTTAATCTCTAAAACGTAACCTTGAACATATATATTTAAAACCTGAATAAAATTTACTGTAATGAACTTTCACTTGTGTTTAAAGGGACTTGTTTAACATATAAATATTATTTTGTGTTTGTAAATATAGTGAATATAGTATTAACGTTTGTAAGCGGGAAAGTGAATAGAAAGTTTTGGACATAAATTATATAGCGCGGAAGCGCTGCCCAAATTTAGTTAGATCTAACGATAACACTTAAATAATAAACATTTCGTTGACTAACGAGTATAAAAGTTAGCAAATAATGATACTTACCCGAACACTTGATATATATTAGGATTCCGGTGATTCCGAGCACCTTCCGAGTATTTCTGAGTACACGCTAGATTCTTCGCAAACAGTGAGTTACAGACCCCTTCTTTTAAACGTTTTTAATACATTTTGGGGTGAAATGCGAGTCTTATGCTTAAACACTATACTTATGCTGAAACATGCTTTGAATGCTTAACGAAACGCTTTGATACTTGAATACTATTACGAAAACTATTTTGCCAGCATTGTTGATGCTTTTGCCAACAATGTTGAGGATACAAAAACTATTTTTGCCAATGAGTAAACATCGGATCGTCATGTTGCGGACGTTGTACAACATGTACAAGAGATACCACTAAAATTCCCATACACTCCAACGAGGAACGCTACAGTTTCTATTAATCCCTTTGGAAAGGACCGTTAGTAGTTATGGATAGCCCTATAAGGGTAGGTAGATCCTCACCACAACAACAACACATGGTGCATAATTATTAAGTGGGTAGGCTATAGGCTTAGCAACGATCATTGGGCAATACTTTAGGATTGTCACATAGCCGTACACTATGTGGTCAATGCCTACAAACATGAATGCTTATACTTTACGCATTGCTATGCGTCAACTCTTTGAATATTATACTTTACGCATTGCTATGCGTCAACTGTTTGAATACTTATACTTTACGCATTGCTATGCGTCAACACTATGAATACTATACTTTACGCCATCGTTATGTGCGTCGAAAACTTGAATGCTTTTACTTAAACTTTGTAGCTCACTAACTACGTCTCCCGTAGTTAACACTTGACTCGTATTTTCAGGAAACGAGTAAGCTTTGAGATGGTGCTTGTATGCTTTGGTCGATGACTTCAAGAAGGGAATTTGGTTTGGGCAATTTGTAATTGAAACGTTCATTTTGTAATCGGATATGTAAACAATGGTTTTAACTACTTTGTAAACTTTGAAGTTATGTTTTATTTAATATAACTTGGTGCTTATCTATAAACTTGTGTATCGAATACTCTCAATCTTCATATCCCGTGTTTCCGCTTTAGCGGGGTGTGACACAAACAAAGATTATACTAGAAACTATAAGCCTAAGTCCTCAAAAACCCTCATAAACTTATATGTTTCGATCTTTAAAAAACTATAAAGTTTTAATAATTATTTCTCCAAATTTATGTATCATTTTCCGTCTCTAAATAATAATTAGTGTTCCCTAATGAAATGTATGGATAATTTATATTAATATCTTAAACAAGTTGTTTTAGGATGCCTTTTTGTTGGTAGAACCCAAATATTATTATGTCAAATATAGAGCTTTAAGTGAATGATGTTGACCCTCCGTTTATATTATGATAGGTTTATCTTCTATTTTGATAGATTTATCTTCTACATTGATATTTTTTTTCTTTTCTTTTTTTAATCAGAAACAAATCTTTATTATATTTATAAATATGGAAAAAAAAACTTTGATTGCATTAATGTTTTTTGTTAAATGTTGTTATTCTAACTGTTTTTAAATATATTTAGTTTATTATTTTTTCTCGTTTACATTGTTAATTTTTCGTATTTATTGAAAAAATAATAAGAAATAGCAAAAATAAAAATAATAAATTAAAGTAGGTATAAGTTTAATAAATAAATAATAAAAATATAAGAGATTTAGAGGCGTATGTTGTACCGCTATTTGGTCGTAATAGGATTCCACTTGCACTTAAGAATGAAGTAATTTACATCAGGAATGAGGATTTGCTTCCGTCAATCCATAAGTTTGATGTGTGGAAATTAGTTTGATTTTTAAAACAAGAAATACCCTAATACTCGAATACACACACTTAGGCTATTCGAACAACGATTGTCAAACACAAAGATTAGGTGATGTCAACCTTAGATCTCCTGTGATAATCACAGTGCAAACCCAACAAGTTCTTGACGAACCTAGGGTGATCAAGGTTGAGGATGAAAGTGAGAGTGTATGAACTCTGCGTTTAAGGTTTAATGAGTGTGTGTTGAGATAAGATAAGGTAAGATGACCTCGACAATGATTTAGACCATGTATTTATATGGCCAGTCTCAAGTATATGGAACGTTGATCCATTAATGATGATCATGAATACTTGAACGGCCTTAATCATTAATCACCAGTATATGTATCGCCTTACTATTATGACGAAAATAAAGCAGTCATGAAGTGCCATTATGACGGGACATCAGCTAATAAGACAGGCGCTTCAAATGACAAGCGTTGACAACTTGACAGGCGACAGCGCTTCAAATGACAGGCGCTGACAACTTGACAGACGACAACACTTCAAATGACATGCGTTGACAACTTGACGGCGAAAACGCTTCAAATGACAGGTGCTGACAATCTTGACAGGCGACAGCGCTTCAAATGACAGGCGCTGACAATCTTGACAGGCGACAACGCTTCAAATGACAGGCGCTGACAACTTGACAGGCATTTATGACAGCACTTGCCTGATTATTTTTGGTGACAACCTGTCGGGCAATTTCAGCTTGACAGCCTGCCTAGTTTTTATCAACGTTGTTAGTCATTGGGGCTTGGTTGTAGTAGCGGGTTTTAAACAACAAAAGCCCATTATTATATTTAGGTTTTAGGGATTACCTATATATACATAGGTAATCCTTACTAACCTCATCATGCCCCGGAGTTAGGATTTGCCAAAACAACGGTTTGCAAGTCGTAACTATCATTACTCGTAAGTCTTTTCCTTTTTTTTTATTGAGGGCGGCGAGTACCGGCGGTACTCGCCGGTAATCCCTAAAACCTAAATATAATAATGTGATTTTGTTGTTTAAAGCCCGTTACTACAACCAATCCCCAATGACTAACAACGTTGATAAAAACTAGTCAGGCTGTCAGGCTGAAATTGCGTGACAGGTTGTCACCAAAAATAATCAGGCAAGCGCTGTCATAAATGCCTGTCAAGTTGTCAGCGCCTGTCATTTGAAGTGCTGTCGCCTGTCAAGATTGTCAGCGCCTGTCATTTGAAGCGCTGTCGCCGTCAAGTTGTCAACGCCTGTCATGTTGTCAACGCCTGTCATTTGAAGCGCTGTCGCCTGTCAAGTTGTCAGCGCCTGTCATTTGAAGCGCTGTCGCCTGTCAAGTTGTCAACGCTTGTCATTTGAAGCGCCTATCTTATTAGCTGACGTCCCGTCATAATGGCACTTCATGACTGCTTTATTTTCGTCATAATAGTAAGGCGATACATATACTGGTGATTAATGATTAAGGCCGTTCAAGTATTCATGATCATCATTAATGGGTCAACGTTCCATATACTTGAGACTAGCCATATAAATACATGGTCTAAATCATTGTCGAGGTCATCTTACCTTATCTTATCTCAACACACACTCATTAAACCTTAAACGCAGAGTTCATACACTCTCACTTTCATCCTCAACCTTGATCACCCTAGGTTCGTCAAGAACTTGTTGGGTTTGTACTGTGATTATGACAGGAGATCTAAGGTTGACATCACCTAATCTTTTTGTTTGACAATAGTTGCTCGAACATTGGCGCCATCCGTGAGACTCGTTTTTTAAACGACGTTTCACTTTTCCCAAAAAATGTTTTTCTCTATAATCAACCGTTTCCATGGAGGCAACACATCCATTGCAGATCACTTCTTCAGTTCCAGAAATAACCACTACCGTGACTAGTACTACACCGGAAACGGTGATGACTTCACCCCCTGCTTTTCCTCCATCACCTGCTCGTACCACAATGCCGGAATCATACGTCGACTCTGAGTGGACGGTGTCTGATCTAAGGTCGACACAAGGGTATCACTCTTTAACCAGTCCCCTTTTTTCCACAAGGCTGGCGGGAACAAGTATGTTTACTTCACCACCGCCAGTGACAGCCATCCCTCCAATTCAGCCTCTTTTGTCCCACGGGACAAGCTCTCAGGAGGATGGCACGGATCAAGTCAGACAACCTGTTTCAAATGTTCCTTAGACCGCTACTCAAGGGGTTCGGGAGGATCCAATTGTGGAGTTGCTTAGAAGGTTGGCTCAGAGTACTCATCCACCACCACCTCCTCCACCACCTACTTCATCGGACCTGTTGTCTTAGTTGGTGGCGGCGTTGCGCCCAGCCCCGCAGCCGACGCCTGTTCAACCAGTAGATCCGTTGTCGCAATTATTGGAGCAGTTAAGGCAGCCGACACCTGTTCACACCCCACCACCACCACCTCTACCACATGACACATCTAATGACATGTTGCGAGTGTTGCAAACACTAGTAGCAGCAGTCGCACCACCCCGAGCAGCCACTATGCCTTTGTCAGTGGTTAGTTCAAAGTTCTGTGACTGGGTGGCCATATTCCCACTCCCAGATAAGCAAAAAGTTCCGTCCATCGTTGGTACTTACGACGGTACGAGAGATCCCGATGACCACCTTGCTCTTTTTGAACAGGCTATTATGACAGAGAAATGGCTAGACCTAGTCGCTTGTCACATGTTCCCTGGCACATTGGAGGGTTTCGCTCGTGATTGGTTTACTGACTTATCGGACAGGACTATTCAAGACTTTGCAGATCTAAAGGCTAAATTTGTGACTCATTTTGTACAGCAAAAGAAGCAGCAGAGAACTCATATAGAGGCGCATCTGATACGACAAAGGGAAGGCGAGGGGTTACGTCACTTCATTCAGCGTTACACGCAGGAGTGCCAGAAAATTGTTGTGTTACCCTAAAGTCAACACATTTTGGGTTTTACCCTCTCCTTGCTCCCAGGACAACTGCAAGAGATCCAGTCAAACTGTTACTCTCACAAGGGGAGTTATCAACAGGAAAGACAAATGGGGGAGCTCATCAAGCTCTAGACATGACAATCGCCAGGACAACAGGCAGGATAGCAGGCGAGACCACCGCATAAATTTCAGGCGAGATGACAGAGGTAGCAGGAGGCCTACTCCCTATGATCGTGGTACATGTCCCAATCTAAGTAAAAGTCCAAGCGAGATATTGAAGACAGAACAAGTGGGGACAATTTTCAAAGCACCTCCTCAGATGTTACACAAGTCCGAAAAGAAAAATATGAGCAAACACTGTGATTTCCATGAAGATCATGGTCATGATACTAATGCATGTAGAGAACTAAAGGCTGAAATCAAGCGTGCCTGAGAGGAGGGGAAATTAGAACATCTCGTACCAGGGGAAAGACAAAAAGCAACAAAAGTTACGGCCAAAAAGGCTTATAGTTGGCAGAAGAAGGGAGACAATGGCGATCATCCTGGACGCTTGATGGCCAAGTATTCATGGTTCGAGGCGAGACATCGTCTAAGAGAAAAACATCGGTCCTTTAAAGCTGGATGATGGTTCCTATTTCATTTCCCCCCGTAGCGGCTACTTCCAATAATCCTGTTGCCATTAAGATCCGATTGTCCAATTATGAGATTAACAAATCTTATATTGATACAGGCTGCTCTACTGACATAGTGTTTGGGCATTGTTTCAGGAAGTTACCCCAAACAGTCAAGGACACAAAGAGACCAGCACAGTGGTCGGTTTTTCTGGAGAAACACACTGGCCTGTAGGAGAAATAACTTTACCGATGATGATGGGGGAATATCCACAGTACAGGGTCGAAATGGTAGATTTTGCCATTGTCAACGCCCCATCAGAATACAACGTTCTTCTTGGCAGACCATCTCTAGAGAAGTTCAAGGCAATACCTTCCACTATTCACGGCATGGTAAAGTTTCCTACTCCATCTGGAGTTGCTACTATCAGGGGGCAGATGTCATGGCCACAGGAATGCAAGCAAGTCGAAAAGCCAAAGAAAAGTACCGATCGGGCTACTCAGCCACAGGCGGAGGTAACAGAAGGTCCAGAGACCAAGGTAATAATCAATGCCAATTTTCCTGATCAACCTGTCATTATTGGCTCACAATTACCTTCACAGATAAAAAACAAACTCATTAGTTTGTTAGAATCAAGCCTCGACGTTTTCGCATGGCAGACGTCTGATATGACATGTGTCCCTAGGAGCTTTGTCGAGCACGCTATAAATGCCAATCCCAACATTGTCCCGATCAAGCAGAAAAAGCGCGGGCTTGCCATTGATCGCAGCAAAGCAGCATGTGAACAAGTCAACAAGATGGTGGAAAGTGGAATCGTCAGGGAGGTAAAGTACCAGACTTGGATTGCTAACCCGGTCATGGTCAAGAGAAATGATGGTTCGTGGCGGTTATGTGTCGACTTCAAAGATATCAATAAAGCATGTCCGAAGGATAACTACCCACTTCCAGAGATTGACTGGAAGGTAGAGTCCTTGGATGGCTTTCGGCTAAAGTGTTTCTTAGACGCTTACAAGCGCAATGACGAAGATAAGACAACTTTCCATACAGACCAGGGCATCTACTATTTCCAAAAAATCTCATTTGGTCTAAAAAATGCAGGTGCAACTTACCAGCGCTTGATTGATCAGGCGTTCAAGGATCAGATTGGACGAAATGTGGAAGCATATGTCGACGACATTGTCATCAAAAGCAAAGCAGAGGATATCATGTTGGCAGATATAAAAGAAAATTTTGAGGTACTGCGGAGGATCAACATGAAGCTTAACCCCTCCAAGTGCAGCTTTGGCATGGAAGAAGGCAAGTTCCTAGGGCACATCGTCACGCCAAGAGGTATTAAAGCTAATCCCAAGAAAATACAGGATGTTTTAGATATGGTCTCCCCATCCACCAAAAAGCAGGTGCAAAGTTTGAATGGTAAGCTAGCAGCGCTCAGCCGATTCCTCTCAAAAGCAGCTGATCGGTCTCTACCATTTTTCCACACTTTGAAAGGCTGCATAAAGAAACAAGATTTTGCATGGACACCTGAAGCTGAATCAGCATTTCAAGAGCTAAAGAAGTTTATGGCCACCCTTCCTACGCTCACAGCTCCTGTACCAGGAGAAACATTGGTGGTATACCTGGCTGCTTCTATGGAATGTGTTAGCGCAGTTATGATGGCGCAGCGTGGGTCTATCCAAATGCCAGTTTATTTTATCAGTCGGGTGTTGAATGGTCCAGAAATAAACTACCCGTGCCTGGAAAAATTAGCCCTTGCTTTGGTACATGCAACTAGGCGTTTGAGGCGTTACTTTCAGGCTCACCCTATTCATGTCTTAACAGACAAACCAATTCAGCAAGTACTGGGAAAGCCTGAGGTGTCAGGACGTTTAGCTAAGTGGGCAGTCGAATTGGGGGAGAATGAAATCTCATTTCATCCAAGAACTTCTATGAAAGGTCAGATCTTGGCAGATTTTCTTGCGGAGATAGACGAAGAAGAAAAGGAAAGGCAAGTACAGGAGGTGGAAGATTCACCATGGACCCTTTTCACTGACGGTGCCTCTAATTTGGAGGGTTCTGGAGCTAGTTTAATTCTTACAGACCCCAATAAAAATGAGTATACCTATGCCCTTAAGTTCGAGTTTCCCACAACTACTAATGAAGCAGAGTATGAAGCTTTGTTAGCAGGCTTGAAAATCGCCAGGAAAATGGGGGTGAAAAGCATATCTGTATTTGTAGATTCACAGCTCGTTGCCAACCAAGTCAGTGGAGCATTCGTTGCAAACCAAACCTCCATGCAACTATACTTAGAAGAAGCTAAAAAGGTAATCTCAGAATTTACGAAATTTACCATTGAGCAAGTGCCCAGAAATCGCAACAAGTTAGCTGATGCACTAAGTAAGTTGGCTTCGTCCGCCTTTGCCCATCTTAAAAAAGAACTAATGGTGGAAATCTTGAAAGAAAAATCCATTGCGCGACCAAAGGAGGTTACCACGGTCACAGAGGAAGAATATTGGATGACTCCGATTTTAAATTTCCTCAAACATGATGTACTACCAGCCGATCCACAGTTAGTAAGAAAAATTCGTATGAAGTCACCAATGTACACGTTGGTGGACAACTGCCTGTTTCGCAAATCTTACTTGGGACCACACCTACGTTGTGTTGGCCCAACCCAGGCTAAAAATATTATTGAAGCTGTACATAGCGACACATGCTCCCTCCACGCTGGTCCACGCTCTGTCACTAGTAAAATCATGAGATTGGGATACTTCTGGCCAACGATGCATCAAGATGCAAGGGAGGAAATCGAAAAGTGCACCTCCTGTCAACAAAATGCTTCTGTCGCCAAATTGCCAAAGCAAGATCTTATCCCTGTTACCACTGCATGGCCATTTTACAAATGGGGGATTGACATTGTTGGGCCATTTCCACCCGGCGTTGGCAATGTCAAGTTTCTCATTGTTGCTGTTGATTACTTTACAAAGTGGATAGAGGCAAAGCCCTTGGCAACTATCACAGGGAAGCGAGTTATCAATTTTGTCTGGGAACACATAGTTTGCAGGTTGGGGGTACCGCATGTCATGGTAAGCGATAATGGCAAGCAGTTTGAAGAAAATCCGTTCAAGGCTTGGTGCTCTGACATGAACATATAACAGAAATTCACGTCAGTGGCACATCCTCAGGCCAATGGCCAAGTCGAGGTCATGAACAAAGCCATCGTGAAAGCAATCAAAGCAAAATTGGGCAGGCGCAAAACTGCATGGATGGATCTATTACCAGGTATCCTTTGGGCTCATAGAACCACCCCAAGTACAACTACATCTGAAACACCTTTCAGCTTGGTTTATGGCACGGAAGCAGTCATTCCTCCAGAAATTACTCATCCAACTCAAAGGATTATGGACTTCAACCCAGAAGAGAATGAGGAAGCACTACGAGAAAACTTAAACATTGTAGAAGAGCGTAGGGAGATCGCTCTCATCAAGCAGGCCGCCAGTCACATGCAGATGGCAAAATATTACAATCAGCGAGTCCATCCTCTCCTTTTTCAGCCAGGCGATCTGGTATGGAGGAAGAATGAGGCCAGCAGGGTAGAAAGGCAAGGCAAGCTAGGCCCTACATGGGAAGGCCCTTATCAAGTACTTCATGCTAATGGCAATGGAGCTTACACCCTGTCAGACATGGACGGACGAGCTATTCCTAGGACACGGAATGTCATGAAGCCGAAGAAGTGTTATGTTTAATAATTTGGTTTGATCATGTATCCCAACTTTTATTCAATAAAATCAATACGATAACACTTTTTATTATGTACAATGTTACAACACATGTATGCACAAATGACATAGTCAAGAACATAGTTCAATATAAATTACACCAAGTCAAACAAACAACTTTGCTTGGTCTATACACATGCATTCCATTTCAGCTTTTGATCAACTTGATAAAAGATAAGCACTTCCTATTCGAAAGCGACATCCTCGCGAGTAAAACATTTTTTCAACGGTTAACCAACAAATACATACATAATTTCTATAGCAAAGTACACGCATAGAAAGAAAACAAGTAATTTCAATCATCGAAATTCCACAACGTTATTCAAAGACTCCAAAGTCATAATCCAATCACAAAATAAACCAAGTCACAAGTCATAATGTATCACATGCATGGATAAACAAGCTAAGGCTGTGGCTGTGGTTGTGCCCACAATAAGGCAATAATAGCTGGAAGTGAAATCTCCAAATCTTGCACCAGGGTAGTCATAATGGGAAAGGCCCTGTCTGCAAATATTTGGCTCACACGAGTCATGTTACCATGCGTTGTGGGATCCAAATAAGGCAAGATCCCGGAAGAAATATTGGGGAGTGCATCTTTCACTTTCTTGCTGGCAAGATGTCTCCCAAACATATGAGAAGCACGGTTAAAGTCGTTAAGAACATTAGCAACATCAGGATGTTTAAGCATCAAATCAAATAGCCGAGGAAATGCAGCAACTAAATCTTTCCTCATCTGCACGGCAACATCGCGTTCTTCATGCATCTTAACCATCGCTTGCCTCATAGTCTCTAGCTCAACATCTTTTTCAATTAATTGTTGCTCTTTTTGAGCCAACTGCTCATCACGGGCACTCAAGGTTGCTGACATCTCTGTTTATCTGTTTCAACCTTAAACAAATTGGACCCCTGTTGGGATACTTTCTCCTTAAGCATGCGCACCTCCTCTTGACAACGAGTAGCTGTAGTCTGCTCAAACACTAGATCTTTCTTTAGAGATGTAATATCATCTTTGCTATTATCAACTTGCACCTGCAACTCGGCGCACGACCTCTTTAATTCCCCATGTTCATTGCTTACAAGCTGTCGGACATAATCCATAAAACAATTGAACATATTTATATCTGCTGCATCAATTGCACCCCTGTACTCTCGGTTATAGATCTTGATGGCACACTCTCGCTAGTTGAAATAGGCAGGGTAGTACATTGCAAAACGGGAGACTGTGTCATACCAGAATTCTGGCTAGATGCCAACCTAGTGGACCCAAAAGGAGCGCTGATCGTCCCAAACATACTACAGGATGATCCAATTGTGGTGCTTGCTCCAAATGATCCAGTGTTACCCCCGCGATTAACCAAAGTAGCATTTGAGGGAAGATTGGAGGGAAAGGTCAATTTTGGCACCTTGGACAAGGGGATGTCATAATCACTTACATCTATACTCACTCCCCTTTTACCCAGTCCTAATGTATCTCGGTCATCCAATCTGGAATCTGGAATCTGGAAGTGATGTCGCCCCCAGGTGATCGAACTCCTCTACATATTCGCAATAAGATCGTTAAGCAACAGGTAATAAGTTGGCAACGACTATAATTATAGTGTTACCTGTTTCATCCTCGTTATCACTCTCAACAATAGTCCTGGACAATGACTTTTCATTATCAGCGGCATCTGTGAAACACAAAGCATGTGATTACTTTTTACCGTAATAAATACATATGTGTAGAGGTTGTGTAAATACCTGGTGTTGAGTTTTATGTAACATCGGTGGTTGATGTCATGTTTATCCCTGAGTTAACTGGAGAAGTGGCACCAGTTTCTTGTTCACCAAGGGTAACATCACCAGGATGATTTTCAATCTCATACTCCATCCAAGCAGGATCTCCCTCCATGAAATCCATCAAGCTCATGGCTGCAGGGAAACATACAATAGGTCAGTACCTGTAAAAAGCTAATATAAAAGCATGTCAAAATAACAACAAGCACCCACGTTTCCCGGTCTCCGAGTCCACTATCACAGGCTTCATCCCTTCATCCCAGTTCTCCAAAATACGAGCCAACACCAAAGCACCTTCCTCATAAACTCGAAATGCAATCGATTTTCGTAAAATCTGCTTGCACAACCTTACGCTTTAAGGCGTCAGGACTGGAGGATCGTTTATCGATTTTTCAAGCCCAGTTTTCCATTTAAAAAGTTACTAACCCAAATATTTATGAAAGCGGTATCGACAAACACATATCTATATATCCAATTCCTATGACTAGTGAAACACTCCCGAATCAACTTTTTCTTTCTATCTTTCAACTCTATGGAATACCAATCATGAGATTTAGTTAGCTTATAGTACGCCCTAAACAAAGGTACTGAGGGTTTTATTCCCATTGCCACCAATAACATCTCGAAAGTCATGACTTTTGATACAGCCACTGGGTGTAACTGTGCAAACCCCAACTTGAAAAAGTTCAACACACTCAAATAAAAAGCGGTGGCAGGAAGTCTTAAATTGGAGTGGGAAAGGTAATGGATATAGAGGGCTACTTTTCCTTTCGGAGGGGAATGGGCTCGTTGGTGTGAGCTAGGTGCGATATCATTATATTTCCTAAGGCATGGATACTCATCCATAAGTTTTGTTAGCATTTTGTCCTTGACTTTGCTAGGGCTACGAATAACTGATGGAGTTTCCACCACAATAGGATCTGTCACTGGCACTGGCTCTCCCATGTTACACAACGACAACTACAATATGCCTAATAAATAACGAGGTATATAAGCTATTACTAACTACAAGGGTGTAAACAAAGCAAAGCAAGGGACAACCAAGTACGTACCTGTAAAGTAGCGAGCAACCCAGTTAAACCTGCAGCAAGACATACAATCACAGTTAGCAGGGAGCTAATTATTTAAGCGTACAAAAAAGGTAAGATTGCCACGCCGGTTGAAACCGCCGGTACCGGCTAGGCTTACCGCCGGTACCACCTAGGGCGGCGGTACCAACTATCGTGCATGGAATCATCGTGTTGTTTAGTTTCTTTCATGCATGAACGTCAGGTAATTGATGAGCTAATTAATGATCGTGATTGGGCTAGGCTTACCGCCGGTACCACCTAGGATCGCCGGTACCCGACTACTTACCCCATGGCCACCGCCGGTACTCGCCGCCCTCAATAAAAAAAAAAAAAAAAAAAAAAAGGAAAAGACTTACGAGTAATGATAGTTACGACTTGCAAACCGTTGTTTT
This sequence comes from Senecio squalidus, assembly GCA_910822075.1. NCBI lineage: Eukaryota > Viridiplantae > Streptophyta > Magnoliopsida > Asterales > Asteraceae > Senecio > Senecio squalidus. The sequence continues at coordinate 15,950,199 of CAJVGC010000060.1, read as the reverse complement.
GGAAAATCCTAACTCGGGGGCATGATGAGGTTAGTAAGGATTACCTATGTATATATAGGTAATCCCTAAAACCTAAATATAATAAAGGCCTTTTGTTGTTTAAAGCCTGCTACTATAACCAAGCCCCAATGACTAACAACGTTGATAAAAACTAGTCAGGCTGTCAGGCTGAAATTGCCTGACAGGTTGTCACCAAAAATAATCAGGCAAGCGCTGTCATAAATGCCTGTCAAGTTGTCAGCGCCTGTCATTTGAAGCGCTGTCGCCTGTCAAGATTGTCAGCGCCTGTCATTTGAAGCGCTGTCGCCGTCAAGTTGTCAAGGCCTGTCATTTGAAGCGCTGTAGCCTGTCAAGTTGTCAGCGCCTATAATTTGAAGCGCTGTCGCCTGTCAAGTTGTCAACGCTTTTCATTTGAAGCGCCTGTCTTATTAGCTCACGTCCCTTCATAATGGAACTTCATGACTGCTTTATTTTCGTCATAATAGTAAGGCGATACATATACTGGTGATTAATGATTAAGGCCGTTCAAGTATTCATGATCATCATTAATGGATCAACGTTTCATATACTTGAGACTGGCCATATAAATACATGGTCTAAATCATTGTCGAGGTCATCTTACCTTATCTTATCTCAACACACACTCATTAAACCTTAAACGCAAAGTTCATACACTCTCACTTTCATCCTCAACCTTGATCACCCTAGGTTCGTCAAGAACTTGTTGGGTTTGCACTGTGATTATCACAGGAGATCTAAGGTTGACATCACCTAATCTTTGTGTTTGACAATCGTTGCTCGAACATAGGCAATGAACCTAATCATGCACACCATAGTTCATGTAAGTCATGTTCGTTGCTCGAACATAGGCAATGAACCTATCATTTAAAGTAAAATAAAAAATTTGTAAAACATTTAGTTGGGGTTTTGTGACCGAATTGCCAATTTGCTTAAACTACTAAAAACGATTACTCAATTGATTCAAAAGAATCGAAATGAAATTTGTTTGTTTAAAAACAGATGATTAAGAGATCATTTACTTGGACTAGCTCACTGATACTACGGTTGCCTATTAATAACTAACGATGTTAAACACTTACTAGGTCTCATTCCCATTAAAACTTTAGTCATCTAATGTATAATCACCACCCCCGTGTATAATATCTACGTTTGACAACTAAGCATTAAGAACCTAAGCCGATAATATGATTTAACCTTATAAGACTTCCTCTCGAATAGCTTCTCAATTATCTAGTCCGATTTTCTCATAAACTAGATATTGAACTAGACAATTAAGTTTAATTACCAAATTTCTTTAACACTAGTTTCTCTCGAATACTAATGTCTTCAGATTAATTCTAGACCAATTAATCATATTCATAAAACGTTTTATAAGTTTCACAGATTCCTCTCGAATACCTATGAAGTTGTGTTGTCACTAGACACACTTACCATTCGTTTTATATAAAAGTATTTAACAATGTTCTAAAACTTCATTGCATAAGGGTTTCCGGTTAAACATACAATCCAATTCAACATCTACGTTATCAACTAATAACCTGCATATCTAATCACATCATCCAAGCAAATAAAAGGGAATTTACCTACTCATGATATTAAAAATACAACAATCATTAATAAAGGAAAACATCTTTATTACATGAATAGAAAATAAAACCAAAATATCAATACCAATATCTTCAATCATAATAACATAATCAGAATTCAATTGTCACTCTTGAATACCATAATCATTCAATTCAACAAACCCTAAAATGATAAATTGTCTCCAAAAACCGTTCTCCAAAACTCTCTCTAAAAAAACTTGGTTACTTCAATGAATTTCGTAACCCTAAAAAAACAAATAGTTGCAGCCCCGCGTAACGGTTGTTACGCGGTCCGACGCCCGTCACACGGGCATTTTGACCCGCGTGTTGTTGCGGTACTTACGTCTCGTTTCCTGACCTCCAATTTGCTAACGGAACACGAACCGAGTTCCGTTCACCATTTTACGCCCAAAAGATGTAATTTTCACATAAAAACTTCAGTTAAAGACTTGAAACCATTTTATAAACCATAAGTGCTAAAAGTTCCTAAATCCGTCATGAACTTAATAATAAACGAACCAATATTGCATATAAAAACATGTCTAAAATATGCGATATCAAATCCCCCCATACTAAACCTTTACTTGTCCTCAAGCAAATTCATTTTAAAGTGAAACTCGGAAATCACATTTTAACTAGAATGATTAAACAATCCAAAACAATAGCGGTAATAAGTTACTCAAACATATGTGTGTGTGTTTGTCCAATTTTAACTTTTCTATTTTTCAAATACTTAAAAGTCGTATATTACAAAAATTCTTTATTTTTAAATTAGGTACAAACACTCTAGATTAACTTCCTATGCAACGAAAACTTTTCTAGCTCAAGGTATTTCTAATCATTTTCAAGTTACGAGTGGTATGGAATGGTTACCAACCTAGACAAGGGCATCATACGAAACAACCGAAGTTATAGCTTTTACCGAATTTATTTAAAATATTTATAAGTACAAACTGTATGTCATTTTTGCAAGTCTTTGACTTGATTTAAGATTTTCTAATTTGAATTCTATGGCTTTCTATGAAACCCTATAGCAAGCTTTCTACCAACCGATCACAAATCAGACGATCTTAGGTGGCTAGGTGAACAAGGGTACACCAAGTGTATACTGACTAAAGTTTCAAAGGTCACTTATGTGAATTCAAACACTTATTTTAAATTTAACATACACTTTTTGAAATTCAAATAAAGGTTTCTCCCCTCAAAAGGCGTAACATATGACCCGTAACAAGAAATCAATCTCAACCTTTATTGCCTAGACTCAGACCTACACCTATGGTACTTATATCTAAATTAAGTTTTTAACAAACATTTTGTTATCTAAAGCTTCAAAATATTAATATAAATAATATACAACTAGAGTTCTTTGAACAAATGAAAAGTCACAGTACACTATAATTTGAACCTACAATATTAACACTATCATTCTAACTCATTCTTTCATCCTTTTTCAAACACCTTCTATTTAGTTATTTTTTTTTGGATTTTTTGTTTTATAAAACATGAAACTAACTACCTAAACATAACATGACAGATAACTAAAGTTGTTATGTCATTTTTTCGAACCCTCCCACCCCCCCCCCCCTCCCCCCTCCCCCTCCCCAACACCATACTAGAGTTGTACAACGTCCACATTGTACTAAAATAAACTAAAAATAGAAGAAAAAAAATACATAATTCAAACAAATACATAATTTCCCAAAACTGACCTGAATATAGCAGCCCAGGGCTAACGGCCGTCAACCCAAAAAACGGGCTTCCAATTTTGTCGACGGGCGTTCCAGTGCGTTCCATATTTTTTTTTGGACCCATGCCGAGCGTCAACCACCCTTAACGGGCGTCGACGCAAGTGAGCGAGATTTTAAATATTTTTTTGTTTGAAAATAGAATGAAAACATACTTCCCACTGAAATCTAAAGTACAACACTAACCTCGAGCTACTTTCTTCACTCGTCCAATGCAAAGAAGCCATCCTCAACCATTTGCTTATTTTCCACGTCCTCCTCATGGTAAATCTTCAAACATTGCCCATTCACTATGAAACTCCCTCTATTTGTACTCCAGAGATCGACATAGCCAGAAGAAAACACTTACAATGTATGGTCCCTTCGAGCGGGATTTCAAATTAGGTGATTTGAACTTGTATTTTGACACATACATTAACACCTTATTGTTACACACGTCACCAAATCTGTCACACCCCGCTTAGAGCGGAAACACGAGGTGTTACAGTTATAATATCATGAGTCAAATGTTACAACAATACAACCAATAAACCAACATCAAAATAACATTAATCATGCCACGTGTTTACAAAACACATTACAAATTCAAAAGCGATAAATCGCCGAGTACGAATGTGTTACAAACATTACAAAATGGAACAAGATGGACATTACACAAAGTACCACAAGTTCCAAAATACACAAAACAAACATCCCAAAAAGCACAAATGGCATGATCAACAGGAATCCTCAATTTCCTTCAAAGCGTTAAAACGACATCAACAACATGTTGGTGAATTATTCCCAATTTTAAATAAAAGTTGACCCATCGACAATTTTCATCAAACAATGTTAATTTCAAATGATATATCTTGTTTTCAACAACCAATAGTGATAGGTACTATGCCTAGACTAATCATACACTGAACCTGACCGTACAACCCCAAATCCTGAGGTCGCCAACCAAAGGTAACAATTAATTAACCGGCCATAACATCCACTCCTAGAAACATTATACCGAGCAGTGAGGGTTAGGTCTATAACCCATATAGATCTATATATATGTAACCGTTGGGCATAAAGCTTAACAAGTGTATCAGGGGGCCCCAACAAGGGCTAATGGCTTTCAATCTAAGGCAGACCTAATCCACTAGGAAAACAAGATAATCAACAACATTCAGCATACAAGCAGACAATTTGAAATACGCTTTACAGCCCAAAAATAGTAAAGACAAGGGCAACGAATAACTCACTGATAAAGCTTCAGCAAACAATTATCTAGTACACCAACACAGAGCTACAACTCCACCGCCTAAGTGCCTTAAACAATAAACAACATAGTCTCGGTATCTCTATAAGTCTAGGTCCGGTTTAGCCTTGTCGGTTAAAATTAAGTTAAATAAGATAATCCAAATATTAATAAATTTAAATGAGGTGACGTATTTTGATGGCGATGTTCCGCGTCAAACAGGACCGCTCGGAAAGATATCGGCATTCTACGTCATAATCGTCAACTGGAAAAGAATGATAATCCGAATCGAAAACGACTACTAGAAGTATCGGTTAATAAAATATCGTTACCAAGTTTCAATAGATCGACCAAGGTCAACGGCAACAATGTTGACTTGGTCAAAGTCAAACGTCAGGAATGTTGACTTTATAAAAGTCAAAGTCAAAGATGTTGACTTATGAAAGTCAAAGTCAACCAAAAAGTCCAATTTTGACACTTAAAGAACTTAGAGTCTTTACTTTTCAATAAATAAGACTAATATAACCTTCAAAACCATTTTACCAAAAGCTTGTCGTAAAAACGCCATTTGATGATTTTAGATTACGAACGCGTTATGTAACGAAGGTTTATTTGTTAAACGAGGTTAAAACATCCGTTTTAGGTAATATTATGACATTCATAAATATGTTGGCGTCTTTGAGTCCAAAGACGATGTTATTATGTAATATATTACTTTTATGCACAAGTTTACTCATATAAGTGATTATAGTCGTAAAAGTCGTGAAATGAATTTCGGCAGCGCTTCCGCATAGTAGATTATTAGTCCAAATTCCGTACACTTTCCGGCTTGACAAATTTTATATTTTTAAGAGCATTTAAGAGTTTCTCATAATATATAATATAATTATAAGTTAAACACGTTACTTATGGTTAAATTCACATTTTAACGTATTTTGGTCCAATGTTGTCCAAATCCGATAATACCAAGTGTTGGTCTAATAATTATTCCTAACCATTTTTCAAGGCTAAAACCGAACATATGAAAAATGAGGAATTTGGAAGAAAGTCAATTCTTACCGATAACAACCGCAATTTAGCAAGCCAAGAACCCGGGAAAAAAATCCTTTGATGGTGTGGTGATGAGATTTCTAACTCCAAAACACAAAACACCAGCCGTTAATACAGGTTCTTAAGAAAACGAGCTTACGGTTACGAATAACAGCAAAACAAAACGAGAACACACAATCTGTCCCCAGAATGCGTCGCATAGGGGAGGAATGCGGCGCATTCCTGGGCAGATTTCTACCGAAATCGTTTTCGTGTTTAGTAAATCGTCTTTTGATGGTATATTTGGACATGCAAGATATAATATATTCAAAATCACTTTCAAATAACACTTTAGTAAAGCTTTTACAACCATTTAATCAAGATCTATACACATTTTTATAAAAACTCTATTTTTATAGATCATTTGCCATCAAACTTTGTTAAAACTCATTTTCTTTAGTTAGATCATACATGCATTGAATAAAACTTAGAAAATACAGAGAGTTTAAGTCATTATACCCCAAAGAAAGTGAAAAATGTGAAGATCAAGCAAGATGTGATGAAGATCCTTGATGTGAGACGGTGATTTCGACCCGAAATGTTACAACCCAAAGTAAACCTCCAACGGAAGAGCAAACTCTACTCCTCTAGATGAAAACAACACTTTTATGGTGGTGAAATATGTGGTTAAAGTCTGGAAATCACAGCCACAAGAAGAAGTTTGGATGAAAGGAATTGTTGGTGTTGTTGTGTGTTAGCTTCAAAGAGAGAGAGAAGTGAGTTGTGTGTGTGTAAATTGTGAGGTGATATGGGACTCAAATGAGGGTGTTAGCAACAAATTCTGGACCCCAAAAAGGCCTTAAGACAAGTACAAACCCGGAATATTTAACTTAGGCCCGTTTAAGAAAGTTTGCAAAAGTTGAAAAACACAAGATGCTGATCTGCACCCAAATGCGGCGCATTCTTGCTCCAAACAACAATATTCGTTTTCCGTTTAAGTTATCGTTACGCACGTTCGTTTGTTTAAGGTTCCCGATTGTTTTACATATGAACTTAGGCAAGTTCATTATAGGTATTCTTGGTATTATGATTCATTATATGATTTTATTTAAATTCCAAAATGGAAGTACGTACTTCTCGGTAACAACATAAGCACGAGCAAAGCACGATTTCTTAAGGATAGGGATACGTTAACCGGCAATTTGGCATAAACCTCCTAACTTATTTCCATGAGCATACTAACTATTTGGCACTTAGATAAACATCAACTTACGTCTCAAGGGGCGAAATCAAAATAATCACATAAAACCCGATTCTCATCAATAAACCGTGAGTAAAACAAAGCGAAATAAAAGGGTCAAAACAATTGCGAATAATATTAAAACAATAACGGTAACTCAAGTACCTCAAATAGACGGGACGTCACAAAATCTGCCCGGTCAACGTAGATTTTTTTCCGTTAGTCAACATTCTCTCTAGATGCCTGTTATTACTTGATAACTGTTATTTAACGAGAATTTTAAAACTTGATACTTATATGTGAACTACTTGAGCTGATAAAACGTGTGATATACCTTTTATATATCGAAAACTTGCATGACATGTTATGAATTTCACTTTAGCGTAAGGTTGACTTCTATGTCAAATTAATAGAGAATTTAACGTTTTTAGTAATTGTTACTATTTATTAGAGGAAATGTAAACTTCATATTGCACTTATTGTTAGTGATTCCCAGTTATATTTTTATTTTATTGGTTTCGTATTAAGATTCTCGAGTCATATTTTGTTGTTCGGGAAACTGTTTAGTTTTAGTCTAGCCTTTTGTTGCTTTGTTTAGCCCATACCATAAACCCATCTTGTTAAGTTTTGGACTTAATCCATAATCCAAAATAATACATTAAGTAGTATGTAAAAAAAAAAATTAAATTAAAACCTAACCCGATCCCCCTAAACCTCTCGGTCGAAACCTTTAAAACCCTAAAGTCGATTTCGACTTAATCCCCCTCCCCTTCGATCGTGAATCCCAAATCCCAACCCATTTCGATCACCTTCTCCCTCTTTTATTTCGGTTGTGAGGCAGTAGCAAAAGGGTGATCATTGAGTTCGTTATTATTCTCCTTCTTGTTCCAGCCGAAAGTCTCAAGTATTACCTACACTTGTGTTTTCGTTCTGTTGGTAATTCTATCATCTAGAATCTTTGTTTTATATATTTCATATTGATGTTAGTAAATAAATTCCGTTTCATTAATCTAGGGTTGTCAAGGAAAAACGTTTAATAAAGGTTGTTTAGGGTTTTAGAATGAAGAAGTATAAAGAGAGTTTTCGTTGAATTGTTTATGAAAAGTGTTTTGGAAATCTATTTATTGGTTTGCAATCTTTAATTTTGGAAAACTTGAGTTTTGTATTGGGGTTTTGAATTTGGTTTAACATAATCAAGGAGTTATAAGTTTTAAAAACGTTTTGAGTATAAAATTCGTCGTCTAAAGTGTGTTTTGATATTGGTCAGATTTTTAGTCTGTTTTGCACAAACCATAACTTGGTGATAAGATATCCAAACGGATATAGTCCTATGTTTATCTTGTATCCGAGGAGTCTAGTTTTTGGATATGCAAGGCTCATCGGCTAATTCTTTTCCAAACTCTCTAAAACTGATTTTTAGTGGACGTTGGTCTAATCTATGTTTTGTGTTAGTTTTCTACAACCGATTTTGTGTTCACTTGTTCTATGTATTAAAGGTGTAAAAATTAAGATTCTAAACATGAATTCTTTATTTATATATCAAAGGAATGATCTGGAGTTGTTGGTGAATTTACGTAATAGTTTGATATTTTAAAAACGTTTTTACAACATAGGTTATAAAAGTTACTGGTAAGTTTTTAACGGTTTCACTTCATTTCAACTGATCATAACTGAGTCTTTTGATTTGAGTCTGGTTTCTACGAAATAGGACTTTGAGTTATCTTTCTTTTGGAAGTAGTTTTAAGTTCTGGTTTGGAGTCTAAGTTCGTCAAATCATCAAAATACAAACATTGGTCTAATCTGATTTCTGAAAGTAGAAATTTGTATCGACTTGTAATATTTATATCTCACTAATACAGATGAATTAGAACTTGAAATTTTGGTATGGCATTGCCGACTGGGTTAGCTATTTAAAATTATTTTTTTCTGAATCTTGGAGGTATTTTGGTATTTTTTAAAAATTGGTGTATACCTGGTGTTCAGAATTGCACATTTTCAGTGTAACGTTTTTTGTTAAATTTTTTTAAAAATCACCGAGAGTCGAAAACCTATGAGATTGAAAACATATAATAATAATTCATATTGAGTCTAAAATAAATCAGTGGAACAATTCTGACTTGTTTAGATATAACATATAAGAAGCTCAACTACGCTTAACTGGTATTTCATAAGTAGCTTTGCACAAGAACTTGAGGTGAGTTTCGTAACCCGTATTTTTTTAACGTTTTCAACTATTTGGGAGAAACATAGCTTCGTTATTAAAAAATGTTTGGAATTCAATTGTGCTATTCCTGGACACTTAAAGTATGTTTGTAACTATATGTATATACATTTGCTGTGTGGACTTATTACAATTTCTGTGTGGAACTTATTATGTGTGGAACTTTATGAGATGATATGAGGTTGGCAGTTTTCTCGGATAAAAATGTTTGTGTGATACTTTGCATATTAGTTTTCACATACTATCCAAAACGTTTATTTAAAATGTTTGTGATATCGTTGGTACTACGTATTTGACTTTTCAACTTAAATATTTTGTAAGACAAAGGAGATGGTACTTTTGCACTTCGATTTCAGATTTTAAACTTTTTTATTATGTTACAAAGATTTACATACACTGTTTTACTTAAACTTTACGAACTTACCAACTTCGTTGACATTTTAAGCTATGTTTTCAGGTAATGATCAAGCATAGGATGACTAGAGACTTCTTTCGACCTAGAAGACCTTTCTTATGCATTTGAATATTACATTTCATTATTTTGAATTTTGTTTTATGTTTGATTTATTTCTTTTGGTTGTTACCCAAATTTTAGGATTTTACATTTAGATTATTGGTTGTGTTTGATAGTTTTGTTGTGGATTGACTCCACAATGCGTAAGTATTTGCTTAAGATTGTGCGACGTCATGACGCATATTATCAATTTATGTTTATACCATTATTAGGCATTCTTTTAAACTATACAATGTATTATGATGATCGCCAATCGGTTTCACCCTATATTTCCGCCAAAGGTGGGGTGTGACAGGTTGGTATCAGAGCCATTGGTTATAGAGAATTAGGATCTGATTGACGTAGAGTATAACTAAGATCCCTCATATCGCTAACCTTGTAGGATTTTCTTTTTGCATTTGTATTCTTTTATGATTTGATTTTTACGTTCTTGCGTCACCGAAGGAGTACTACCGAAGATACGAAAGAAGAATCTCGATTCCCTTAGCTATGTTGAGAGTGGAATTGGAAATTATTAGGAAGAATCGACTTTTCAACTCAACCCCTACTATTCGTGGAATCATGTGATTCTTTTGTTTTGTTATTTATTATTCTTTTTGTGTGCTTTCAATTTCCATTGTTTTGTCACTTGAGGAGATATCAAGTAATTTCAAGATGGGATTTCAATGGATATGTACTAATTGGTGCTAATTACAATATATATATATATATATATATATATATATATATATATATATATATATATATATATATATATATATATATATAATATATATATATATATATATATATATATATATATATATATATATATACGCCTGTTTGGGTAAAGTTGCATGATGTTCCGTTTGTGGGTTACACAGATGATGGTTTAAGTGCCATGGATACTAAGATTGGTACTCCGATAATGTTGGATTCGTACACCACTACTATGTGTATGATTCTTGGGGTCGGCCTAGTTACGCAAGAGCAATGATTGAGGTTGATGCGAGTGTTCAATTGAAAGATAAACTTGTTATTGCAACTCCCCGTTTGGATGCTGAAGGTAGTACTCGCCATGAGGTGCGTGTTGAATATGAGTGGAAGCCGCCACAATGCTTGAATTGTAAGGTCTTTGGACATACTGAAAAAACCTGTAGGAAACATATTCTAAAGGTGGTGATGGTGAGTGCTAATAAGGTTGATGAAGATGGCTTTCAAGAAGTAAAACAGAAGAAGGTAAAGGGCTTTAATGTGAGTCAACCGAAACAACCAGTGTTTGAATACCGTCCGAAGAGTAAAGTAAATGCGGGGAATGCTAGGAGTATAAGTGGTGATGCAATTACGTATGAGAAGCAGGTTCAAGCTCGAGCTGCTGGGATTGTGAGGTTTTAGGGACTGGTGGCCTGGGGTCGGTTAAGGGTAAGGAAAAGCAAGGGGTGCAAGTGGATTGGTTGGGTCCGGAAGTCTGTGGTGTGTATGGGGAGGAACCGGGAGGGGACCAGGTAGAGACTCTACAAAATTCTGAGGGGGCAAGCACTCCCGGTTTAAACGGTTTTAATGTTTAGTGCAGCATCGTGGAATATAAGGGGCTTGAACGAAACCCCAAAACAAACAGAGGTTCAAGAAGTGTGCTTGAACATGTTTGCAAGTTTGCGCTATTTTAGAGTCCCATGTTGATATTTCTAGACTTCATGATGTGTGTACGACGGTTTTTAAAAGTTGGCGGTGGACATCTAATTCTCAGGTGTGTCAAAAGGGTACTCGTATTATTCTTGGATGGGATTCGGAGAATGTTGAGTTGATGGTGGTTAATCAGTCGGATCAGGTTATTCATTGTCAGGTGCCTTTGATCGGTGCTCAAAAGTGCTTTTATTGTTCATTTATTTACACAGGTAATCATTATATTCAGAGGCGTGAGTTGTGGCAAAGTTTGTTGATGCATAATCATTTTGTGGGGAGTAACGCCTGGATTTTTATGGGAGATTTTAATGTTGCTCTGAATCTTAATGATAGTACCAGTGGTGTATCTGGTGTATCTATTGGGATGGCTGAATTTAAAGACTATGTGGAGAATATTGGTTTGGCGGATTTGAGTCAGTCTCGCATGTGGTATACATGGAATCAACGCCCGAACTCTATGGATGGTATTCTGAAGAAGCTTGAAAGAATAGTGTGTAATGATCCGTTTTTGCATCAGTTTACAGACGCTCATGCGATTTTTAAGCCGTATCGTATTTCGGATCATTGTCCTAGTGTTCTGAAGATCCCGTTGGCGAGAGTCAGAAAGCTGAAGCCGTTTAAGTTTGCAAATTTTGTTGCGAATAAAGAAGATTTTTTGCCTCGGGTTTCAGAAGCTTGGGTGGAGAACATTGAAGGGTTTCATTTATTTAGAGTTGCTAAAAAATTAAAACGGTTAAAGCCTAGCATGAGCAAGTTGATGTGGAAGAATGGGAATGTTCATAAACGGGTTTGTTTTCTTCGAAAGGAATTAGATGTGGTTCAAGCTGAGTTAGATAAAAATCCTGGGTCGGAGGAGCTGCGGGTTGAGGAATCTGCTTATCTTCGTGCGTTTACAGAGGCAAAGTTAGATGAGGATATGTTTCTGAAGCAGCGTGCTAACATTCGTTGGTTAAAGGAGGGTGATGGGAATACAGGGTTTTTTCATAATACGCTAAAAGGGAAGAGGAATAGGAGTCGTATCTCGTGTGTTTAGGATGTGGATGGTGTGGTGCATTCGGATGCTGACGTAGCTGGTGTTTTTGTGAATCATTACAGTCAGTTCTTAGGCACAGCTGAGGAGGTGGAGCCTATTCGAGATATGGCGGGGTTGTTTCAACAACATATTTCGGGTACTAAAGCTCATCATATGATTCGTCCCGTGTTAAATTTCGAGATTAAGGAAGCTATGTTTGAAGTTGGTGAAGACAAAGCTCCTGGTCCTGATGGTTATACGTCTGTGTTTCTTTAAGAAGGCGTGGGAGGTTGTGGGGGATGACGTCTGTCTGGCTGTTCAAGAATTTTTTCGGAAAGGCAAAATGCTTAAAGAGGTAAATAGTACGATTATTTTTTTGCTTCCAAAAGTTGCGTCTCCAATGAAAGTTACGGATTATGGCCCTATTTCATGTTGTAATGTGTTGTACAAATGTATTAGTCGTATTATCACTAATCGTTTGAAAGAGGGGTTGATAGATATTGTAATTTCTAATCAATCTGCTTTTGTTCCCGGTAGAAGCATTTCGGATAATATTCTGTTATCTCAAGAGCTTGTTAAGAATTATCATATTGAGCGTGGGGTGTCCAGATGTGCGTTTAAAGTTGATATTCAAAAGGCATATGATACAGTTGATTGGAGTTTCTTAAGGAATATTCTTATCGGGTTTGGGTTACATAGTATGATGGTGGCGTGGATTATGGAATGTGTGACTTCTACGTCTTTTTCAATTTGTGTTAATGGGGAGCTCCATGGGTTTTTTCGTGGGAAGCGGGGGTTGCGTCAGGGTGATCCGCTTTCTCCTTATTTATTTACGATTGTTATGGAGGTGTTAACATTGTTGCTTAAGAGAGGAGTGACAGAGTCAGCGGCTTTTAAGTACCATCCAAAATGTGCGAAATTAAAGCTTATTAACTTATGTTTTGCTGATGATTTGATTATGTTTTCTCATGGGGATAATAACTCGATTATCCTCTTATTAAATGCTTTAAATGTATTTAGAAGAGTTTCGGGGTTGGTTCCGAGTATTGAGAAGAGTACGGCTTTCTTTTCATGTGTAAGTGATCGGGTTAAGAGTGCTATTTTGGAGGTGTTGCCTTTTGAGGAGGGGTCTTTTCCTATTAAGTATTTAGGAGTTCCATTGATCTCTTCCAGACTTTTAGTTGAAGATTGTAAGAGTTTAGTTGAGAAAGTTCGGAACCGTCTGGGAGATTGGCGGAATAAATCTTTATCTATTGCATGTAGACTTCAGTTAGTCGTGTCTGTTCTTTCAGCTATGCATGTGTATTGTTCGTCGGTTTTCATTCTTCGGAGTTCTATCATCTTTGATATTGAGAAACTACTTTGTGGGTTCTTGTGGTGTCAAGGGTTGTTAAAGAAGGGTAGAGCTAAGGTGACATGGGCTGATGTCTGTCGTCCTAAACCGAAGGGTGGTTTGGGTATTCGTAGTCTTGTTTCTTGGAATTCTGCTTGAATGATGGTGCATATATGGAAATTCCTTCTTTGTAAGGAGTCGTTATGGGTCAAATGGGTGCATACGCATCATCTTGAGGGTCGTACTTTTTGGGAGGTCCAAGTAAAGGCGAATGCAAGTTATAGTTGGAGAAAGATCTTGGGGTTACGTGATGTTATTCGATTTCATGTTATCAGTAAGATTGGTGATGGTAGTATGATTTCTGCCTAGTTTGATAATTGGAGTGTTGCTGGTCCTTTAAATAACTTTATTTCGATTCGGGACATTATGAATGCGGGCTGGACTTTAAAAAGTACACTTGCTGATCTTTTAAATGGTAATGGTTGGTCTTGGCCTGTGTTTTGGTTGCAAAAATACGCGGTTTTAAATCAGGTTCCAGTGCCTATTTTGTTCGATGGCAGGGATTCGATCGGTTGGGTTGATAATGATGGTTCTGAGGTGCTGTTTTCTGCTGCGAATGCGTGGGATGCAATTCGTGACCGTGCTGATTGTGTGGATTGGAAGGAAGTTGGGTGGTTTTCTCAGAGTATTCCGCGACATTCTTTTGTTGTGTGGTTACTCGTGTTTCAAAAATTGAAGACTCAGGATCGTATCAAAGACTGGGAGAAATCGGATAAGATCAAATCTGTCAATTGTGTTTTTTACAATCTACAGCCGGATTCGCATGATCATTTCTTTTTTGAATGTTCTTATGCGAAACAGGTTTGGCGGTTAGTTTGTGCTGCCTCGAGGATTCCGCTTCATATGTATAAATGGTTAGATGTTATTGAGTTTTTAAAGCAGCGAGTCCAGAAAGGTAATGCTTGGGGGCGTGTTGGCCGTCTTGTTTTTGCAGCTTCTGTTTATTTTATTTGGCAAGAGAGGAATAATAGATTGTTTAAGAAAGGAACGCTTAGTATTGATGTCTTGTATAAGGTTATCTTTACCACGGTCCGATTGAAGCTCATGTCGCTTGGGATTGCAAACCGGTTAGAATGGAAGAATATTTCTACTATCTGGAACTTAGAAGTGGTTAAGGGGCTCGAGTAGGTTGTGGCTTGGGCGAGGTTTTGGAGTTAGAATTTTTGTTTGTTTAGCTGGTAGTCTTTGGTTGTGTTGGAGTCTTTTCTCCATTTTTTCTTTCAGATGAGTCTTACGTTTCATCTCGTTCTGTAACCGTTTTTGTTAATATATTTTGCCGTGGAATTTCCCCTTTAGCGATATATATATATATATATATATATAACAATTTGAGTGTGTGTTGGTCGTTAACAGATATGAACATGGGGAATAGGTGTGTACATATGGGAATACAATTATAATTATGGGTGGCGAACATAATTATAACGGTATTTCTATATGTGTGTATTTATATAACCATGTTTGTATGAGTGGATGTAAACACCACTAAAGACTCTTTTAGGTGATAATCTTTATCGTGAGTTATTCTTATCCCATGTTCTTATTTCCTGTTTCAATCTCTAACTTTTGGTTTTATAAAATGCCTCCTAAACGATCTGCCTGCAATGCCACCAACAACAACAACAACAACACAAACATTGCTAATCTCATTGCTCAACAACTCGCGGGTTTGATCCCCTATAAAGTGGAGCTAGTAACCGCTGCTATGAACAACAACAACAACCACAACAACAACAATAAAAGTAACAACAACAACAACAATAATAACAACAACTGTGGAAACAATAACAATGGGTGTACCTACAAAGAATTCTTGACTTGCAAGCCAACGGAATTTTATGGAAAGGGAGGTGTTGTAGTGTTGACTAGGTAGATAGAAAAGAGAGAGGCTGTGATGGACATTAGTAACTGTGCAGAAGATAACAAAGTTAGATTTGCAACCAACTCACTGATTGATAACCCCTTAACATGGTGGAACACGCAAATTCAGGCTAGAGGCAGAGTAGCCGCTATGGGAATGACTTGGGATGAGTTTGAGGCTCTGTTGAATGAGGAGTTTTTCCTTTCAAGGAAATGTAGAAGTTGGAAACGAAATTATGGAATCAAATATGGTTGGTTCGAATCATGCTGAATACATTAATCGGTTTCATGAACTCGCTAAACTTGTTCCTCATATTTTGACCCTCTAATCGAAAAGAATCGAAAAGTATATCTACGGACTCGTCCTGAAATCCGTGGAATGGTGATAGCTACAGAACCACCTACTATTCAGAGTGCAATTCTGAAAGCTGGTGCATTGACAAATGAGATGGTTAGGACAAGAAAGTTGACCAAGGGTTCTGAGAAGCTTTAGCATGATGCTGAGTTGAGTAGGCAGGGGAATGACAAGAGAGCTAAGACTGACAAGAACAATGATAGAGAATCTTATGCAGGAACGACACCAAAATGTGGAAAATGTAATTATCATCATGTTCGGGATATGCAATGTCTTACTTGTAATATCTGCAAAAGGGCTGGTCATTTGGCAAAGGATTGTAGGGTGAAAGCTATATCAGCTGTTCCAGTAAACACATTTAGACCTGGAGCGTGTTTCGAGTGTGGTAGTACGGATCATTATTGCAACACCTGCCCTAAGTTAGGCACCAATGTAGGAAAAAATGGGAATCGTGCTAATCAACCTCTTATAACTAATGGAAACCAGGGGAAAGGAAATCAGGGTAATCGTGGAAACCCAGATCGAGGGAGAGCCTTCTTCATGAAACGGGTACTTTTCTTTGCAGAAACTAACTTTTCTTTTACGTTATTCTATTTTCAATATTCATTGTTGCGTATCTTACCTCATGAATTTTGGGACGAAATTCTATTAACTGGGGGATAATGTGACAACCGTCACCAAATCCACCCGGTCAACGTAGATTTTTTTTTTTCCGTTAGTCAACGGTCTCTCTAGATGTCTGTCATTACTTAATAACTATTATTTAACGTGAATTTTAAAACTTGATACTTATATGAGAACTACTTGAGCAGAAAAAAACGTTTGGTAAACCTTTTGTATATCGAAAACTTGCATGACATGATATGAATTTCACTTTAGCGTAAGGTTGAACTTCTACGTCAAATTAATAGAGAATTTAACGTATTTAGTAATTGTTACTATTTATTAAACTACAGCGGAAATGTAAACTTCCTATTGTAGTTATTGTTAGTAATTCTAAGTTATATTTTATTGTGTTGGTTTCGTATTATGATTCTCGACTCATATTTTGTGATTTGGGAAAAACGTTCAGTTTTGGTCTAGTCTTTTGTTGCTTTGTTTAGCCCATACCATAAACCCATCTTTTTAAGTTTTGGACTTAATCCATAATCCAAACAATAATCCATTACGTAGTATGTAAAAAAACAAAATTAAAACTCAACCCGATCCCCCCAAACCTCTCGGCCGAAACCCTCAAAACCCTTAAGTCGATTTCGACTTATCCCCCTCCCCTTTCGAAATTGAATCTAAACTCAGAGACAGCCCCTGTCAATCATCTTCTCCCTCTTTTCTTTCGGTTGTGAGGCAGTAGCAAAAGGGTGATCATAGAATTCGTTATTATTCTCCTTCTTGTTCCAGCCAAAAGTCTAAAGTACTACACACACTTTTGTTTTTGTTCTGTTGGTAATTCTCTCATCTAGAATCTTTTTTTTATATATTTGATATTGTTTTTAGTAAATAAATTCCGTTTCTGTCAAGGAAAAACGTTTAATAAAGGTTGTTTAGGGTTTTAGAATGAACAAGTATAAAGCGAGTTTTCGTTGAATTGTTTATGAAAAGTGTTTTGGGAAATTATGTATTGGTTTGCAATCTTTAATATTCTGGAAAAATTGAGTTTTGTATTAGGGTTTTGAATTTGGTTTAACATGGTCAAGGAGTTATAAGTTTTAAAAACGTTTTGAGTATAAAATTCGTCGTCTAATGTGTGTTTTGAAACTGGTCAGATTTTTAGTCTACTTTGCATGAACCATAACTTTGGGATAAGATATCCAAAATGATCTAGTCCTATGTTTATATTGTATCACTCGGAGTCTAGTTTTTAGATATGTAAGGCTTATCGTCTAATTATTTTTCAAACTCTCTAAAAATGATTATTAGTGGACGTTGGTCTAATCTGTGTTTTGTGTTTGTTTTCTCCATCTGATTTTTTGTTCACTTGTTCTATGTCTTAAAGGGTGAGATTTTAAAACATGAAGTCTTTATTTATATATCAAATTCATGATCTGGAGTTGTTGGTGAATTTACGTAATCGCTTGATATTTTAAAAACATTTTTACAACATAGGTTATAAAAGCAACTTGTAAGTTTTTAACGGTTTCACTTCATTTGAATTGATCATAACTAGGTCATAACTGAGTCTTTTTATTTGAGTCCGGTGTCTACGAAATAGTATTTTGAGTTATCTTTGTTTTGGCAGTAGTATTAAGTTCTGGTTTGAGTCTAAGTTCGTCAAATCATCAAAGTACAAACGTTGATCTAATCTGATTTCCGAAAGTATAACTTTGTGTCGACTTGTAATATTTATATCTCACTCATACAGATGAATTGCAACTTTAAAGTTTGGTATGTTATTTCCAACTTAGTTAGCTAATTAAAATAATTTTTGTCTGAATTTTGGAGGTCTTTTGGTATTTTTACAGAAATGGTTTATCATATGCCATTCAAAATTTCATATTTTTAGTTTAACGTTTTTTGTTAGATTTTTATTAAAATCACCGAGAGTCAAAAACTTATGAGATTTACAAAACATAATAGTAATTCAGTATTTAGTCTAAAATAAATCAGTGGAACAATTCTGACATGTTTAAATATAACATCTCGTTTAGGAAGCTCAACTGACCGTACGCTTAACTGATATTTCATAACTAGCTTTGCACAAGAACTTGATGTGAGTTTCGTAACCGCTATTTTTTTAACGTTGATAACTATTTGGGGGAAACATAGCTTCGTTATTACAAAATATTTGGAATTCAATTGTTTGCTATTCTTGGACACTTAAAGTATGTTTGTAACTATATGTATATGCATTTGTCTATCTCGACTTATTA
Organism: Senecio squalidus; assembly: GCA_910822075.1. NCBI lineage: Eukaryota > Viridiplantae > Streptophyta > Magnoliopsida > Asterales > Asteraceae > Senecio > Senecio squalidus. The sequence continues at coordinate 15,931,466 of CAJVGC010000060.1, read as the reverse complement.
TAATTTTCTGTGTGAAACTTATTATGTGTGAAACTTTATGAGAAGTTGTCAGCTTGGCAATGTTCTCGGATACAAATGTCTGTATCGTACTTTGCATATTAGTCTACACATACTGTCCAAACCGTTTATATAAAAAGTTTGTGATACTGTTGGTACTACGTATTTGACTTTTCAACTTATAGATTTCGTATGGCAAAGGAGATGGTACTTTTGCACTTCAATTTCAGAGTTTAAACTATAAATTTTGTTACAAAGATTTATATACATTGTTTTACTTAAACTTTATGAAATCAAGAACTTTGTTGACATTTTAAGCTATGTTTTCAGGTAATGATCAGCCATAGGATGACTAGATACTTTTTTGGACCTAGAAGACCTTTCTTATGCATTTGAATATTAAATTTCATTATTTGCTTTATGTTTGAAATCTTTCTTTTTGTTGTTACAAGAATTTTAGGATTTTACATTTGGATTATTGGTTGTGGTTGATACTTTTGTTGTGGATTGACTCCACAGTGCATAAGTGTTTGCTTATAATTTACGACGTCATGACGCATATTATCAATTTATGTTTATATCATTATTAGATATTCTCTTAAACTATACAATGTGTTATGACGATCGATAATCGGTTGCACCCTATGTTTAAGCCAAAGGTCGGGTGTGACACTTATCGCCCACATGGAATTCTTTGTGTTTGATTTGCGAGTCATGGAAAACTTATGTTCTCTCTTTGTATTGCCTCGAGTTTTCATTGGCTTGGAGTCTCATCTCATCCAACTGATGTAGCTGTAAGAATCTATGTTCACCTGCTAAGACTAAATTCAAGTTGCAATTTTGCAATGCCCAACATGCTTTATGTTCAATCTCTAATGGAAAATGACATGTTTTACCATACAACATACGGTAAGGAGTGGTACCTATAGGTATCTTATAGGTCGTTCTAAATGCCTACAAGGCATCGTCTTACTTTGTAGCCCATCCCTTTGGATTGTGATTCACTGTTTTTTCCAAAATTCGTTTTAGAGCTCTATTAGTATTCTCCACTTGGCCAATTGTTTGCCGGTGATAGGAAGTAGAGAACCTGTGAGTTACCCCATACTTCCTAAGCACCTTAGCAAGTCGGTGATTAGCGAAATGGCTTCCGCGAGCACTTATTAAGGCCTTTGGCATACCAAATCTACTTAATAAGTTTTTCAAAAAGTCGATTACCACATTAGCATTGTTCGTTGGCAAAGTTTTTTCCTCCACTCCACTTTGAAACATAATCCACCGCCACCAAATAATAAAGATTTTTATGAGATGGTGTAAATGGTCCCATAAATCTATACCCCATATATCAAAAACTTCACATAACTGAATTATATGGTGGGGCATTTCGTCTCGTCTAGAGATATTACCTTGTCGTTGGCAAAATCGCAAAGTTGCACCAGTGTCCTCGCCTCCTGAAAGATTGTTGTCCAATACAACCACGCATCAAAAACTTTCAGTTGGTCCATAAATCCCTCTAGTAGGTCGATGATGACATTCATCGAGTATCTTCCTTGTTTCTATATTAGAAACCCACCGCCGATAATTCCATCTGCATAGATTCTAAATAAAAATAATTTTTTAACATCAGAGAAAATTTTATGTCTCTGCTAATGTGTCAAACCTTTCTGGGGAATACCAACAGCAATATTTTTAGCTATGTCTGCATACCAAGGATTTCCATCTTCGTTCACATTATCATCTAATCTTATTAAATTTTCCTCAGGAAATGTAGCACCTACATTTGTATCCCTAAGTTCTTCTAACTTTGAATTTTCCAAACGACTTAAATGATCTGCAACTAGATCTCGACCCCCTTTTTGTCCTTAACCTCTATATCAAATTTTTGCAAAAGAAGGATCCAACGAATTAGCCTAGGTTTCGCATGTTGTTTAGAAAACAAATACTTAAATGCTGAGCTCATTTATACGAGTATTTTATCCCGATATTTATTATGTTTCGAGTCCAAAACGTAATGGAAAGACCCGTTTTATACTTATGTTTGTGTAAAGTATGTATTTTAGGTTTTTGGACATATTTGGAGCAGAATGAATGGTTTTGGACTTAAAGATGCAAGGAAGGATAAAAGGAAAACCAATTTTGGAAGTTTTTGGGCAATGAGGCGCATTGCTTGGTGAGCCAAACGCATTCGAGACCACTGAAGCCAGAATGCGGCACATCCTAGGACTAATGCGGCGCATCACAACTAATTTATCTTACAAAATGTTAGATTAATTGCCATTTATTTGGACACTCAAGGGACTTTTTTTGGAGATACTAGCACTTAAGGACGGTTTTTGGGGATCTCATCATCATCATCTTATCATTATCAATCACTCTTGGCTAATCATTGGAGAAGAAAGCAAGGCATAATCATTTTGTATTCGGAATTTTTGAAGAATCATTGAACAATTTTCAGTTTTCTCATCACTTTGTTATTTTGGAGACTATTTACAAGTATTATTTCCAGTTTGGTATTGAACATATTTACTCTTTCAATTCAATAAAATCGTGTCTTTTTCTTATAATTTGTGTTTGGTTAATATTATGAGTAGCTGATTTTCTTAAACGTTTGCTTGGATTTGTGATCGTTTGTGTGGTAAATTTTGAGTTTGAAATTAGATTGATGTATGGTGGTTAATTGGGGATCCGTTTGGGTTGAAACTTTAATTATCTTGTTAAAATTGTTTATACTTTTGTTTGGTAAACTAAAAACGGGTATTCGAAAGGAATTCGTAATTTTTTCTAAAGGAACGAAACAACCAACCGGTCTATAGTTGGTTAAAAGTTTGCGGTATTCGAAAGGAATCGCTAACAACAATTAAAGTAAGTGTTAATACAAACGCTAGTTAATAAATTAAGAGAAATCGGTCTATTGATTAGTAAGCTATTCGAAAGGAAGCTTAAAGGTTAATTCGCACACATCGGCTTGGAACTTTATGCACGATTATTTTAGGTGTTTACTATATTTGAAAGGAATAGTTGCATGGTTAGGTAATTGGAGAAATTTAGTATTCGAAAGGAACTAGGTTTTATATTAGAAGTTTTATCGGCATTTCATACTTAGGAAATATCACACATTCGTAAACGGTCCAAGCAAACGTCCTTAATCAATATTTGAAATACAAATCATTTTTAATCGTTTTTACATTTAGTCATCCTAAGACAAATCCCCACTTGTTACTGGTTACATTTTAGCTAAATTCTCAATTTATAATAGTCCCCGTGTTCGAACCCGAGATTTGCCTATACTATTTTACAACCGATAAGGGTACATTGCCCGGTGTCGTAATCTAGAGTAAGAGTTTTGGGAAAACTAGATTTCGCACATCGAATGTTGAATGATCTGTAAAGACTATCGTTTTGCTAAGCTCGATATACGGTCTAAACTTGTCAAAAGTAAACACTATGACTAACAATTCCTTCTCAGTCGTATTGTAATTCTGTTGTGCCCCATTAAGTGTTCTACTAGCAAAATATCTAGGCCTAAAATGATTCCCTTCACGCTGTCCTAATAAAGCACCTAGAGCAAAATCACTTGCATCACACATCAATTCACATGGAAAATTCCAATTAGGCGCAATCATTATGGGTGAATTAGTCAGCTTATCCTTTAGAAGTTTAAAAGCAGGCACACAATCAAAAATAAACTCAAAAGGTACATCTTTTTCCAAAAGTCTTGTCATTGGTTTATTATTTTAGAAAAATCTTTTATAATCCGGCGATAAAATCCCACGTGACCTAGAAAACTACTGATTGCTTTGACATTTGTAGGTGGGTGTAGTTTATCTATGATATCACATATTTTCATACATGTTTATATGCGATATTTGGTCGATTTTTGTGTCAAAACCATGATGGATAGGGTTTCTTTTGCCTTTAATTGTTTGAAAGTGATTATCCAGGTTACATGTATAAGCACGGAGCAAGAACTGGATATTTGTCCAAGAAAATGCAAGAAAAGGGCCAAAGGTACGTTAAGTTTGAAGCTGGAAGTGTGGAAGTCCACTGCTCCGCAGTGGCAAGTGTTGCGACGCATCAAGACATCAAATCACATAACACTTTTTTGATGTGGAGACCGCTGCCGGCTACATATTTTTGGGATCCTAATTTCGGCCCTATTTAAGAAAAGAATAAATCCTAAAAGAAATATCAGATATTGGAGGGTGAACTTTGGATACCGAATTCGATTTTGGAGCAAAAGAAGAGGAGAAAAGACAATATGAAGAGAAATATTCAATCATTACGTTTTTCCAATTCAGTCACTGTATGATTTCGATTTGGTACAGTGTTTAATCTTTTTTTTATTTCGTATTTCATTACTATGATGAGTAGCTAAACTTTTACTCATTCTTTTGTAATTGGGTATCTATTGAATGATTGACCTTAAGGTTTGGAATGTTTAATAGATGATTTGTGTTTGATCGAAGATCCGTTTGGGTTATAACCTTATTGTTTAAGTTCTTAAATTCATTGTTGATTGAAATTCTAGGTATTTGAGAGGAATCTAGGGTTAGGTTAAATGATGAACGAATAAACCAATCGGTCTATAATCTATTAAAGTTATCAATATTCGAGAGGAATTGGTAATAGAAACTGAAACAATTAGGTTTTAACACGAATGTTAGTTTATAATTACAATAAACTGGATTAGAAAACTAATAAGATATTCGATAGGAAGCTTTATAAGATCAAATCATAAACATCAACTTGATTCTTAACTCTTAATTATTTAGGGCTTTTACTATATTCGAGAGGAATGGTATTGTTTTAGATAATTAAAGTTAATTAAGTATTCGAGAGGAACTTGATTATAAAATATAAATAAGTTAACATTCCAACTCCTTAGGTGAAATCAAACCAATAGTGAACTATCCAAGCGAATGCTTTTCTTTTATTGAATAATCAAAACAAATATTTTTGCGATATCGTTTTAAGTGATATGTTACTTTCTACATTTAGATTAAGCAACGTGACAACTCGGTCACAACCCCCACTTTTAAGTATCATAAATTCTTTACTTAATTTTAATATACTGTCCCTGAGAACGAACCTGACTTACCTAAGCTATACTATACATGATTAGTTCCACTGCCTAAGTGCGTGTAGTTGAGTATTAAGGTATTTGTTGTTTTTAAAAAGAGACTAGATTTAACATATCAAGTTTATGGCACCGCTGTCGGGGACTGAAAATTCAAGTTTTGTTTAGAATTTGTAATTCGATCCTTTTCGGTACACACATTTCTGAATTTTATTTTTAATTTTTTTGATTAATCATTGGTGAGTTTGACGTTTTTGTTTAGTTGTGTTTTGAAAGTATTCAGGGAAGTTGATGAACATAAGATCTTGTTGGGTTTATAAAGTGTTAATACTAGTAGAGGCAGTTAGTACTAGGGAGTAACATTGTTAATACTGGTGAGTAATAATACTGGTGAGTAATAATGCTGGTGACTATAGTTTGTACTAGTGGTCAAGTATTGAAGATTACTACTGGTGATTTACTACTGCTGACTTAATACTGGTGAATGTTTATACTGGCTGCATGCATTTGCATGACGGAGTTTCTACTGGCGCGCTCATTACTACTGCTTATATGATATGTTTAGTTAGCGCATTGTAAGGAGATAATTATGTAAACAATATATTGATAATTATCTTCATAGATTTCTTTAGATTTAACCTAATCGTTTTTAGAGTTTTCTCAAGGTCTATATATATAGATCCCTGTGTCGTTGTAAACACACGTCTGTTAACGAACAATAATTCTTAATAGATTGAGGTTGTTGGTGGAATTCTTGTGTTCTTAATTATTAACGGTTATTCATTCATATATACATAAATTGTTAATCAATTAACCCTTGTTAATATCATAGGGTTGATCCGCTGCAACTTCTTTGATAGATCTAGATCTACACGTTTGTTTATTCAAACCTAGTTCGACAGATCCTAACAAGTGGTATCAGAGCACAAGGTTGCTCTAGATATACGATCAACAAGGCGTATAAACAAGTTTTTCACAAAACAAAACAAGATGTCTGATCTTACTGAAGGCGTTCAAGCAAATAGGGTTCTTGTTCTCACATCATCAAACTATGATATGTGGAAGAGTCGCATGTATCAGTACATGCTACAAACCAATTAATCCATGTGGCAAGTGGTGAAGAATGGTGCTAAACATGCTCCTCTACCTGGACCAGATCTCAAGAACAAAGCAGCAGCAGAAAGTTCAGGCCAACCAGTAACTGAGTAAGAGAGAATAGATACTCACAATGAATGTCAAGCTTTGAGCACTCTTCTTATTGCTATTCCTAATGAGTATCAACATCAGTTCATAAATTATACTGATGCTAAATTGTTATGGGAGGCATTGGAGAAAATATTTGGTGGAACTACAAGCACAAGGAGGAATCAAAAGGATCTGCTGAAGCAACAGTTTGAGAACTTCAAGGCTGTGAAGGGTGATAATCTATCTCAAACTTTCGACAGATTCAACAAACTGATTAGTGAATTGTCAAGCATGGGGGTTAATACTGCTCAAGACGATATCAACAGGTAGTTTCTTAGAGCATTAGGAGAAGAATGGGCAATGAACACAGTCAGTTATAGGCAAGGAAACACTCTTGACACTATGGAGATTGATGAGTTATACAATGAACTACGAGTGTTTGAACCTGAAATCAAAAGACCAAGTAATCTGTCACACCCCGCCATTGGCGGAACGCAGGGTGCAACACGATTGGCGATCGTCATAACACAACAGTAATATAAAGAATATAATCTATATAAATAAATAAATAATGTATTGTTATGACGTCGCCATACTCAAGGTATAAACCTTAGTACCCGAAAATCGTCAAACACTACAAGAAGAATATTCAAATGCAATCATCGACGAATGAAAGAATACTTGGGCGTGCAAACCCGAAATGTAATTCAAATGTATAAATATAAAATGTCCACAATGCAAAGATATCCTGAAGTCAACTAAAGCCCGACTCCTAAGTCCAAGTCCTATGCCTGCTCGTTACCTGAAAGTAAAGCTTAAAAAGTCAACATAAAGTTGAGCGAGTACATCGAGTAAGTAGTAAAATGTAAGGTAGAAAACATATCTTAAAATCTGTAGTAAAGTAATGTGTAACTAATGAATGTAAGTAGTAATAAAACATCATTCACAATCATTCCACGTAGCATGTATCACAAGTAAGCATAGTAAGTACACCTCATTAGTAGGAAAGGTATACTAATGAGCGTGCATGTATCAGTAGGAAAGGTATACTGATAAGTATCATCCGCAGTAGCCACGCTACCGTAAGTACACCTCATTAGTAGGAAAGGTATACTAATGAGCGTGTATGCATCAGTAGGAAAGGTATACTGATGTGAATCAACCAACCGTCTCGTAAAGTTTTAGAAAAGTTTGCATTAGTTTTGTTACACATTTCATGGTTTCTAAAAATAGCAAGTTTCCATAAATAGAAGTATCTATTTATGGCAAGTTCCGAAAATAGTAATGTTTCCATATATAGTAAGTATGGAAGTAAAATATGTTTGTCGTAAATCATTTTTCTCAAAATAGTCTGGTTGAGCTTTACTTTCCCCCGATTTGTAAAACATAAACAATAGTAAAGTAGGGGCGATGACTCACCTTATCGAGTGAGCGTATGTAAGCGGTACTGTGTGTATATGGTGTAGTAAGTTGGTCACAACTAGAGTCCTCACTAGTCCTAGAGCTCCCCTAGATAAAAGTATAAACGTATAAGAATAGAATTCGACGGTTAACTAATTTTAGATTAAACGACAAACTTTTCAGTAACACATGGGTTCACTCAAACTGAGATATCTATGGTTCTAGAAGGAATTAGACGTTGACGGAAACATATTTGAAAACTAGACACCGAAAGCTACGTTTTAGACTAAGACATCGTTAAAAAAAGATTTTGATATGAGTAGGATATGGTTAAAGCAAAACTGGTTTTCAAAACTGTCCAAAAACGTTATTCTTTGACATGTTGAGTTTATTACATTAAAGTGTTGTAAAATTTATGTGTAGACAAGATAAACAATTTTATTACTTTTAAAGCTTGTTATTAACTTAGTGTAATCCCAATTAATAATTATTATGGTTGTCTAAGTGGTTACACGAAATAGATTAACGAACCTAGACATATAACTCAAAATAATCAGATTAGACCCCTAGCTGGTATTTTACGTTTTTAGGAAAAACTATAAGGAGTTAGGAAATGAAATTTACGTTTTTGAAAACTAGACTCCGAGGCCTACAACTTATGTTCAGGTCATAAAATCCAATTCTCAGTTTAAGTTATATAAAAACGTGCATGAATACAGATTACAACGGAAAGGGACCCAAAAATGTCCAAATACAAGATTGTCCGAAATTACGATAACACGAAACAATACGAATAACGAAATTCAACCACGCAGTTATATACGAGAAATATAAACAACCACGCAATTAAAATATACGAAAAAAAGAATAATTGGCAAAACAAACGCCACCAAAAACAAAGACGCAAACAGAATAAGAAAGGTGATTTACCGTTAGTCGTAATGGTTATACAATCGGGAGTCGATTACCGTTACGACTTGGAATCGCTTGAATAGAGACTCGAGAGCTGAAATAATACAAGGATATCTAAAATTAGAATTACCACTAAACTTATATATCAAAACGGTTTCAATTCAAATTGGCACGAGATATGACAAAGGTAAATTACTCGGATTTACTAGTAATAATGAACGGAATAGAAATAGATTGGAAACCCGACTACAAACCTTTTAAGGCACGATGAAGGAACTTTATTCCCGCTGTCCAAAACTCGATCCCAATACGAAATTCGCCTTCCCAAATTGGTTTGTAGTCGCTAGCATGAAACAATGTAAAATTAGGGTTTCACGGTAGAATTTTCGACACGATACAAAAACACGAAAGATGACACAATTACTAACAAGTACCTTAACGAAAAGTCTCGGTAAAGTTCTGAATATGATGGTTACGGACTGTAGAGGGACTGAAATTAGTGTAGCACTTTCCCGTTATTAATTTCGCCTAAATTAACATAACAACTCGAAACAAAACCAATGTTAACATCTAAACGGAATAGATTTCAAGGTAAAGACTATGAATCGATATTTACCTTATTAGGTTTCGGATTAGTGATGAAACAGTGGGTAGCTTGCTGTAAATGAACAACAAAACTGAATCCATTATCAAGAAAACGATCTGAAGAAACCCTAATTAGGGTTTCGGCCAAAAGAAAGATAACAAACGATTGAAACTGATTACCTGCTTAATATGATCAGATTTGATGATGTAGGAGGATGATTCTCGGGTTTGGGGGCTGTAGAAGACAAGATGATGACCAGTAAATTAGCAAAACGAGTACATTACCTCACCATGAAGGCTTCGGCTGAAATAAAACAAAAGGAGAAGAAAAGAAATCCGAAATCCATACCTTCTTGAATACTAGTTCCGATGATGATGAAAGGATCTCGAAAATTCCTTGTTGGCAGGTGAAAACGTCGGAGAGGATGGAGGCTAGGTAATCGGCCGATGGTTTTTGCAAGGGGGCCGAATTAGGGTTTGTAGGGTTGACGGCAAAGGGGAGGGAGAGGGTTTAGGGTGACGGTAGGGAAAGAAATAAGAATTAGGGTTTTGGTTTATGTGTTTAATTAGGTTTAGGTTTAGATTAAGGTTAATCAAAGTTGGGCTTGGTCTAATAACTTGTTTAGACTAGGCCAACCCGATTCTTTAGTCAATTAAACAAAAACCCACTTCTTGTTCGGTGAAGGAAAACTAGAAAGAAGAAAACACGGATACGGTTTAGACTAGATTTCGATAACTTTTGACTACATTAATAGTACGAAATAAAATAAGAGAAATGACGCGAGGTTGATAAAAACATCTAAATATAGAAAGTTCACATACTCGCTAATTATAGTTAATTATGACCCCGCAACTCATTTATCTTTCAAAAGATGAACGTAGACGTTAGACAGACTGGCTTACAGTGAATTCCCGAAACAAGGAACCTTTGAGTATGTGCCTTACGTGTAATTATCGAACCCGAATACGAAATTCATTTGTAACGTTCAGTAACTATAGTAAAGTAATAAAGTATCTAAAGTACTAACTTAACCGATAAGTTATTCTAGGAGCTCGACTAGTGGGAAACTAATTACTGTGCACCTAACTAAAGCCATAGCATCACATATAGAGTATACACACATGTCACAAGTAATCATTATACATAAAAAAAATGTAAGGCTCTTTTTATAAAAAAATTTGTAAACCCGGTAAGAGCATACGGCATACTAGACTATTCTGAGTCGGAAAAGTGACGGTTGTCACAGTATTCCCCACTTAAAAGAATTTCGTCCCGAAATTCAAGTGGTATAACTGTTGACAGAGGCATCAATCAAAAATGAGTATCTAAGGGGACTTTCGTACAGCAAATCCTCAAGACTTGCGCAAGAAGTGTGTCATGAATCTATACACTGATTAGAAAAGTTTGAATTTCCATCCGATACTGGAACAGATACGCGTTAGAATATATTTATAATTACGTCTAATTATAAACACATTCTACATGTACGTTCACATTACCGTAACAGTTCATAGGTAGTTTGTGTAAGCGCTTAATGTCAATCGTATATCAATGCACAAGCTTCAGTTCCATAGAGAGTATGAATCCAGGTAGATACATGGTAAATGATAAGTTCTCCATTATGTTGGCCAGACATAACTTAAAACTCGTCATTAAGTATCGTTTATAGAATTTGATATGTAACACTTAATTGTTGAAACACATTCAACAATAGAAGTCACGGGTCACGGTTAACGAACAAAATCGTTGGTCACAAAAGAATCTCACGTAATCGATATAATAGTGAAATAATTTCATAAGTAATACGAAAGGGCGTTGAAAACGAAAAGCTACGCGAAAGTTTGAAAATTAAAATAGAATTGAAAGGTTTTATCAGATCGCGTATAACAACCAGTTTCCTCTTATGTTGATCAGACACAAGAGAATTCCTATCATTACCTGCGAGTGATTATCACTGAATATGAAGTACCGAATTACGAATAAGATCAACAAAGCGTAGATTAAGGAAAACGAAGTCATTAGAATGACTTTTGAATCATTAGGGAGTTGAATATATAGTTAGATTGAATAGTAGTAGTTGAGGAAGAAATCCTCGTCAAAGAATGTCTCAAGTTTGTATCACAAACAGGAAGTAATAAGAGTAGGTTCGTAGAGAAATGTGTATCGAAAGAGTTACATTATGATGATTGTTGTGTAGCGCGAAAATCGAATCAATTCCACAAGTCTATATCAGCGTTTAGTGTCATCGTAAGATTTCAGTAACATATCTGAATGTATTAACTGAAAAGTTTACATGTTGAATGCGTCTACACCGTATCATGGATCGAAAGGACTTAAGCGACTAATATTACGAAAGAATATCGTTTCAAGTATTATTTACATCCAGAAATCTCCAATTTACATCAAGGTGGACATGAATAGCTGTCAAAGTAGCGAACTCAGGATAATGATATGAATCAGTAGTTTTAATGCACAACGCTTGCAATAAATCTCGACATGTCAAAAGTATAACGCACAGAGCAATGTCGGTTGAAGGTTTCAGCACAAAATGAAAGTCGTATGGATATCAATGAGGTACGAGTTATTGAGTTTCAACTCATAATGGTTACTCTCCTCATGGGTACGTATAGGAATTAATTTCAAAAAGGTTTCAAGAATCATACCGGATAAAGAGATAGTCATCAGATGTTATCGTCTTCTGTCTTAAGTCGCATCTAAAGTCACTTCGAGGTTTCGATAAGAACTACGATGATAAAGAGTTTAGGAATGAAGTTTAACTCGGAAAGCCAGTTATGTAGAACGCTCATGGAAAATTGCTGATGCAACCAAGGAGGGATATGCTTAAGCATACGAATTCGGATATAATGAAGTTTGGAAATTCAAATCCTTCTCGTGCTAGAATATATGTCTCACCGAAAGAACGTGTGGAAGATCACAAACGGATTGAAACCGGATAGGTATAAATCAAAGTAAAATCTTCTTCTGCAACCGAAGTGAAATAAATAGCAATTGTTTGAAGTAATTATGAATATGATAGAGTTGACAAAGGCATCGTCTTAGAGAGTATCTGATTTGATTGAGAAAATAGTGAAAAGATTTTTACCGGTTTGTATAGACTGACTGATAAGAAAATCAACTAGTTCACAACTCTAGATGGTTTCAGAAGATACTGCCTTTCTATGAATGTACTCGACCAGTATCAGCGGTAGTAGTAGGTGGAAACCTCACATGGTTATGAGATCAACGATTATCAAATGATTGGTAAAAATCTAGAATCGGATAGTTTATCTCCTCGAGGAGACGAATACACACGAGTAAACTCTCGGAGCAAAAACGATACGTTCACATCATCAGGAAATAGCTTTGGCTTGAGTGATTTTCACGAATAAAAGTGATTATGAAAAAGGGGTAGGAGAATCCAGATTTGAGGGCATGTCGTATAGCTTCGTAATCAATTCCATCCATAGCTTGAGAGAACAGGAGTTCAGGTGAGTTTGTGCTGACCAACTCGAGATTAAATAATAGAGTTTGAAGTGGTGCTCGAGAAAGACGTTTAGACAGCTATTTCATTTGAGTAGATTAGTATAAATCGTGAAAATGTTTTGGGGTCTGGTTTCCGTGGTAGTTATATTTTGACATTTCAATAGTTTTGTAGTAGAGACCAAAATTTGAAAACGAACAAGATAGGAGAATAGTAGACATTTTTCTGCTGAAACATAAATTTTTACTGATTAGAATGTGTATCTCCGAGTGTCAATATGAGAATATTTACGAATGAATATGGCGAGAATTAATATTTCTCCTCGAATTTCGAAACAACGAAACAACCGAAAGGATAGGTACAATCTCTTAGTATCTGGTTCAATCAATTTGCTAAGTAGAAACGTATATCGTTTTTGTGGTAATAATAAATGAAAAGGGTTCAAGGATGTATAGATCGAGATAAGCGAATAATATAACACCGTCTTCAAAATAGGGTAGGCGAGTCTTCAACTTCACATCTTCAAATCTGCACGAAGGTTCTTCCACGAGAGCGTCACGTATGGTAGAATAGAATTCCGGAATTACGAAGATCGAGAAATCGAAATGAAACAAAGTAGGAATTTTAAGTGAGGGGTGGAGTCGTAAATGAATAAGAACGTGGTTCGAGTACGACAATTAGATGAGGCATCCAAGGATAGAGCATACAAATTTGTTTCCGTGTTCGTTATCACATTGATAATACTTTGTGATTATTAGAGTAGAAGTATAAGTGTTTAAGTCGAATTCGATTATAAACAAGAGATGAGATTATCAAGAAATGAAAAGGTGAATAAAAAAGAATTTCCTTCAGCGTCGTAAGTCGATGCGGTTCGCCGTCTTCCTTAGATGATAAAGCGATAGGTACGAGTAGTGAGACGATATGAAATAGTAAAAATATCCTAGAAAGAATCTATATGAAGGACACCTAGTTATAGTCTAGGCCAAACCACCTAGTTCTCTATAACCATGTGCTCTGATACCAATCTGTCACACCCCGCCATTGGCGGAACGCAGGGTGCAACACGATTGGCGATCGTCATAACACAACAGTAATATAAAGAATATAATCTATATGAATAAATAAATAATGTATTGTTATGACGTCGCCATACTCAATGTATAAACCTTAGTACCCGAAAATCGTGAAACACTACAAGAAGAATATTCAAATGCAATCATCGACGAATGAAAGAATACTTGGGCGTGCAAACCCGAAATGTAATTCAAATGTATAAATATAAAATGTCCACAATGCAAAGATATCCTGAAGTCAACTAAAGCCCGACTCCTAAGTCCAAGTCCTATGCCTGCTCGTTACCTGAAAGTAAAGCTTAAAAAGTCAACATAAAGTTGAGCGAGTACATCGAGTAAGTAGTAAAATGTAAGGTAGAAAACATATCTTAAAATTTGTAGTAAAGTAATGTGTAACTAATGCATGTAAGTAGTAATAAAACATCATTCACAATCATTCCACGTAGCATGTATCACAAGTAAGCATAGTAAGTACACCTCATTAGTAGGAAAGGTATACTAATGAGCGTGCATGTATCAGTAGGAAAGGTATACTGATAAGTATCATCCGCAGTAGCCACGCTACCGTAAGTACACCTCATTAGTAGGAAAGGTATACTAATGAGCGTGTATGCATCAGTAGGAAAGGTATACTGATGTGAATCAACCAACCGTCTCGTAAAGTTTTAGAAAAGTTTGCATTAGTTTTGTTACACATTTCATGGTTTCTAAAAATAGCAAGTTTCCATAAATAGAAGTATCTATTTATGGCAAGTTCCGAAAATAGTAATGTTTCCATATATAGTAAGTATGGAAGTAAAATATGTTTATCGTAAATCATTTTTCTCAAAATAGTCTGGTTGAGCTTTACTTTCCCCCGATTTGTAAAACATAAACAATAGTAAAGTAGGGGCGATGACTCACCTTATCGAGTGAGCGTATGTAAGCGGTACTGTGTGTATATGGTGTAGTAAGTTGGTCACAACTAGAGTCCTCACTAGTCCTAGAGCTCCCCTAGATAAAAGTATAAACGTATAAGAATAGAATTCGACGGTTAACTAATTTTAGATTAAACGACAAACTTTTCAGTAACACATGGGTTCACTCAAACTGAGATATCTATGGTTCTAGAAGGAATTAGACGTTGACGGAAACATATTTGAAAACTAGACACCGAAAGCTACGTTTTAGACTAAGACATCGTTAAAAAAAGATTTTGATATGAGTAGGATATGGTTAAAGCAAAACTGGTTTTCAAAACTGTCCAAAAACGTTATTCTTTGACATGTTGAGTTTATTACATTAAAGTGTTGTAAAATTTATGTGTAGACAAGATAAACAATTTTATTACTTTTAAAGCTTGTTATTAACTTAGTGTAATCCCAATTAATAATTATTATGGTTGTCTAAGTGGTTACACGAAATAGATTAACGAACCTAGACATATAACTCAAAATAATCAGATTAGACCCCTAGCTGGTATTTTACGTTTTTAGGAAAAACTATAAGGAGTTAGGAAATGAAATTTACGTTTTTGAAAACTAGACTCCGAGACCTACAACTTATGTTCAGGTCATAAAATCCAATTCTCAGTTTAAGTTATATAAAAACGTGCATGAATACAGATTACAACGGAAAGGGACCCAAAAATGTCCAAATACAAGATTGTCCGAAATTACGATAACACGAAACAATACGAATAACGAAATTCAACCACGCAGTTATATACGAGAAATATAAACAACCACGCAATTAAAATATACGATATAAGGAATAATTGGCAAAACAAACGCCACCAAAAACAAAAACGCAAACAGAATAAGAAAGGTGATTTACCGTTAGTCGTAATGGTTATACAATCGGGAGTCGATTACCGTTACGACTTGGAATCGCTTGAATAGAGACTCGAGAGCTGAAACAATACAAGGATATCTAAAATTAGAATTACCACTAAACTTATGTATCAAAACGATTTCAATTCAAATTGGCACGAGATATGACAAAGGTAAATTACTCGGATTTACTAGTAATAATGAACGGAATAGAAATAGATTGGAAACCCGACTACAAACCTTTTAAGGCACGATGAAGGAACTTTATTCCCGCTGTCCAAAACTCGCTTCCAATACGAAATTCGCCTTCCCAAATTGGTTTGTAGTCGCTAGCATGAAACAATGTAAAATTAGGGTTTCACGGTAGAATTTTCGACACGATACAAAAACACGAAAGATGACACAATTACTAACAAGTACCTTAACGAAAAGTCTCGGTAAAGTTCTGAATATGATGGTTACGGACTGTAGAGGGACTGAAATTAGTGTAGCACTTTCCCGTTATTAATTTCGCCTAAATTAACATAACAACTCGAAACAAAACCAATGTTAACATCTAAACGGAATAGATTTCAAGGTAAAGACTATGAATCGATATTTACCTTATTAGGTTTCGGATTAGTGATGAAACAGTGGGTAGCTTGCTGTAAATGAACAACAAAACTGAATCCATTATCAAGAAAACGATCTGATGAAACCCTAATTAGGGTTTCGGCCAAAAGAAAGATAACAAACGATTGAAACTGATTACCTGCTTAATATGATCAGATTTGATGATGTAGGAGGATGATTCTCGGGTTTGGGGGCTGTAGAAGACAAGATGATGACCAGTAAATTAGCAAAACGAGTACATTACCTCACCATGAAGGCTTCGGCTGAAATAAAACAAAAGGAGAAGAAAAGAAATCCGAAATCCATACCTTCTTGAATACTAGTTCCGATGATGATGAAAGGATCTCGAAAATTCCTTGTTGGCAGGTGAAAACGACGGAGAGGATGGAGGCTAGGTAATCGGCCGATGGTTTTTGCAAGGGGGCCGAATTAGGGTTTGTAGGGTTGACGGCAAAGGGGAGGGAGAGGGTTTAGGGACGGTAGGGAAAGAAATAAGAATTAGGGTTTTGGTTTATGTGTTTAATTAGGTTTAGGTTTAGATTAAGGTTAATCAAAGTTGGGCTTGGTCTAATAACTTGTTTAGACTAGGCCAACCCGATTCTTTAGTCAATTAAACAAAAACCCACTTCTTGTTCGGTGAAGGAAAACTAGAAAGAAGAAAACACGGATACGGTTTAGACTAGATTTCGATAACTTTTGACTACATTAATAGTACGAAATAAAATAAGAGAAATGACGCGAGGTTGATAAAAACATCTAAATATAGAAAGTTCACATACTCGCTAATTATAGTTAATTATGACCCCGCAACTCATTTATCTTTCAAAAGATGAACGTAGACGTTAGACAGACTGGCTTACAGTGAATTCCCGAAACAAGGAACCTTTGAGTATGTGCCTTACGTGTAATTATCGAACCCGAATACGAAATTCATTTGTAACGTTCAGTAACTATAGTAAAGTAATAAAGTATCTAAAGTACTAACTTAACCGATAAGTTATTCTAGGAGCTCGACTAGTGGGAAACTAATTACTGTGCACCTAACTAAAGCCATAGCATCACATATAGAGTATACACACATGTCACAAGTAATCATTATACATAAAAAAAATGTAAGGCTCTTTTTATAAAAAAATTTGTAAACCCGGTAAGAGCATACGGCATACTAGACTATTATGAGTCGGAAAAGTGACGGTTGTCACATAATCACTCAACACCGAATGCAGCGTTTGTTTCTACTGGTGGAGCACCTTCTGAAACTGGGTTCATATCAAGTGAATCTAAAGGAAACAAGAATGAAGAAAGTGTTAGAGAAGCCTTCTTTGCCAGTCATGGAAATTCTGGTTTAGTCATTGAAGACTTGGAACAAGTGAATGCTGACGATCTGGAGGAGATGGATTTAAAAGGGCAATTTGCTATGCTCAGTGTTCGAACAAGAAGGTTCATGCAACGAACAGGAAGAAACAACTTTGCAGTACGAAAGGGTGACAGAACTGGTATTGATAAAAGCAAAGTAAGATGTTTTGACTGCAAAAAGCTAGGTCACTTTGCAAGGGAATGTCCAGAAAATCAAGATGATCAACAGAAGCAGACTACTCAACACAACTCGTCTGGGTCAGATATCAATCATCAAGGAAGAACATCTAATTCAACTGCTCTAGTCACTCAAGATGGACTAGGATTTGATTGGAGTTTTCAGGCAAATATAGAAACAACAAATCAAGCTCTCACGGTAGACACTCCTAAAGACGATATCCCAACTGAGGTACTTTCTGAACTTTGTACTCCTGCATGTGTTAAGCAAGTTAGGGAATATAGAGAACATAATAAACTTGTGTGTGAGTCTTTACGTAAGTTAGAAGGGAGAAGAAGAGAATTGGCCACAGTAATTGCTAGTTATGAACAACAAGTGAAAGCGTTTGTTAAAAATGAAACAAAATATCAGGAAGATATAGAAATGGCTAAGTGGGAAAGAGACAATGCTTTGGCTAAAGTTCTTAAGGTAGAAGAACAGGTCGAGGAGATCAAAATAGAAAATGATCAAATCAAGCTCAGTATCAAGAAGTATGAAAATGCTTCCAAAACTGTTGATCAAATTCTTAGATCTCAAGTTCATGGGAACAACAAACAGGGGATTGGGTACAACAATGTGTCACCACCATATAACAACAATTATATTCCACCTAAGGCTGAGTCTAGCAAAGAACTTAGTGCGGAAGAAATTGAGGTTAATACACACGCTAATGCAGACCCCATGAAAAGTAAAATATTGTTAACTAGACCTAGAATTAATGAACTAGTCAATAAATCTACTGTCAAACAGGAGAAATATAGTGATTCTGAGTCTAGTGAAAGTCCAAATGTGCAAAAAGGTCGAAATCCTACTGTTCACAAAAATATCAAAAACCGACCTGAAGTTTACAGGGAACGAAACTGGCATTGGGTTGGTCCAATTCCACATGGAAAATCGTGTCAGTGTAGGTGTCAAAAGGAAAGTACAACTCGTGTAAGGGGTAATGTGAGAAACCGGAATCAAAAGATCACTCAACAGAGAGGAAAAAAAGTTTTTAAAAGTTGTGAAATTTGTGGAAAGTACAATCATCTGACTGTCGATTGTTTTTATAATAAAAATCATCATCATGGAATTGGATTTAATAGAAACAAATCAAACGCAACACCTAGATTTGGTAGTACAGCTCAGAAATTTGTGAGCTCAATGAATGTGAATGAAAAGAAACAAAAATCACACTTTCAAAATACTACTGCCAGAAGAAACTACTGGAGAGCCACCAGTAGTAAGTCTACCAGTAGAAACTACAGGAACTCCACCAGTAGTAACTCCGACAGTAGTAACTCTCTACATGTTCAAAACAAGAATCTTGCATATCACTTCAAACGTTTTGATTATGTCAATGAAAAAGGTAAACCCAAGACTACCTTGGCTTGGGTTCCTAAAAGAAATTAACCTCTTATTCATATCTAGAGCAATCCAGGTGTCAAGAAAGGAGAGACGTGGCATGTAGACAGTGGTTGCTCTAGGCACATGACAGGCGACAAGCTACAGCTCAAAGGCTATGTTGAATATGATGGGGGCTATGTTGTATTTGGAGGAAATCCACGAGGTGGGAGAATTACAGGAAAAGGCACAATCAGCAATGGTACCATTACCTTTGAAAATGTTCTATTTGTTCAAGAATTGAATTATAATCTGGTTAGTGTTTCTCAAGTTTGTGATAAAGAGAACAAGGTACTATTTACTAAAACCGAGTGTATCATTCTTGATCCTAAGTTTGGAGTAGCTGACGAAAGTATGATTTTACTTCGAACTCCTAGGAAAGAGAATGTATATTGTTTAAACATGGGTCAAACTTCATCTGAAGTAAAAGAAAACTTTTTTATTTTTAAAGCGTCACAGGATGAATCATCTTTATGGCATAGAAGAATGTGTCATATGAATTTCAAAAACATGAACAAATTGGTTAAAAATGGGTTGGTTAGGGGTTTACCACAAAAAGAATTTACTTGCAATGATCACTGTGTTGCATGTCTAAAGGGTAAACAACATAAATCTTCTCATAAAATCAAAGACACCAATTCTAATGTGTCAAGTTTACACTTATTGCATATGGATCTTTTTGGTCCAACTCATGTTATGAGTCTAGGAAAGAAGTATTACTGTTCAGTTATTACTGATGCCTTTACAAGATATACTTGGGTTTTCTTTCTTGGTACTAAAGGTGAAACAGGTGATCATCTACGATCTTTCATAACATGAATTGAGAACAAGACAGAAAAGAAGGTGAAGATCATCCGATGTGACAACGGCACTGAATTCAAGAATCAAGAGATGGATGAGTTTTGCAGCATAAAAGGAATTGAACGTCAGTACAGTGCTCCTCTCACTCCTCAACAAAATGGAGTGGCAGAACGTCGAAACAGGACTCTTATAGAAGCAGCACGATCCATGCTTGCGGATTCCAAACTTCCTGATACATTTTGGGCAGAAGCAGTTAAAACCGCCTGCTATGTTCAGAATAGAGTATTGATTGTCAAATCTCAAACAAAGACCCCATATGAGCTCTTTAATGAGAGAAAGCCATTCATAAGCTTCTTTAAACCATTTGGGTGTCCTTGTATAATCTTAAATACTAAGGAATATTTGGGGAACTTTGACAGCAATGTTTCTGACGGATTCTTCGTAGGGTATTCTACTCAGAGCAAGGCATACATAGTTTATAACATCAAAACCAGAATTGTGGAGGAAAGCACAAATGTGTATTTCAACGAGAAGACTCTGAATGCCACAGGAGAAGCACCAGATTGGTTATTTAATATTGATGAACTAATTAGATCTCTGAATGCTCATTTTATAGGTCGACAGAACAATGAATCGGGAAAAGGTGTTAATACTGTTGAACTAGATACTACTGGGGAATCAGATAATACTGGTCAATCAGTTAAAACTGATGAAACAGTTAATACTGGTACCTCAGTTAAAACTAGTCACCCAGTTAATACTGGACATTCAAATGTTCCTACTAGTTCTACAGTTAATATAGGTGATCCCATTTCTACTGGTTCTAATGACAAACCTAGTCCAGCTACTAAACATGATCAGTTCGTATACTTCCCATATATCAGCATTGATCCTCCTGGAATTTTTAAGCCCGACACCACTGACGCAGCAAGCACTGTGGATTCACATGCTGATGATGATCATTCGAGTAGTCCCAAGGACGATGAGATTACTCTTTCTGAAGATGAGGACCATTACATTAGTCATACTCCAGCCGATACTGTTCAAGAAGAGGCAACGATTCCCACTCCACAATCCAATTTGAATGACCTTCCTGAGCAAAATGATTCAAACTTGGAAGAGGAAATTCCCGACGATCCATTTCAAACCCATCGAATTAACAGGGTTCATCCTTTGGAAAAAGTCATTGGCGATGTTCACTCCACAGTAAAAACAAGAAAACAGCTTCATCGCAGTTTTAATGAATGTCTGTTTGTCAGTTTTCTTTCTCAAATGACTCCGAAGAAGATCGATCAAGCCATCAAGGATCCTAGTTGGGTTGAGTCAATGCAGGAGGAACTCTTACAGTTCAAATTACAACCAGTATGGACACTTGTTGTGCTCCCAAGTAGGAAAAGAGTAATCGGCACCAAATGGATCTTCAAGAACAAAACCGATGAACGGGGAATAGTAATCAAGAATAAAGCGCGGTTGGTTGCTCAGGGGTACACACAAGAAGAATGGGTTGACTATGATGAAGTGTTCGCTCCAGTCGCCAGAATTGAGGTCATTCGCATTTTCTTGGCATTTGCATCTTTCAAAGGATTTAAGGTCTATCAAATGGACGTCAAGAGTGCCTTTCCTTATGGCAAAGTTGAAGAGGAGGTATATGTGTGTCAACCTCCAGGTTTTCAGGACCCTGAACATCCTGATATGGTATAAAGATTAGATAAAGCGTTCTATGGTCTTCACCAAGCTCCTCGTGCTTGGTATGATACTCTATCTGTGTATCTTCTTAATCACAATTTTAAGAGGGGTGCAATTCACAAAACACTATTCATCAAGACAGTTGGGGGTGATATTATGCTTGTTCAAATCTACGTCGACGATATTATCTTTGGTTCTACAAATGGATTATTATGTAAAGAGTTTGAACAAATTATGCATAAGAAATTCAAGATGAGTTCAATGGGGGAATTGACTTTCTTACTAGGTTTACAAGTCAAGCAGAGTCCTACTGGTATCTTCATTCACCAAGCAAAATATGTCAAAGACATTCTTGAAAATTTTGGCTTTCAAGATGCCAAACATCTAAGTACTCTAGTAGAAACACACAAACATCTTGAGGCCGACTCTGAGGGGGAAGATGTGGATGAGCATCTTTACAGCTCAATGATTGGATCATTAATGTACCTAACGGCATCTCGTCCAGACATCATGTATAGCGTGTGTGTATGTGCACGTTATCAGACTCGTCCCAAGATTTCACATCCAACTGTAGTAAATAGAATCTTTCGATATCTAAAAGGAAAGCCAAATTTGGGTTTATGATACCCAAGAGATTCTCCATTTGAGCTCATATCGTACACAGACAGTGACTATGGAGGAGAAAATCTTGACAGAAAGTCAACATCAGGAGGATGTCAATTCTTTGGATCACGTTTAATCTCATGGAAATGCAAGAAACAAACAAACGTGTCCACATCCTCAACGGAAGCAGAATATGTTTTTGCATCAAGCTGTTGTGCACAAGTGCTCTGGATTCAAAATCAGATGATGGACTATGGTATCTCTTTCTTACATACTCCTATTTTTATTGATAATAAGAGTACCATCAGTATAGTCAATAATCCAGTCAAACACTCGAAAACTAAACACATCAAAATTCGCTTTTATTTTATAAGAGATTGTAACGAAAAAAAACTTATTCAGGTAGTCAAAGTCCATACTGATAATTAGTTTGCAGATTTGTTCACAAAAGCATTTGATGTGGGCAGATTTACATTCTTGATCAATAGTATCGGAATGATTAATCCTGCTTAAATTTTACTTGATAAAATGACGAATTGTATCTTGTGTGTGTAAAGTTAATACTGGTCGTTAGTACTGTCATGAGTTAATACTGTTGTTGGTTACTACTGGTAACCTTGATACTGGGAACAGTTAATACTGGTAACCATTTTGAAACAGTTACTACTGATCCTTTCCATTAGATGTAGTTACTACTGCCATTTGAAATAATTTTGGCTGGAAGTTAATACTGCTAAGTGGGAAGTTGGTTATTTGTTTTGTGTGTAGGGGCCAATTAGTATAAATGAGGAAATTAAATACCTTATTAAATTCCATTCGAATTGGAATTTCGCTTTCTTTCAATTGGAAACCCCCAAATCGAAGGAAACTCTCTCATAATAAACCCTCTTCTTTCCACAAAACCCTAATCGATCAATCATCAAGTTCAATCACGATCAAATCAATGGCAGAACAACAAGAACTTACTTTCGATCTTGCTCACAACATTGCCGCTGATCTTACACTCCATAAAGACGCCGCCGACTTTCATCAGATCATTAGGTTCTTTAAAAGATCTTACATGCGTTATGCTTTAACGGTAAACCCTCCGGTTAATGAAAAGCACATTCGTGAATTTTGGGCCACTGCAGCTCTGGAAAACGTAAATAACCAAGAACGCATCCGCGCTATCATTGAAAAGAAGGAGATAATTGTTACAGAGGCAATCATTCGATCTCATCTAGCTCTTAACGATGCCTCAGGTATTACATTTATCCCCAACGATGAACTATTTGAAATTTTTGAAAGGATGGGGTACGAGGAAAGCCTAACTAAATTTAATTTTCAAAAGGCTTTTCTCTCATCTCAATGGAGATATATGGTACATGTTTTACAACAATGTATCTCCAAAAAGAGGTATACCTGGAACGAATTTAACACCACCATAGCTACTGCTATGGTGTGTCTTGCTACAAATAGGGTATACAATTTTTCAAATATGATTTTCGGTGATTTGAAGTTTAATCTTGCCCACGTGGAAAACAAATTTTTAATGTATCCAAGATTTTTAACTGTCATCTTTAATAAGGAAATTAAAAATCTTTCCATGGAGGGAGACGTTCTCATTATGGACTGTCATTTTCATAAAACACTTTCTAACATGAGGAGAACGTCAAAAAAAAATTCTGGGAAGGTGACACCCTCTACAATGGTGGGTGTCCCTGTTGCATTTGGTGAAGGACCAAGTAACCCACTTGAGTCCCAACCCACACCACCCACTTCCACTACTGAACATGATACTGAAACCGAAAAGAGTGCCTCTGTTGCACCAACTCCATTAACTCAAAGTACACCTCAGAAGGAGTACACCCCAAAGGCCAAGCCTTCACCTCTTGGACCTAAAGCTAAAACTTTTAAACCAGTGGTGAGGATAGTTATAAGACCCAATCGACGGCAACTCTAGAAGAGGATGTTTCTCCGGAATCATTCTCTAGAGGTACCTGGCGCCAAGAGACCAAGGGGGAGGGTGATGCAACTGCTCGGCAGGAGGCACCCTCTACATCCGAGGAACTTCCCAATGTTGGTACTCAGCAGAAGGGTGGGGAGGATAGTTATAACTATACAACTCTGGAATTGATGGAAATGTGCGAAAAATTTATTTTGAAAGTTGAAGGATAGGAGGAGGAGATTAAACGATTGAAGAAACTTGTATCTCGCTTGGTTCAGGAGGTAAAAGTGTGCAGAATAGTGATGAAAAGACCTGTCAAGTTGAAGAATAAAGTTGGAAAGAAAGGTGGGAAGAAGAGTGAATCACAGTCAAAGATACCTACCCCTTCTAGTTCAAGCTCAAGCTCCAGTTCCTCAGGAAAAGATGCGAAGAATGTTGCCACTAAGGGGGAGAAAATGCAGAAAAGGAGGATGAAGCTGAAAAAGAGGTCCCAATTTTTGAAGAAGAGATTATGGTTGAAAATGTTGAACAGAAGGAAGAAAGGGTAGTTACAGAACCAGAAACAGAATGGACAGTTGAAGACCAAGAAATACATGATATTATTATGAACATGGGAGATTCTGAAGCTGAAATCAAACAGGCAAGGGAGAGAGTAGATGAGATTTTGCTCGGAATTGCAAAGACTAATTTTGAAGAAGAAGTTGAGAAAACTACTGAGAAGGAAACAACAAAGGAGCCACCAGTTAACACTGGTGAGGAGCCACCAGTTAATACTGGTGAGGAGCCATCAGTTAATACTGGTAACGTAATGAAAGATGACTCAACATTAGCTTCAGAGCTTGAAAAGATCAAAGAAGAGAAAGAAAAGCAAGAAAAGGAGAAGGCTGAGGCATTAAGGAAAGAACAAATAGCAGCTGCAATAGCACGCCAAAGGAAAGCAGCAGCTATACAACCCAAAGAAAAACCAGTTACTTTTGGTACTAGTGAATCTGAAGGTACAAATGATGATCTTCCACCATGGTCAAAGAAAAACATTGGCTACGTTACAACAAAGAAGGGACTTCAAAAGGTAAATCTTGATGACTCAGAATACAAAAGCAAGGGAAAAGAAAGGGTAATTGAAAAGTCAAAAAAAGAACTGGAGGAAGAAGAGTTAGAGAAGAAAAGAAAGATAGCTGAAGAACGAGATGAGAAAATCAGACTTGCAGAATTAGAAAAGGAAAGATTGGAGCAAAAGAGGTTTGAAGCCGAATTGTTGAACAAGATAGCACAAGAAGGATACACGGAAGACCAAGCAAAGGCTCAAGCTAAAAGGGAGAGATTAAAGAAAATTGCACAAGAAGATGCCATTCATGCTCAAAGGATGGCTGATGAACAAATTCAGGATGAATTGAAACGCAAAGCACAAGAAAGAAAAGAAGCTGAGTTGGCCCAGAAAATGCTTGAAAGAGATGAGCTCTTGTTACAAAATAAAAAGAAAGAAGAAGAGAGAAGCAAGAATACTATAAAGAGAAACAAAACAAGGGCTGAAGACAAAAAGAAGTACACTGATTTCCTGAAGTCAACTGGGAAATACAGTGGCAAACAATTGGGGCCAATGAAGCTAGACAATGTTCTGTATTTGCACATCAAGGAGATAAGGATTTTGAAGGCTGCTCAAGAGCAAGCCAAGCTGGAGAAAGAAAGACAAGAGTTGGAGAAGGAGAGAGCTCTCAAAGCTGCTCTTGACAGAGGGTATAAAGTTGTCCACTTTGGAAAGAAGAAGGATGCAGAACCAAGAGTGGAGAAGAAGAAAGTTCAACAAAAGTCTGTGCCATCCAAAAGAACATATCCAGGTGGCAATGTTCCTACTGCTAAAAGATCAAAGCCAGCAGTAGAAACATTTGCTACTGGTACTAAAAGAAAGTTAAGCACAAGTTCTTCTGCACAGACTGAAGTGAAGAAAGCAAAAGTGAATAAATCTACAAAAGAAAGTTCTCAAGGTACTAGAAAGGATCCAGAAGCTGAGAAAGAGGAAGAGAAACCAAAAGTTATCCAGGTCAAACAAGAAGACATTTCTCGTAACTTTGTGTTTGGATGTGTGCCTGAGATTTCAGATGATCAGGTAAATGAGGCTGCTGATAGAGTTTTTGATGACATGAAGACTCTGATCATACATTCTGAAGATATGCATTGTGCAACAACTTTTACTGAAGTACCCATAGTAGATTGTTTTTGCTTTGGTTGTGAATGGTAAGAATGGTTACAAGGTTGTTAGAGCTGACAAGATCTTCAGAGTGTTTTACAGTCATCTTGAAATCTTCAGGAATATAAGTCGAAAGGACTTGGTGAATCTCTTTCTCATCGGCTTCAAGAAGTACTCCAATGGCCAAGGTACTGTTCTAGATCATAATGATATATTTATGGAAGTACTGGAGGTCATATTTGAGCCTAAGAATGTACCAGAAAATTTATCAAAGTTTACTCCTGTTCTTGAATGGATACACTATGAGAGTTGCGGAGTTTAATCGTTGAGCAGAAGTGATGGCTCAACTGATTACTTTTTGGTAGAGAAGAAGTACAAGCGTGGTATTAATGTGATGATCAATATGCTAAATGTTAAGTTGAAGGCTAATCAAGATTCAGAAGAAGCTATTCAACTACTGTGGAAGATCAGATGCCAGCTCACAGATCACATAAACTCGATGTAGTCAGGTAGAAATATTAGCAACATTCTCCAAGGTTAGTATTGAAGAAACTTATGCAATTTAGATGAATGCAGAAGTTTAGGGGGAGATTGTTGGGTTTATAAAGTGTTAATATTGGTAGAGGCAGTTAATACTGGGGAGTAACATTGTTAATACTCGTGAGTAATAATATTGGTGACTATAGTTTGTACTAGTGGTCAATTATTGAAGATTACTACTGGTGATTTACTACTGCTGACTTAATACTGGTGAATGTCTATACTGGCTGCATGGATTTGCATGACGAAGTTTCTACTGGCGCTCAGTACTACTGCTTATATGATATGTTTAGTTAGCGCATTGTAAAGATATAATTATGTAAACAATATATTGATAATTATCTTCGTAGATTTATTTAGATTTAACCTAATAAGTTTTAGGGTTTTCTCAAGGTCTATATAAATAGATCCCTGTGTCGTTGTAAACACACGTCTGTTAACGAACAATAATTCTTAATAGATTGAGGCTGTTGGTGGAATTCTTGTGTTCTTAATTATTAACGTTTATTCATTCATATATACATAAACTGTTAATCAATTAACCCTTGTTAATATCAAAGTGTTGATCCGCTGCAACTTCTTTGATAGATCTAGATCTACACGTTTGTTTATTCAAACCTAGTTCGACAGATCCTAACAGATCTTCTAATCAACCGCTTAATAGTCGGTTGTCAAATCCAGGGATATCGAAAAGTCGCACCAAGAAACCACCGAACCAAACACCATTTTCACCAATTAAGTTAGAAACGGAGAACATCGAATCATCATTAGGCGGTGATAGTTGTTCAGGATCAGATATTGAAGAAGTAATCTTAGAAGAAAACAGGAACAACAAGTAGTAGAGATGGGAGACCAAGACCTGTTGGATATACCCATGCACCGGAGGGCCGCTGTTGTACTGCCCACTCGAGGGTCAGCCATTAGAACCCCAACCATGGTGGATGATTTCACTATGAAGGGTCATCATCCGAAGATGATTCAAGATAGCTCGTTTGATGGGAGGTATAAGTCGGACCCACATAAGCACATAGCTATATTCATTGATCTGTGTCAAATGTTTAAGTATGGGGAAGGAACCAGCGATAACGTGAAATTGAGTCTGTTTCCTTCATCATTAACCGGTGAAGCGAAAACTTGGTTTGAGGAACTCGAAGAGAACACAATTGTTACTTGGTCACAATTGAGAGAAGAATTCATAAAAATATTTTTCCCACTAGCCTTGAGTAGAAAACGTTTGAGAGATATTCGGGATTTTCGCCAAGACGAAGGAGAAACATTTACTGAAGCATGGAGAAGGCTTAAGGAAATGCTTAGGAACTGTCATGTGCACGGTTTAGGAAAGGAGCATATTGTAGAAATATTTTTCTATGGTCTAGAAAGAGAGTCTCAAAGAGAGTTGGATTTAGCTGGAGGAGGTAATGTGATGTATAAATCGACAAATGAGGCTTATAGGCTTATGGTGGATCAACTGGTGATGCGCATGGCTAGGAACCGTGATGGTGATGATAGGGATAGGAGAATGAAAGGTACTGTGGCTAAGGTGAAGAGAGTAACAACGATACTTCCGCGATAGTGAAGGAGATTAAGGCGATGTCGGATTAGATGGATAAGAGAATGGGTCAGTTGGAGAAATACGTGCACATGGTGAAAAATGGTAGTGAAATATGTGGAGGGCCACATTACTCGAATGAATGTGATCAACAACTAGAAAATGCAAACTATGCCCAATATGGTTATCCAAATAAAGGAAATTATCAGAACCGTTGAGGTAACTTTAACCATACAGATCAACAGAATCGATGGCAAAGGAATAACCCGCCATCTCAACAAAAACCCAGGTATGAAGAAAATCAATTGAATAAAGGGAAGGAAGAGGGCGATCATAGTTTAAAGGTTTTGATGAAGTCGTTTATTCATACACAAATAGCGAGAAATGAAGGAATGAGAAATCATATGAAAGTGATGAACGAGCACATTGAGCAAGGTCAAAGGAACCAACCAGCAGCAAAGCAAAATTAAGAGAGACGGTTTGATCGGATGAATGAACGGTTTGATCGGATGAATGAACGGTTTACGAATAGGCCACCGAGTCAATTGTCGAGCAATACGCAACAAATTCGAGACCTCAATACAATCAAAATAACCAAGGTCAGAAGTATCAACCCCCTTCAATGAGAGATGAGCATGTGAATGGATTTATGACACCTTCGAGTACTAAGTATGGGGGAAATCAAGATTAAAAAGAAGATTTTGCAGGATTTGACTCCACCGCGGGAGTGGAGGACCAGGTGATTCACCAGTTGTTAAAACTTATTTGGATGCGGTGCAACAAGAGTCATTGCGCCACAATGAGCCTCCAGATTCTGGGAAAGCCTTTGAGGTTGAAATAGAAGTGGAAGATGAAGAGGAGCAAGAACCTAGAGTCCAAACTGATGTGGAGGCACCAAAATCAACCACAACTCCACCGATTAAAGCATACAAGCCGAGGATTCCTTACCCTGAACGCTTGAGAAAGGAGAAGATGAAGGAGCAATACGGTAAATTTTTAGATATGATTAAATTTGTTCATATTAATGCGCCGTTAGTGGATTTTATTTCAGGTATGCCCAATTACGCGAAGTTTATCAAGGAGTCGTGACGGAAAATGGGAGATCATTGAAAGCTCAAGCAGCTTTCTTGAATGCGGAATGCTCAGCGTTGGTAAAGAACACGCTTCCACCAAAGTTAGACGATCCAGAGAGTTTTCTTATTACTTGTACCTTTAGCAAAACATTTAGTTGTAATGCCCTACTCTTTATATGAAAAATTGGCTTTGGGGGTTTTAAAGCCAACACGTATGAGCATTAGACTATCCGATCGATCTTTTCAGTATCCTTTGGGTATTGCTGAGAATATGTTGGTGCAAGTAGGAAAATTTGTGTTCCTTTTTGATTTTGTAATTCTAGAAATGGAAGAGGATAGTAAGGTTCCTCTAATTCTAGGTTGACCATTTTTTAACAACGCGGATGCTATCATCCGTGTGAAAGACAAAGAAATTTCATTGGTGTTGAGGACGAAAGGGTAACATTTTCATTAGATAGAGCAATGAAACATGCGTACTCAAATGATGAAACTTGTTTTAAAATTGATGTTATTGATGACGTTTATGATCTAGATTGGCAGGAAATTCTTGAGGCTGAAGTTGAAGTTGAAATGTTGAATGAAGTGCATGAGGAAATAGTCAAGAACGTTGAAGTTGAAGAAACTTTTTAGATCGAGGAAATGAAGGCGGACGATATTATGAGGATAAAGAAATCAATCTAAGAATCGCCCGCAAATTTGGAGCCTAAACAGCTATCGGGACATTTGGAGTATGCGTTGCTCGAAGGTAAATCCTCATAACATGTTATCATCTTGTCATCACTTTCGGGTGACGATAAATCTCTATTATTGACAGTCCTTAAAGGCCATAAAAAAGCCTTTGCTTGGCTCATATGGACATACCTGGAATTAGCCCCGAATTTTGCAAACATAAAATTAATTTTCTTGATGATGTAAAACCCGTTGTTCAAAAACAACGGAGGCTAAATCCAAATATGAAGGATGTCGTTAAGAATGAAGTTGTTAAGTTATTGGATTCAATTATAATGTATCCAATTTCCGATAGTCCGTGGGTTAGTACGGTTCATTGTATGTCGTAGAAAGGAGGCATGACCGTTGTGAAGAATAAGAATGAATTTGTTACACGATGGAGAGTGTGCATTGATTACCGGAAATTGAATGACGCAACACGAAAAGACCATTTCCCTCTACCGTTTATGGATCATCTTGATTTAGAGGATGGCTGGGAATGAGTTCTACTGTTTCTTGGATGGATTTTCGGGTTATTTTCATAATCCTATAGATCGTGAAGACCAAGAAAAGAACACCTTTACATGTCCATTCGGGACATATGCTTATTGGAGGATGTCGTTTGGTCTTTGTAATGCACCCGCCACTTTTCAATGGTGCATGTTCGCGATTTTTCAAGATATGATCGAGCACACGATGGAGGTATTCATTGATGACTTTTCTAGTTTTTGGGGAATCATTTGAAGCTTGTTTGGGAAATCTAGACAAGATGTTTAGTCAATGCGAAGAGGGGAACTTTTTTTTGAATTGGGAAAAGTGTCACTTCATGGTCCGAGAAGGGATCGTATTGGGGCATGAAGTGTCGAAAGTCTAGATAGAAGTGGATAAAGTGTCATTTCTAACCTACCACCGCCAACAAATAAGAAATCGGTTCATAGTTTTCTTGGACATGCTGGGTTTTACATAAGATTCGTTAAAATTTTTTCGAAGATAACCCACTCGATGACAAGATTGTTGGACAAAAGAAGTGGAATTTTATTTTTCAGAAGATTGTATTCAAGCTTTCGAGTTACTTAAAAGAAAGTTAACCAACACACCAATCTTGATATCTCCCGATTGGTCACTTCCGTTTGAGTTGATGTGTAACGCTAGTAAATGTGTTGTGAGGTTTGTTTTGGGTCAAAGGATAGAAAAACGTGTTCGCTTTCGACAAGTTAAGATCGTATTTGGTGTTGACCAAAACGGTGGTATTCACGGATCACTAGGCCCTAAATTTGTTTTTTTTCTAAATTGGATGCAAAGCCGAGATTGATTAGATGGATTTTGTTATTGCAATAATTCGATATCGAAATTTGGGATAAGAAAGGGGCGATAAACGTGGCCGCTAACCATTTGAGCCGATTGGAAAACCCAACTTTGAGGGAGTTGAAAGAAGGAGAGATATATGATAAGTTTCCCGGTGAGATGTTAGCGTTTGTCGATGAGAGTGAGAATGGGGACGTGCCATGGTTTGTGGATATAGAAAACTACTTAGCCGGAGGAGTTGTCAACAAAAGTTTAACATATCAACAAAAAAAGAAGCTTTTCGCAGATGAGAAGTATTACTTTTGGGAGGAACCTTACTTGTTCCGCATGTGTGCTGACGATATGATTAGACGTTGCGTTTATAGTGGGGAAAGGAGAAGGATTCTTGATGAGTGTCACCATGGCCCAACCGGAAGACATTATGGACCGAAATTGACGGGGAAGAAAGTTTTTGATGCGGGATCCAACATAAACTTGTACATCTTAGTTGTGGTGGATTATGTCTCGAAATGGGTCGAGGCGAAAGCTTTGCCATCTATCAACGCTATCGTGGTTATTGAATTTTGGAAAAGTTTGTTTTGTAGGTTTGGAGTACCTAAGGCGTTGATAAGTGACCGGGAAGCCATTTGAGAATTCCCAACTCGAGAAGA
The DNA here is from genome assembly GCA_910822075.1 of Senecio squalidus. Lineage (NCBI taxonomy): Eukaryota > Viridiplantae > Streptophyta > Magnoliopsida > Asterales > Asteraceae > Senecio > Senecio squalidus. The sequence continues at coordinate 15,899,351 of CAJVGC010000060.1, read as the reverse complement.
ATTTAAAGAAATGGGGAGTAAAACACCCATTTGCTACTTTCGATCACCCATAAACGAGTAGACAAGTGGAAACCACAAATCGTGAAATCAAGGGTATTTTGGAGAAGACAGTGAAGGATAATATAACGATCTGGTCGAAGAAGTTAGAGGATGCTCTTGGGTGTTCAGAACAGCTTACAAGACACCCATCGTGACGACTTTGTATAGATTTTATATATGGAAAGACTTGTCATCTTCTGGTGTAGATCGAGCATAAGGCTTACTAGGCATTGAGAAATTGTAACACTGATTTGATAGCAGCTGGTGAAACAAGGTTCTTACAACTTCATGAATTCGACGAGATGAAACTTAACGCATATGAGAGATCAAGTCTTTATAAAGCACGGACCAAAGCTTTTCATGACATGAGGATCTGTAGGAAGGAGTTCAAGGAAGGAGAAAAAGTCCTTCTTTTCCAATAGAAATAAAAATTTAAGGCACCGAAATTGAGATCAAAATGGACGGGTCCATATGTGGTGAAACGGGTATTTGCATCGGGTTATGTGGAGTTGGTGAATGGAAGAGTGGAAGACTTCATTGTTACCGGGAAACAGTTGAAACTTTACTTCGAGGAAGATGAAGAAAATTCCGAGGGGATTGAGGATTCTACGCCATTCAAGCGTAATCGAAGATGAATTTCAAGTCAAGCTAACGACTCGGTTAAAAGCTAGCGCTACTCGGGAGGCAACCCGGGTTTGTTTTTACTTTTCTTAGTTATGTATTTATTTTTATGTTTTAGGTAATATTTTAGTTTAGGATGTTTTTAACGGTTTATTTGAGTTGAGATTAATTGTAGAGCGAAGAAAAGTGTGAAAATAACTAAGTGTTAGAGGAAAAGAGGGCTGAAGTGCCACTACGCCGCAACCACATACACTGCGCCGCAGTCTAAGTCAAGTGAAAACACAAAACGGGTCTGAAGTCTCACTGCGCCGCAGTGTAACTAAGTGGAGAACAAAACACGGTCTGAAGTGTAGATCTGGTTATATATTTTCTTTTTCTCTTTTATTTACACACAAACACAAACACACACAAAGATGCGAACATACCTACTAAATACCTAATATTTTGTGAACTCTTTTTCTCAAATTAACATTCAATCATGTTTAAAACGGTATGTTTCCTTGCTTTAGACCCTTAATTCTTTAAATTGATGTTTGATTTGTTCTTGAAATTGAATTGGGGAAAAGTTTAGGGTTTTAAAATTGAACTTTGATTCATAGAATCAGACATGTTTGAACCTTATCCCTCGTTAATTAGAACTTATTAACATGTTTGAATGGGATAATTGCTTGGAAAATCATGTTACGGGTCGTTGCTGTCACTAGGTCACAGTGATTACCACTAATCCGCAGTGGGAGTTCAGTTTCAAAAAATTTAGTTTAACGTTTGTTTGTGGTTTATGTTTGCTTGTTGGGAAAGAGAGAAGTTGCAGCACCTAGCGAGGACGAAGGTGTCGGAAGATCAACAAGACGGGTTATACCACCAACAATTAGTGTGGAGGCAACGCTATGAGGGCGGAGACCCACCCATGGATCAAGTGGTCGGGTTGTGATAATTCGAGAACGATTGTGTTGAACAACAAGTTGGCGATGCTACAAAATCGGATATTGAACCAACCGAGGATCATGGATTGGGCCGTTTTTCATGCCATAGGTAAAAAAGCAAAATTGGATGAATTGTTTACGACCACGAATGTTCACATTGGGTCGATTTTGGAAATTCCAATTTGGAGTAGGGCGTTGAATGTCAAGGAGGATGCGTATAGGGAATGGTGCCTAGAGATTTATTCGAGCATATCAATTGAGAAGAAGTTCAAGGTACATCAAATTCATATCGAAAAATTGATTAAGTTTTGGTTAGGAGGGAAAGAACATGAGGTTACCGTTCCACAGTTTGGGTTTTTGATGGGTTTGTTCACCCAAGAGGAGGTGGAAAACAGTCGCGAGTTGTCGCATTATCTTGCTAAGGGGGAGTTGAATTCGAAAAATTTTCTGAGTTCGGTAGATGATTCTTGGAATGCATTAACAGGGTTGAATAGTCTCACAAGTCTGAGTTCAGTAGATGATACTTACCTACTCTTTTGTACACCAATCTTCTGAATAAGATAAGGTGTATACGGATTATTTGTGGATGTTAAATATGTTTAATCAGAGGGACTCGACTTAGTATGTTGATGTTCCATGGGTTTTGGCTTGTTCTATGGAATCTAAGGCTGTGGGAAGGCTACGTGATAGCCAAATGTGTTGTGGGCACTTTGTTACGAGGATTGCTCGTAGTTTGGGATTGGCTACTAACGCCAATATTAGTCTTTGCTCTCCCGCCATCAAGTGGCGGATGTTGATGATGCATGATTTGGAGGCTTCTAAGTTGATTGCACCGTCGGGTAATCGACTGATTGATGTGAATCCGATACCGGGTCAAGAGCAACAACAACAACCGTAGCTGAAACAACCGAGAAGGAGAAGGTGGTCGGTAAGTGATGAGATTTTCCGCATTGGTCACAAAATGGATCGAATGGGGTGACAAATGGATGGATTCACGAACTATTTGGGATATCATGTGAATCGGTACCAACCGAGCTTGGAGGCGATAGCTCAGCAGCATGCAACTTCCTCTTCATCAGGTGCCACGTGGTTTCCATATGCACCACCCCCGGTGTATCTGCCAAGCCCGAAACAGGAAGAAGAATAGGAAGAAGAAGAAGGTGATGAGGAGGAGGATGAGTATTGAGGTTGTTTGATGGTTTTGAATTGGGTTGTATGATGTTTTTAGACACTTTTCTTTTTATTACTTGTGTTATTTGTATTCGTAGCGTATAGATTTTATTATTATTATTATTATTATTATTATTATTATTATTATTATTATTATTATTATTATTATTATTATTATTATTAAATATTATTTTTTTTATTATTATTATTATTATTATTATTATTATTATTATTATTATTATTATGTATTATGTGGTTGCTTGTTTTCGTGTTAAGTTTTAAGCTTGTAGTAAGTTCATCATATGCGGTTGATATTTGAGAACTTTGCATCGCAGTTGTACTTAAGCGTGCCACCAACGTGTATTGGCAATCTTCAACGGGTTCTATCTTTCTGTCCATTTCTTTGTACATTTTGTTTTTATTATTCGTTTTAGTTAGTTTTTTGTAGTTTCCCTTAGTGCGTACTTTTGTATTAGTTTTAACACATTAAGGACAATGTGTTGTTTAAGTATGGGGGGAGGGGGTTCATCCGGGAAATTCCATCGTTATGTTAGTTTAGGGAACCCCTAGTATCCATCATTTGTAAATTTTGATTGGAAAAACGAAAAAAAAAAAAATATATGACGTGTGTTTTGGAAAAATTTTGAAGCATAACCTAGCACAGTTATACCCTATTCAGAAAAAGTGAGATTTTGAACTTTGAAAGCATTCATTTTAAATGCTACTTTTTCTTTTGTATGATTGTGCCGATGTTATACGCTTCGAGATCACTGTCATGAGCATTGCATAAGGGAAACTTAGTGTAATTTAGTACATCTTTAGGGGAAAACTAGGAATAACCATTTTATTTGAGCCTATTCGTTTCTTGATACTTAATTATAGCTTAATAAATTGGTTGCCTAATTTCCGCTTAACCCTTTTGTAACATGTACTTTTAGTGTTAGATACTCTAGTTAACCACTTTGCACCTAACTTTTTCGTTTTATAGCTCCACTATATGAATTTTCTACATTCCCCTTATTTCTTTTTGTATTAAAAACATCTGAACTTAAATATGCTACTTGTTGCTTAGTGTTTTGGTTAGAGTTTAGATGATTTTTTGGCTTGGAGTTATCTCGCATCGAGGCCATATTTATGACACTTGTGTTAGAGAGAAAAAATCGAAAAACAAAACAAAACAAAAAAATTAGAGGAAAAATGTGTATATATTGGGCCTTTTGGGCATACTACCTTAACAGTAAAACTAGAAAACATGCACTAGGTAAACTAATATATATTTGCAAAAACAAAATCAAAAAAATTAAAAAAAAAAAGAAAAAAAAAAGAGAATCGTAGTAGTAGATTACTTTAATTTAGTGCACTGTGAGTCGTTTGAAGAAATAGTAGCAATTATGTTCGTTAAAGGTCTTGAAAGTTCGGATTTAGATGTACACTACATTTAATTTGTGTAACTTTACTTACCATTCATTTTCACCGTTACACCATCTTATATTTTCACCCGCCTGACATTATAACCCAAAAATACTCATTTCCCGCTAGTCTTTCTAACATTTGCTCAATAAAGGGCAAAGGAAATTGGTCTTTTCGGGGGTTACATCATTTAGTTTCCTATAATCAGTACACACCGCCAACCCGTGATAGTCCTAATAGGAACTAACTCATTTTCCTCATTGGTTACTACGGTCATACCCTCTTTCTTTGGTACACAGTGTACCGGACTTACCCACGGACTATCAGAATTAAGGAAAATTATCCCTGCATCTAGAAGTTTAATCACTTCTTTCTTTACGACATCTTTCATATTCGGATTAAGTCTTCTTTGACTTTGAACTACTAGTTTGATTTCATCAAAAAAATTAATTTTGTGTTTACAAAGATGAGGACTTACTCCTGGTATGTCAAATGTACGCCAAGCAAAATCCTTTTTATGGGCTTTTAAACATTCATCAAGTGTGCTTTTTCATCTACGGATAATGATGAAGAGATAATAACCAGTAAGAAAAATGTACCTTCCAAAAGGCGTATTCCATATCGGGAAGAGGTTTCATCTCGATGTCAGTTGGAGGATTTTCAACAGAAGTCTTGACTTTGACTCGATTTTCTAACTCAATTTCTTCGATTTTCGCATCCTCCGGTTCAATGTACTCGGTTCCCATAGCTAACATCTCTCAAATTCTTCAATCGTCACGTCTCCAAACTTTTCGTCCTTCGTCATTACAAAATCCACGAACAGTTCATATAATTCCACCTCAATAATATCATCAATAACACACTTCGATTGTAAAACATTCATCGTCATATAATTAAGAATGTTTCAAAGACTTACCTACCGAAAACAAAATTCTTTCTTCACCAACCCCCAATGAAATCTTTTAATATTTTACATGAATAATAGCATCAACTATATTAAGAAATGGTCTTCCTAAAATTAATGGAACTTTATGGTCTTCTTCTCTTTCTAGAATTACAAAATCAGCTGGAAATATAAATTTACTCACTTTGACCCGTATTAGCTATTCCCATTAGGTACCGATAAGAACGATCAACTAGTCTAATGCTCATTCTAGTTAGTGTCAAACTCCCCAAAGCCAATTTAAGAGACAAAGAGTATGGCATTGAATTTATACTTGCCCCCAAATCAGCCAATGCCTCACAAGTTATATTCTCACTTAAAGTACAAGTTGCAAGAAAACTCCATGGGTCACCAAGTTTTGGTGGAAGTTGATTTTGCACTAACGTCGAGCATTGTTCGTTGAGAATCGTTGCTTTGGCTTCCTCCAACTTTCCTTTTTCGTGACTAGTTCCTTACTGAACTTAGCATAATTCGGTATCCATGAAATTAAATCTACCAAAGGACCATTAATTTGTACCGATTTAAATAATTCAATGAATTTACCGTATAGTTCATATTCTCTTTCCTTAGTCTTTGTGGATATGGAATCCTCAGCTCGTACGCCTTCTATTTTGGTACCATCAAAGGTGTGGATTCTACAACGGGAGAATCCTTAAGCAGATGCTCTCTTCCTTCACCCTCCTATTTAATCTCTCTCATATCCTGCACATTTAGGTTAGTTGTACCAGTTTCAGTTTTGAACTCTCTGTGCACTTTACCTGACCGTGTGGACACTGCAAAAGCATCCTCGTTTCGGCTATTTGGATGATGATATTTTTGTCCTTGAGATGTTTGGTTAGACGATCCAGACGAACGTCCCACATTTCTCTCCCCCAACCTGTCCAAACGCTTCTCCAGGTCAGTAATAGATCCACGATGATCCTTTGCCCCTGGTCAATTTTCTCATTCACTTCACTCATTTTATCGTTCAATGATTTGTACTGGTAGCTTATCATTTCATTCTTTGTTGAATGAGTTTGGATAAATTTCTTCATAATGTCCTTCAAACTCGGTTCTGGCTCTTGTGGTTGTTGATTTGATGACCCTCCTTGACCTTGATCATAGTTTTTCCTGGGGTACTTGTTTGCAAAATTACCAGAATTATTATCATTAAAATTATTGCCAGAGTTGAAGTTACCTGAGTTCCTGTTGTAAAAGCCATTTCTCTGAAATGCCCCTTGATATTGATTTGGGGAAAACTTGACATCTTCAGTGTCAGTTTCTCTTCTGATTTTACAATCCTCAGAATAATGGAAACCCCCATAGTGGTCACAACCATTTGCCATGACATTCACATCCTTCCCCACTTTACCAAATTTATTCTCAATCTTCGAGAATTTGTTGTCCATCCTGTCTGACAACGTTATTATCTCCTTCACTAACTCGGTTCCCCCACTTTTTTTCCGCACTAGCAACCACCTTCTTATTTCTTCTATCCCTACTATCATGATCACAATTCCGATCCATGCTCATCACGAAGTGATCCTCCATAAGCATGTACTCCTCATTTGTCGATTCGTACATAAAATTACCTCCTCCGACTAGGTCTCACACGCGTTGAGACTCCCTATACAAACCATAGAAAAAGATTTATACAATTTGTTCCATTCCTAAATCGGGCCCATGTGGTTCCTAAACATTTCTTCGGTCAACGTTTCCCCTTCATCCTGGTGAAAACCTTTAATGTCTCTCAAAAGTTTCCTACCTAAAGCTGGTGGGAAAAATCTCTTAGTGAACTCCTCTCTTAGTTATGTCCAAGTCAAAATCGTGTTTTCCTTTAATTCCTCAAACCATGTTTTTGCTTCCCTAGTTAACGATGAAGGAAACAAACTTAACTTAACGTTATTAATAGTGCCTTCCTCATACTTAAACATTTGACATAACTCAATAAACCTAGCTATGTGCTTATGTGGGTCCGACTTGTACCTACCATCGACAGAGCTATCTTGGATCATCTTGAGATGATGACCCTTAACAGTGAAATCGTCCCTAAGTTTGGGGTTCTAATGGATGACCCAAGAGTAGGTGGTACGAAACTGGTCCTCTGGTGCATGGGTATGTCTAAAGGGTCTTGATCTCCCGTGTCTACTACTTGCGGTTCTTGTTTTTCCTCTAAGATGATTTCCCCGATTTACGACTCTGAACTACTATCCCATCCTAAATATGATTCGATGTTCTCTGTTTCTAACTTAATTCGTGTTTGGTTTTGTGGTTTCTTGTTGCACCTTTTTGATACCCTTGGATTCGACAACGGACTTTTCAATGGTAACCTAGAAGACCTTGTGTTCATAAACTACTTGGAATACCTGCAAAACACAACTAACAAAATCGTCAAACGCATAACAAACAAACAATTAACTTTTAGGTACGTGGGTACCCAAAAGGATCGAATCACAAATTCTCTAAACAACCTTGAATTTTCAGTCCCTGGAAACGGCACCAAAAACTTGATGTGTGAAAACTAGTTTAATTTTTAAAACAAGAAATACCCTAATACTCGACTACACACACTTTGGCAGTGGACCTAATCAAGCATAGTATAGTTCACGTAAGTTAGGTTCGTTCTCAGGGACTGTATATTACAGTTAAATAAATAATTTTTAAAACCAAAAGTTGGGGTTTTGTGACCGAATTTTCACTTTGCTTAAACTACTAAAAACGATCACTCGGTTGATTCAAAAGAATCAAGAAGAAATTTGTTTGTTTTAAAACAGATGATTAAGAGATCATTTACTTGGGGTTGCTAATTAATAACTAAAGATGTTGAATCATTACTAGGTATTTAACTTGAACTCTCAATTCTCATTAAAACTTTAGTCATCTAATGTATAATCACCACTCTCGTGTATAATATCTACGTTTGACAACTACGCATTAAGAACCTAAGCCGATTATATGATTTAACCTTAGACTTCCTCTCGAATAACCTCTCAATTACCTAGTCTGATTTTCTCATAAACTAGATATTGACCTACACAATTAAGTTTAATTACCAAATAACTTTAACACTAGTTTCCCTCGAATACTAATGTCTTCTGATTAATTATGGACCGATTAATCATATTCATAAAATGTTTATAAGTTTCATAGATTCTTCTCGAATACCAATGAAGTTGTGTTGTCACTAGACACACTTACTATTTGTTTCATATAAAAGGATTTAACAATGTTTTAATACTGAATTGCTTAAGGGTTTCTGGTTAAACATACAATCCAATTCAACATCTATGTTATCAACTAACAACCTACATATCTGATCACATCATCCAAGCAAATGAAAGAGAATTTAGCTACTCATGATATTATAAATGCAACAATCATTAACAAAGGAAAACATCTTTATTACTTGAATAGAAATGAAAACAAAATATCAATACCAATATGTTCAATCGTAATAACGTAATCATAATTCGATTGTCACTCTTGAATATCAAAATAATCAATTCAACAAACCCTAAAATGATAAATTATCTCCTAAAACCGTTCTCCAAAACCCTATGTAACTTCCGTAACCCTAAAACAACCAATTGTTGCAGCCCCGCGTAACCCCCATTACACGGTCCGACGCCCATCACGCAGGCATTTTTACCCGTGTGTTGCTGCAGTACTTACGCCTCGATTCCCGACCTCCAATTTGCTAACAGAACACGAACCAAGTTCCGTTTTCGCCATTTTTCGCCCAAAAGATGTAATTTCCGCATAAGAACTTCAGTTAAGACCTGAAACCACTTTATAAACCACAAGTGCTAAAAGTTTCTAAATATGTCATGAATTTAATAACAAATGAACCAACATTGCATATAAAAACATGTCTAAAATATGCGATATCAATGCTTTTATTACTTTGGCTCAAGAACAGGTGAAGAGACAACGAGATTGTCTGGAACCATTGGATTGTTAATCCTGGCGAAGTGAAGTATGCTCATCGTTCCTATTTTTTTTATTTTACTTTCTTTATTTTCTAGTGTTTTGTATTTTTTGTATTTTTTGACTGCCTTTTGACTTGTGCATTTGGTTGTCGTTTGGTCTTGGTTTAATAGAAGTTGCTTTTCAAAAAATATAAAAGTATAAAAAAGGTTACTAAAATAAGTTTTAAAGAAGTAAACTTAACAAAAATAACAAGGTTGTTAAAATCGCGATCCTATTCGTAGGATCGTATGATCTTACGATGTTGGGATTGAAACTTAGTTAAAGTAGTTTTTAATCTCATTAATACTGCTTCGTTACTACTGCTGATAAGTACTGTTTCATTGCTACTGAATGAAGATATTAATATGGCATGAAGACTGTTACTACGAAAGATACTTGTTACTACGGAAGATACTCGTTACTACTGTCCGCTGCTATTTCTACTGCTTAAAGTTAATTATGGAATTATCTTGATTCGCAAGTTTAGCATTACAATTAGAATAGAATTGTAATTTCTTTTTAGATGTTTCCTATTATAGATAGGTTAGCCTCAATGTCTATATATAGATCCTTGTAAACAATAGAAAACACGTTGTATTGATTGATTAATATTTTCAATATAATTGAGGCTTAATATTCGACATTCATTATTGTTCTTAGTTGTTTATCATTATACAATATTTGTTTGTTCGACAAACTTGTAATATCAAGGTGTTCATCCGCTGCTGAACTTCCTTGATAGATCAAGATCTTTCATTGACGAGCTTTGGGTTTATACAACCTAAACGATCCTGACATACGATCCTACTAGTACAAAACGATCCTAGTTTCCATACGATCGATGCAGAGGTAAGATCGTAGAAGGATCGTAAGATCGTAGGATCGCTAGCCGATCCGATGCTACATATTTTTTTCTTTTTCTGATTTTTAATTTATTTTTATTTTTTAATATTTATGACATCTCATTTAAAATGTTATTTTCGTATGTTTTTACCACAAATGTATAATAAAATCGGAACCTAATATTATAGTATCATTCAAATTTTCTACATAGTAAATCTAACCATCTTTATATCATTCAAAATTATCATATTAAAACAAATTATAAATTAAAAATATTTATAATAAGTTAAAAAAATTGACACTGGTTATATTTATTATTTTGAATTTTACCATCTTAATATTAAAAAAGATTATGACTTGTTAATTATAAATATTTCATCATTTTAAATGTTAGACACATGAGCTTATATTTTATAATTGTTATATATTTAAATAATTTACATAACATATACATTTTATATATATAATTATATTTTGAGTTATTTTAATAGGATCTTATGATCTTAATTCAATTTATGATTCTAATCTTATAGAAAAAAAAGCGATAATGATTATAAACTCTTGTTTGAAGGGTGTCATAACAACTCCCGAATAAACATAGTCACTAGTTATTGATGTCCCACTCCTATGTATAGCGGTAGTGTAATCACATCTGGAAATAACTTTTTCTTATTCGCCATCATACCAACTTTTTCTTATTCCCCATCATAACCTTGTACTAATCCTACTTATTTTCCGAATTCTCATCTTACTTTTCTTACTACGGAAAAACATTACCAGTAATGAGGAAAGATTCAGAGAAGTGTATATGACAAATGATGATTAAAGACCTCCAAGAAATGAAACTTGAACAAAATAAGTGGATTAAGCATTACTCATCAAATCATGAGATATTATTGGTTGGTGAAGGAGATTTTTCTTTTGCTCTTAGTCTTGCTATCGCTTTCGGCTCGGCTTACAACATCACAGTCTCCTCTCTTGATTCATATCGTAATCTTTCTTTACTCTTACTATTTCAAAACCCTATTTTGTTTTAAGGGTTTTGATTATTGAACTTAATTAAGGGTGATTGTTTTAGCTTATTTTGGTCCGGTTCTTATTTTTTTATAAATCCACTTTTCGGCTTATTTCCAATTTATGAGTTTTATTGTTTTTTATAAGTCAATTTTTCGGCTTATTTCTAACTTGTAACTTTATTGTTCACTTCCAACTTGGATGTAAATGAGCCAAGCTATCTGAGAGTTACGCGAAGTCAACTCATAAAAAACTTGATTTGAGCCGAGCCTGAACGAGTTCGAGACCAAGCTTTATACACTAAGCTTACGAGCCTAAACGAGCTTCTGTTTAAATAAATATAATAATATCTATATCTATATTATATATATACTGTAATATAATATATAAAGAAGTCAATTATATACATTAACTGATATATATATATTTGTTAAACGAATCGATCTTGAGCTCAAGCCTAAAGTATGTCTTACAAAATGAGTTCGAACTTTCCATATATGGCTCAAAATGAGCTGAGCTCGAGCTCGATCTCGATCTCTGTTTATGGTTAACGAGCCGAGCTCAGCTCGGGCTCTCGGCTCAGCTCGTATTAACCTTTACTTTTAACCACATATAACTAGTTCATATGTGAGAAAGTAAAGTTAAATAAATTGGCTTAGCAAATGATTCTCGAACAAAACAAACACCCAGGTAACCAGGTTTAAGTAAATAAAAAACTTAATAAAATGTATATTTTTTTTAGTTTCAATAACTAGGGCCCTAAGTTAAGTTAACATATGTATAAAAAAAAAGCTTGTACATTACTCCGTATTACTTATTTTTCTTAAAATAATTAAGTTTAAATACAAATGTTTGGTGTTTGTTGGTATGGTAATAACTTAAGGTTAACAATTCGGAGGTTGTTGTTGGTTTGAGTGATTTTGTTTTACTAGATGTTGTAATCAAGAAATACAAAGAAGCAACAAGAAACTTAAAAATGTTGAGTTCTTTTGGAGCGACATTGTTGCAAGGAGTTGATGCGACAAAGATGGAACTTCATCATTATCTTAGAACGCGGAAGTTCGATAGGATAGTATACAACTTTCCTCATGCCGGATATTTTGGAAAAGAAAACGACCCCCGTGTAATCATGTATAAACTTCTTTTTATGCAAAAGATCATACCAAATCAGTTTCTGTTGTCTATCTATACAGTAATATCTTTATTTCGTTTTTTCAGGATGCATACAAATCTGGTAAGTGGCTTCTTTAGAAATGCTAGTAGCATGTTGAAACCAAATGGTGAAGTTCATGTTACCCACAAGACTACATATCCGTTCAACCTTTGGAATATTGAAGAATTAGCGTCTCAAAGTTCTTTAATGTTGTTTGAATGTGTCAAGTTCAAGATCAATGATTATCCCGGTTACAACAACAAAAGAGGCGCTGGTTGGAAACCAGATGATCCATTTCCTTTGGGAAGGTGTAGTACTTTCAAGTTTGCACCGTCTTCGTCAAAGAAGTCCTCTAAGCCTATTTATTTTGGAACCGAGGGAGTACAATGTCTATTGTTGGGCGGCGTGTTATGTTTGTTGTTGGGTGGCTTGATAGGCCTGTCGTTGCTGGGTGGCTTGTTAGGTTTGTTTATATTTTGGTATATCAACTATTTGTTCCTCTGAAATCTGTTAGAAATATGTAAAAGCTTATCTAAGTTGAAGTTTATTAATGTAGGGTTGAGTTTCTGACACTTTACAAATAAAAAGGGTAAAAACAAGAGGTAGAAAAGTAATTTGTCATTATTTTTTTATTTTTTTTATTGAATGTTGTCCCAATTCAGTTACCATATTTTTAAGAAACCACTTTCATACCAAATCATTTTCCAGCCTATTATGATCTCCACCCAATTCCCTTGAATTAAAATTAAACATAACTGAAAACTGAATTTCGGCGAATTCTGATAACCAAACAAAATAATTTTAATCAATTCAAATTCCAATTCTTTCCGGTTTCCTTTAAAAACATCCTATTGATAATATCCTTTTTCAATCTTTTTAATTTTAAAAACCTATTAAATTTTAATAGCCACAAGATCATTTCATCTATTGTCCATAGTGTTTGTATTATTTTTATTTTAAATATTATTTTTTATTTGATCTGTTCTCTATTAATGTATTACGGTTTTATAAACATAGTGATGCATAATTTGTTAGTGGTAGCTTTTTACTTTTTCTCATTATTATAGATTTAAAGGAGTAACACAAAAAGTGTGAGTTTGAAAAAAGAAAAGAAATGTACAATCTATTAACAACATCCTAAACTACATATATCAAAATCGTAATATTAATGTCACAAGAATTATAGTGAATATTGGGTACTACTAAATATACCAACAATAAGGTTTTAAAAAAGTTAGTGTGACATCTAATTTGTTACTACTAAATGTATCAATGTTTCCTGTTAATAACTATGTTATTTTTCCTTTTTAGTTTAATAAATTGTTATTATTTATGTTAATATTGCTCATATACAAATATAATATTAAGTAAAAATGATAAAATATATAAAAATAATAAAAAAGATAAATCATTTTCAACATGTCAGAAATTAATAAGAATTATTATTTATATTAATATTGCTTATACAAATATAGTATTAATTAAAAATGATAGAATACATAAAAATGATAAAATAGAAAAATCAGTTTCAACACGTTCGAGACCAACCATAAAAACAGATATGCTACTTTCGTTTTGAATTAATTTCATTGTATTATTATCAAGATCCCTATTACTTCTATTAAGTAGCTAAATTTCATTGTGATTAGTTGTAAACGAAACGTTCAATGAACTGTTCATGACTCGTGCGGTTGGAAACTCGTTTATGTTCGTTTATTTAATAAATGAATGAACACGAACAATTATTTTTGTTCGTTTAGTTAAACGACCGTACATGGACAAAGGTCCTGCTCGTTCATATTTATGTCCATGTATGTTTTTTTATACTCGTTTATGTTAATCTATGCTCTTTTTTCTTTGTTTAACTTATTAACGAACGAACATGAGCAAGTTCATATCTTAATGAACGAACATGAACAAATTATTTTGTCCGTTTACGCATCCATGTTTATTTATTTGTCTGATTAAAGTTAAATGAACAAACATAATACACATCCGTTTGTGTCCGACCGATTCAATAAACCAACAAAATCTACTATTATATACCAAAGTCAATTTATAATTCAATAATTATCGTTTCTTTTTTCTCTATCCGTTTTTAAAGATTTCTATTACATTATAATCATTAAGTTCTTTTTATTTTCTATTAATTTTATTTTGTTTGTATATGATATCTTCATCACCCATTTATAATATCTTTTATGAATATATGTCTCTAACAATTGAGGTTAACAAGACTTTTTCTTTATAATTATATACATAAACACATATAAGAATTTGTTAAAACATAAACTGTCAGGATCAAATAAGCTAATATAACTTAAAGTTTGCCTTCGTTAAGATCTTGATCTATTAAAGAAGTTCAGCAGCGGATGAACACTTTAATATTAACAAGTTATCAAACAATGAATATTGCAAAAGTATGAATATGAACGAACAATATTATTGTCGAATATTATACCTCAATTACATTAACTTTGAAAATCAATACAACGTGTTTTGTTTATTCTACAAGGATCTATATTTATAGACCTTGAGGCTATCCTAGATAAACTAGGAAACTACATCTTTATCTAGAAGGAAACATACTTTAATTACAATTGAAACTCTTAAACGTGCATGACAATAAGTTCTTCCGTAGTAACTTCAAGCAGTAGTAACAATAATAATCTGTAGTAATGAGTCTTCAGTAGTAATAGTTGAACAGTCGTATTAACTTGATCTTCTGCAGTAAATTATACGTCTTCAGTATCAATTGACTTCCTTATTAAGTACTTTCATTATCTAGAAGCAGTATTAATGAGTTAAAACTATTTTGACTAAGTTATAACCCAACAATCTCCCCCTAACCTTGAACTTTTATAGAATATCAAAAGTACAAGTTTCATACATCAACTTTTAACTACTATTATTACAAAACATGATCATTTGTTTCTTTCAGCTTCTTGCCTTGCTACTTCCTCTTCTCCTTCTTTTGCCAACTCTTCAGTGAGTTGCATCATGATGTTCCAGACCAGTTCATGAGCCATCCTTGAAGTCATAATTCCAAACAATCTAACCTTGATAAGCTCTTTCAGAGTCCTTAACCCATGTGGATATCTTCTGTCCACTAGATAGAACTCCATTGCACCATGAGTTCTAACTATAGAATATGTGCAACTTCTTTCATACATGAACCACTTAACAACAGGGTTGTTTCGACCTTCCTTTTTGAAAGCAGAACTGATTCTCACATATCCTGGCTCAAACATGCCACTTAACCAATCCATGGCCATGTCTATACCTGAGACTTTCCCCTTGTAATTGGCAAACTTGATCTTTCCAATGTTGTATACGCGTTCCAGATCAGCTCGTAAAAAATCTCTTACCATTCTGTGAAATGTTGGAATAACTATCTTGGACTTGTCTTTTCTGGTCACCACATATTCAGTCTTCATTTGTCCACCAGTATATTCCCAATCCACAATCTCTGGGGGCTCAACAGCTAAAGGTGCAATCCTCAAACCTTCTTCATGAATAATGAGAGCAGAGCAGTCATCTTGTGATATCTCTATGTCATCATCTTTTTCTTCAATGTTGACTGGCTCTTTCTTGATTGCAGCTGCTGGTATGACTGGTATTCCTTGAGTTGCAGGTGCAGTAGAAACAATTTCTACCATTTGTTTCTTTCCTGTCACTCTGGTAGAGTGAGACTTCTTTCTTTTTAGATTCTCTGGAGGATTGACTGGAACAAAAGGATTTGAAATTTCCTTTCCTTGTTCATCAAACATTTTTCTTCCCAATTCATGTGCTCTTTTCAAAGATCTCTCAAGCTCATATTGCTTTTTATCTTGCAGCTTTGTGAGAGCTATCTTTCGTTGAGCATCCCTCTTTCTTTCTTTTTCCACAAGCTCAAGCAAACTTCCCATCTTCATTGGTCCTAATGATCTACCACTGTAGTTTTTGGACTTGAGATATGATATGAATTGCTTTCTGTCTTTAGTAAGTTTGTCTTGCGTGGATTGTTTCTTTTGGACTTTCTTTTTCTTTGCTCTTTCTTCTTTGGCTAGATCAGCCAACTCTTGTTCTACCATTGCTTTCACATCTAATTCTTCTTCCCTTAACTTTTGAATTTTCTCCATCTCTTGGATTTGCAGCTTGGTATGGATGTCCACAATAGTTGCTGGATTATCACCAACATTCAATTCTTCAGCAGCTAACTGGTAAGCAGCAAAGTCAGCTAACTTTTCTTCCATTTCCTTCTTTTTCTTCATCTTCTCTTTCTCCTTTAGATCCTCTGCTATCTTCTTTCCTTTAGCCTTCTCTTCAGGCTTTATTTCTGTAACTGTTTTGGGAACATATGATCTGTAAGGAGGAACGATGATTGGCCTTATACCTGAAGGTCTTGAAGGATCTGCAACATAGTTTATTCCTTCACTTGTGCTTTGTGAAGCTGCGCGTATTGTCAAAGCCTTTGCCTTTGGAAGTGAAGCTGCTTCAATTCTTCTTTCTTCAATGATTCTTGCCATTTCAAGTTTTAGCAATTCAGCAGCAGCTGCTTCTTCATTTACAGTGGAAGTTGTAGTTGTACTCATTGATACTGTTGTAACTGATGTTTCTTCAGAAAGAATTGCCTTCAATGGTTCACTTCCTTGGATTGCTTCAAATACTATTGGAAGTGTTACTGTTGGAGGTGTTTCAGTAGAAACATGAAGATCCATAGTAACTTGTGAAGCAGTAGCAACTGGATCTTTAATTAAAACTCCTTCAGTAGAAACATGTGCTTCCGTATTAATGCTGACAATAGTAACAGTTTCAGTAGAAACTATCTCAGAATCCGTAGTAACAACTTCTATGTGGGGGGCCGTATTAATTGGTTCTTCCGTAGTAACAAATTCCTCCGTAGTAATCACAAACTCTACAGCAGAAATTTGAACATTATCAATAACTGCATCATCAATTATCATCTCCTGCTCCCCCTCAATTCCTTGTTCCTTCTCAGCTTCTTTGTCTACCTCCATCTTCTCACATTCATCTTCTTCAGTTAGTGATGTAGTTGTGATCACTGTTTCATCACTTTTTCTTTCATTCTCCTCCCCCTTGAGTTTAGCCTCATCTTCTGTAGATAAAATATCTTCAGGTTCATTCTCCCCCTTATTGTCAGCAGAAGAATCATCATCTAAGGAAGAAGAAGAGCTTGATGGGACTGGAGAGGTACCAATGCTTCTTGCGTGTAGCCCTGGGCCACCAGTCTTGCTTTGTTCTTGATTACAGTGCCTCTTTCATCCTTCTTGTTTCTGAAGATCCATCTTGTACCAATCACTTTCTTGCCAATTGGTACTTCAACTAACTCCCAGACTCCTTGAATTTTGAATTGAAGTAGCTCAGCTTGACAAGCTTCTATCCAGTGTGGATCCAGTAATGCCTCTTGACTTTTCTTTGGTTCCATTTGAGAAAGAAAGCAGGCAAACAGACATGTGTTTAGCAGAGCTTTCATAGGGTCCTTTTTGGGCTTTGTTTGACTTCTCGTCTCCATAGAGAAGTCAAGATTACCAATGATTTGAGAAGGTGGATGATTCTTTGAAACACGAGAAGATGGAATTTTCTCAAGTCTTAATTCCACTCCTAAGTTGGTATCATTCAAGTTTGGCATTTCAGTGCTTGGGAAGGATGTAGTAGCAGGAGGAGTAGTAATTGGAGAAGGTAAGTCATCAGTGTATGTTTCAAACTCTTCAGTGACAATATGTTCAACTCCATCCTCATCTTCTTCCACTAAGTGAGGAACTCCATTTGATCTTGTGTCAGCATCCTTAGCAGTAGTTGTAGAAGTAGGAACATCTTAATATTCAGCATCTGCTTCTTGTTGTGGAGAGTCCTCTGCAACAGATTTGGAGATTGTGTCAAAGATGTGAAGGGGATCATCCGTAGAAACAGGTAGATTGATGTACTCCATTACATCCAATCTTTCAGTACCAATGATTGGAGCAGTAGGAACTTGCTACGTAGAAACAGAGTTGGCAGGAGTAATAGGATCCGTAGGAACTGATGAAGGTTGAAAGTCAAAATTAAAGTCTAAAGATTTGGTTAAGGCATCCAAATCAAAGACCCAATTTGGTCCTTGACCCTTTTTGTTGGGAGTATGTTCATTGAAGGTCACATTAGAACTTTCTTCTATGATTTTTGTTTTGTGATTGAAAACACGATATGCCTTGCTCTGAGATGAGTACCCAACGAAATATCCTTCATCTGCCTTGCTTTCAAACTTACCAAGATAGTCCTTAGAGTTTAAGACTGTACAAGGACATCCAAATGCTCTTAAGAAACTTACCAAAGGTTGTCTCTTGTGGAGGAGCTCATATGGGGTCTTGTTTTGAGATTTAACTAGAAGAAAACTGTTCTGAACATAGCAGGCAGTGTTAACTGCTTCTGCCCAGAAAAAGATGGGTAGGTTTGAATCTGCCAACATACTTCTAGCTGCTTCAATCAATGTCCTATTCCTTCTTTCAGCAACTCCATTTTGTTGAGGAGTTCTAGCAGCACTGAATTGTCTTTCTATTCCTTTCTTCTCACAAAAGTCATTCATCACTTGATTCTTGAATTCTGTGCCATTGTCACATCTTATCTTCTTGACTTTCAGGCTGACTTGATGTTCTACTTTGGTGATGAAAGAGATGAGCAGCTGACTTGTCTCATCTTTAGTGGCCAAGAAGTACACCCAAGTGTATCTAGTAAAGTCATCAGTGATGACAAGGCAATAGGACTTCTTGGCAATGCTCTTTACATTTGTAGGACCAAAGAGGTCCATGTGGAGCAAATGTAAAGGAGTAGTAATTGTGTTGATCTCCTTTGACTTGTGAGATGATTTATGTTGTTTTCCTTTCAAACAAGCTAAACAGTTATCATCCAAATTGAAATGTTTGTTTGGGAGACCTCTGACCAAGCTAGACTTCAACAATTGATTTATATTCTTCAGGTTCATGTGGCACATCCTTCTATGCCACAGAGTGGATTCATCTAAAGTAGCTTTTGAGAGAAAGCATGCTTCAGTTGCAGTTGGTTGTACCTTAGACATGTCAAAACAATAGACATTGTCTCTTCGTGGAGTTCTGAGTAGGATCATGCTTTCATCAATAACATATCCAGGCTTCATGATGATGCATTCAGAAGCAGTAAAAATAGTTGTGTGTTTCTCATCACAGACTTGAGAGACACTCAACAAGTTATATTGCAACTGTTGCACATAAAACACATCTTTGAAGCTAATTTTCCCATTGCTTACAGTTCCCTTTCCAGAAATTCTTCCTCCTTTTGAATTACCTCCAAAGGCAACATAGCCTCCATTGAACTTTTCAAAGTCCTGAAGACATGACATGTTGCCTGTCATGTGCCTGGAACAGCCACTATCTACATGCCAACTGCTCTCACTTTCATTTGTTGGCTGAACCTGCACATAAACAATAGGAGTTAGTTTCTGGTGGGAACCCAACCCAAAGCTGACTTGGGTTTGCCCATTTCATCAAAGTAACTCACCTTCCTTTGGACTAGTTTTGAGAAATCAGGTGGAGTAGGTGGTTGAGTTACTTTGACCTTTGGTTTCCATACTTGTTTAAAGGTTTTAGCTTTTTCAACTTTATCAGTATTAACATTCTTTGTTTTAACAGTAGGAACAGGTATTGTTTTAACTCTCTTTTGATGTGCAGTATTAATACTTGCAGTAGTAACATAGTTACTATTTGCAGTATTAACACCTGCAGTATTAACACTCTTTCGTTTAACAGTATTAATACGGGCAATATTAACACCATTATTCTTGACAGTATTAATACGTGCAGTATTAACACAAGATTGTTTAGCAGTATTTATCCTGTTTTTACTGATTTGGAAATTTGTTTTGTTAATACTGTGGCTGTTTGAGGCAGTATTAACAGAGTCCTTCTTTGCAGTATGAACTCCATTACTACTGTTCAAAGCAGATTTTCGAACAAGTGATGGTTTGTGTTGCTTAACTTTATGGTCAACCTTGCCTGTATACCCCAACCCCCTGTGCTGTTTTTGTGCTTCTTTCTTTTGATTTTCAGTGTTGTAATAACAAATTTTAGCATAATAGTTATTTTTTTCCATAAATAAAGCATGATTGAACTTGTTTCTTAGGAATTAGGCCTTTTTGAGTTTTCAACTGAGTTTGGTTTCTTTGATTTCCTCTTTTTCCTATGTGAATCCAAGTTTTAATCTTTTCTCTTTTACCATTTGTATAAGTACAACAATTGCAGTCACAATCCTTCTTTTTAGATGGTTCTTTTGAAACAGGACTTTGTGAATGTGTTTTTTTAACTTCTACTGGTTTAGGCACTGGTTCTTCTAACTCTAGATCACTTTCTTCATCAACATCCTCTATTAGAACTTTATCATAATTGATTGGATCAGCTATGAATGATTCTTTTGGAGGAGTTTGTGAGATGGGAATTCTAGGGGCTTTTAGAGTTGGAGGGATATAGTTTTGATTAAATGGTGGAGCCACCTCTTTATAACCTAATCCTGATTTGATTTTTCCATGGATGTTTTGATTTATTAGTTCATTAACAGATTTAGAAGCATGTTCTAATTTCCCTACATTTAATGCAACCTTATCTTTTTCCTCCAATAACTATTTAATTTCCTCCCTAGCATTAGTGAGTTTAACTAGTAGGTCATCTCTTTGCCATTCTACCAATTTAATCTTTTCATCATAACTTGACTCATTAATTTTGTAAGATTTAATTTGGTTTTCTAGATTGTCTATGCCTAAAGCGAATGACCTCCTTTGTTCTTCTAAAGATTTAACAGAATCACATAGTAATTGATTATGATTCCTGTATTTAAGTACAACCTCCTTACATTCAGAAGAACACAGTTTGGAAGTTACCTCAGCCATGAGTGATGAAGTTTCAGTATCCTTTAATGATGAGTCAATTGCCATTAGAGATTGTAAGAGAATATCATCTTGAGTAGATTCTTGATCATCTTCATTCCAGTCATATCCAAGAACATCATCGTCAATTGCTGTAGTAACCAGGTCAGTATACACGAGCTCCGTAGAAACAACATCGTCCGTAGAAACAACATCTTCCGTAGAAACAACATCGTCCGTAGAAACAACATCGTCCGCATTCATTACTACTGCTATGCATGCATGGTGAACAGTAATAATATTTTCAGTAGAAACCAAGCCATCACAAGAAATTAATGCTCTGTTTTGACTAGTTTCTTCTGCTAAGTCATTCCAATCATATCCAAATACATCTTGTGAAACAAGTGCACTTGGATTGTTGTCTTGTGTGTTTCTAGAGTTGTTGGATTTAGACTTGTTTTTGCATTCCCTGGCGAAGTGCCCTGGTTCATTGCATTCATAACACTTCACCTTGCTTTTATCAAAAGCAATCCTTTCGTTGTTCCTTGGATTAAATCTTCTTCTGATTCTGTTCACAAACCTCCTAGCACGTAAAGCTAACATGGCTGCTTGCCACTTCAGATCCATCTCCTCCCAGGTCATCTTGATGGATTTGTTTCAGATCATCATTAGTAAGACTTGAACTTTGGGAGATGAATGCTTCAAAAGATAATTCTTCTCCAACGTCATGTTTAGTTGCTTCAGAGGATGTGATTACAGCAGTATTAACATTGTTAATACTGTGATTACTGCTGCGAGGTTTATTTGCTTCAACTTCTGATTCAAATACTCTCAGATTCATTGTAGAGATCATCAAGTTCCATCTCTTCCAGTTTGTCTCCTTTTCTATATGAGACAGTGTAGATTACCCATTCAGCACCTAATGCTCTTATGAACTTTCGGTTGATGTCATCTTTATCATACTTTACTCCTGCACTTATCAATTCTCCTGTAAGCTTCTTGTATCTGTCAACGTCTGAGTCATTCTTTCTTCTTTCAAAGAATTGAAATTTTGCTTGAGAAGAGCTTTCTTATTTTTCTTTGTATTTTTTGTGCCACTGAATCTCTTCTCTAAAGCTTCCCACAATGACTTGGCATCTTGATATTCTTCAAATTGCGATTGGTATTCATTAGGAATGGAAATTAAAAGAATACTAAGGGCTTTAATCGCCGTTTGTTTTTCTCTTCTCTCCAGATCAGTCAATGGAGGACGAGTAACAACACCAGGTTGGCCATCAGCTGCAAAGTTGG
>CAJVGC010000060.1:15802728-15877031 GCA_910822075.1 Senecio squalidus | reverse complement strand
CCAAAAATATTATTTTTGGGTCCCGAAGAACATAACTTAAAACTATTAGAAATAACAATAGGTAACTATTTTTAGATTTTGAATGACTCAAGTAGAATATACAAACTATTACATGTAGGTGTTTCAAGTTTATTATGATAATTAATAGGGACGAGAATTAAGATTAATTCGTTTTATGACCGATCGAACCATAAAACCTTATTTCATAATTCCTTTTAAGGGTCGAATCATGAACTATTACAAACAACATATATATTACGCGATGATTAAGTAACTATCATCAACCGTTTCGTTAATAAAATGTAACCCCACACTAATTTTTTATCGTCGCTGAATCACGCGGGTTCTATACTTAGTAAGAGGAGATGTCCCAATAACTTTTTTAAAAGATTACTGCTAAATGTGACAACATATTCAAATTTAACAGTAAGGTTCTATCAAGGTTAGTGTCACATGTAATTTGTTTTTGTATCATTTATTTAAAAGAGATATAGGGATTTATGTGGGGATATAGTGGGTCTATTATCTTTTTCGTTTGCTTTTTCAGTAGTTGTGCCTTTTTGACTTTAATTTCAGAAATCCTTTTTAATAATTAAATAACACAAATATTCATAATAAATTATACATTTATCTTTTAAACAATATTTTATATTATTAATTTTATATGTGGTCTTCAATTCAAATCGACCTAATAAACATGAACATAAAGGTATCGAATGGTGTAATACGTATTATACGTGGTCTTTATTTTAGATTTTTGTTTTTTTTTTCACTACTCTCAATAGTCTAGTCAATAAATCATACACAAGGCTATTACATTTTAATTTTATTTTTCTGTTTATTATAGATCTCTGATAATAGATTAATAAGGTTAAATCAATTGATTACGATACGGAATCTTGATAATCTATTGATACACAATATGAATAACAGTAAATAATAGCAACACGATCAGTACCAATAAACTCTGAATATTTGTATTAGAATGAATCGCTCAAACAATAATACAATCGATATTCACAGAGTTTCTCCCAAAAGTCTCACGAAGTCTTACCCTGAACATGTTATCCCTTTATATAAGACAACATTTTCGCCACTAAAGGGCTCTATGGGCCTCACGAACATACATTTTCGTGAGTTACCCAAACACACTTCTAAGCCCACGAACATACATGTTCGTGGGATATAAACTATAAACTATTACGAATACAATTAAACGATAATTCTAAAACAACTGTCATATACTATTTGCACTAACAAACTCCCCCTTGACTGTTGCTTCTAGACATTTCGGAAAATTTCGCTATCCGTATGTACTCCAAGATTAACGCATCCTGTCACTGTCCTCTGACAATCTCTTCCGATGTCTGCCCAATCGTCTCTTGCGTATATCTTGTTCTTGGGTAGAATCTTCAAGTCTTTCTCAGAAACATTTGTTAACTAAGTCGGATAAAAAAACTCGAACAATCTCGCTCATCCCATCTTCAACCTCATTATTTTTCATGTACATTACTGCTTCTACCGTTTCAGTATCCACAGCCCACATGTAAAGATTCCGAAGTATGTCTTTCCCGAAATTTTTCAACGGAATCTTCAATAAACTTGCAATGGGTGGATACACAGTTATGGTAGCAGGCTTTCCCGTTACACTATCAATCTTCTTCTTATTAATAAGAAATCTTCCTTTTGCTGGACTTAGCTCCACAAAGTTCTTCATTCCGAATGATATTCTCTAACCAATTCGCCCAAGGATCATTGTCTCTGTTGATCAACCTTAGACTTGCCAAATCCTTTAACTCGGACTTCGGGAATGAGTTGAAGCTTCGCTTTTGCTTCGGTATATACTGAAACCCATCAAATCTTTTAATGATAAACAATGTAAGCTCATTATCATACATCCAGCTAATGATTCCACGCTTTGTTTGTCAATCAGAACTTTTAGTGTAAAAGTTCTGAATCATCTTTTCTTATTTTTCCATTTCATATGCTTTGGGTCTAAACCATCCCTGTCTCTCTTCTAAGCTTGGTCTTCGACATTCTGCTTCAACTCCAGCATCACGAACAACTTCAATATTTACGACCTTTTCGACCTCGTCTTGAACGGTAAATCCTTCAAATGGAGCAGGAACATAAATCATGTCAACACACTCATCATTATCATCATAATTCCGTGTTGTATCAACCTCCCTATCTCTTCAGCTTCGGGTTCTTCCAAGTCATCATAAGTCTTTTTTCTAGTCGAAGGACCTCCTCAAAATGACTCCCCCAGATATGGTGCTTGAGTCTGACCCGGTCGGTTGACAACTAAAGCTTGAGAAGATCCAGCTAGCTCCTTTTCGCGTTGAGTGTTGAGATCTTCTTGATCATCTTCACGCCTAACATATCGTAACTGATCATCCCGACAAGTATCCTCCCCCTGAGTTTTTGGACGCTTCGAAAGATCCTAGACTTGAGCTTCAAGATCATATATGCGCTTCGACTTTTCTTCATCAGATTTCTTCAATTCTGCAACCTCCGTAAAAAGCTGCAAAACAAGAACATGTAATTATGAAAGAGTGGGGTTAGAAGATAAATCAATTGTTAGTCGTTTCCTCGGACGATGAATCAAATATGATGTAGAAGACTCGGAAACATCTTGATCAGAAAGTGGTCTTTTACTTGAACTGAGACCGACAACAACATTGACAGGCTGAAACTGAGAAGTAACAGCGTGTGGTGACAACAAACGTCTCAGAAACCACAAGCACCTTAGTGTTTTGACTCCCCGATGGAGTCCCAGCATACTGCTTAACTGGAACCAACATATCATCCAGAGGAGAATCAGCCATGACATTCTGGTCATAGACAAAAGCATCAATATCTGCCAAATCATTAAGTTGCGGAAATAAACCGGCAACTAACTCATCAATCACCGCATTATCAACCCCTGGTTGATTTTCAGCAAACTGTAGAACATCGGCGACAAGAGCATAAGGATCATCAGCAGGAGCCTCATCCTGAAGAGTAGGTGGAAATGGTGGAGGCGGAACCAACACTTCAGGCACGTATCCTTCAATAACCGGATTATCCTCATGAACAACATTGTCAGCCGGGGGTACATAATTAGCATCCAAAAGTGCCCCAAATAATTTTGTTGGCTGAGGTTGATCCTCACCGGCGGTTCATGGATGATGCTTCAGACACGACTGAAAAACCTTCTTGTCCAACCCCTGATTCGGTAAGTCTGGTAGAAAGTGCTGAATGATGATCATTACGAATCGAGAATATAAGAGAAAGTTCTTCGGGTGATCTATCTCATTGGCGAACTGAGAGAAGATATAACGAGCAAATGGATAAGATCTGTTATATGCCAAAGAAATAATCATCGAGACCAACTGATAATCCAACGTATCATGTCCGGTCTTTGTATTCTTGAATACCGAGAAAATGACGTGGAAAAGATATCGCCACTGACCAAACACTTTGCCTTTGCCATATTAAGAAACAGGCAGTGGGCTAGTGTATCCCATGCGTCTTAGAGCGCCAGATGTGTACTGTGGACCAAACGCTAGAACTCCCTGTTCCTGATCAGTTGTGCCAAGATGAAAAATGTTGCGCAAACGGTTCACATTAAGCGTAAATTCTTGTCCATTAACTGTTGTTGTCAAACCGTTTCGGCGTTCTCCCGATGGACGAGCTCGACTTGTTGCAACGTATCCCAAGTTTGCATGGTACACACTTATCCTCATATGCAAACCTTTTCAAAGGTACTCCAGTTACTAACTCATTCTTCGTTATCTCATTCATCTTACGAAAGTGTATATGTGCCATCTTCCTATGCCAGATCATTGCTTCTTCACTCGTTGATTTAGACAATAAACATGTGGACTCCAAGTTACAATTTGTGTTGTTTATATCCAGAACATAAGTATTCTTTTTTCTTGGTGCCCTCATCAGTATATAAGGTCTTCAGGAATCTCAATACCCGATTTCAGAATTAAAACCTCTTTCTTTGTGAAGTGAACAGGATTATCATTATTGCCAAACGGGCCGTGTGACCCGCAAAAGAGTGGCAAATGGGTAGAAATCGGTTAATGGGAAGATATAACAATTTTATGCAATGTGTTTTGTATAATGAGTATAATGTAGATAATAGTTTGAAAAGCTTTTATGTGTATTAAAATGCTTAACGGGTCAAAAGACCCAAAAAGTGGCAAGATGGGTAGAGGTTGTCAATAAAACTAATTCAAATGCTTATTAAAACAAATCTATCAATGAAGAATCAAACATCGAATAAATTGAATAGATTAAATTAATAAAGAATTGGTTTTACATATATATCATAAAACATTAATCAATCAAGACGAGTGAGTTTTGCAACTCTTTATTCCGGTTAATGTTTATAATTATAAAAATTAATCTTTTTTAACTCTATATTGCAAGTATATGAAAGTGAGATACATTGATTAATGTTGCATTAAACCTACATAGTTGAGTACAATGTTTAATTAATATATAGATGAATAATTTAAGTATTAAAATCATTTAGATATTATTAATTTATTATTTTGGATATATATGAGAATTTTTAATGTTTTGAAATGATATTAACGTAATTTTGATTTTTATAAGGATACTGAAGTAATATTGAAGTTTTGTAAGGACGTGGATGTAATTCTCCCAAATAAAAAATATCAAAACTATCAATTACAAAATATTTGATTTTATAATTTTAAACATTTACTTTTCCGAAATCACCTATCCTTAGTTTATATATACACCCGCAAAAGGTAAATAACATGGCTAACCAATTAGCTGACAATGTTACTATAATTAATGTGACAAACATATAAAATTAATAATATATAATGTTGTTTAAAATATAAAGGAATATTGTTACTAGTAATATTTATATTATTTAATTATTAAAAACATTTCTAAAATTAGGTTAAAAAGACACAATTTAAAGAAAAAGAAAAAGAAAAAACAGTAAACCCACAGTGAACCCACACAAATCCCTATATATCTCTTTCAAATAAGTATCTCTACTATTATATAAATTATTTAATATCTTTTCTACTATTTAATTTTAAGAGTTTTAGCATTTAATATTTTACTTTTTAACCCTATAAAATCAAAATAATTAAAATACTATCTATCTTTTATTATTCTTTCCAAATTTTTATTTTAAAACAATCACACAATAGATACAAAATTTAAACCAAAAGAAAAAATCAATAATATTGTTTGTTACACATAATGTTTCTCAAATTAAATTTTTTTAATATTTGAGCCTTTTGAATTCAATAACACGTTTAAATTTTTAGTTTGTTTATTTTAGGAAAAGGTAAATATTTTATATTACTTTTTACATGTTTTTTTTTTTCAAATAATGTTGGTTTATTGTTTAAGTTTGCTTCGAAATGATATAATATCGATTTCTATGCAAATTAATAAGTAAATACAATAATAGTTCAATCTCGATTTTTTGACAAATTGTGATTTTCATCTCAATTTTCCAATGATTTTAGTAAAATACAACCGATGAAACCCAATAAGTAAATAAATATTTCTAATATTTTAAATGAAAAAAGTAGAAAATTAAAGAAAAATATAAAATAAAATTTCAAAAGGTTAATTTTTCTATAAAACTAAAGAACCAATCAAATAATGATTGTTTCAAAACTTTGAGATTAGGTTACCGTTAGCAAAAGACTACCGACTTTTTGTGACATTTGAAATCATGATTGGACATGTAATTTGAGAATGTGGACATAAATAATTTACATATATGTGAACCAAAAATTAACGGTAGATTAAACTTGACAAAACTATAAAATAGTTAAAACATGCAACTAAAAATTTAAAAACGAAATTGAGTTTTTATGAAAAACATGTATTAATTTCAATTGCGTAAACGAGCTTAATAAGTCAAATGTCCCGAAAACAAACTAAATTTCGTACGACCCAAACCAAAAATATTTATTTTTGGGTCCCGAAGAACATAACTTAAAACTATTAGAAATAACAATAGGTAACTATTTTTAGATTTTGAATGACTCAAGTAGAATATACAAACTATTACATGTAGGCGTTTCAAGTTTATTATGATAATTAATAGGGGACGAGAATTAAGAAATGATTACCATTTAATTCGTTTTATGACCGATCGAACCATAAAACCTTATTTCATAATTCCTTTTAAGGGTCGAATCATGAACTATTACAAACAACATATATATTACGCGATGATTAAGTAACTATCATCAACCGTTTCGTTAATAAAATGTAACCCCACACTAATTTTTTATCGTCGCTGAATCACGCGGGTTCTATACTTAGTAAGAGGAGATGTCACAATAACTTTTTTAAAAGATTACTGCTAAATGTGACAACATATTCAAATTTAACAGTAAGGTTCTATCAAGGTTAGTGTCACATGTAATTTGTTTTTGTATCATTTATTTAAAAGAGATATAGGGATTTATGTGGGGATATAGTGGGTCTATTATCTTTTTCGTTTGCTTTTTCAGTAGTTGTGACTTTTTAACTTTAATTTCAGAAATCCTTTTTAATAATTAAATAACACAAATATTCATAATAAATTATACATTTATCTTTTAAACAATATTTTATATTATTAATTTTATATGTGGTCTTCAATTCAAAATCGACCTAATAAACATGAACATAAAGGTATCGAATGGTGTAATACGTATTATACGTGGTCTTTATTTTAGATTTTTGTTTTTTTTTCACTACTCTCAATAGTCTAGTCAATAAATCATACACAAGGCTATTACATTTTAATTTTATTTTTCTGTTTATTATAGATCTCTGATAATAGATTAATAAGGTTAAATCAATTGATTACGATACGGAATCTTGATAATCTATTGATACACAATATGAATAACAGTAAATAATAGCAACACGATCAGTACCAATAAACTCTGAATATTTGTATTAGAATGAATCGCTCAAACAATAATACAATCGATATTCACAGAGTTTCTCCCAAAAGTCTCACGAAGTCTTACCCTGAACATGTTATCCCTTTATATAAGACAACATTTTCGCCACTAAAGGGCTCTATGGGCCTCACGAACATACATGTTCGTGAGTTACCCAAACAGACTTCTAAGCCCACGAACATACATGTTCGTGGGATACAAACTATAAACTATTACGAATACAATTAAACGATAATTCTAAAACAACTGTCATATACTATTTGCACTAACAAACTCCCCCTTGACTGTTGCTTCTAGACATTTCGCAAAATTTCGCTATCCGTATGTACTCCAAGATTAACGCATCCTGTCACTGTCCTCTGACAATCTCTTCCGATGTCTGCCCAATCGTCTCTTGCGTATATCTTGTTCTTGGGTAGAATCTTCAAGTCTTTCTCAGAAACATTTGTTAACTGAGTCGGATAAAAAAAACTCGAACAATCTCGCTCATCCCATCTTCAACCTCATTATTTTTCATGTACATTACTGCTTCTACCGTTTCAGTATCCACAGCCCACATGTAAAGATTCCGAAGTATGTCTTTCCCGAAATTTTTCAACGGAATCTTCAATAAACTTGCAATGGGTGGATACACAGTTATGGTAGCAGGCTTTCCCGTTACACTATCAATCTTCTTCTTATTAATAAGAAATCTTCCTTTTGCTGGACTTAGCTCCACAAAGTTCCCTGATCTACCTTCATTCCGAATGATATTCTCTAACCAATTCGCCCAAGGATCATTGTCTCTGTTGATCAACCTTAGACTTGCCAAATCCTTTAACTCGGACTTCGGGAATGAGTTGAAGCTTCGCTTTTGCTTCGGTATATACTGAAACCCATCAAATCTTTTAATGATAAACAATGTAAGCTCATTATCATACATCCAGCTAATGATTCCACGCTTTGGTTGTCAATCAGAACTTTTAGTGTAAAAGTTCTGAATCATCTTTTCTTATTTTTCCATTTCATATGCTTTGGGTCTAAACCATCCCTGTCTCTCTTCTAAGCTTGGTCTTCGACATTCTGCTTCAACTCCAGCATCACGAACAACTTCAATATTTACGACCTTTTCGACCTCGTCTTGAACGGTAAATCCTTCAAATGGAGCAGGAACATAAATCATGTCAACACCCTCATCATTATCATCATAATTCCGTGTTGTATCAACCTCCCTATCTCTTCAGCTTCGGGTTCTTCCAAGTCATCATAAGTCTTTTTTCTAGTCGAAGGACCTCCTCAAAATGACTCCCCCAGATATGGTGCTTGAGTCTGACCCGGTCGGTTGACAACTAAAGCTTGAGAAGATCCAGCTAGCTCCTTTTCGCGTTGAGTGTTGGGATCTTCTTGATCATCTTCACGCCTAACATATCGTAACTGATCATCCCGACAAGTATCCTCCCCCTGAGTTTTTGGACGCTTCGAAAGATCCTAGACTTGAGCTTCAAGATCATATATGCGCTTCGACTTTTCTTCATCAGATTTCTTCAATTCTGCAACCTCCGTAAAAAGCTGCAAAACAAGAACATGTAATTATGAAAGAGTGGGGTTAGAAGATAAATCAATTGTTAGTCGTTTCCTCGGACGATGAATCAAATATGATGTAGAAGACTCGGAAACATCTTGATCAGAAAGTGGTCTTTTACTTGAACTGAGACCGACAACAACATTGACAGGCTGAAACTGAGAAGTAACAGCGTCATATACTTCCATATCCACACGCACTTCCTCAGCGTTAGCTGGCAGCTCCTCAGTACGCTCTACACCGGTGGTGACAACAAACGTCTCAGAAACCACAAGCACCTTAGTGTTTTGACTCCCCGATGGAGTCCCAGCGGACTGCTTAACTTGAACCAACATATCATCCAGAGGAGAATCAGCCATGACATTCTGGTCATAGACAAAAGCATCAATATCTGCCAAATCATTAAGTTGCGGAAATAAACCGGCAACTAACTCATCAATCACCGCATTATCAACCCCTGGTTGATTTTCAGCAAACTGTAGAACATCGGCGACAAGAGCATAAGGATCATCAGCAGGAGCCTCATCCTGAAGAGTAGGTGGAAATGGTGGAGGCGGAACCAACACTTCAGGCACGTATCCTTCAATAACCGGATTATCCTCATGAACAACATTGTCAGCCGGGGGTACATAATTAGCATCCAAAAGTGCCCCAAATAATGTTGTTGGCTGAGGTTGATCCTCACCGGCGGTTCATGGATGATGCTTCAGACACGACTGAAAAACCTTCTTGTCGACAACCCGGACACGAGCAACCAACCCCTGATTCGGTAAGTCTGGTAGAAAGTGCTGAATGATGATCATTACGAATCGAGAATATAAGAGAAAGTTCTTCGGGTGATCTATCTCATTGGCGAACTGAGAGAAGATATAACGAGCAAATGGATAAGATCTGTTATATGCCAAAGAAATAATCATCGAGACCAACTGATAATCCAACGTATCATGTCCGGTCTTTGTATTCTTGAATACCGAGAAAATGACGTGGAAAAGATATTGCCACTGACCAAACACTTTGCCTTTTCCATATTAAGAAACAGGCAGTGGGCTAGTGTATCCCATGCGTCTTAGAGCGCCAGATGTGTACTGTGGACCAAACGCTAGAACTCCCTGTTCCTGATCAGTTGTGCCAAGATGAAAAATGTTGCGCAAACGGTTCACAGTAAGCGTAAATTCTTGTCCATTAACTGTTGTTGTCAAACCGTTTCGGCGTTCTCCCGATGGACGAGCTCGACTTGTTGCAACGTATCCCAAGTTTGCATGGTACACACTTATCCTCATATGCAAACCTTTTCAAAGGTACTCCAGTTACTAACTCATTCTTCGTTATCTCATTCATCTTACGAAAGTGTATATGTGCCATCTTCCTATGCCAGATCATTGCTTCTTCACTCGTTGATTTAGACAATAAACATGTGGACTCCAAGTTACAATTTGTGTTGTTTATATCCAGAACATAAGTATCCTTTTTTCTTGGTGCCCTCATCAGTATATAAGGTCTTCAGGAATCTCAATACCCGATTTCAGAATTAAAACCTCTTTCTTTGTGAAGTGAACAGGATTATCATTATTGCCAAACGGGCCGTGTGACCCGCAAAAGAGTGGCAAATGGGTAGAAATCGGTTAATGGGAAGATATAACAATTTTATGCAATGTGTTTTGTATAATGAGTATAATGTAGATAATAGTTTGAAAAGCTTTTATGTGTATTAAAATGCTTAACGGGTCAAAAGACCCAAAAAGTGGCAAGATGGGTAGAGGTTTTCAAGCAAGTTAAGATTAAGAATTTTCAATTTAGAAAGATGTACAATGAATTTTTTAAATATATGTTTTTATGAGTTATTGAAAGACATAGTTGTGTTGGTTGTATAAATTCAGATTTGAAGGATAAAGGAAAAGGGAAGGAAACGAGAGGGTAGTGAACGTATTTCCGACATCAAGGTGAGTATACGAAGCTTATTTTTAATTTGTTATATGTTTATAACTGTGTATTAACACCTTTGGGGTTTGACAAGTATACTATCTCAATATATGATTAAGTTGTTAGCGGAAATAGGAACTAGAAGTGTCGTAAACTAACGTATAAGTGCAGGAAAACATCGAAAACGAAAATTAGCCATCTCACAGGCCTAACTGCGCCGCACCTGAGCCCTGGTGCGCCGCAGTTGGCCCTCTGTGGGTATGGTTGATTTTCAGTTGTCTTAGGTGCGCCGCAGTTGTTGTCAGCTGCGTTGCAGTAAATGTCTAGACCAATTTTTAGTGATTTCTAAAGTAGTTTAAGTGTGGGAATGATATCCTAAACCATTATTAAGTTAGAGATGAGTAGAAATGACATTTATATGTCGGAAAGAAGTAAAATCGACTTTCATTAGTCGGGAAGAAGTTGAATCAACTTTATATATATACCGCGAGGGTATGTATTTGACTTTTAATAGTCGTAAAGTGTTAGTGCAATATCTGTGACAGTTGTTCTAGATTAATTAAGTCTTTAGTAATAGTTTATTTGAGTCTGTAATGGCCCAATAGCATTGTATTGTTAAGTGGTCTATTTAGTCTGTTATGGGTGTTAATGGACTTTGCATAGTCCATGAGCTCATTAGTGGCCCAAGCCTGTGAACAAGTCTCTATATAAAGAGACATTGAGTTTAGGTTTAGGGTTAATGGTTAATGAATCAGAGACAGACTGAGGGAGAGAATTCCGTGAAAGGTTATTTATTGTAATTGAGTGATTCAATTAATAAAATAGTCAGAATTCGGGTATTTCGTGTTTTGTGTTTATTGCTACTATTCGATTATTACTTGTATGATTTACTGATTACGAGATTCCGCCTCGTGATTAGTTTGGTTTAATCCTGTAGATCGGACCACTGGGACCTACAATTGGTATCAGAGCAAACGCATTGTTTGCTCTCTATCGAGATTTGGTTCAGGATTAAATATCAGGTTTTAATCGATTTTGGGAATTAGGGTTCTTAATTTTTCTGGCGGCTGTTATTAAAAAATTAGGGCTTATTAACTTTAGGGTTTTTGGCGGCTAAACTTATTGAAAGATATTGTGTTCGTAAATTCTTGTTTGGCAGACTTTCGTGGTTTCTTTTTGGCTATTGGGCTTTTAAACCTATTGGGCCAAATTAGGGGATTAAGAAGCAACGGCATTAAAAGAAAAAAGAGGATAAGATAGTGGTAGTGGAAAAGATTAACAAAGAAAAGGGAGACAGCGACAATTAAAAGTCAACAGCGGCGATCAAAAACGAAGGCAGCGATTGAATTAAAAGAAAAAGGGGAGAAGACAAGGGACAGCGATCAAGAGAAAAATTAAAGCAGCAGCGATAAGAACGAAAAGGAAATTCATTATCTTCGTTTGAAAAAGGATTCATCATCTTCGTTTGAAAAAGGCTTCTTCATCTTCTATTTCATCTTCGTTGGTGGCGGCGATTACTCAGACACAACGATTATAAATTTGGGGACAAAGGCAGCTGCGGCGAACATCTACTCTACATCTTCGTCCGATCATCAATTTCGTTCCAATTTGATTCTTCAAGTTCGTGACAGGGGCAACGAACATCATGTTCGATTGGTTTGAAACAAGTTCGTGATTTCTTAATTTGATTACATGTTCGTGAGCAGACTGGTATCTTAAACAAGTTCGTGATCAGATTCGATTTGATTTTATTTTTGGCGATTTGGAGATGTTCGTTTGAATGATGTTCGTTTCGAGATTACAAGTTCGTGAAGGTAAATAGTTCGTCTCAAATTCACTTTCATCTTCGTGAAGTTTGTTTGACTGGCAGTGGATGTTCGTAGAGATGTTCGTTTTATTGATGTTCGTTCGCAATTGATGTTCGTTCGCACTTGATATCTTCGTTCTCGTGACCAGTAATTGGATTGCAATTGAGAGCCAGATTGTGAAAATTGGACTGGGCCTTTAAGTTAACTGATTGGGCCTGCGATTCTTATTAAATTGGGACTGCAACTTAAACTCAGTTTGGGCTTTCTACCAAATTGGGCCTATAACAGAATTGGACTTCTATATTGGACTGGATTCATTTATTTATTGAACTGATCTGGACTCGTTATCTTAGACTGATTTAGACTTGGTAATTTTGACTCGTTAATTTGGACTGAACCGCTTATTGGACTCGTTTATTGGACTTAAAATTAATTGGACTCATTACTTGGACTTAATTAATTTAACAAAAAATTTAAGAAATGTATTCTTTTACATGCGATAGTCCAAGTGATAAACCAAGTTTAAGCAGAGGAGCCATCCTTAAAAATGAATATGATGCATTCACATCTAATATTAACGAAGACTTTGAAGATACTGTCACCAGATACAGCGATCTCGTTGCAGAACTTCTCAGATATCGTATAAATCTTGGAGGGAAGGTAATAGAGAGATTTTTGGAGGCTTTGCCTAAGTATTGGGAGGCATGGATAAAATTGATAAAAGATGAACTCGCTATCAATATCGATATGTATGGTTGCACACAATTAAATCTGGGAAAGGTGATCGAAAGATTGAGAGGATATAGGTCAGCACTCATGGCATCTATTGAGGAATTTCACAGTGAAGCCAGCAGTACTGCAGGTGATTCTAGTACTACAAGTGAAATGAGCTCGAATGAAGAGAATTTTCTAAATATTGAAGATACTAAACATGAATTAAAGGTTTGTTGTTGTACGTTGGACCTATCATTGCAAAGATGGTCGACCTTAAAACCGAGAAGTCAAAGGTACTTCTTGATCTTCAATCCGTAAAAGAATTATGCAAATCTTTTACAAGTTTAACTCTTCAAAACGAGAAGTTGACAAATTTAGTCTCAACCTTGGAATCTCAGCAAACTGAACTTGAGCAAAACATATCAACACAAACTTATCAAAAAGATGATTTTGCAAAGAAATATTATCGAAACGAAAAGGACAGAATGGAACTTTTGTCAAATGTTGGTGTTTTAACACATAAAATTGACACATTATATGAATGTCTTGAAAACGAAAAGAAGAGTTACGCTGAGAAGGTCCAAGAATTAAATAATTGTGAAATCAGATTAACCGAGCAGGAAAGGAAAATCGAACAGTTTCGCACTTCTTCTAGTACTTTAAATTCTATCTTGAGTCGTCAAAGGCCAACTGGAAATCGCACTGGTTTGGGATACAATGAAACACCTCCACCTTTTAATCACAACTACAGTTTTCTTAAATCTGAATGTGAAGTGAAGGAAAACAGTGTTGACTCTTCCTATGAATCTACATCTACAAGGGATGTTCAGACTGAGTCAAGTGTTTCGGAAACGACAATGAGTACATTAGCTGAAAACTCAAAACCCAAACAGCCTATGGATGACTTGAAGTGTTTTAAATGCCGTGAACATGGTCACGTAGCCTCGGTATGTCCAAAGAAGAAGCAAAAGCAAGCCAACAGATCGCCTTCTCCGAAGAAAGAGCAAGCTAGCAGATCGTCTTCACCGAAGACTAAACAAATGGCTCGTTCACATTCACCTGTACGGAAACAGGTGCAGCCTGTTCGACAATCAATGGCTCGATCATATTCTCCTGTACGGAAACAGGTGCCTCAGAAGTGGATTAAGAAACAGGAACACACGGGTGTTTATAATGATCGTTCATTTCAACCGCGTCCATTTCGACTGTCTTTTAGAACCTCTACTCCATACTGCCCGAGTCAGAGAGTAAATTCATTCTATCACCAATCGAGATCTTATTGTCCACCGAGGAACCACCTGAATTCTAAAGTTCAAGCTACTGTTACTACAGATGATGGTTTCTTCAAGGAATTTGTCTACGTGAACGAAAGAGGACAATCCAGACGTGTTATGGCATGGGTTCCCCACCATAATTGATTATTGCTAGCTTAGCTGAAAATTTTTGTAATTTTGTATATTTGTCTTTATGAAAATTAGAATCGACATGAAAAACTCAAAATTTTGTGTCGATATCTTAAAAAAAAAAAAAAAAAAAAAAAAATTAGAATCGAAATGAAAAGTTCAAAATTTCGTGTCGATATCTTATAAAAAAAAAAAAAAATTTTACTAACGTTTGTTTGCAGGTTATGAAGCGCGTACGAAACTCTACTCTTGAAAACTGCTGTTTGAGACGTTGTTCATCGTCAGACAGCTCAGGGGGAGTTTTGTTGTCATTTATGGAAGCTCGAAGAATACAAGCAAAAGTGATGAACTTAGTTGAGTCAACTCGTGATAAAGACTTTGATAAAGAACGAAGTTCACAACAACAAAGGGAGCTGCCTAACTCTTCACAAGCATTAACGGAGAAGACTAACTCTTTGAAAGCGTGAACGGAGAAGACTGAATCTTCACAAGCTTAAACGGAGAAGACTGAATTATTGCAACAATTCAGGGGGAGTTATTCAAGACAATGATGAGTTAGAAGAACCTGCAAAGACCATAAGGAGTACAAGACTATAAAGACGTTGAGCGTATAACGGAATCTAGAAGCAACAGTCAAGGGGGAGTTTGTTAGTGCAATATCTGTGACAGTTGTTCTAGATTAATTAAGTCTTTAGTAATAGTTTATTTGAGTCTGTAATGGCCCAATAGCATTGTATTGTTAAGTGGGCTATTTAGTCTGTTATGGGTGTTAATGGACTTTGCATAGTCCATGAGCTCATTAGTGGCCCAAGCCTGTGAACATGTCTCTATATAAAGAGACATTGAGTTTAGGTTTGGGGTTAATGGTTAATGAATCAGAGACAGACTGAGGGAGAGAATTCTGTGAAAGGCTATTTATTGTAATTGAGTGATTCAATTAATAAAATAGTCAGAATTCGGGTATTTCGTGTTTTGTGTTTATTGCTACTATTCGATTATTACTTGTATGATTTACTGATTACGAGATTCCGCCTCGTGATTAGTTTGGTTTAATCCTGTAGATCGGACCACTGGGACCTACATAAAGAAGTAAGAACCAACTCTATATAGTTGGAAGAAGAGAATGATAAGACTTTAATTAGTCTTGGAAGATTCTTAATCAACGAGTAAGTATACTCACTTGCTCAACGCTAATGTATTTTGTTGATTTTATGTTCGAAGGTAAAGAAACTCTTAATTGCAAGACAAGCACAAGAAGAAGGGATGGGGACCTTGATATGAAAACTAAACATTTTGTATTGAGCTTCCGCTCAAGATGTTTATAAATGTTCTTTTGGATAAAGTAAAACAATGACTTTTTATTTCCGTTAAGTGATGTTGTAGAAATATATATATATATATATATATATATATATATATATATATATATATATATATATATATATATATATATATATATATATATATATATATATATATATATATATATATATATATATATTTTTATAAAATTGGTGTGTTTTAGTCCGAGTGTTACAAGTTGGTATCAGAGCCTTGGCTTGTGTGAGTCGAGTATCTCAGTTGATACTTGAACCCAAGCTGAGGCTTTGTAAAGGGAAGAAGCTTGCCTTGCGGAAGAGATAAGAGTAAGAAAAATTAATTGTTAAGAAAGAATAGAATTCCTTAGTCTAAAATATACATTGATAGTATTGGGTGTACCAGAGTTAATATGTTTAAAATTAACGTCTGGCCAACGATAATTTTGAACATGTTATGTATATCCGATATGATCGAAGTATATTAAGGACAAGGGACAAAGAAAGTTAGAAAGTATGTATATGACGTATAAACTATAATTGTGTATAGATTATATTTAATTTCAGTTGGTAGAAATGAATGAAGAAAGCAGTCATCATGATGATGGTGAGAAAGAAGTAGATATTCAAACGATAGTGGCTAAGGAGATTAGCCAAGCCTTTGAGGAAGCAATACCGTTTACTATCAAACGGGTTGGACACGATGTTATAGAAGTTATTGATGAAAAGATAGACCGCGTGCTTGCGGAAAAAGAACTAAAGCAAAAAGATAAGGAAGATTCGGAAGGTGAAGATGCTTATTTTGATTATCAAGAAGAATTGACTGAAAATTACAAGAAGGGGTGTACATATAAAGATTTTGCAAGTTGTAATCCGCCCATGTTTCTTGGGGAAGTTGAACCAATTATTAGTATGCGATGGATTATGGAGGTAGAAGGTGCGTTTCTAACATGCAAGTGTGCGGATAGAGATAAAGTTATTTATGCGGCAAATTTACTTCGCAATCAAGCTAAGAGTTGGTGGGAGTCAATAGTAAGATTGTTTCCAGCTTATGGAACTTGGGAGGATTTCAAGAAAAGATTTATGGAGTATTTTTGTCCACCTTCGGCAGTGAAAAAAATCACTCGTGAGTTTTTGGCTTTACATCAAGGAAGCAAGACGGTGAATGAACTAACAAATGAATTTCTGGATAGAGCGGGTTTTTGTCCAGAATATGTGATGAGTGAGAGGATGAAAATGGACCGTTACATGCGTTGTTTGAATCAAGACATTAGAGAGCACGTTTCAACTTATAATCCTCGGACTTTTGAGGATATGGTTGAGGTGGCAAGGAGAAGGGAATTGGAAATCTTAAACAGAGATGAGGAAGAGAAGAGGAAACGTAAAGTAGAACATGTGCAAGAACCGTTTAAAAGACAAAGATTTGAAAAGAAGGGCAAGAGTTCGGGAAGAAGATTTGAAAGAAAGGAGTCGTCGAGGAACGACTATGGTTGTAAAAAATGCGGTAAGAATCATTTTGGAGAATGCAAGTTTGGTCAGACGGGTTGTTATACATGTGGAAAGTCGGGCCACATTAGTAGTGAATGTCCTAATCCGATAAGGATATGTTATTATTGTAAAGATCCGGGACATTTTAAAAATGAGTGCCCAAAATTGCCGCAAAATCAGAATTTGTTGATGGGACCAAAAGCTCCTTTGTTACTAGAAGGAGGGAGCAGCGGGAAGAAAGCCGGAGAACCTAAAGGTCAAAGTCGTGCCTTTCAAATCACTTTCGTAGAAGCAAAAGAATCAACTGATGTGGTTTTAGGTATTTTTATTATAAATTCTCAACCTGCTTATGTGTTGTTTGATTCGGGGGCGAATAGATCTTTTGTATCAACTAATTTTTGTAAGAAGTTTTTTAAGCCCCTTAGTAAGTTAGAATATCCTTTAGAAGTAGAAGTGGCGGATAATAGAATTGTTCTTGTGTCGGATGTTTATCATGATAATCAATTAGAGATAGAGTCAACAAAATTTACGATAGATTTGATTCCAATGGTGATGGGAGAGTTTGATGTTGTAATTGGTATGGATTGGTTAGAGAAGAATAATGCGATAATTTTATGTAAGATCAAAATCATTAAAGTCACTGATTTAAAAGGAAAAGAAGTTATTATTTATGGAGAGAAAAAGAGTGGAGAAATTTCAGTTTGTTCTTTGATGAAAGCACGAAGGTATATATCCCGAGGTTGTCACGCATACCTTGCATATGTAATAGATAACCAGAAAGATAAGAAAGATCTAGAAAAAGTAGATGTGGTCAATGAATATGTAGATGTATTTCCTGAAGATCTTACGGGTTTACCACCGGAAAGAGAAGTAGAGTTTAGAATAGAATTGATTCCCGGTGCCTCCCCTGTAGCGAAGGCTCCATATAGATTAGCTCCGGCCGAAATGAAAGAATTAATGAGTCAATTACAACAATTATTGGATAATGGTTTCATTCGTCCCAGTTCTTCTCCTTGGGTTGCACCGATTTTATTCATGAAAAAGAAATACGGTAGTATGCGTATGTGTATAGATTATCGAGAACTCAACAAGTTGACAGTCAAAAATAGGTACCCGTTACCCAGAATAGATGATTTGTTCGATCAGTTGCAAGGGGCGAGATTCTTTTCAAAGATAGATTTATCTAAAAATTAGGAAAGACTTGTCGGAAATCGCCACTTGGCTTGGTCCGACCAAGAAAGGCATGGGAATCTTTGGGCATTGCTTGGGTCGAGTGAAGTAAAGACGAGTTTACCATCAGTTGAAAGTAAAAGAGGAAGATGTACCGAAAACAGCTTTTCGCACAAGGTATGGCCACTATGAATTTTTGGTTATGCCTTTTGGTCTAACAAATGCACCTGCAGCGTTTATGGATTTGATGAATAGAGTTTGTAAACCAATGTTAGATAAATCCGTTATAGTTTTTATCGATGACATTTTAATATATTCAAAGAGTAAAGAAGAGCATGCGGATCATTTGCGACAGTTGTTTGAGATTCTTAGACAACAAAGATTGTATGCAAAATTTTCTAAATGTGAATTTTGGTTAGAAGAAGTTCAATTTCTAGGTCATGTAGTAAATGCAGAAGGTATAAAGATAGATCCGGCGAAAATTGAAGCGATTACCAACTGGAATTCTCCGAAAAATGTGAAAGAAATCCGTAGTTTTCTTGGTCTTGCGGGGTATTACCGAAGATTTATTCAAGATTTTTCCAAAATAGCTTCAAGTTTAACCGAATTGACTAGAAAGAATAAGAAGTTTGAATGGAAAGAAAAACAAGAAGAAGCGTTTCAGACTTTAAAGAAGAAACTAAGTGAAGCACCGGTATTAGTTTTGCCGGATGGAACGAGAGATTTGGTTGCTTATAGTGATGCTTCTTACACCGGCTTAGGGTGTGTTTTAATGCAACATGGAAGAGTTACTGCTTACGCTTTGAGACAATTAAAAGAAAATGAAAGAAGTACCCGGTGCGGGATTTGGAGTTAGCGGCGGTTGTGTTTGCTCTAAAGATATGGAGGCATTATCTCTATGGTGAAAGATGTATGATTTATACGGATCACAAGAGCTTGGAATATTTCTTCACTCAAAATGATCTTAGTATGAGACAACGTAGATGGCTAGAGTTGGTGAAGGATTATGATTGCGATATTCGTTATCATCCCGGGAAAGCAAATGTTGTTGCGGATGAGTTAAGTAGAAAGAGTTCACAACCGGAAATGAAACTTCACTCTTTAGCCTTAATATTAAGGCAAGTTTCTTTGACTCGGTTAAAGTGGCTCAATCGGAAGCAATTAAGGAAGAAAATTGAAAAAGAGAAAGTATTTTCGGTCAAGTGCAAAATTTGACAGATGATAGCCGAGGTTTAAAGACTAGATTTGGAAGAGTTTGGATTCCTAATACGTCGGATTGTAAGAAGATTTTATTAGACGGAGCTCATAAGTCAAAATATTCTATTCATCCCAGTAATACAAAAATGTATAGATATTTTAAAGAAGACTATTGGTGGCCGGGTATGAAAAGGGATATAGTGAATTATGTAGAAAAATGTTTAACGTGTTTGCAAGTTAAAGCGGAGCACCAAAAGCCCTATGGAAAGATGCAACCGTTAGAGATACCGGTTTGGAAATGGGAAAATATCACCATGGATTTAGTGACGAAATTACCAAAATCTAGAAGAAAGAATGACGCCATTTGGGTAATTGTAGATAGATTAACTAAGAGTGCTCATTTCTTACCGATCAAGGAAGCTATTTTTTCGGAGAAGATGGCGGAAATGTTTTTGAAAGAAATTGTAGTAAGGCATGGAGTTCCGATTTTGATAGTATCGGATAGGGATACTCGCTTTCCTTCTCATTTTTGGAGGGGTTTTCAAGAAGAGTTAGGGGTGAAACTTAATATTAGCACGACTTACCACCCTCAAACCGACGGGCAAAGTGAAAGAACTATTCAAACGTTGGTTGATTTACTTCGTGCATGTGTAATAGACTTTGGGGGTAATTGGGATGACCATTTTCCATTAGTAGAATTTTCGTACAACAATAGCTATCAAGCAAGTATAGATTGTGCACCTTACACTATGTTGTATGGAAGGAAGTGTAGAACACCTATATGTTGGGGTGAAATT
This sequence comes from Senecio squalidus, assembly GCA_910822075.1. Classification (NCBI taxonomy): domain Eukaryota; kingdom Viridiplantae; phylum Streptophyta; class Magnoliopsida; order Asterales; family Asteraceae; genus Senecio; species Senecio squalidus. The sequence goes on along the minus strand of CAJVGC010000060.1, from coordinate 15,856,704 downwards.
GGTCAACGACAATTGGGCGAAAAAGAAATTGTGCAAATTACAACGGAAAAGATAGATCAAATTAAGTAAAGACTCAAAATAGCTCAAGATCGACAAAAGAGTTATGCCGATAAAAGACGAAGACCGATAGAATTTGAAGTTGGTGATTTTGTAATGTTAAAAGTTTCACCATGGAAAGGAGTAATTTGATTTAGGAAGAGAGGAAAGTTAAGCCCAAGATTTATTGGAACATTTAAGATTTTGGAAAGAATTGGGAAAGTTGCTTACCGATTAGAATTGCCCGAAATTTTAAGTAAGATTCATCCTACGTTCCATGTATCACACCTAAGGAAATGTCTTGCGGATGAAACATCTTTTGTTCCGCTAGATGACATAGAAATTGATGAAAAATTAAACTATGTTGAAGAATCGATTGCTATTCTCGATCGGAAGGTAAAACAACTTAGGAATCAACAAATCAATGTAGTTAAGGTTCAATGGAAGCATACAAGAGGATCGGATTTCACTTGGGAGCCGGAAAGTGAGATGAAGAAGTTTTATCCTAACTTGTTCGAAGAATAGATTTCGGGGACGAAATCTTTAGAAGGAGGGAAGATTTGTAACATCCAAGTTCTTAAAATTTAGAATAATTCGTAAGTGTTTACTTGTTTATTATAAATATGTTTTATATTTTAGTTTATTTTAGAAGTTTCAAATATAAAGGACTAGAATGGTAAGAAAAATAGTTAACTTTGGTTAGAAAGGATTTAAATTGTTAACTATGTTAGTTAATTAAGTAAGTTAAGCAAGTTTTGAACGTTGCGGGACTAAAGGGGTAATTATGAAATTTTGGGTAGGATTAGGATATGGAGGTGTCAATTGCAGAATTATAGTGTGTTTGTGTGTGTTCTTGAGAGCTATCAAAAGAGATTTTGTAAATTTACTCATATTGAAGCTTATTGTGGTGAAAATTCCTTTAAGGCTAAGGGTAGGGGCTTTAGAAAACCTAGCTTAAGTGGTATTTGGAGAAAGGAAGGTAAGTATATATACTTGATGTTATTTGATGAATTTGAGTTTGTATTATGTGTTATAACCATATTTAGATGTCTAATTGAAAAGTAGAAATGTTTAATTTGGTTGAATTAGGTTTCTGATTATTTGGGGATAATCATGGAAATTGAAGAAATTGTTAAATTGAGCTTTGGTTGTATATTAATTTGATGTTAGAATCATATGTTTTAGTTTCATGAATAAGATAGAGTGGTGATGTTGTAAAGTACTCAAGTTTGTATGCGGTTAAATTATATTATGATTATTCCCATTTGTATTGCCAAACGGGTCGTGTGACCCTCAAAAGAGTGGCAAATGGGTAGAAATCGGTTAATGGGAAGAAATAACAATTTTATGCAATGTGTATAATGAGTATAATGCAGATAATAGTTTGAAAAGCTTTTATGTGTATTAAAATGCTTAACGGGTCAAAAGACCCAAAAAGTGGCAAGATGGGTAGAGGTTCTCAAGCAAGTTAAGATTAAGAAATTTCAATTTAGAAAGATGTACAATGAAGTTTTTAAATATATGCTTTTATGAGTTATTGAAAGACATAGTTGTGTTGGTTGTATAAACTTAGATTTAAAGGATAAAGGAAAGGGGAAGGAAACGAGAGGGTAGTGAACGTATTTCCGACATCAAGGTGAGTATACGAAGCTTATTTTGAATTTGTTATATGTTTATAATTGTGTATTAACACCTTTGGGGTTTGACAAGTATACTATCTCAATATATGATTAAGTTGTTAGCCGAAATAGGAACTAGAAGTGCCGTAAACTAACGTGTAAGTGCAGGAAAACATCGAAAATGAAAATCAGCCATCTCACATGCCTAACTGCACCGCACCTGAGCCCTGGTGCGCCGCATTTGGCACTCCGTGGGTATGGTTGATTTTCAGTTGTCTTAGGTGCGCCGCAGTTGTTGTCAGCTGCGTTGCAGTGAATGTCTAGACCAGTTTTTAGTGATTTCTAAAGTAGTTTAAGTGTGGGAATGATATCCTAAACCATTACTAAGTTAGAGATGAGTAGAAATGACATTTATATGTCAGAAAGAAGTAGAATCGACTTTCATTAGTCGGGAAGAAGTAGAATCAACTTTATATATATATACCGCGAGGGTATGTATTTGACTTTTAATAGTCGTAAAGAAGTAAGAACCTACTCTATATAGTTGGAAGAAGAGAATGATAAGACTTTAATTAGTCTTGGAAGATTCTTAATCAACGACTAAGTATACCCACTAGCTTAACGCTAATGTATTTTGTTGATTTTATTTTTGTAGGTAAAAGGAACTCTTAATTGCAAGGCAAGCACAATAAGAAGGGATGGGGACCTTGATATGAAAACTAAACATTTTGTAATGAGCTTCCGCTCAAGATGTTTATAAATGTTCTTTTGGATAAAGTAAAACAATGACTTTTTATTTCCGTTAAGTTATGTAAAGGATTTAATAACACCGTTGATGTTGTAGAAATATATATATATATATATATATATATATATATATATATATATATATATATATATATATATATATATATATATATATATATATATATATATATGTAAAATTTGGTTTGTTTTAGTTCGAGTGTTACATCACCACACTCAGTGAATCGAAATGAAACAGGTCATGATGCGGAATCTCATGACCTGAGTTGGAATCAAAAGAAGAAACATGAAATCGAAATTGAAACTGAAATTGAAGTTGATAGAACAATATGCGCAACTGTTTAAGATTTCATTGATAGTGTGAACAGGTTTTGGATCGAGTTTGTTACATCAGACACCAACAAGCTCAACGAAACTCAAACTGAGTTCCGGGTTAAAAGACAACAAACTCTAACAACCTATCACACTATTTATAGACAAAATCTAAAACACTACGAACTAATTATTACAACATGTCATCATCTTAATTTCATCTCGGAGAGTTCACTTCAATTCGGAATCAAAGTCTTCAGCCTCCGAGTTGATATCTTTAATGTTGAATTGAGTTGACTTAAGTTATTCTTCATCTTATTTTCAGTTTGGAGGAGCTTCAGTCAGTTCGGAGTATCTGAACTGACATGTTCCCCGAACTGAAAACTTCACTTCGGATTATTCATGATTTTAGTTCGGAATCTCTACGAACTAAAATCATCTTTATTTAAACACACTCAGAAGACTCCATAGCTTCATCCAGTCAATTTCTTGGCCCAACAATATTCCTCCTGAATTTCATCTTTCATCAGATTGACATAAACTTCCCATCGTTTTGGCAAAGATTCAAGAAATCTTTCCCTTTTCTCGTCTTCTATATCTATTGCACGGTTTTCCAGTTGAGCTGGAATGTGATACAATCTATTAATCATATCCTCTAGTGTTTCTGTTGCAGTAGCTTTGAAAATAGCAAACTGTCGTTTCAACATATTTCCCTTATTTTTCTTTTGTTTAGCGATACCGGCATACTTTTTCCCGATTGCTTTCCGTAGTGCATATACATATTTATAAGTTCTGGTGAGATGCAACATCTTAGTGGGAAGGGACATTTTCAAACTTTCCTATGCTCTATTTTCAGAATCAAACACCTTCCTATGTTCAGCTGACAAGGTGTTGATTGGACTTTTCTGAACTTCTCCTTCTACTGTTACAGTTGGATGAACATACTCAGATTGAATACACAACCACATTTGGACATCGTTGTATCTACAGAAGGATTCAAACTTATCAATCCATTCATAATAGGTTGCGGCATTTAGCAGCTTGGGAGGTCTGTTTAACGATTTTGATTCCATTTTAGTTAAAATTAAGTCACGAACTTGGTCAAACTCTTGATTCACGAACTTGTATTAACGAACTGTCAAAACCAGCAAGTCAAGGAATTTGAGTACTTTAATCCACGAACTTGAATACTTTAATCCACGAACGAACTTGAATACTTTAATCCACGAACTTGAATACTTTAAATCCACGAACGAACTTGAAGGTCAACGAACTTATAGGTCAACAAACACAACGATGTTCGCCGAACATAAAGTCACGAACTTTAAAATCCACGAATTAATATTAAACCCTAATTTTGTTCATGAATCAAAATGCCTTCACAAACGGGGACGCCGACTGTGAAAATGTTTTTTTAAGAAAAACCCTAAAATCGAATTCTTCTTGGTTAGTCGTACCTTCAATTCAAAATTCATAATTCACAGTAATTCTCAATTGTGTTGATTTAACCTTGAACCAAATCTCAATAGAGAGCAAACGATGCATTTGCTCTGATACCAATTATAGGTCCCCGATAACAGATCAACAAGGTTAAATCAATTGATTATGATGCAGAATCTTGAATAATCAATTGATACACAATATAAATAACAGTAAATAATAGTAACACGATCAATACCAATAAACTCTGAATATTTGTATTAGAATGAATCGCTCAAACAATAATACAATCGATATTCACAGAGGTTCTCCCAAAAGTCTCACGAAGTCTTACCCTAAACCTGAACATGTTATGCCTTTATATAGGACAACATGTTCGCCAATAAAGGAGTCTATTGGCCTCACGAACATACATGTTCATGAGTTACCCAAACAGACTTCTAAGCCCACGAACTATAAACTATTACAAATTATTACTAATACAATTAAATGATAATTATAGAACAACTGTCATATACTATTTGCACCAACAATGTTTTGGGAATAAATTTGTTAAAATAGACTAAGTATGGTTACTACTGATAATCTACTACTGCTTGGTTACTACTGCAAGTGTACAGGTTTCTACTGCTCAATCCTGTTACTACTGCCTGTAAAGCATTACTACTGCAATGAAGATTTCGAAGAAAAAGATAATTTTAAAATAGATTTGTACTTATCTTTTCCTTAGTTGTAGTTGATTTACAATTGTAATTGTTTAGTCGTTTCCTAGATAAGCTATGTTTAGCCTCAAGGTCTATATATACATAGATCCTTGTATGAAGAAAAATACGTGTATTAGTCTTTTGTTTATGATTAATACCTTGAGGCTTATTGTGATATCCGTTATTTTTCTTATTATTATTCATACACTATATTTGTTTGATCACATAAACCTGTAATATCAAATTGTTTATCCGCTGCTAAAATCTTTGATAGATCAACATCTTATTCTTAAGTTTGAGGTTGAGTTTACATAATTTAGTCGATCATGACAAGTGGTATCAGAGCACAAGAGGTGCTCAAGATCAACTAATCTACAAGTTTTTATTGAAGCCTCAACAATAAGCAAAAGATTACCAATCAGGACTGATGTGGTGGTAAACAAGGTTCTAGTTTTAAACAGCAACGAGTTTGATCTTTGGAAGTTAAGGATCAAGCAACACATACTGCTTTCAGACTATGCAGTATGAGATGTAATTGTGAATGGAAAAAAACAAGCAATTACCTTGGCTGCTGATGGTACACCTGGAGTTTTTCAACCTCCAGCACAAGATCAAGAAAGAAGGGTGAAGCAGATAGAAATCAAGGCCCTTAGTACTCTTTTAATTGCTATTCCTAATGAATATCAATCACAATTTGAAGAGTATGAGGATGCTAAATCTCTATAGGCAGCTCTTGAAAAGAGATTCAGTGGAATAAAGAACACAAAGAAGAATAAGAAGGCTCTTCTCAAGTAAGAGTATGAGAACTTCAAAGCTCTAAAAGAAGAAAGAATGCCATTAACCTTTGACAGGTACAAGAAACTGACAGGAGAATTGAGCAGTGCTAGAGTCAAAATACACAAAGATGATCTAAATAGGAAATTCCTTAGATCTCTAGGAGATGAATGGACAATCTATATTGTGTCATATAGACAAGGTGATTCTCTAGAAGAGATAGAATTGGATGATCTATACAATGATACAAGGGTATTTGAAGCAGAATTTGAAGCAAAGAAAGCAATCAGAAGTACTAACAGCAGTACTAACACTTTTAATATTGCACTAGTTACACCAGTAGGTTCATCTCATACACATAACACATATTTCACTAGTCAAATAGTGCATGCTCAGGACTAACCAATGAAGATCTCAGAAAAATCCATCAAGATGATCTTGAAGAGATGGATCTTAAATGGAAACTTGCCATGCTGTCAGTAAAAGCTAGAAGATTCAATATAAGAGGCAATGACAGAGTTGGGTTTGAAAAAAGCAAAGTAAAGTGTTATGAATGCAAGAGAATGCAAGAATAGATCAAACTCCAAAAACAATAGGAATACTCAAGAAAATCCATCTACATCACCGGTCACACAAGATGTCTTTGGGTATGATTGGAATGATCTAGCTGAAGAAACCACTCAAAACAAAGCTCTCATGGCTATTGCATCCTCAACAAAGGATTATTCATCATCTTCTCCTCCAACTGAGGTACATACTATGCTTTGTTCTCCTGAATGTAATGAAGTCATGTCTAAATAGAGAAATCATAATCAAGTTATCTGTGATTCCATTAAAACATTATAAGAACAAAGAAGGTCTACAAATAGGGAATTGAAAACTTAGAGGCTCAAATAAAATCATATAAGGCTAATGAATCAAGTTTTCAAGATAAAATCAAGTTTGTAGAATGACAAATAGATGATCTGTTAATCAAGTGAACTGAAGCTGGGGAAGAGGTAAAACATTTAAAAGAAGAAAGGTCTAAGGTTGAATTAAGTGTAGGAAAACTTGAACATGTTTCACAATCAGTAACAAACCTAATCAAAAACCAAATTCATGGAAAACTAAAATCGGGCATAGGTTATAAAGAAATAACCCCTCCATCTAATCAAAACTACATTCCACCTTCCTTAGATGAACCTAGGATACCTATTTCTCAGACCCATCCTAAAGAATCATTCAGTTTTGATCCAATCAATTCTGAAGAAGTTCTAATAGAGGACTTGGTTGAAGAAAGTCAAGTTAAAGTTGTAACGAATGAAAACATACAAATAGAAAATCACATTATCACAACTGAAAGTGTCACTCAACAAAACTCACAAAGTCTAGTGTCAATTCTACCATTCAAAGGTCAAAGGAAAACTAAATGTACATGTGAATGTTGTTCAAAGAGTGAGTTAAACAAAGCTAAAAAATGGAATCACAGTGAACCAAGAGGGAACCAAAGAAATCAAAACCAACTTAAGTCACAGAAAAACAAACTTCAAACCTTTAGAAAACCTATGAAGTCCAGGTTCATTTTGTGGAAAAACCAATCATTATGCAAAAATCTGTTATCACAACCCTGAGAATCAAAAGTTAAACAAATCAATCAAACAAAGAAACGTAGGGTTAAAAACTTCACTTGACTCAAATCAGAAGTTTGGAAAGCGTGCACACCAATTTGAAAACAGAAACAAATTTGGAAAAAGTAAAATTTTCAAAAGTAGTACGAATAGGGTTAATAGTGCACGAACAAATTTTGTTAATACTGTAATTTCTGAAAAGTTACAAACACAAATTTTGAAAATTGAACAAGTATGGAAACCAAAAGGCAGACTAAATCAACATGGAAAACCTCATGGTTTTAAAAATCTAATGCTTAGGAAGATCAGTTATTATGATGAAAAGGGTAAACCCAAGACTATAATAGCTTGGGTTCCCAAGAGGAACTAATCATTTAGTTTCATGTACAGGAACAACCAATAATAGAAGAGAAGAACAATTGGCATGTAGATAGTGGTTGTTTCAGGAACATGATAGGAAACATAGCATGTTTCCAAGATTTCGAAAAATACAATGGAGGCTATGTTGTATTTGGAGGAAATCCAAAAAGAGGAAATATTACTGGGAAAGGAACTGTGAGCAATGGGAAAGTCAGTTTTGAAAATGTATTATATGTTCAACAACTGCAGTACAGTTTATTGAGTGTGTCTCAAGTCTGTGATAAGAAGAATACAACAATTTTTACAGACACAAAATGTTTAATCATGGTTCCTGGGTACATCATTGATGAAAATAAACTTCTTCTGAGAACCCCAAGAAAAGATAATGTGTACTGCTTAGATTTATCAAAAGCATCTCCAACTGGAGAAGTAAATTGCTTTATCTCTATAGCAACTATTGATGAATCATCTTTTTGGCATAGGATAGTGTGCCACATAAATTACAAGAACATGAACAAGTTGGTAACTTCAAAACTGGTGAGAGGTCTACCAAACAAGCAAAATCAATTTGATGATAATTGTGTAGCATGTTTAAAAGGAAAGCGACATAAGAGTTCTCATAAGTCCAAGGAGGTGAATTCAAACTCTACACCACTCCATCTGTTGCACATGGATTTGTTTGGTCCAACAAATGTTAAAAGCATTGCAAAGAAGTCATACTTCCTGGTAATTACAGATGCCTATACAAAATAAAAATAGGTGTATTTCTTGGCTTCTAAGGATGAAACCACTCAAATATTCATCTCTTTCATTACCAAGATTGAAAATCAAAAAACACTGAAGCTAAACAAGATTAGTTGTGACAATGGTACAAAATTCAAGAACAGTGTGATGAATAAGTTTTGTGAATCAAAAGGTATTGAGAGACATTTTAGCGCTTCAAGAAAACCACAACATAATGGGGTAGCTGAAAGAAGAAACGGAACTCTCATTGAAGCAGCAAGGAGTATGTTAGTAGATTCAAATCTTCCCATCTTCTTTTGGGCAGAAGTAGTTAATAATGCATGCTATGTACATAATAGAGTCTTAATTGTTAAAACACATAACAAAAATCCTTATGAGCTCTTTCACAAAAGACAACCATTGATTAGCTTTCTCAAGAAATTTGGCTGTCCATGTACTGTTCTAAACTCAAAAGATTATTTTGGAAAATTTAAGAACAAGGCTGATGTTGGATACTTTGTAGGATATTCCTCATAAAGTGAAGCATATAGAGTATACAATTACAGAACAAGCATCATTGAAGAAAGTTCAAATGTTTCATTCAATGAGAACACTCCAAATTCTCAAGGCAAAGGACCAAACTGGCTATTAAATATTGATGCTTTGACTAGATCTTTGGATATTGGATATGAGTTCAAGAAGTATTCAAACCCAAAATATAATAATGGTTCTTCTGTGTTGGTGCAATATATGTGACAGTTGTCTTAGATTATATAAGTCTGTATTTCTAGTGTCTGTAAACGAACATGAAACGAACATGATGTTCGTATGTATAAATGAACATCATTAATGTTCACGTTCGTGTCTGTCATAGTCCAACGAACATTGTATTGTTTGTGGGCTAAGTCTGTTTTGGGTGTTAATGAACATTGCATTTTTCATAATCCCATTAGTAGCCCAAGCCCGATGAACATGTTATACTATATAATAGGATAACATGTTTACGTTTAGGGTGAATAAGTTTCCAGAAAGAAAAGTAGACACTGAGAGTATTGATTGTATTAGGTTTGAGTGATTCAATCCATAATACAAGTATTCGTGTTTTGTGAGCAGTTATTATCTTTTCTAGTAATTTTATTGTGTATTAACTATTGATTATTGAGATTCCGCCTCATAATTAATATGTTTAATCTTGTTGATCCAATACCTGGGACCTACATTCTGCAACTACAAAATCAACTGAGGTAAAAGGTACTGATAGGTTAGATCCCATGGAGTATGTATTTCTGCCTATTTACTTAACTGATCCTCCTGGTATACTTGATGATACTGAGAAGGAGATTGAAGAAGAAATCGCTTAAAAAATCAACAGAAGAACCAACAGTACTAACAAAGAAGGTAGCAATACTAATGGAGAAACTACTGAGTCAAAAGACACAAATGACAAGGATTTCAGACCAGATGGTATGCCTCACATGACAGAAATTGACTCAGATGGAGTAGAAAGGATTGTGACTGATGAAGACACTGATGATGAATTAATCACTCGTATACATAGAAGTCCGATTCCAACAATTGGATATGATCTTCCAGAACCAAATGAGACAAATTTGGAGTCTTCGAATCAAATTAGGGAAAGTTCCAACATCAAGAATACATAAGAACCAATTGATCAGAGTAGAGAAAGTTCCAACATCAGGAGTAGAAAGGATTGTGCTTTTTCTTTAAATTTGTATTCGTAGAAGATTTATTTGATGTTCGTAGGTTTTGTTGATGTTCGTTTCTGAATCAATTGATCGGCTCAACTTCAGATTGGTGTTCGTTTAGATCAAGTTCGGCTGCTTAAGATTAGTTCGCCGAGATTTGAAATTGGTTCGTGAATTCAGATTAGTGTTCGTTGTATTTGATGTTCGTGGGTTATTGAATAAACTGTGTTCGTAACCGTGTTCGTTAATTCAGATTCTTTGGAATTTTATTTTTATATTCGTGTTTGCGATTTCTGATTGATTTTGATTGAAACGGTTGGCAGTTTTAGTGTGAAAAAATTCTTGTTCGGCTGGTGTTATTCATTGTTCGTGACAAAATTCTAATTTTACTTGAAAATTTTGGGTTTTTATGTTCGTGAACAAGTTCGTAAATTGAGATTTGTGTTTGTATATCAGATTGTTAAAATTCGTAAATTGCAGATTCATGTTCGTACCAAGTTCGTAAATTGCAGATTCAGGTTCAGTGTGTTTTGATATCAGACTTGTGTGACATTGGTGGACTTATTAATTGGGCCTTTAACTGTTTTTTATTGGGCTTGATTTGTGGGCTGAATAAAACTCCAGAATTGTTTGATTAATTGTTACTTGATCCGAATAAAACTCCAGATTTGTGGGCTGATACACATATTGTTGCTTGATCCGATAATTCATAGTTTGGCAAATTACTTTGTGTTCGCGGACTGTGATATTTCTCATTGATCGAGGATTTTGTTTGATCGTTGACTTAATTCAAAATATAAACAATTTAGAAATGGAATCATTATTACGAATGGATTGACAAATTTGAATCTTATTGTATATTCAATGATTTTCAGATGTGGTTATGTACTCAAACAGAATATGTCCATCCAACGATGACTGTAGATGGTATAGTGCAAAAATCTCCTATCAACACTATGTCAGCTGAATTTAGAATGGTTTTTGATGTTGAAAACAAAGTTTGGGCAAGTTTGAAAATGTCTCTTCCTAACGAACTGCTACATCTCACTAGGGCACACAAGTCAGCGAATGCCTTATGGAGATAAATTGAGAAAAGGTGCGCTAGTTAAGCTAAACAACGAAAAGCTAAAGGAAATATGTTGAAAAGGCAGTTTTCTATCTTCAAAGCAACTACTAATAAATCTCTAGAAGATACGATAAACATATACTATCATTTGTTAGCTGAAGTTGATAACTTCGGAATAGACGTTGATGACGAGAAGAGAGAGAGACTGTTGGATGCTATACCATCGAGATACGAGGTATACGCAAATCTAATGAGAGATGAGATAGAGAAGGAGACTGATGATACTGAAGATCCTCTAACACTGGAGAAAATCATTGAAAGATTAAGAGGATATGAGACAACTAGCACGAGCGTTGATGTATCACATGAGTATCTTCAAAATCCAGCACTTAATGGATTTACTATTCTGCAATCTGATAAAAGTAAAACTTCAAAAGGAAGCGCATGTTCTTCATCTGGAAAAACTTCCAAGGCAACTCATGCTCTACTGTTCTGCAATCTGATAAAAGTAAAACTACAAAAGGAAGCTCATGTTCTTCATCTGGAAAAACTTCCAAGGCAACTCATGCTCCTCACAACATGCCAATGAGTGTGAAATCTGTCGAGGAATCATTAGAAATTCCGTCTTGCTTCATGAAAGCTTATGAAAATCACATCCAAGGAAATATAACTGACCCAGGACTTTGGGATGTAGATTATGATCAAGTGGATAGTGATGACATGGAGGAGATGGATATTCAATGGCAAATGACAATGCTTACGTACATAATTAAGAAGTTTATAGCCAGAACTGGAAGAAGTCCTCGTACTGGCAAAGAAAGTTTTGACAAATCTAAAGTACGATGCTTTGATTGTCAGAAATTGGGACACTTTGCAAGAGAGTGTCAACAAACGAAGATTCCAAAAGTTGAGCAAGATGAGAACCAGGTAAGTAAAATGACTTCGTATGGAACAAAGGAATATAAACAAAACAATTTCAGCTCAAAGGCTATGCTTGTTCAAGAGGATGATGAAACTTATGAGTGGACAACACGTTCTACAGGTTTAGAAAACTCAAATCATGCATTCTGTCACACCCCGCTTAGAGCGGAAACACGAGGTGTTCCAGTTACGATATCAAGAGTCAAGGATTACAACATTACAACCAATAAACAAAAATCGAAATAACATTAATCATGCCAAAGGTTTTCAAAGTACATTACAATGTCAAAAGCGATAAACGCCAAATACAAATACATAAGAAATGTCTTAGAACGGATCATCATGAGGATTACATCAAACATCACAAATACCAAATACACAAAAAAGCGATCCGAAAAGTAAGTATGGCATGATTCACAGAAATCCTCAAACTCCTGAAAAGCGTTAAAAACGACATCAACAACATGTTGGTGAATTTTTCGCAATTTTAAGTAAAAGTTGACCCAACGACAATTTTTCAACAAAAAATGTAAATTTCAAATATCATATATTGTTTTACCGTTCTAGTGAGGTTATTATGCCTAGATTAGTTATACCTCGAACCTTACCAGTCCAAAAGACCCATTTCCTAAGGCAGTGTCAAACCAAAGGCAACCAATAATGAAGTGCGGCCATAACATCCACTCATAGGAGCACCCTACCGATCGATGAGGGTTAGGTAAAATAACCCATATAGCTATATATATGTAACCGTTGGGCATAAAGCTTAACTAGTGTATAAGACACCCAATCTAAGGCTTACCTGATCCACTAGGTAACAAGATAATCAATAAAGTTTCGCATACATGCCAACAATTTAAAATACACTTCCCAGCCCAAAAATAGTTAAGACAAGGGCTACGAATAACTCACAGTGAAAGCTTCAGCAGAAATCTCGGTTACACAATCACGGAGCTGCAACTCCACCGTATAAGTGCCTTAAAACAATAAATAACATAGTCTCAGTATCTCTATAAGTCTAGTCCGATTTAGCGTTGTCGGTTAAGATGAAGTTTATTAGAATTTTCCAACGATTATTAAGTCGATTCATGATGACGGATTAAGAAGACGATGTTCCGCGCCAAAAAGGGCCGATCGGAAAGATATCGACATTTCACGTCATAAACGACAATTAAAATGGAATAGTATTCCGAGTCGAAAAAACGACTAACGGGAATACTGGTTGAAATCGAATATTGTTACCAAGTTTTATTAAGACCGACCAAGGTCAACGTCATAAATGTTGAATATGTCACTTTAATACAGTTTAAAGTCGTTATAGTTATTTATAGAACAGATACATGAAATATCGAGCTTAAGGTTGCGTTTTACAGCGGATTAAATAACGTTTCGGGACCTGATCTCAGTTACGTAGCGTAACTGCTAGTTACGCGGCGTAACTGTTAGTTACGTGGCGTAACTGTAGTTACGCCACCAGAGTAACTGATAACAGTTTTGTCAAAAATCGTTTTTGGTGTTGTAAATTCATCTTTGATGATAGATTTCGATATGTACTGATAGAAACACTATATTACATTATAAGAGACAATTTATATCAAGTTTATAACCAAAAATACTAAGATTTATAAAAAGACCCGTTTTGTATGTAAATGGGTTATAAAACTTCAAAAATCATATTTTTATATGTTTGATCTTACATGCAATAGATAAATCTTAATAAAAACTTCGAGAATAAGCTATTATACCTTAAAGAAAATGAAGGTATGATGATCTAACACGGTTTGATGGAGAGTTCTTGATGTTTGACGGTGATTTTCGACCCGAAAATGATAGAATTTGATAAATGCAACCCAATGGATGATTAACCTTAGCTCTCCATGATGATGTTAACAATTTAATGTGATTTTATAGTTGTTTGATTGCTGGAAATTCAAAGAAATAAAAAGGTTTTGAAAGGGAGGTGTTTTGTTTCAAGGAGAATGGAGAGAAAGAGTTTTGGTGTGTGTCTGTGATTGTAAACATGAAATGAGACTTGTATGATGATTTACAAAGATAAATTATGTGTTAGAGGGTGTCTTGACACCTGTAGGGCAGGTGACACAAGGTTAGACACGTATTGATGACTCACACACAAAACACAAGTTGTTGCACGCTAGTTACGCTAGCGTAACTATATAGTTACGCAGCCTAACTATCGCAGCGTAACTACACCCATGCAAACCTGCAAGCTAGTTACGCTAGCGTAACTATCCGAGCGTAACTGTCTGTATTTTTGGGAATTTTTCGTTTTTCGTTATCGTTAAGCACTTTCGTTAGTTGGAAGTTTACGATTAGTTATGAAATGATCTTAGGCAAGTTCATTATGCTTTTTCTTGGTATTAGGGTTCATTAAATGATCCGATTTCAATTCCGATTTCGAGATACATACTTTTCGGTATAAGCATAAACACGAGCAAAGCACGATATCTCGAAGATAAAGAATACGTTAACCGACAAATTTGGCATAAACACCCTAACTTATTACCACGAGAATACTAACTATTTGGCACTTAGGTAAATATAAAGATTACGTCTCGAGGGACGAATCAATTAAAACACATAAAACCCGATTCTCAATAATAAACCGTGAGTAAATACAAAGCGAAATACAAGGGTCGAAATAATTGCGAATACAAATAAAATAATACGAAAATAAAAATATCTAAAAATGACGGGACGTCACAGCCTCTCCCAGTAAAAAGAATTTCGTCCTCGAAATATCTGTTGAGCATTGTTGTTAGAAAAGAGATGGGGGTAGTTCCGTTGCATCTCGTCCTCCCGTTCTCGAGTAAACTCGGCTCCAAACTTAGAGTTTCATCGGACTTCACTATCAGAATCCGATTCCGCCGCAAACACTTGACATCTCGGTCAACGATTTCCACCGGCTCCTCTATCACATGAAGCGAATTATCCAAACGTAGTTTCTCCAGCGGAACGATTAAGGACTCGTTAGCAAGGCACTTCTTGAGATGCGATACATGAAATACATTGTGCACACCGCACAACTCAGGTGGCAACTCAAGACGGCATGCCACTAGGCCAACACGAGACAATACTCTAAAAGGACCCGTAAAACGTGGACTTAATTTGCTGCGCCTCTCGAACCGAAACATACTCTTCCACGGAGAAACTCTTAATACTACCAAATCTCCGACCTTGAACTCAAGAGGTTTCCGGCGCAAATCCGCGAATTTCTTCTGACGATTTCTAGCGGCAATTAGACGATCCTTAAATCTAAAGATCTTATCGGTAGTCTCCTGGATCAACTCCGGACCCATAATCTGGCTATCATCAAACTCAGCCCAACAAGTGGAGACCTACCCTTACCACCGTAAAAAGCCTCAAATGGCGCACAACAAATGTTGGAGCGGTAACTTTCGTAGTATGAAAACTCGACTAACGGTAAATTTCGATTCCAACTCCCGCCAAAGTCTAAAACACACGCGCGTCTCGATCAAAAATGGCAGCTACTGGAATGCCATGACTGGCCACAGTCTCGTCGATGTACAACCTAGATATTTTCTCTACTCGGTAATCCTCACGAGTAGGAAGAAAATGTGCTGATTTAGTCAGCCGTCCTGCGATAACCCAAATGGTACGATCCACGGTGAGAGCCTCCTGTTGAGCCTGAATGATACGAGCCTTCAAGTTCGACTGAATCGAAATCATCATGGCGCGTACTCTCATCGGCTTAACCGACTCCGTGCGACTCAACGCATCGGTTGCTACATTCGCCTTACCTGGATGGTAGCGAATCTCTCAATCATAATCGTTATGCAACTCAACCCATCGACGTTGTCTTGTATTCAACATCTTTCCTTTTCACGAAAAGTACCGGCGCGCCTCAAGGAGAGAAACTCGGTCTAACGAAGCCTTTGTCCACCAACTCCTGTGTCTGCTTCGATAGCTCTTACATCTCCGAAGGTGCCAACCGATAAGGAGCCTTCGCCACTGGCGTTGCTCTCGAAACTAAGTCAATCTGAAACTCCACCTCTCGACTAGGGGGTAATCCAGGTAAGTCCTCTGGGAACACATCGGGAAAGTCACGAACCACGGGCTTCTCTTCCAACTTCTTCACGGAGTCTTTCTTCACTAGGTGTGCAAGAAAGAGTGAACAATCCCGTTTGATGTACTCCCGAAATTTTAAGCATGAGACGATTTTAAGGCGCTTCCCCGCCTTATCCCCCTGATCTAACAACAGTTCTTCCCGCGATAACGGTATGCGGATAATCTTCACGAAACATATAACCTCTGCACGGTGTGTCGACAACCAATCCATGCCGATAATAACGTCGAAGCTACCTAAAGTGATCGGAATCAAGTCGATAGGAAAAGGATGGTCATCGGAACTAACACAATAGGCAGAAAGTACTTCGGTAGCATGCAAAACTCACCCACGGCTAACTCTATCTCGAAGTAAGACGCTAAGGGTATAGACGTACACAGAATCATAGTCCTAAACGCATCAGATATGAAACTCTTCGAATGACGGACTAAAATCGGGAATCAGTAGAATTGAGAATTTGTCACACCCCGCTCAGGCGGAAACCCAAGGTGTACAGTAATGTAGGTATCAGAAGACAAAGATTACATCGAATAAACTACAACATTCAAGTTTACATTAAATAAAGTTAGGAGTACAATCAATACATCATAAATACAAATTGTTGACTTAAATAGAAACTAAACTACGTCTAGCTGAGTCTCTACGAAGTCCACACAAATAATAAAGAACTCGAACTACGTCTAGTCAAGTATCTTCGAAATCTTCAAAATTCATAACAAATAACGTACTCCATAATCGATGTAAAATCTCAATCTCCTGAAAAGCGTTAAAATACGACGTCAACATAAAGTTGGTGAATTATTCTCATTTCTATAAAACAATGAGTGTAAAAGTTTGATAAGTTTTGACCCAGTAAAGGAAGTATATAAAATCAGTAATGAAGTGGTGAATATAATAACAATGTCAATACAATGTACAATGTTTCAGTTCAAAAGAGTATTAAGTAAAACAATAAGTATAAGTTGTCATTACCTCAGCGGTGGAACAATCCACATGTGTAAGACGATAAGTATATGTTGTCATTACCTCAGCGGTGGAACAATCCACATGTGTAAGTCGATAAGTATATGTTGTCATTACCTCAGCGGTGGAACAATCCACATGTGAAAGACGATAAGTATAGGTTGTCATTACCTCAGCGGTGGAACAATCCACATGTGTAAGACGATAAGTATATGTTGTCATTACCTCAGCGGTGGAACAATCCACATGTGTAGGACGATAAGTATAGGTTGTCATTACCTCAGCGGTGGAACAATCCACATGTGTAAGACGATAAGTATAGGTTGTCATTACCTCAGCGGTGGAACAATCCACATGTGTAAGACGATAAGTATATGTTGTCATTACCTTAGCGGTGGAACAATCCACATGTGTAAGACGATAAGTATAGGTTATCATTACCTCAGCGGTTGAACAATTAACATGTGTAAGACGATAAGTATAGGTAACACTAAATCTAAAGGCATCATAATATATACATGCATAATCAAGATATAATTAAGTTGAAGATAACACTAATCATGCCCAAAAATATAAAGCGGTAAAAAGGGCATCGAATAACTCACTGATCAGCACTTCTATGTCGGGTAGACACAATTAGAAGAAAGCTCCACCGCCTAAGTGCCCTAGTATAAAGACATCAAATAAGTCTAAATCTCTCCATAAATCTAGTAGGGTTTTGCCTTATTATTGATTAATGTTACATTGTATAATTTATATAAATAAGGTTTCGTAAGATTTTAGCATACATAAGAATAAGTTAATACAGTGCACGGTCTGTGATCATCAATAATTATTTATGAAAAAGATTGGGAAAAGACAGCGCGATTGGATTCGAAAAATACGCTCGTAAAAAGAATACAAATTTTTAACACATTTGGTCATTTTGAGGTTACGTTTGTTGAAATGGTTCTTAATAATTGTTATTTTGAAAAACGATAAAAGTATTATTATAGATATTCAAAAACGGAAAATTAAGGTTCGGGTCGAAAAATCGTGTCCGAAAATAGTTCGCGTTAAAAATTCTGGTCAAAATTTAAAAAGTAAACGAATCGGGTCAGCGGGTCGGATCTGCGTCTGGGGCCGACCCATGGGTAGTTGATAGCTGGTCTAGGAGTACGTACTCGGGAACATGGGCCCCGTCACCGGGAAATGGTGCCCCAGTCGCTGCTCTTTGAGGCATTTCAACAAACAGTTGGTGTGCACAAAAGTGCACAACGAATGTTTTTCAAAGTAGAGTAAAGCTATCCAAACGGTAACCAAATCTCAATATTGTTACATTGGTGGAAAGAGGGCAAACAATGCTACAATAATTAACAAAGTTTAGGTCATAATTAGCTCTTTAAGGTCACGAAAAATGGTCAGAAAGTAGGTACCTGAGGCTATTCTGACATAGAAAATGAAAAATCTCCAACTTTAAATTCGTTTTCTGGATTCGTTACTCAACGAAAAAGGCTGTAGTTTGTTTCTATAGCTAAATTATTGGAATCAGAACAAAATGGGTCAAAAATATGAGATTTTACCGTAGTGGTTCGACGGGTAACTGAGCTTAAAGTAGATCTCACGAAATTGAATTTTTTTTTTAAGAACACTATTCATCTTCATCCTCCAAACTTTGAAAACGAATTTTGATGGTGAAATCTCGGGATTTTCTAGAGAGAAGGAAGAGGATGTTTGTGTGTTTTTTTTTTTGTTCTAGAGAGAGAAAGTGAAATGGTTAAATGAAAGGAAAAGAAAGGGGAAAAGAGAATAAAAAGAATGATGAAGGATGTGTAAAGAGGTACGTAGGTGAAATGGGTTTTCACTTAACGATTTCCGTTAAGGAATTTACCCGCAAATCTTTCTCCGTTTAATTCTCGTTAAGGAATATTTTGAAAATAAATATAATGGTGATAGAATACTATAAGTAATGATACTAAAATATTAATAATGGTACGGGATATTGATAATAAAAATAATGATTTTAATACGTTTTAACGTTAATTTTATCGCATAATCAAAGGCATAAACCACCCTAACTTATCTTATGAGCATACATATTTCTACTAGGCACTTAGATTCTAATACGGTTTCCGTCACGAAGGACTAGAAACCAAACGATACTAAACCCAACAAAACATAAACATATAAAATACTTCGATAATAAATATTAACTCGATAACTCATATGTGCATAAAACGCAAGCAAATAATAATTAAATAAATAATACGCGATAAACCGAAATATGAATGAGCTAATACTTGCTACATCGCGGTTTTAACGTGACGCGGGATACAAGCATAAGATACAAACAGTAAAATAATAGGAGGTAGTCTACAAGTGAGTTCTCATTTCATATTCTCCAATAATCAAAGTTCTTCACTCGCCAGAAAATAGTAGGGATAAGATAGAGCGATACGAAGGGATACTCGAGAGGTAAACCTACGTCGTCTTGCGGTTCCACAACAATCTAACCATGGATATTTGCAAGCCCAAAGAAACAGCAGGGCAACTTGCATATGAAATCATGCAAAGTCCCGAACAACAGACTCTAGTAAGATCAAAACGCAATGCATTGTTATCCTCTATCTCTCGATGCTAAGCTGAACCAAATAAACGTTCGTTCTTCCGTGAATGAATAACTTGAGCTTTCGAGCTCACCGCACGGTAAAGATCACGGGCATTCACACATAGGCTGTATTGTCTTAGTACTATAAACACATCGGTGTTTTCACTATTTCTTCGCGGACGATTATAAATTTTCACAGTCACATTCCTATGTAACTCTTCTCAATGGTGAAGTCACGGTATTTGCAACTCTTCAAATTGCAGGGTGCAGAAGATTTTGAAATCATCGTGCACGATACACTTCGTTCTACTAGCATTTCGATAACATTCTTGACACTCACCGGCCAACTTAGGGGGGGCACAACATAATGTTGTTTTAAATTACAGGGGAGTATCCTCCTAAAACCGGATCATCGAATACGGTGCATTCAACTACAAAAACTTCGTCCTCGAGCCGATAAATAGAAGAGTTTTCAACAACTTTATATATAAGGTCAACTATTCTAACGGTGAACAATTTTCGATAGGCCTCTTACGATACAATCCATTTCTTCACGATTGGATCAGAATAAGATTTCAAGATATTCTACTGAAACGATTTCGGATTTGAATTAGGATATTCCTCATGTCCTTCACGACTATGAGAATAGATAAGAGCGTCGATGATAATGGGGATCGTGAACCTGACGAGATAAAAGAAGGCGAATACGATTTCTCAGGCGGTGATAGCTACTAGCGCATTTGTTGGACCAAACTGCATTGTAACAATTCACATTTACAATAATGGGTACGAGAATGATCTTGGGAAATAAGGTCATTACTGACGATACTAGATCGGAAATCAATTTTGGAAGGCAATAGAACTTAGAACTGTTCGGGGGAGTCATCAGTCATAGAGGTAAAATCAACGGTTATCTGTCGTCGGCTCATCAGGCTTACAGTCGTTTAATCCAACTACGTTGACTCAACTTCATCATGGAAAACTCACACGCATTCATACGGAGAGTGGTCATAGCATATAATACTGCTACCAGATATTAAATCTGACTAGGCAATTCTGCCACTCTCAAAGTCGTTAAAGAGTCGTGGGAATTTCGCAATAAGACGTTGTTCCAAGAATAAAGTAAAATTTTGAACCTAGATTATCAGCTCAAGGATATTGAGGAATATCTACGGAAATACTTCCACGTTCACACGAGAATCAGACTAATCCTTCGCCTTCACTGAAGTATATTTCATCCTCAAGTAGACAAGGTAGAACTGGATAATCTTTACTAATACGCTCGCGATTCCTCGAATTTAATACGGATGGAATATGAATTAACGAAATAGAACTCGCGACGGCGAACAAAATAGGAAACGATCAAGAAGGTGAACAAGTATGTGCGATGGGATAGCTCCCTAACGCGAAACGAACGATGGAATAACCATGCTTACGCACGGCGGGGTAGTAACATGACTACCTATGCCAAAAGGGGTAATTCTGGAGTGTAATATGACGAAATAATGTAGAAGCAAGGATGACGGAGACATAGGCATGAAAACGAGACGGTGAAGAATCTTCCCAAGGTACGCTACAAACGGAGATGCGTCTAGAATGCGCGGAAAACAAGGGTCCTATAAAAGGTATAGGGGAATAATCACCAGGTGTATGAGGCGAAAGAATCGTATAATCATGAATAAGAAGTGAACGAAGAACGATTTCGTATACGTACCAACTGGGGATGTCGCGAATACAATATGATGAGGAAAGTCAGTAATCACAGACGTCGGCTTCGTACGGATCTGCACGTTAATAGACCGACGGATCATTCTCGAAAAGACGTACAAATCGTCCTCGAGCGGTAGACAAACTCGATAGGATACTCGGATACTCAAACTATGATAGCGGCAATATCGTGGCTCTCTGCTTCAACGAATACAAGATGATAGGATAGGGTGGTTGATAAGACAACAATGAAGTTATGATAAAATCTTCGGTTAAATAAGATCTAATATAATACTGACACGAGAAATAATGCGTTGAAAGTTACGAGTCGTCACAATTTCCAACCAAACTAGAGTCAACTATGACGAGACGTAAACGCGATAAAAGGATGATGGAACGTCGTCGAGAATAGAGATAATCGGTTAAATAAGGGGATACCGGAAGTCATTCAAGCAGTTTTAGAATACACCCTAACCGTAAGCCACTACAAGACTTAGAAATTTTTCATACAGAATAATAATGTTCCAACGTAAGTCACAACAACGATAAAAATAGTGTCGAAGGTAATAAACATAACCATAATCACCTCAGCATAAACAAAGCACAATACGTTAGCATCAACGAGGCAACATTCCTACAACAAAAGGATAATCGGATTTAATAAGTAAATCCAAGGTTTCAAAGTTGTACATACCCGAATAGATAGAATAGAAAAATGTCGAATATAATAAGGTACAATAATATCAAACTGATCTTAAAGGAACTAGTCGAAGCAATACAGTTCCACATAAACGGTTCAAATGATTACAAGAGTGAGCATTAGACTACGGCAGCTTCATATCTTGAGTCCCTAACACTCCGCTGCTCGAGGTGTCGGTAATAGGGGAAAGGTTGGAAGAAGAGGAATTCCAGTTAGGGCACCTGTGACGAAAATGTCCAAAAATGCCACACTCGTAGCACGAGCCGGGAGCAACCTTACAATACTGCTCCAAGTGACCTGATTTCTTGCACCTCTGACATACCCAGCATGCGACTTCACTAGCGTGGGTACTACCACACTTACGACATTTACGGTGATTTCTCCAATTCTTTGCAGGTGTGGTCACACGGTCTTTAGTCGTTGGCGGTCCTCGACTACGCTCGTGACCTTTCTTCTTTTTGCAATGAGGGTTTCGCTTTCGTTTACCGCTAGGCTCTCCTTGAGCCTCGGTCTCCTTAGGCAAGTCATCGGGCTCGGCACGATCGATTTTAATATCAAAGCTCGCTCCACTGGGCGTAGAGTCCCGAATACTCTGAAGTACGCTCTAAGTGACCTTTGTCGTCAGGTCGGGTAGGATAGCGACAAGGCTTTCCGTAAGTATCTCTTCAAATCGGTCGACCAAGCTACTCTCGGTGTTCTGCGATATCGGCTGCTCACGCGTAGGGGTTCCTTGGGGCGTCATCGGCTAGAAGGAAAATAAAAGGGATATGAGTGTGTGCATGACTCGAGATCAAACTCAACGCTAAAACGAGTAAAGATGGAAACATATAAAAGTCAAAAATAGAATGCACACAGAAAGTTTCAGAGTAAATCGATATAAGCCTAATTCATAGTCTAAGCGATTCACATAGTAAACCACTTAGTCCGCTATAACCATTGGCTCTGATACCAATTTCTATCACACCCCGCTCAGGCGGAAATCCGAGGTGTACAGTAATGTAGGTATCAGAAGACAAAGATTACATCGAATAAACTACAACATTCAAGTTTACATTAAATACAGTTAGGAGTACAATCAATACATCATAAATACAAATTGTTGACGTAACTAGAAACTCAACTACGTCTGGCTGAGTCTCTACGAAGTCCACACAAATAATAAAGAACTCGAACTACGTCTAGTCAAGTATCTTCGAAATCCTCAAAATCCATAACAAATAACGTACTCCATAATCGATGTAAAATCTCAATCACCTGAAAAGCGTTAAAATACGACGTCAACATAAAGTTGGTGATTTATTCGCATTTTTATAAAACAGTGAGTCTAAAAGTTTGATAAGTTTTGACCCAGCAAAAGGTGTATATAAAATCAGTAATGAAGTGGTAAATATAATAACAATGTCAATACAATGTAAAATGTTTCAGTTCAAAAGAGTATTAAGTAAAAAAATAAGTATAAGTTGTCATTACCTCAACGGTGGAACAATCCACATGTGTAAGACGATATGTTATGTTGTCATTACCTCAGCGTTGGAACAATCCACATGTGTAAGACGATAAGTATATGTTGTCATTACCTCAGCGGTGGAACAATCCACATGTGTAAGACGATAAGTATATGTTGTCATTACCTCAGCGGTGGAACAATCCGCATGTGTAAGACGATAAGTATAGGTTGTCATTACCTAAAAGTGGTGGAACAATCCACATGTGTAAGACGATAAGTATATGTTGTCATTACCTCAGCGTTGGAACAATCCACATGTGTAAGACGATAAGTATAGGTTGTCATTACCTCAGCGGTGGAACAATCCACATGTGTAAGACGATAAGTATAGGTTGTCATTACCTCAGCGGTGGAACAATCCACATGTGTAAGACGATAAGTATATGTTGTCATTAACTCAGCGGTGGAACAATCCACATGTGTAAGACGATAAGTATAGGTTGTCGTTACCTCAGCGGTGGAACAATCCACATGTGAAAGACGATAAGTATAGGTAACACTAAATCTAAAGGCATCATCATATATACATGAATAATCAAGATATAATTAAGTTTAAGATAACGCTAATCATGCCCAAAAATATAAAGCGGTAAAAAGGGCATCGAATAACTCACTGATCAGCAATACTATGTCGGGTAGACACAATTAGAAGAAAGCTCCACCGCCTAAGTGCCATAGTATAAAGACATCAAATAAGTCGAAATCTCTCCATAAGCCTAGTAGGGTTTTGCCTTATTATTGATTAACGTTATATTGTATAATTTATATAAATAATGTTTCGTAAGATTTTAGCATACATAAGAATAAGTTAATACAGTGCACGGTCTGTGATCATCAATAATTATTTATGAAAAAGATCGGGAAAAGACAGGGCGATTGGAATCGAAAAATACGCTCGTAAAAAGAATACAAATTTTTAACACATTTGGTCATTTTGAGGTTTCGTTTGTTGAAATGGTGCATAATAATTGTTATTTTGAAAAACGGTAAAAAGTATTATTATAGATATTCAAAAACGGAAAATTAAGGTTCGGGTCAAAAAATCGTGTCCGAAAATAGTTCGCGTTAAAAATTCTGGTCAAAATTTAAAAAGTAAACGAATCGGGTCATTGGGTCGGGTTAGCGGGTCGGATCTGCGTCTGGGGCCGACCCATGGGTAGTTGATAGCTGGTCTAGGAGTACGTACTCGGGAACATGGGCCCCGTCACCGGGAAATGGTGCCCCAGTCGCTGGTCAGATCTGATCCTCCTTGAGGCATTTCAACAAACAGTTGGTGTGCACAAAAGTGCACAACGAATGTTTTTCAAAGTAGAGTAAAGCTATGCAAACGGTAACCAAATCTCAATATTGTTACATGGTTAGAAAGAGGGCAAACAATGTTACAATAATTAACAAAGTTTAGGTCATAATTAGCTCTTTAAGATCACGAAAAATGGTCACAAAGTAGGTACTCGAGGCTATTCTGACATAGAAAATGAAAAATCTCCAACTTTAAATTCGTTTTCTGGATTCGTTACTCAACGAAAAAGGTTGTAGTTTGTTTCTATAGCTAAATTATTGGAATCAAAACAAAATGGGTCAAAAATATGAGATTTTACCTTAGTGGTTCGACGGGAAACTGAGCTAAAAGTAGATCTCACGAAACTGAAGTTTTTTTTAAGAACACTATTCATCTTCATCCTCCAAGCTTTGAAAACGAATTTTGATGGTGAAATCTCGGGATTTTCTAGAGAGAAGGAAGAGGATGTTTGTGTGTTTTTTTTTGTTCTAGAGAGAGAAAGTGAAATGGTTAAATGAAAGGAAAAGAAAGGGGAAAAGGGAATAAAAAGAAGGATGAAGGATGTGTAAAGAGGTAAGTAGGTGAAATGAGTTTTCACTTAACGATTTCCGTTAAGGAATTTACCCGCAAATCTTTCTCCGTTAAAATCTCGTTAAGGAATATTTTGAAAATAAATATAATGGTGATAGAATACTATAAGTAATGATTCTAAAATATTAATAATGATGATAGAATACTATAAGTAATGATACTAAAATATTAATAATGGTACGGGATATTGATAATAAAAATAATGATTTTAATACATTTTAACGTTAATTTTATCTCATAATCAAAGGCATAAACCACCCTAACTTATCTTATGAGCATACATATTTCTACTAGGCACTTAGATTCTAATACGGTTTCCGTCACGAAGGACTAGAAACCAAACGATACTAAACCCGACAAAACATAATCATATAAAATACTCCGATAATAAATATTAACTCGATAACTCATATGTGCATAAAACGCAACCAAATAATAAATAAATAAATAATACGCGATAAACGCAAAATAACCAAAATTAATACATATTAGGGTCAAAACAAAACATAAAAAAAATAAACGATACTCGAAAATGTCGGAATAATACTTCGATAGTCGTGGTTGTCACAAAATTATTTACTCAAAAACTGTTAACAATAGCAATTACGTTTCGTTCTTGCATAATTTATTCCAAACTAGGCGTGGTTGGCCAAATTAAGCGTAGTTCGTAACGAACCATGCATTTGCGGAATTAATCCACTAAAGTTTAAAAGTTCGTGAAATGATTTTTTAAGAGTCCTGATTATAGTTTGGTTTTGAACAAATGATTACTAAGTCGAATCAAAGTGACGGATTAAAATCTGGAGTCGAACCTCTCGGAATCGCACTCGTTTGACAACCGTGACTCATCGACTTCTTTGCAGATAGGAGCT
Source organism: Senecio squalidus (assembly GCA_910822075.1). NCBI lineage: Eukaryota > Viridiplantae > Streptophyta > Magnoliopsida > Asterales > Asteraceae > Senecio > Senecio squalidus. Next base: position 15,830,360 of record CAJVGC010000060.1, on the reverse strand, counting down.
TTCTTCGGTGCCAACGCAAAAGAGTCATAAAAAAAGAAAACGAAAATAAAAGAAGAGAAAAGAGAAGTGTGTAACGCAAGGAAAATAAGGTCAAATATCATATTCGAATAGAATATATGCAGGCTGACCTTAGCTACCTGTACCGGCTGAAGCTAACTTGGGACACTTGTTTCTAAGATGCTCGGCAGAACCACACTCGAAACATTTGCCCCTTGGGGTCTTACAAAACCTCTCGGTGTGCCCAAGTTTATTACACTTGGTGCACACCCAACATTTCACCTCCTCGGCGTGGTAGTTACCACACCGATCACACCTCAGATGCTTACTCTGGGCACCCGGTGTCACAGCAGCATACGACTGCATAACTTGAGGAGGATTTTGTCTCCTAAACCTCTTCTGCGAGTCTCTCTGACGGGAATTACCACTCCGTTTCTTTTCGGGTTGGAGGAAATGACACCACCAAGTACGCCAACCTCGGGTCCACCAGACCTGGTAACCATACCCTCAGCACCATCGTGTCCGGTTCCTCCACCAGTACCAGCCACCTCAGGACCTTTACCTTCCAGATTTGGCTCGGAATCATCCTGATCCGAACCATCAGATCCCGTACCAGTACCCGTACCACCAACATTCAGCGACATGCTATCTCTAATCTGAGCGATGATAGTAGGCATCATGGCTTCCAACGGCTCGGCTATGAGCTGATTGATGTCTGTCGTCATATCCATTTCCTCATCACTGACTTCCATACTCGGAGTCGCGTTACAAGCTCTCGCGCTCGGACGACCATGTCTCGCTGACCATCTCTTCGCTGTCGTCTTCGGGGGCATCGTTCTAAAAGTAAAAAGAAAGAAAACTCGATAAGCAAAATGTGTGCACCACGAAAATAAGTCCAACGCCAAAAATAATAAACGCGAAAATAAACACCTAAGAAAATAGTGCATACATAGAAAATCAGAGAAATATCGATTCAAAAGCCTACGGTCATAGTCCAAGTGATTTACTTAGTAAAATCACTCAGTTCGCTATAACCATTGGCTCTGATACCAACTTCTGTCACACCCCGCTTAGAGCGGAAACACGAGGTGTTCCAGTTACGATATCAAGAGTCAAGGATTACAACATTACAACCAATAAACAAAACATCGAAATAACAATTATCATGCCAAAGGTTTTCAAAGTACATTACAATGTCAAAAGCGATAAACGCCAAATACAAATACATAACAAATGTCTTAGAACGGATCATCATGAGGATTACATCAAACATCACAAATTCCAAATACACAAAACAAGCGATCCGAAAAGTAAGTATGGCATGATTCACAGAAAATCCTCAAACTCCTGAAAAGCGTTAAAAACGACATCAACAACATGTTGGTGAATTATCCGCAATTTTAAGTAAAAGTTGACCCAACGACAAGTTTTCAACAAACAATGTAAATTTCAAATATTATATATTGTTTTACCGTCCTAGTGAGGATACTATGCCTAGATTAGTTATACCTCGAACCTTACCAGTCCAAAAGACCCATTTCGTAAGGCAGTGTCAAACCAAAGGCAACCAATAATGAAGTGCGGCCATAACATCCACTCATAGGAGCACCCTACCGAGCGATGAGGGTTAGGTAAAATAACCCATATAGCTATATATATGTAACCGTTGGGCATAAAGCTTAACGAGTGTATAAGACACCCAATCTAAGGCTTACCTGATCCACTAGGTAACAAGATAATCAATAAAGTTTCGCATACATGCCGACAATTTAAAATACGCTTCCCAGCCCAAAAATAGTTAAGACAAGGGCTACGAATAACTCACAGTGAAAGCTTCAGCAGAAATCTCGGTTACACAATCACGGAGCTACAACTCCACCGTATAAGTGCCTTAAAACAATAAATAACATAGTCTCAGTATCTCTATAAGTCTAGTCCGGTTTCGCGTTGTCGGTTAAGATTAAGTTTATTAGAATTTTCCAACGATTATTAAGTCGATTCATGATGACGAATTAAGAAGACGATGTTCCGCGCCAAAAAGGGCCGATCGGAAAGATATCGACATTTCACGTCATAAACGACAATTAAAATGGAATGGTATTTCACGTCATAAACGAAAAAAGGACTAACGGGAATAGCGGTTGAAATCGAATATTGTTACTAAGTTTTATTAAGACCGACCAAGGTCAACGTCATAATGTTGACTTGGCCAAAGTCAAAGATGTTGACTTTACAAAAGTCGGAGTCAAAGATGTTGACTTTATAAAAGTCAAAGTCAACAATTTGAGGTAAAATCAAAGTCAACTTGAAAGAAAGTCAAAGTCGAAGTGAAAGTCAACTTTGACATTTTAAGATTTTAAAGTCTTTAGTTTCCAAAATATTAGAATAACATGACTTTAAAAATGCTTTAATAAAGATTTGTCGAAGAAAACATTTTTGATGAATTTAGACGACGATCGCAAATTGTAACAAGGTTTATTTATTGAAAAGTAGCTACAAACGTTCGTTTTAAATACATTTTATGACATTTATGAATAGATTGGCGTCTTTGAGTCCAAAGACGATGTTCTTGCATAATATGTTACTTTTATATAAGTTTACTTATACGAGCGTTTCAGAATTGTTTAAAATCATAAATTGCAAATTCGGGCAGCGCTTCCGCGTTATAGTTTTTAAATCCAAATTTTTACAAACACTTACCCGCTTACAATTTATAACGATATTTAATCAAATTTACCAACACAAAAAGGTGTTTATATGTTCAATATGTCAATTTAATAAAGTTTAAAGTCATTATAGTTATTTCTGAACAGATACATGAAATATCGAGCTTAAGGTTGCGTTTTACAGCGGATTAAATAAGGTTTCGGGATCTGATCTCAGTTAGGTAGCGTAACGGTTAGTTACGTGGCGTAACTGTAGTTACGCCACCAGCGTAACTGATAACAGTTTTGTCAAAAATCGTTTTTGGTGTTGTAAATTCATCTTTGATGATAGATTTCGATATGTACTGATAGAAACACTATATTACATTATAAGAGACAATTTATATCAAGTTTTTAACCACAAATACTAAGATTTATAAAAAGACCCGTTTTGTATCTAAATGGGTTATAAAACTTTAAAAATCATATTTTTGAATGTTTGATCTTACATGCAATAAATAAATCTTAATAAAAACAGGGAGAATAAGCTATTATACCTCAAAGAAAATGAAGGTATGAGGATCTAACACGGTTTGATGGAGAGTTCTTGATGTTTGACGGTGATTTTCGACCCGAAAATGATAGAATTTGATAAAAGCAACCCAATGGATGATTAACCTTAGCTCTCCATGATGATGTTAACAATTTAATGTGATGTTATAGTTGTTTGATTGCTGGAAATTTAATGTGATGTTATAGTTGTTTGATTGCTGAAAGGGAGGTGTTTTGTTTCAAAGACAATGGAGAGAAAGAGTTTTGGTGTGTGTGTATGATTGTAAACATGAAATGAGACTTGTATGATGATTTACAGAGATAAATTATGTGTTAGAGGGTGTCTTGACACCTGTAGGGCAGGTGGCACAAGGTTAGACACGTATTGATGACTCATACACAAAACACAAGTTGTTGCACGCTAGTTACGCTAGCGTAACTATCGCAGCGTAACTACACCCAAGCAAACCTGCAAGCTAGTTACACTGGCGTAACTATATAGTTACGCAGCGTATATATATAGTTACGCAGCGTAACTATCCCAGCGTAACTATCTGTATTTTTGGGAATTTTTCGTTTTTCGTTATCGTTAAGCATTTTCGTTAGTTGGAAGTTTACGATTAGTTATGAAATGAACTTAGGCAAGTTCATTATATGTTTTCTTGGTATTAGGGTTCATTAAATGATTCGATTTCAATTCCGATTTCCAGATACGTACTTTTCGGTATAAGCATAAACACGAGCAAAGCACGATTTCTCGAAGATAAAGAATACGTTAACCGACAAATTTGGCGTAAACATCCTAACTTATTACCACGAGAATACTAACTAATTGGAACTTAGGTAAATATAAAGATTACATCTCGAGGGACGAATCAATTAAAACACATAAAACCCGATTCTCAATAATAAACCGTGAGTAAATACAAAGCGAAATACAAGGGTCGAAATAATTGCGAATAAAAATAAAATAATACGAAAATAAAAATATCTAAAAATGACGGGACGTCACACATTCAAGGCTTCAGTTAGTGATCAAGATACTGTGAGTACATGTTCTGACAAAGAAGATTTTAGTAAGGAGGAACAGTTTGTTTTAATTTTAACCAAGGAAAATGAACGCTTAAATGAATCCTTGGACACCCTGATGGCTCAACATAAAGATATAAAATTTTAACTGGCTGCTCAAGTTAATCTGAAAAATGATTATTCCAACAAGCTTCGTCAAGATTCCAAAGATAGAAGTGAGTTCTTATCTACTATCAGTGAACATTCATAAAAGATCGATATGCTTTATGAAAGTTTGGAAAAAAAAGCAGATGTACGTTGAAAAGGAGAAGGAACTCAGAGACTGTGAGGTCAAAATTTTGGAGCTTAACAGAAAGATTGAACAATTTCGAAATTCATCTAATACTCTTACTTCCATTTTGAGTCGTCAAAGGCCAAGTGGAAATGTTATTGGTTTGGGATATCATGAAACACCTCCACCTTTTAAGAACAATTTCAGTTTCTTTAAAACTAAATTTGAATTGAAGGAAAAGAATGTTGATTCTACCTGTGAATCCTCCTCTAAAAGGGAAGATCAGACTGAATCAAGTGCTTCAAACAAGTCAAATGTATCTGAGACAAGAATGAGTACTTTAGCTGAAAACTCAAAACCCAAACAGGCCATGGATGATTTGGATTGTTCTATGTGCCGTGAACATGGTCACGTGGCTTCTGTGTGACCAAACAGAAAGCAAGTTAGCAGATCGTCTTCACAAAATACTTAACCTATGGCTCGATCAATTTCACCTGTTCGAAAACCAGTGAAACAAAACTGGGTTATAAAACAGGAGCGTACAAGTATTTCACATGATCATCCATTTCAACCGTCATTTCGAACTTCAAATCCATATTGCCCGAGTCAAAGAGAAAATTCATTTTGTCGGCAATCGAGATCTTTCAGTCCACCAAGGAGCCACCTGAATTCTAACGTTCACGCTATTGTTTCCAAAAAGGATGGTTTCTTCAGGGAGTTTGTTTATGTGAACGAGAAAGGACAATCAAGACGCGTTATGGCTTGGGTTCCCCATCATAACTGATTTTTCTTGCTAGCTTAGCTGAAATTTATGGAAAATTTAATATTAATGAAAATAGAATCGACATGAAAAGATCAAAATTATCATGTCGATATCTTTTAAAAAAAAATTACTAACTTTAAATTGCAGGTTGCGGAGATAGTACGAGACTATACTCTTGAACCTACTGTTTGAGACGTTGTTCAGTGCAGACAGCTCAAGGGGAGTTTTGTTGGAGTTTGTTGGAGGCTCGAAAGTTATAACAAAAGTGATGAACTTAGTTGAGTAGATTCGTGATGAAGACTCTGATAAACAAAGTTCACAACAACAAAGGGAGCTGACTGACTCTTCACAAGCGTAAACGGAGAAGAGTAAATTATTGCAACAATTCAGGGGTGTTGGTGCAAATTGTGTGGCAGTTGTTCTAGATTAATTGAGTCTGAATTTATAGTTTATTTGAGTCTATTGTTAGTGGACTATATAGTCCATTATGGGTGTTAATGGACATTGCATTGTTCATAAGCCCATTAGTGGCCCAAGCCCATGAACATGTTTTCCTATATATAGGACAACATGTTTAGGTTTAGGGTTAATGATTGAGAGACGTTGGTTTAGAGAGAATTATGAGAGAATACTTATTGTGTAATTGTGTTTATCAATCAATAAAGTATTCTGAATTTGGGTATTTGTGTTTCTTAGTTACTGCAATCGATTATTACCTTGTTCATACAATTTATTACGAGTTTCCACCTTGAAATCAATTGGATTAATCCTGTAGATCTGACCACTAGGACCTACAATTGGTATAAGAGCAAACACATTGTTTGCTCTCTATCGAGATTCGGTTCAGGATTAAATTACGGCTTAATCGATTTAGCAAATTAGGGTTCTTCAGTTTCTGGCGGCTGTTTGATAAAATTAGGGTTTCTGAATTTTTTGACGGTTGTTAATTCAGAAATATTAGGGTTTGTGACGGCTACAGTTTGAGAATTAGGGTTTGTGGTGGCCAAGTTCGTTGACCAAAGTTCAAGTTCGTTGACCAAAAGTCAAGTTAGTTGACCAGTAACCTCAAGTTCGTTGACCAGTTACTCAAGTTCGTTGACCAGTTTCTGCAAGTTCGTTGACCAGTTACTTTAAGTTCGTTGACTTAGTTTGTTTTACTAGTTCGTGGATAACAAGTTCGTGTTACAAGTTCGTGGACTTGAAAATTAACAAGTTCGTAGACTTGAAAAATAACAAGTTCGTGGACTCAAGTTGTATTATAAGTTCGTGGACTACATAACAAGTTCGTGGACTACATTTTAAGTTCATGGGCTTCTAAATGCTAAATTGGGCCTTTTAAGTCCGTGGGCTTCTAAATGGTAAATTTTGGGCCTCAACTTAATCAAAAGCACACACACAATCATATTGGGGGGCGGCGAGACAGTTGAATTAAAATCAAATTTGGGACACAAGTTCGTGGAGATTTTGAAATCAAGTTCGGCGGCGACGATTTTTGTTAAACAAGTTCGTGATTTAATAGTTCGTGAAGAAAAAGGAAATCAAGTTCGTGAAGAAAGATTTAAAAGATGTTCGTGACTGAGCTTTAAAAGATGTTCGTGTTCATGTTCGTGACTGAGCTTTAAAAGATGTTCGTGTTCATGTTCGTGACTGAGTAAAAATAAATAAATTTAAGTTCAGATTCATCTTCGCCAAATTCAGATTCATCTTGGTGATACAATCAATTGATGTTCGTGTTTGATTTTCTAAGTTCGAGAACAAGTTAATTCAAGTTCGTGGTTTTTCTTTTATGTTCGTGGGTGTTTGTGATTTTGATGTTCGTATTGGATCTTTGAATCAAGTTCGTGAGATGTTCGTGGATCAGATTAATGTTCGTGGATCAGATTAATGTTCGTGGCTTGATTTTGAAAAACATGTTCGTTGATTTTGAATTACATGACAGTTTGAATAATTGTTTTTATGTGATGTTCGTGGCTGCTTGAAAATCAAGTTCGTGGTTCTGTTGACATTCGTTTCAAGTTCGTTGATTGTGTGAATTGGACTGGCAGACACTAATATTGGGCATTAAACTCAGTTGTGCTTTTATTGGACTCTTTAATTGGGCCTGTTATTGATTTGGACTTGGGTCTTTAAGTTTCTAATTGGACTGTTAACTGGACTAGTTGGATTTAATTGATTTGGACTTAATTAATTTAGACTTAATTAATTTGACAAATAGTATTACATCTTATTTCGAGGACTTATAAAGAAATGGAATCTTCAAAATCAGACAGTCCACCTAAACTACTTAACGCATCTCTTTATTACGAATGGATAGACAAATTTGAATCTTATTGTACATTCAATGACGTTCAGAAGTGGTTATGTATTCAAACTGAATATGTCCATCCAACGATGACAGTAAATGGTGTAGTGCAAAAGTCTCCTATTAACAATATGTCAGCTGAATGCAGAAAAGTGTTTGATGCTGAAAACAAAGTTTGGGCAAGTTTGAAAATGTCTCTTCCTAACGAACTGCTTCATCTTACTAGGACACACAAGTCAACAAATGCCTTATGGGGATAAATTGAGAAAAGGTGTGCCAGTTCAGCTAAACAAAGAAAAGCCAAAGGAAATGTGTTGAAAAGGCAGTTTTCGATCTTCAAAGCCACTACGAATGAATCTTTAGAAGATACGATAAACAGATACTATCATCTGTTAGCTGAACTTGATAACATTGGAATCGATGTTGATGACGAGAAGAGAGAGAGACTGTTGGATGTTATACCAAAGAGATGGGAGGTATACGCAAATCTCATGCGAGATGAGATAGAAAAAGAGACTGAAACTACTGAATATCCTCTCACACTAGAGAAAATCACTGAAAGATTAAGAGGATATGAATCAACAAGCACGAGCGTTTACGTATCACAAGAGTATGATCAAAATCCCGCACTTTATGGATTTACTGTCCTGTAATCTGATAAAGATAAATCTGCAAAAAGAAGCTCATGTTCTTCATCTGGAAAAACTTCTAAGGAAACTCATGCTCCTCTGAATATGCCAATGAGTGTGAAATTGGCCAAGGAATCATTAGAAATTCTATCTTGCTTCATGACGGCTTATGAAAATCATATCCAACGAAAGATAACTGACCCAGGACTTTGGGATGTAGATTATGATCAAGTGGATAGTGATGACATGGAGGAGATGGATATTCAATGGAAAATGGCAATGCTCACTTACAGAGTCAAGAAGTATATAGCCCGAACCGGAAGAAGTCTACGTACTGGTAAAACAGGTTTTGACAAATCTAAAGTACGATGCTGTGATTGTCAGAAATTGGGACACTTTGCGAGAGAGTGTCAACACTCAAAGATTCCAAAAGTTGAGCAAAATGAGAACCAAGACAGTTCTAGCTTAAAGGATATGCTTGTTCAAGAGAATGATCAAACTTATGAGTGGAAAACACGCTCTACAAGTTCAGAAACCTCCGATCATGCATTCAAGGCTTCAGTTAGTGATCAAGATACTGAGAGTACATGTTCTGACAAAGAAGATCTCGGTAAGCAGGAACAGTCTATTTCAGTTTTAACCAAGGAAAATAAACTCCTAAACGAATCCTTGGACACCTTGATGGCTCACCATAAAGATTTGAAATTTGAACTGGCTGAGCAAGTTAATCTGAAAAACGATTTTTCCAACAAGCTTCATCAAGATTCTAAAGATAGAAGTGAATTTTTACGTACTATCAGTGAACAATCACAAAAGATCGACATAATGTATGAATGCATTGAAAAACAAAAGATGCGTTATGCTGAGAAAGTCCAAGAGGTTAATAACTGTGAAATCAAGTTATCTGAACAGGAAAGGAAACTTGAACAATTTCGAACTTCATCCACCACACTTACTTCCATTTTGAGTCGTCAAAGGCCAAGTGGAAATCTTACTGGTTTGGGATATCATGAAACACCTCCACATTTTAATCACAATTACAGTTTCATTAAAGCTGAATGTGAAGTGAAGGAAAAGAATGTTGACTCTTCCTGTGAATCTTCCTCTACAAGGGACGATCAGACTGAGTCAAGTGCTTCAAATAAGTCAAGTGTTTCGGAGACAAGAATGAGTACATTAGCTGAAAACTCAAAACCCAAACAGGCTATGGATGATTTGGATTGTTTTAAATGCCGTGAACATGGTCACGTGGCATCTGCATGTCCAAAGAAAAAGCAAGTTAGCAGATCGTTTTCTCAAAAGACTAAACCAATGGCTCGATCACATTCACCTGTTCGGAAACAAGTGAAACAAACCTGGATTAAAACACATGAACGCCCAAGTGTTTCAAATGATCGTCCGTTTAGACCGTCATTTCGTACTTCAAATCCATATTGCCCGAGTCCAAGAGTAAATTCTTTTTGTAGGCAATCAAGATCTTTCTGTCCACCTAGGAACCACTTGCATTCTAAAGTTCAAGCTACTGTTACTAAAGATTATGGTTTCTTCAAGGAGTTTGTCTACGTGAACGAGAAAGGACAATCAAGACGCGTTATGGCTTGGGTTCCCCATCATAAATGATCATTGCTCGCTTAGCTGAAATCTATGTAATATTGTATATGTTTATGAAAAATAGAATCCGCATGAAAAGCTCAAAATTTCATGTCGATATCTTAAAAAAAAAAAAAAAAAATTAAAGAATTTTACTAACGTTTGTTTGCAGGTTTTGGCGATTGTACGAGACTCTGCTCTTGAAGCTGCTGTTTGAGACGTTGTTCAGCGTCAGACAGCTCAGGGGGAGTTTTTTTGACATTTGATAGAGGCTCGAAGGATACATTCAAAAGTGATGAACTTAGTTGAGTCAATTCGTGATGAAGACTCTGATAAACAACAAAGTTCAAAATAACAAAGGGAGCTGCCTGACTCTTCACAAGCGTAAACGAAGAAGACTGAATTATTGCAACAATTCAGGGGGAGTTATTCAAGTCAACGATGAGTTACAAGAACCTGCAAGGAGTACAAGACTCTAAAGACTTTGAGTGTACTACAGAATCTAGAAGCAACAGTCACGGGGGAGTTTGTTGGTGCAAATTGTGTGACAGGTGTTCTAGATTAATTAAGTCTGTATTTATATTTTATTTGAGTCTATTGTTAGTGGGCTATATAGTCCATTATGGGTGTTAATGGACATTGCATTGTTCATAAGCCCATTAGTGGCCCAAGCCCATGAACATGTTTTCCTATATATAGGACAACATGTTTAGGTTTAAGGTTAATGATTCAGAGACGTTGGTTTAGAGAGAATTCTGAGAGAATACTTATTGTGTAATTGTGTTTATAAATCAATAAAGTATTCTGAATTTGGGTATTTGTGTTTCTTAGTTACTGCAATCGATTATTACCTGGTTCATTCAATTGATTACGAGTTTCCGCATTATAATCAATTGGATTAATCCTATAGATCTGACCACTGGGACCTACAAGGGGGAGTCATTCAAGTCAACGATGAGTTAGAAGAACTTGTTGAGAGTAAAAGACTATAAAGACTTTGAGCGTATTACAGAATCTAGAAGCAACAGTCAAGGGGGAGTTTGTTGGTGCAATATATGTGACAGTTTTCCTAGATTAAATAAGTTTGTCGTTCTAGTGTCTATAAACGAACATGATGTTCGTATGTATAAAAGAACATCATTAATGTTCATGTTCGTGTCTTTCATAGTCCAACGAACATTGTATTGTTCGTGGGCTAAGTCTGTTTTGGGTGTTAATGAACATTGCATTGCTCATAAGCCCATTAGTAGCCCAAGCCCGATGAACATGTTATACTATATAATAGGATAACATGTTTAGGTTTAGGGTGAATAAGCTTCTAGAGAGAAAAGTAGACATTGAGAGTATTGATTGTATTAGGTTTAAGTGATTCAATCCACAATACAAGTATTCGTGTTTGGTAAGCAGTTATTATCTTTTCTAATAATTTTATTGTGTATTAACTATTGATGATTGAGATTCCGCCTCATAATTAATATGTTTAATCTTGTTGATCCACTACCTGGGACCTACATTCTGCAACTTCAAAATCAACTGAGGTAAAATGTCCTGGTAGGTTAGATCCCATGGAGTATGTATATCTGCCTATTGACTCAACTGATCCTCCTGGTATACTTGATGATACTGAAAAGGAGATTGAAGAAGAAATCGCTCAAAAAATCAACAGAAGAACCAACAGTACTAACAAAAAAGGTAGCAGTACTAATGGAGAAACTACTAAGTCAAAAGACACAAATGACAAGGATTTCAGACCAGATGGTATGCCTCACATGACAGAAATTGAATCAGATGGAGTAGAAAGGATTGTGACTGATGAAGACACTGATGATGAAGTAATCACTCGTATACATAGAAGTCCCACTCCAACAATTGGATATGATCTTCCAGAACCAAATGAGACAAATTTGGAGTCTTCGAATCAGAGTAGAGAAATTTCCAACATCAAGAATACATAAGAATCATCCACTCACTAAAGTTCTTGGAGATATTGATACATCTATGCAAACCATAAGTCAGATAAAGGAGCACAAAGATGTCCATAAAGACCAAAGAATATTCAAGAGGCTCTCTTAGATCAAAGTTGGATTGAAGCAATGCAAGAAGAGCTACTGTAGTTCAAACTCCAAGTTGTTTGGACTTTAGTAGTGTTGCCAAATGGGAATAGAGTTATTGGAACAAAGTGGATCTTCAGGAACAAGAAATATGAAAGAGGGATAGTCATCAAGAACAAAGCAAGACTGGTGGCCGAAGGATACACACAGGAAGAAGGTATTGATTATGAAGATGTTTTTGCACATGTAGCTAGAATGGAGGCAATAAGGATTTTTCTTCCCTTTGCATCTTACAAAGGATTCAAGGTGTATGGTCTTCATACCCTAAGCAGAGGCAGTTTCCGAGTGAGGCGAGGGGCTCCTCTCAATCGACGAATGTGGAAAGTGCCTTTCTTTTTGGGCATATTGAAGAAGAAGTATATTTTAGACAGCCCCTAGGATTTGAAGATCCAAAGCATCCGCACTTGGTCTACAGATAGGATAAGGCACTTTATGGCTTAAATCAGGCTCCTAGATCTTGGTATGAAACCTTATCAGACTACTTGTTGAAAAATAACTTTCAGAGAGAAACAATTGACAAGAGACTCTTTATGAAGAATGTTAAAACTGATATTCTTCTAGTGCATATTTACGTGGATGATATTATCTTTGGCTCCACCAAAGATTCTTTGTGCAAGGAATTTGAAAACTTGATGCACAGTAAATTCAAGATGAGCTCAATGGGGGAATTGCCTTTCTTTCTTGGATTACAAGTAAAGCAGAAAACATATGGAATGTTTATCAGTCAATCAAAATAAGTGAAGGACATACTAGATAAATTTGGATTCTCAGATGCTAAGAGTGGAAGTACTCCAGTAGAAACACATAAACAGCTAACTGCAGATCTTGAGGGGGGGGGATGTGGATATTCATAATTATTTGTCAATGATTGGGTCTCTCATGTATTTAACAGCATCAAGACTTGACATTATGTTTGGAGTATGTGTGTGTGCAAGATATCAGACTAAGCCGAAGATATCTCATCTTCATGCAGTCAAGAGGATTTTTAGATACTTGAAGGGAAAACCTACTTTAGGTTTATGGTATCCTAAAGATTCTCCATTTGTGTTAATTGCATACATTAACAGTGACCATAGAGGTGAAACTCTAGACTGAAAATAAACATCAGGTGGATCCAATTTCTGGGTTCAAGGTTGGTGTCTTGATAGTGCAAGAAGTTGAACACTGTGTCAACATCATCAACAAAAGCAGAGTATGTAGCAGCATCAATTAGTTGTGTACAAGTGTTATGGATGCAAAATCAGATGATGGACTATGGATATGCATTTCTAAATACTCCTATCTATATTGATACCAAGAGTACAATCAGCATCATCAACAATCCTGTGAAGCACTCCAAGACAAAGCACATAGAAATTCGATTCCACTTTATCAGAGATTGTAATGAAAAGAAGCTAATTCATGTTGAAAAGGTTCATACTGATAATTAGCTTGCAGATCTTTTCACAAAATAATTTGATGTGGGAAGATTTACATTCTTGATTAGCAGTATTGGCATGCTTAATATTGAATAAGTGTGGAATTAGTACTTTAAAATAGTCAAAAACAAATTTTATAACGCAATTTTTGGTACTGCGGTAGTAATCTTAACTTTTATTAGTGGTTTACTCTTTAGTACTGCACTATATTACTACAGCAAAATTAATGGTATTTTTACAATAAGCAACATTAATTAGTAGTGCATGTAGTTTTGTTACTGCTGTTGGATTGGTTAATGTTGCCCGCTATGTTAATACTATAACATTTAGTACTTTAAGGTAATTTTTAAAGTATAAATTATTCTGTTACTACTGCGTTGACAAGTTAAAATTCAACTTGCAATTCACTTTTACACATGGTTGTCTGTCACTGGACCAAATTTTTAAGGCTGTGACACACGTCAAGTCTCCATATGTCCAACTTGTTTGTTTAATTGACCTATAAAATACATTAGGACTAAAATTCAAATTTTCAAAAAAATCCCCAAATTTTCAAAAAAATCCCCAAATTTTCTATCAAACCCTAATTTTTCAATTCGACTTGATTACTGCTTAAATAAAGTATTCCTTCTTTCAAATCGATTACCTGTTCTTCAAATCATCAATGGCAAACCTTCAATTTTGTGATGGACACAATGTATGTGCATACCTTGTTAAAAAAGATGAAAATCAAGAGTTCCATCCTATTATTGACTTCTTGAATTCTTCTCACATTAAATATGCTTTAACTTTGCATCAAGAGATACAAGAATATCATGTTCGTAGCTTATGGGTTACTGTTGTTCACTCCAGCCATATAATATACCTATGATCACAACTACTGTTGATGGAAAGAAGATCACAATTACTGAAGCAAGTCTTCGACTTCATCTTCAACTTCAAGATGAAGGAGTTATAAACACTCTTCCTAAACAAACTCTTTTTGAAACTTTTCAAATAATGGGATATGAGGGACAATTAACCATAACTTCTTTTCAAAAAGAGTTGTTGTCTCCTAAACGGAAATTTTTAATGCACACTTTGCATTAATCATTGTCCCAGAAAAGAACAGGTTGGAATGAAGTTGGTAGTACTTTGGCTACTGCCATGGTATGTCTTGTAACAGATCAACTGTTTAATTTTTCAAAATTGATTTTTGATGGTATGGTGTGGAACTTGGTCCATCCTGAACAAAATTTTTTAATGTACCCAAGGTTCCTACAATATGTGTTTAACTGTGAGTTTACAAAACTTTCAAAATCAAACTCAGTTAATGGATCCAAATCTCATGGAAGAAAAGTTTTTACAAACATGAGAAGGACACTAGGAATGTTATTTCATTGTTCTCAACAATGATGGTAGTAACCACAAATACAAGTGAGGGACCAAGTGCTCAACTTGACTCTCAACCCACACTTGCTCTTGTTTCATATTCTTCACCAGTTATCATTGTGACTACTTCTGTTACTACTGTAACAACACCATCTTGCACCCACAATCACACCTTTTCACAGAAATTGAAAGACAAAGAGAATTCCTCCTTCTCTTGTGTCTACACCTACCCTACACCTCTCATTAGCTTCAAGTTCTCAACCAGACACTCTGTCTGTTGAGACACAACAAAGGGAAACCAATGAGCTGTTCCCCAGGCTCCAAGAGGTGGTCTATACGGAGAAGGATGACCATGTTGGAAGGGTTCAAACTACTGTTGTACCACCTAGTGGTGCACAGGCCAGTTTGACAGGCAATAAGACCCAACCAATGGCAACACTTGAAGATGATGCTTCTTTTGAAGCAGCATTGGAGGGTGGACCCAGTTGCCAAGAAACCACGGGGGAGGGAAGTGTTTCTGCTAGGCAGGATATTCCCTATGAGCAAACTTTCTATGATCTACCACCTATTGGTACTCAACAGGAAAGGAGTGAGAAAAGCTATGATTATTCAAACTTGGAATTGGTGGAGATGTGTTTGGAATATACAAGAAAGGGGGATGATCAAGCCAAAGATCTTGCATAATTGAAGAAGCTTGTGTTGAAGTTAGTCCAAATGAAGAAACACTTGATGTTTCAGTTGAAAAAGAAGAAACTTGTGATGAAGGATGCTGCTACTTCTCCAATGCCCTCAAGTTCTTCAAGTTCATCTTCAGATGCGGATGATTACAAAAAGGGGGAGAATATTGAGATAGCTGAGATAGGGCTTGGTACTGAAAAGAAAAGTTATAAAGAGGTTATTACAGCAACATCTGATTAGAACAAGTCTAAAGACTCTACAGAGTTGGTGCAGCATCAAAATAGTTCAGATAAAGTTAATACTACGATTACAGATCAAATGGATTTAGATGAGTACATTGATAATAATGTAGTATTATATCCAATAACTGAAGAAGGTGGTGGATATATTGGTGTTGTGATGAAAACTTATGAAGGTGCTTTTGATCAACTTGATGCTCAAGATGCAGCAGTAATTTCTACTGAAGGAACAATTACAAAAGATGATGATGCAAGTAAGGGGGAGAAAGAGAGGGAGGATGCTAAGAAACAAGATTTTACTATAGCTACTACCCAACAAGAAATTGGTACTACTGCCCCAGTTGATTCAGAACAACAAGAACCAGTTGTTACTACTGCACTACTTGTTACTGTGACCGATGAATCTACAAGTGAATAAAAGACTTTGGCGGAAGAATTGTTAAAGATTAAGAGTCAAGTAATTCAAAGAAGGAAAACAGAACAAGAAACAAGACCAAAATAGAAAGGAATATCTATTCCTACTTCTTCTGAAATTCAAGTAATAGAAGGTGAAAATTATGTTATGGATCCTTGATGTGAAAAATCTAGTTTACCGAAAATAAACTTTTACTAGATTACTACACGGGCAGTGTACCCTTGTCAGTTGTAAAATAGTATAGGTAAATATCTGGTTCGAACACAGGGACTATTTATAATCGAGAATTTTAGTTTTAAAATAATAAGTAACAAGTAACAATTTGGGTTTTAGTCTTAAGAAGACTTGATTATACTAACGGTAAAAATACTTTTTGAATTCAAATATGATAAAAGACGCTTGCTCGGACCGTTTACGAATGTGTGTTATTTCCTAGGTATGAAAATGTCGATAAACTTCTAATGTAAAATCCTAAGTTCCTTTCGAATACCGAATTTCTCCAATTACCAAACCATGCAACTATTCCTTTCGAATATAGTTAACACCTCGAGTAATTGTGCATAAAGTTCCAAGCAGAGAATTAACCTATAAGCTTCCTTTCGAATAGCTTACTAACTAATAAACCGATTTCTCTTAATTTATTAACTAGCGTTCGTGTTATTACTTACTTGTTTAAATTGTTGTTAGTGATTCCTTTCGAATACCACTAACTCTTAATCAACTAAAGACCGGCCGATTAATTCGTTCTTATTTTAGTAAAAATTACGGATTCCTTTCGAATACCCGTTTTTAGATTACCAAATAAAAGTATAAACAATTTTAACAATATAATTAAGATATTAACCCAAACGGATCCCCGATTAACCTCTACACATCAATCTAATTTCATACCCAAAATCTAACACACAAACGATCACAAATCCAAACAAACGTTTAAGGTAATTAGCTACTCATAACGGTAACAAAACTAATCAAATAAATGAAAGACATGATTCAATTGCAATTAAAAATGAGAAAATAGTTCAATACCAAACTGTAGGTAACAAGTTCCAAGTGTCTCCAAAATAACTAAACGAAAATGAAATAACAATTGGTCGATGAAATTCCGCAAAATGATTGTTCCTTCTCGAAAATGATGCCCAAATTATGATGATAAAACTCAATTGTGAATGAAAAGATGATATGTTTCTACTTCCCACGTTCTCTTTTTGTAAGTGATTAATAAACTCTTGGTTTTCCCATGATTAGAATTGAAAAACTGAAACGTAACTGCCAAGCGTCTGAATGCGCCGCCATCTGCCCCTATTGCGGCACATTCGACACTCCGAGCCCAATGCTTTTTCCTCTCCTCCTGAATGCGGCTCCATTTCTCACTTAGTCAATATTGATTTTCTCCTTTGCATTTTTAAGTCCAAAACTCTATCTCTTTTGCTCCAAATACATCTAATCAACCTAAAACATAACTTTACACAAACATAAGCATAAAAGGGTCTTTCCATTACGTTTAGGACTCGAAACATAATAAATATCGCGATAAAATACTCGTATAAATGAGCGATATCAAACCCCCCATACTTAAGCATTTGCTTGTCCCTAAGCAAATCCGACTCAAAACTACTACCAAGTTTACAAAACATACAACTTAAGAAAAGATAAGGAATCACGGGCTCAAACATTTAACTAAATTCCGGTGTTAGTAATTATAAATATGCGTGAAATTGCTAGATCGTAAAACCGACTACGAACATCTAAAGCTACTAAATTACTTAAGCAAACAAAAACCGCAATTTTTTAATGTTAACTCCTAATTCATCCCCTAGTTTTGATATGTCTAAATAACCACCCCTTTTCCCTCACTCTCCAACCGAAGTTAAAGCGATCAGCCTTTACGGCCGACCCCTATATCGCCTTGCTTTCGGGGGAAAACCTTAAAATATCACCTAAGCATTTTTTCTTCTTTTGAGTACTTTTTTTTTTTCTTTTGAGAGTTGTTTGGTTAGTCTTCATCTTTTTCTTTTCCTCTCATTTTTGTTCACTTCAAATATTATAGATTTATGTTTATATATTTTCTTTGAAGTGAACGGTCATAACGGGATTTGAGTCTTCGTTATAGTGAGGATCAATTTCTATTTTGTTGACGGGAAAGACCTATGGCCTTTTTCTTCGCCTCTAACTCTCCAATGGGCTTAAGTGATACTAGGATTCCCCAACTACCCCCGAAAGGGTGCAAGGACTACAAGGGCTCGGTACTAAGGATATCTAGTGGTCATCTAGATTTTAGATTTTTCGGGGAAACTTAAGGAACTAAAACTAGAAAACCTAAATTCTTATTTACAAATAGTTTATTAACTAAAGAAGTTCCTAAACAATTTCACGTTAAAGTACCGGAATTAAGTTAAACGAACAAGCCCCTATCATCTTCCCTAACTACATTTAAGCATTTTATTTTTTATTTTTTATAATGACTCTAAAAGACTCAAATGGGACAAAAAATAAACGTAATGGATATAAGGGGATAAAACTAACTAATTTCCCGACTCCCCCCATACTTAACTAACACATTGTCCCTAATGTGTTCCATCTAAAAGAAAACTAAACTAAACTAAACTAAGGGAAATTAAAAGAAAAATAAAAGTACAAAAATAAAATAAAATAAAGAAAGAAAAGAAAACCGTGCGGGTTGCTTTGAGGTTGCGTGATTTCCGGACTCGACTCCGCACGTGCTGAACTTAATCCAGACTTGGTAGTGTACACATCACAAAAGAAAACAAGTTAATTAGCACAATTAAAAATCCTAAACAAATAAAAATAAAAATTGTTCCAAACATCAACCGACACAAAAGAAAAATAAATAGTTCGACAAAGTGCACAATAACAAACAACCAAACAAACTGCTTCCTTCTCACTGATCTTCTTCTTCGGGAGGGATAGGTGGGTACAAGGATGGCGGGTTGTAATCGGACCAACCACCCGAGGAGCCGGGAACATTCGGATGATACTGGGTCTGAGTCAGATATTCCCATGTAGGTTGGTACCGCTCCATGTGGTACTGCGTGTATTCCCCGAACCGGTTCACCTCACGTCGCGTCCTATCAACATCCCGCCGGATGTGAGACATGTCAGTCCGCGTCTCATCCATCTATCTCCCAATACGAAACATCTCATTCATCATCAGCTGGTAGTCAAAGGGGGCAGTGGGTGGCGGTGGTGCGTGTGATGATGATCCCTCAATAAACCCGCCAGGTGCGTCCCGAGCACCCTCCTCTTCTTCTTCTTCATCTTCTCCTTCTTCCTCGCTGCCATCCTCCTCATCACTTCCAAAATCCCCCGGTTTTGCAAAATTCCCCTTGTATTGACTGCATGACCTTTCTTCAAATCGGCCTTGGTGATAAGTTTCCAATCAATCGCTCGCGTCAACCCCCTCATATTCGCGGTTGTGTCAAGACCCAAATTCCTAGCTATGCGGGTGATGAAATGACCGCAAAGCATCGCCCCATTAGCCTTCCTCCCCGAACCCCTTTCATTCATGTACTTCAACAATGCCCAAGGTAAATAGACGAACCGGGTAGGATCCCTTTGTGAAAAGTGGTGTAACATCCAAAGGTCCTCCTTATAGACCTTGTCATGGTGGGTGGAGCGGTGATTGAATGAATAACTAAGCGCCTTTTGCAATAACCTGAGCATCGGAGAGCTTATTGTAGGTGCATTTGTTAGTTACTAGATTCGTATGTAATTAACGTTTATATCAGTCTTTATATTGTTTGTTTGAATATTAATATTGAATGTTTGATTAATTATATGCTTGAACGTTTACGTTGTTATGAATTAATCAAATATGTGTTTTGTGATGTTTTAATAATATTCAGATACATTCGCACGGATAAGGATGATATCCGTGCGTATGTAAGATCCATTCGCACGAATCAGTTAAGTAAACAAAGTGTTTATTAACATGTTACATTCGTACGGACAAGATCATGTCCGCAAGAATAGGAAGTAATTCGTACGGATGAGATCACATCCGTACGAATGAAAAGCTCGGCCTATATATACCCAGCTAGGTTTCTGCATTCGTAAGCTTTTGCATGGGTTTTCATTCGTGCCGAACTGCTGCTGCTGCTCCGTTTAGTATTGTTCCAAATCGATAATAACGTATAAACAATCATCCGAATAGTCTTCCTTAGGTCCGATCTTATCAACAATCGTTGGTTTGATTCCGTTTCCGAGGGTTATATATTCGCTAGATAATCGGTATCCTATTTCCGCTAGGTTATTGATATAACGTTGACCCTTAAGATCCATACAACCCCAACAAAGATAGTCATAAAAAAAAAAAAAAAAAAAAAAATTTCAAAATTACAAAAAGATTTTTAATTTTAGAATTTTAGGGGGAGAAATAGTCATAAAAAAAAAAAAAAAAAAAAAAAAAAAAAAAAAAAAACCGGGGGAAGTGAGGAAATACTGAACTAAACTGAACATGTAAATTGTCAAAAAGTATGCTGAACGTAACGTTTATACATGTCAGTTGTAGGATATATTGGTAGGCTTATCTCACTGAAACTTGACGAAAATTAATCATTTTAAGAGGGTTGTCGCAGATATCAAATTTATTTTAAAATCATTATGGATATGTTTCAAAGACTATATAAATGATATCTGGAGATCAATAACAATTGAGAACACTGTAAACAACACACAACAGTCGAAATCAAATGTTTAAAATATTATGATTAGCTTTTGTCTTGTAATGTTTGTGGCTTTTCGCTGGATTAATTCGAAAATAGTAAATATTAGGCGTAATATCAGAAAATATATACAGTATGTCAGTATATATTGAAGCAATTAAGGGCCATTTCAGTGATTTTGGGATAATATTTTTGAATGATTTGATCAAGATCAATGAATTTGAAGAAATTATGTGAATACCAAAATAGATACAGTCTATTCAAGATCAAATATAAAGTAAGAGATAAGTAAACAACTTCAAAAATACCTTGATGGATGAACAGAAATATAAGGTCGAAAGAATGATCATATTTCGAGCATTCCAAATAAAGGGTGACGAAGTACTTAAAACTTCAAAAATACCTTGATGGATGAACAGAGTTATAAGGTCGAAAGAATGATCATAACTCGAGCATTCCAAATAAAGGGTGACGAAGTGCTTACTCTCTGAATGGTGTGAATTAAACGTTTTAACGATCAAGAATCACTGGTCCTTATTGCCTGTGCAGTGGATGACATACTGACATACGAAATAAATATTATGATATTACGTCTGGTATTTAGGAAGATAGAATTAAAAAGGCTGAAAAGTTAAGAGGACAAATACACAAACATACGTACAATTCTAATTATGATATAATTCTGATGACTGTTAAAATTCAAAATGTGTGTTAATATCTATGTTCAAAATATTGGGAGATCTTAGCGAGATAACCATTTTGAAATAAAATGTCAAGTGAATGTTTGTTTAAGTTTAAGAGGACAAATATACCAATAATCGTCAACTGATATGTTAATAGTTACTACGAAAATTGAATGACAATGCTATGTTTCAGTATCAGTCTGATCCCTATTCGAAAAGATTCTCACAAAAAGAATGTGAAATTTTCAGTTTATGTAGTTGTTAGTTAAACTTTTAAACTTTCAGTAGTTTGTCGAAGTTAAAATTTCCTTTGATTTACCAAAAAACAGAAAAATACAAAAAGATTTTATTTTTAATCTTATTTTATTTTGTTTTTATAGTTTATTTTGTTAGTTTTACGGTTACTTGTCGTGACTTGAGAGCTAAATGTGAAACAGAGATTAATGTTAAATTCTTAAAGTCATGATTGTTGATGAAGTTTTAGTTAGAATCTTTCGAAATTAATGTTTCATTGAGCAAAACGTTTATTCTTTCTGAAATTGATGTGCTTAACGTTTACTTGGTGTTTGTTTTTAAAGACATAGAATCTAGTTCCTAGGGGGAGTTTGTAGGTGCATTTGTTAGTTACTAGATTCGTATGTAATTAACGTTTATATCAGTCTTTATATTGTTTGTTTGAATATTAATATTGAATGTTTGATTAATTATATGCTTGAACGTTTACGTTGTTATGAATTAATCAAATATGTGTTTTGTGATGTTTTAATAATATTCAGATACATTCGCACGGATAAGGATGATATCCGTGCGTATGTAAGATCCATTCGCACGAATCAGTTAAGTAAACAAAGTGTTTATTAACATGTTACATTCGTACGGACAAGATCATGTCCGCACGAATAGGAAGTAATTCGTACGGATGAGATCACATCTGTACGAATGAAAAGCTGGGCCTATATATACCCAGCTAGGTTTCTGCATTCGTAAGCTTTTGCTAGGGTTTTCATTCGTGCCGAACTGCTGCTGCTGCTCCGTTTAGTATTGTTCCAAATCGATAATAACTTATAAACAATCATCCGAATAGTCTTCCTTAGGTCCGATCTTATCAACAATCGTTGGTTTGATTCCGTTTCCGAGGGTTATATATTCGCTAGATAATCGGTATCCTACTTCCGCTAGGTTATGGATATAACGTTGACTCTTAAGATCCATACAACCCCAACAAAGAGAGTCATAAAAAAAAAAAAAAAAAAAAAAAAAAAAAAAAAAAAAAAAAAAATTTCAAAAATACAAAAAGATTTTTAATTTTAGAATTTTAGGGGGAGAAATAGTCATAAAAAAAAAAAAAAAAAAAAAAAAAAAAAAAAAAAAGCCGGGGGAAGTGAGAAAATACTGAACTAAACTGAACATGTAAATTGTCAAAAAGTATGCTGAACGTAACGTTTATACATGTCAGTTGTAGGATATATTGGTAGGCTTATCTCACTGAAACTTGACGAAAATTAATCATTTTAAGAGGGTTGTCGCAGATATCAAATTTATTTTAAAATCATTATGGATATGTCTCAAAGACTATATAAATGATATCTGGAGATCAATAACAATTGAGAACACTGTAAACAACACACAACAGTCGAAATCAAATGTTGAAAATATTATGATTAGCTTTTGTCTTGTAATGTTTGTGGCTTTTCGTTGGATTAATTCGAAAATAGTAAATATTAGGCGTAATATCAGAAAATATATACAGTATGTCAGTATATATTGAAGCAATTAAGGGCCATTTCAGTGATTTTGGGATAATATTTTTGAATGATTTGATCAAGATCAATGAATTTGAAGAAATTATGTGAATACCAAAATAGATACAGTCTATTCAAGATCAAATATAAAGTAAGAGATAAGTAAACAACTTCAAAAATACCTTGATGGATGAACAGAAATATAAGGTCGAAAGAATGATCATATTTCGAGCATTCCAAATAAAGGGTGACGAAGTACTTAAAACTTCAAAAATACCTTGATGGATGAACAGAGTTATAAGGTCGAAAGAATGATCATAACTCGAGCATTCCAAATAAAGGGTGACGAAGTGCTTACTCTCTGAATGGTGTGAATTAAACGTTTTAACGATCAAGAATCACTGGTCCTTATTGCCTGTGCAGTGGATGACATACTGACATACGAAATAAATATTATGATATTACGTCTGGTATTTAGGAAGATAGAATTAAAAAGGCTGAAAAGTTAAGAGGACAAATACACAAACATACGTACAATTCTAATTATGATATAATTCTGATGACTGTTAAAATTCAAAATGTGTGTTAATATCTATGTTCAAAATATTGGGAGATCTTAGCGAGATAACCATTTTGAAATAAAATGTCAAGTGAATGTTTGTTTAAGTTTAAGAGGACAAATATACCAATAATCGTCAACTGATATGTTAATAGTTACTACGAAAATTGAATGACAATGCTATGTTTCAGTATCAGTCTAATCCCTATTCGAAAAGATTCTCACAAAAAGAATGTGAAATTTTCAGTTTATGTAGTTGTTAGTTAAACTTTTAAACTTTCAGTAGTTTGTCGAAGTTAAAATTTCCTTTGATTTACCAAAAAACAGAAAAATACAAAAAGATTTTATTTTTAATCTTATTTTATTTTGTTTTTATAGTTTATTTTGTTAGTTTTACGGTTACTTGTCGTGACTTGAGAGCTAAATGTGAAACAGAGATTAATGTTAAATTCTTAAAGTCATGATTGTTGATGAAGTTTTAGTTAGAATCTTTCGAAATTAATGTTTCATTGAGCAAAACGTTTATTCTTTCTGAAATTGATGTGCTTAACGTTTACTTGGTGTTTGTTTTAAAGACATAGAATCTAGTTCCTAGGGGGAGTTTGTAGGTGCATTTGTTAGTTACTAGATTCGTATGTAATTAACGTTTATATCAGTCTTTATATTGTTTGTTTGAATATTAATATTGAATGTTTGATTAATTATATGCTTGAACGTTTACGTTGTTATGAATTAATCAAATATGTGTTTTGTGATGTTTTAATAATATTCAGATACATTCGCACGGATAAGGATGATATCCGTGCGTATGTAAGATCCATTCGCACGAATCAGTTAAGTAAACAAAGTGTTTATTAACATGTTACATTCGTACGGACAAGATCATGTCCGCACGAATAGGAAGTAATTCGTACGGATGAGATCACATCCGTACGAATGAAAAGCTGGGCCTATATATACCCAGCTAGGTTTCTGCATTCGTAAGCTTTTGCTAGGGTTTTCATTCGTGCCGAACTGCTGCTGCTGCTCCGTTTAGTATTGTTCCAAATCGATAATAACGTATAAACAATCATCCGAATAGTCTTCCTTAGGTCCGATCTTATCAACAATCGTTGGTTTGATTCCGTTTCCGAGGGTTATATATTCGCTAGATAATCGGTATCCTATTTCCGCTAGGTTATTGATATAACGTTGACTCTTAAGATCCATACAACCCCAACACTTATATCAGTGGCCTTGCTAGTGGTTTTGTAGTTTGCCATCCCGGATAACTGCATCCAAACATTCTCTCGGTCCGCATACACGTTTTCATAAGTCCAACTCCCTCGCCCTGAATACCTAGACATATGTGTATGCTCGAATTCTTCAGTGTTGAGCAAACCGGTTAATACCCCAAAACGAGCAACCGAGACCCGATGCTCCTTGCCTCCCAACCTAAACTTGACTACCTCAGCGTGAAACACTTCAACCCATTCATTTGGAAGCTTATCTACCTCTAAACTGGAGTAAAACTCCATACACCATTCCCTGTAGACGGGTTCACGAATATCAAAAGCTCGTTTCCAAATGGGGATATCCCATGCTTCCTCATGATGTACGATTCTAGTAAGGAAATATGACTCGAGCTCGTCCGAAATGCCCAATCGATCAATTAAATCCCAATCCAAAAAGCGAGGTGGAACAATTGGTTTGTTTTGAAGAATCGCCAATTGGTTATTCAGTTGGATTTTTCTATTAGCGTTACACCCGGGCCATTTCAACCACCCGTATGTCTCATTTTTCATCAACTCGGATTCAACATTAGGCTTGTAAATTCTTCGGGTTTCATACACTTCCTCCGCTTCTTCTTCAACAACAACAGCTCTACGTTTACCCTACATGCACAAAAAATTAAAAACAAAGGACAACAAACATGTTAGAAGCAAACAAAACGAAATAATTTTTTTTTTATTTTATTTATTTATTTATTTATTTTTTTTAGGTACTGATGTCGGAATGCGCTGCATTCGGCACACTGGCGGCGCATTCCGGTGGTTTACAGCAGCGAAAATTTTCAGTTAACTTGCAAACCTAAATCACGTAATCTAACAATCAAAATACACTAAATCGACCCTAATTAATCTTACTAACAAGCAAATTGACAAATGGAAACCTAATTAAGCCTAATCCTATGTTTTCCCCAAATTAATTTAAAACCTATAAACCCTAATTAAAATTGCAAAAATTGAGAATTAAACGATGTTAGAAAAACATACCGATTTCCCCATGATGTTAATGAGTGGATTTCTTTGATGATTTGTGGAAGAAAAATGGAAATCGCCTATGTGTGTGCTTGTAGGTGTGAGTCGCCGGTGTAAGAAAAGAAAAGAGAATGGGTTTTGTGTTTTTTGTAATGCGCCTCATAAGACAGTAACACCCTCTGAATGCGCCGCAAACCACCCCTATGGCGGCGCATTCGGACCTCAGTAGCGAGACATTGGCTTTTTTTTTTTTGTTTTTTTTTTTTTTGTTTTGTTTTTCTAAGTTACTTAAAACTACTGAAACTAATAAAAAAAACTAAAAAGAAAACGAAAGAGAAAATAAAAGATACAACAAACCGGGGTTTTTCCCGAAGATGCTCGTTTATGGCTCGAGTCACTAGCTTGACTCCTCGTTATGCCTTTAACTAGAATGGGTAAAACCCATCCTCCAATGTCATCCCATTTTCCTCGTCCTCCTCGAGGTAAAGTTTCACTCTTTGACCATTCACAATAAACGACCCTCCATCGTCCGTTTCTAACTCCAAGTAACCTCCCCAGAAAACCCGTCTCACCAAATATGGACCAGTCCATTTAGATTTCAACTTTGGTGCTTTGAACTTGTACTTGGATTGAAACAACAACACTTTATCCCCTCTTTAAATTCCTTGCGCCGGATTTTCAAATCATGTACCATTTTCGTCCTCGCCTTGTAAAGAGTTGAATTCTCGTAAGCATTCCATCGCAACTCATCTAGCTCGTGTAGCTGCAAAAACCGGGTCTCTCCACTTGCTACCAAGTCGGTGCTACACTCCCTAAGTGCCCAATATGCCTTGTGCTCGATCTCCATAGGCAAGTGACATGTCTTCCCATATAGCAACTTGAACGGAGTAGTACCAATCGGGGTCTTGTAAGCGGTTCTAAACGCCCACAATGCTTCATCCAACTTCTTTGACCAAAGTGACGGGTTATTGTGCACCGTCTTCTCCAATATACGCTTAATGGCCCGATTAGTGTTTTCGACTTGCCCACTTGTTTGGGGGTGGTAGGAAGTCGAAAATCGATGTTGTACCCCGTATCGCTTCAGCACTTTCTCCATTTGGGAATTTGCAAAATGAGTTCCTCTATCGCTAATCAACGCCTTCGGCATGCCAAACCTACAAGACAAACTTCTCAAAAAGTCAATAACCACATTTGCATTGTTAGTGGGTAGAGCTTTTGCCTCGACCCATTTTGACACATAATCCACCGCCACTAAGATGTAAATATTCCGATTCGATGGTTTAAAGGGCCCCATGAAATCGATGCCCCATATATCGAACACCTCACATACTTGGATGCTTTGCTGTGGAATTTCATCCCGTCTTGTAACCGTTCCTTGCCTTTGGCAAGAATCACACGTCCGAACCAAAGTATGCGCCTCCTTGAAAATTGTAGGCCAATAAAACCCCGCATCGAATACTTTCTTGCCCGTCACCGATGGTCCATAGTGTCCCCCCGTTGGGCCATGGTGACACTCGTCAAGAATCTTCCTTGTTTCGCCTCCATAAACACACCTCCGTACCATACCATCGGCACACATTCTGAACAGGTACGGTTCCTCCCAAAAGTAGTATTTCGCATCCGAATATAGTTTCTTCCTTTGTTGATAACTCAGCTCCCTATTAATAACTCCTCCCGCTAAGTAATTAGCTATATCGGCATACCAAGGTCCCC
>CAJVGC010000060.1:15771252-15802628 GCA_910822075.1 Senecio squalidus | reverse complement strand
AGTTTGTTAGTACTGGTCGTCAAGATTATTAGTACTGGTCAGTAATAATACTGGTTACTATGGTTTCTACTGGTCATCAAGTATTGAAGATTACTACTGGGCATACTATTACTACTGCTGATTACTACTGGTTACATTGTTACTACTGCTGCTGCATGGATTGCATGGATGAGTTTCTACTGGCGCGCATTACTACTGCTTATTAGATATATTTTGTTAGCACATTGTAAGGAGATAATTATGGAACAAATATTGATAATTATCTTTATAGATTTCGTTAGAGTTTTAACCCAATTATGTTTAGGGTTTTATCCTCAAGGTCTATAAATATAGATCCTTGTGTCGTTGTAAACACACGTCTGTTTCGATGCATTATTCATAATAGATTGAGGTTGTTGGTGAAATTCTTGTGTTCTTAATTGTTAACGTTTATTCATTCATATTCTTATAAACTGTTAATCAATTAACCCTTGTTAATATCAAAGTGTTGATCCGCTGCAACTTCTTTGATAGATGTAGATCTACACGTTTGTTTATTCAAACCTAGTTCGATAGATCCTAACAAATATCTTGAGAGAAAAAGCAGTTTATAAGGTTGAGAAATCATATTCTGGGGACTCTCAATAGAGATTGCAGATTAGTCATGTGTTCATACAAATTCATTGGTTAAAATGTGTCATAGTGTGTCATAAAACTGTTATGTTTTAATGACAATAAGATATATATGCCTTATTTAAGTAATATATTAATTTAATTTATTTCTATTTGACAAGAATTGAATTATTTGATTGTTTATCATGTCCTTTTTAAATTATTAAAACCTGTATTGTATGAATTTTTGACACAGGATGAACTCTAATAAAAATACAGATTTCTGCATTCTACACAACATTTCATTTTTGTTGAAAATTTGCTCTTATGAACTACTTTATGAAGTCCTGGAATATAAGTTTTTGATTTTGAAATTGAAATTTGTCTTTATAAACTATTTCAAGATTAACTGATGGTTTGAATTGATTCAGTTTTGGTGTTAAGAATTTAACCCATACAGTTTTTAAAGAGTTAATTATGATTTAATTTAATTCGGGTATGAATACTTTAAGTCGGATATTATTTTGATTTATGTCTGCTAATATTTCTATTCCGGGTATTTGAGTTGACTTTGTTTACCATAACTTTAAGTCGGGTCATTTAATTTATAAGTCGGGTCCTTTATATTTTTAAGTCGGATATTTAATTTTTTAAGTCGGGTTAAAAAATGTTATTTTATTTTAGCTCTGGTATACTATTACTTAAGTCGGGTGACTTTTGGTGGGAAATTAAATATAATATTTTTCCTAATTTTTTTTAATACTTTTAAATTTAATTAATCATTTTTAATTCTTGTAATTTGTATCTCTTATCCGGATCAAAATTGCTAATCTCAATAAAAAATTTCTTTCTTTATTCCCTCTGGCGATTCATTGATTTTTAGAGCATCTAAGTTAGTTGTTGAGCGTTTTTCTGTTAGTAGTATTATTCTTCCCCTGTTTCATGATTTTATTAAGGTATTTTCAGATTTTATTCTTTTTTTAATCTGTTTTTATTCTTTTTCTATGAATACTGATGTTATATGACTAATTTCAGATGGCTTTTGCATATAAACCCAAGCAAAATGTGACAGCATTCCTTGATATGGGTCATTATGAGATTGATGAAGACTGAAAATTGATTTTGGGACTTTTGATAAACTCCATTAGATTTTCCATCTCAGAGACTCCAGTGCTATATAGTGACATTCTTCAGGAATTCTGGCAGAATGCACGGTTTTCTGTTATTAATGGAGTAAGGACAGTTTCATCAAATGTCCAAATGAAAGAAGTAATAGTTACTGAAGAAGTTCTGAGAAGAGTGTAGCAGTTTGATGATGCTGAGGGTGTTGAAAGGCTGGACATGGAGGAGATCAAGACTGTTTGTAGACATATTGGTTATAAAGGAAATTTTCCATAGAGTATGGTAAAGAAGACCAGGGTATCATTCAACTGGAGATACCTAATCCATGTACTAGTATGTTGCATCTCTGGAAGATCAGGAGGGTTTGATGAGATGAATCAAACATTAGCATCTACTTTTGTTTGCATGATCACTCAAAGAAGGTTTAACATTTCTGGGTTTATTATGGATTGCTTGCAACGGATGGCAGAAGGCAGTTCCCATAAGTTTCTCCTATACCCAAGATTTCTTCAGATCATTTTGCAGTCTGAAATTCAGGGTCTTGTACTTGAAGGTCCTACTTTGAAAGAGGAGAACATGAATTAGAAGATCATGAATAACATGAGAAAGTCCTTCCCTAAGGCCAAAGTAGTATTTTCTGGGCGTTTCACTCCATTCTTAACACATATGATCAACCAGGAAAGAGTAGCTATTCAGGCATTTTTAAAGCTACAGGGCCAATGGGGAAATGTAGGTGTATTTCGTTAGTTACTAGATTCATATGTAATTACACGTTTATTCTAATATCAGTCTTTGTATTGTTTGGATATTAATATTGCTTATTTGATTTATTATATGCTTCAATGAATACGTTATTCTGAATTAATCAAATATATGATTTGTGATGTTTAAATAATATTCAGATTACATTCGCACGGATGAGGATGCAAACGATTAAATAAATTAAACAAGAGTGTTTATTAAAGCATTGCATTCGTACGGATGAGATCAGATCCGTACGAATAGGAAGTAATATTTGATCATACGTACGGATGAGATTACATCCGTACGGATGAATATCTGGGCCTATATATACCCATATACTTCCTGCATATCGGGTAAGTCGTTTCCTAGGGTTTGTGCGTGTTGAACTGCTGCTGCCGTTTTCTTTGTTTTCCAAACTGATTATAACATATAATCAATCATCCGAATAGTCTTCCTAAGGTCTAATCTTATCAATAATCATTGGTTTGATTTCGTTTCCGAAGGTTATATATCCGAAGGTTATTGATATAACGTTGAAGTCTTAAGATCTATACACCCCAACAAAGTGGTATCAGAGCGTTGGTTGTAGAAATCAACGTTCTTCTAGCGTTTTCTTTAAGATTTTTCGTTTTGATTGAAACTTAAGTTTGGAATTTTACGTTTAAAAAGGTTGTTTTAGTGTTTTAAAACGTTTTTGGGATACTTTATTTACAATCTGGGCAGTTAGGAAGTGTTTTGGTATAAAAAATCGACCTGTAGATCGAGTTTTTAGAAAAACCCTAAAGTTTCAGCGGCGCACACGGATCAAGTTCTTGAAAAATTCCCATCCGTGCGTATAGGTTCTCATTCGTGCGGATCTAGGTTTTTGCTTCAAAAGTTTAACTTTCAGTTCATCCGTACGTATAGGTTTTCCTCCGTACGTATAGAGTTTTCTTTCGTGCGCGTCAATCCGGTCATCCGTACGAATAACTCATTCGTATAGATTTCAGTTTGTCTGCCTTAATTCGTACGTATCACTCTCGTCCGTACGTATCATTCTCTCATCCGTACGTATCAAGCAGTTCATCCGTACAAATCAGTTTAAATAAAAAAAATAATTTTTTTTTTTTTAACATTTTACAATGGAATACGCTATGGCAAGTAGTAATTCTAAAATGTCAGAAATGTTAATAAATGACGCTGAAACAGGAAGTATAAACAAGGTCCCAAAATTAATTTCAATGGACGATTACCTACACTGGAAACCTCGGTTCGAAATCCATATCCAAGGAATGGACTCAAAAATGTGGGATATGATTAAAGTGGGATATACTGAACCAACTGGTGAAGATGGAGAGCTCATTCCCATTCACAGATATACCGAGGAACAAAGGAAAGGTTATGATATCGAGAAAAAGGCGTACTCTCATTTATGTCAGGCTATTCCTAGATCTGTGTTTCATCAGTACAAGACATACAAGTTATCGAAACAACTGTGGGATGCTTTTGAATTAGACTATGAAGGAAACAATAAATTGAAGACTATGTTGAAAAAGGAGTTTGATAATTTTACTTGCTTACATGGCGAATCACTATTTGACCTTACCAGACGTTTTCAACATCTGATAAGTGAGATGCACGGATATTCAGTGGCTACAACTGGTCCAGAACGAGTAGAATGTTTTGCTGATGCTTTACCAGAAAGCTGGAATGGGTATATTGAGATGTTAAAGGAAAGTGGTTATCTTGCCCGTGCAACTTTAAATGATTTATTTATTAAGCTGAGAGAAAAGGAGCAGGATGACAAGTTTCGTGCTCAGAGAAAGGGACACACTCAAGATCCTTCGTTATACTACGCTGATCCCACTCCAGCCACTCCTACTCATGCTCCATTGAAGACAGCTTTTTCTGCTAACACCTCGAGTAATACGCAAAAGACAAATACAGGAAATTCTGGGTTTTCAAGCTCAAGCTCAAGTCAAGGCACTCCTGTTCAAAAGTCTCAAAATCAAGCTACTTCAGAATCGATTTCTACAAGTTTGAAGATCGAGCACTTTCATAAAGGAAATGTGGATGGTGTGGTGTAAACGAAGATATGGCTATGTTGACTACCTTAGTAGCATCCTATGATAACTTGCTGCATGGTAAAATTGGAAACCATCACTTAACGGGTGAAGATTATGAGCAGATTGATCGTGATGAGATGGAAAGAATCGATATTATGTGGGGCTTCGCTAATCTTGTTAGGAGGGCAAAAGAGTATGTGAAAAGGACTGGTAACCCAATCGGAGCCAACAAGGAAACTAAGTATGGTTTCGATATGTCTGCTATTACTTGTCACAACTGTGGAGAAAAAGGTCACTTTGCTCGTCAATGTGAGAAGCCAAAACGACAAAGGACTGTTCAGAACCCTTTCAGAGATCAGCAAAATAGGAATGTGAACAGAAATGCTCCTGAGGTGAACAAGAATTCTGCTATGGTGACAACTGGTACAAATATCCCTACTGGTACAGAGAATTCAGATGTTAAGGCTCTGGTTTTGCAATCTGACGAAGGTTCAAATTGATAATAATCAGTCCGATGCTGAAGTCAACGTTGTGAAAATATTGGATCTCAACGAAGAAAGTGACGGGGAGGAGTCTATTACATCTGAAGAATCATCTGAGGAATCTTCAGAAGAATCAGAAGCACCAGAGACAAAAAGGGAGTTTGCGATGATGGCAGGTACTGAAGAGTCATCAAAGGTACATTCTGAAACTAAAATCACTTCCTGTTCTAGGTGTTTTGTTTTAGACGAACGAGTGAATGAGCTAAGAAAAGAAAATAATGATCTTGTTGAGGAACTACGTAAAAATAAAATTGTCAAAGGAAATGAAAAACTGTTTTCTGAAAAGAATAAACTTTTGACAAAACAAGTCAGTGATCTAGAAATAGCGTTGTTAAACAAACAGGACTCCATTAACAAATATTTAAAAGATATTGATGCCCTTAAACGTGAAAATGCTTCTATAAAAATCAGTTTTGAAACCTTAAATCAACAGGTTAGAAGTTATTCCACCGCATCAAACCTTTTAGATCATATTTTAAAGGAAAAACGTCCTGAGAATGGGGAAGGGAAATCAAGGGTTGATTACAAAGCTTGTCCACCTCCAATTTTTAACAAATTGATTAAAGCCCCAAAGGAGGAAGGGGACACTGAATTCATTGTTCAACAACCAGACCCAGTTGTCCAAACACCTATTGTCAATCACACAGATAATTCAAATGCTAAAAGTGCTAAAACCGAAAAATTAAAAGAAAAGGTATTGGTTGAAGGAAATCCACGGGATTGGGTTTCTGACTCAGAAGAGGAGGATAATGGTTCGGGTTTGGGTCGTCAGTTAAAGAACAAAATTCGAATAAACCTAAACAAATTAAAATCTTAAAGAGATCTGAGGTTAAGGGACCAAAATTTGTAAAAGCCGGGGAATCACCAGTGGAGGTTGAGAAAAAGGAAACTGAAAAAGTAAAATTCATACCACTTCACTTGAGAAACACAAACACCAACCCCCAGAAGCCACCAAACGTTCAACAAAATAATGGCTTCATGCGTCCAAATGCTATGTTCTCAAAACCTTATACACATCACCGGAGAATGACGCGAAGTTCTCAAAACATTAATGAATGGAGAACTTGTTTTGATTGTGGGGAGAAAGGCCATGTTAATTATAATTGTCCAAATTTGAAACAAAGGCCTAGGAACAGTTTTGACCAACATAAAATGTCTACTGGAAATCGTTTTTCTAGCCCAAATCGAAATCGATTTTCAAACAATCGGTCATCATTTCCAAAACAAAACAGTGAGTTGCTTCCTGCTGGTAAATCCAAACAGCAACCTCCTGTTAAACAAATTGAACAAAGGTCACCATCACCAACTCATAAATCAACTGGTTATATCAAATGTTCTACTCATGAATCAAAGTCATGGAAGCCTAAGGTTGACACTAAGGGTGCTGGACCTTCAAATGTACCTGATGGTTCCACGGGAAAATGGGTGGACTTACAGATTTTAGGTGGTGATGGTAAACCCACAACCATTAAGGCTTGGGTTTGCATCGCGAACTAATAATTTCAATTTAATGTGCAGGTCGTCTATGATCCTATCAAGAATACCTGGATTGTTGATAGTGGGGCGTCTAGGCACATGACAGGAAATATGTCACTACTTTCAAATGTCAGATCTATTAAAGGAGGATATGTTTCTTTTGCTGGAGATAAGGGAGGTTTTATCACAGCCCAGGGATTGGTTGCGAATAACAAGATTAGCTTTGATAAAGTGAATTTTGTTCAGGCACTGGTCAACAACTTGTTGTCTGTGTCTCAAATTTGCGACAAGAAATTTAAAGTGATTTTTGATGATCGTCAATGTTACATTCTGAAGAAAGAATTCAAGATTCCAGAAGAATTGGTTATTACAACTTCACCAAGGGTTGGAGATCTGTACGTGCTCGACATGTCGAAAACTACTGTGAATTCGACTGAACATCAAGCTTTTGTCTCGAAAGCTACTGAACGTGAATCGATATTGTGGCACAAACGCATGGGACACCTCAGTTTAAGAAAGATGAATCATATGATGCATAAGGATTTGGTTATGGGAGTAAATGTGAAAAGCTTTCAGTTTCCGAAAATCTGTATTTCATGCAAAAAGGGAAAGCAATCCAAAAAGTCTCACAAAGCGAAGAAGTTCCACACCATCGATGCTCCACTTGAACTTTTACATATGGATCTTTTCGGACCAATTAAATATTCGAGTGTAGCAAGGGACAAATATTGTTTAGCGGTGACTGATGATTACTCTCGATTCTCTTGGGTCATGTTTTTACGGGAAAAATCTGAAACATTCGAGAATATCAAGCTGTTAGTTATAACGTTGGAAACACTGTATAAATTAAAAGTTCGACGATTTAGAACTGATAATGGTACAGAATTTAAGAATCAGAGGATGGAAGATTTCTGCAAGGACCGAGGAATTCAACAGCAATTCAGTGCAGCCTACACTCCACAAATGAACGGAGTTGCCGAAAGGAAAAACATGAAGCAGCTAGGACTATGTTGGCTGATTCGTCGCTGCCAGTACGATTTTGGAATGAAGCGGTAGCTAATGCATGTTACACTTTAAACCGAGTGCTAGTAGTAAAGCGTCATGAGAAAACCTGTTATGAACTGTTGCAGAAAAGAAAGCCCAATTTGCAGTACTTGGAACCCTTTGGAGCTCCTTGTACTATGCTCAAACGTAAATCAGAAGGAAAGTTCGATGAAAAGGCAGTAGAAGGGTTATTTCTGGGATACAGCACTCCTAACAAGAGAGTTTGGAATCCAACTACTAAATCTATTGAAGAATGGTATGAGGTGGACGTTCAGAAGTATTCTAAACCTATTACTTCCAAAGGTTCTCCGTGGATGTTTGACTATGATTCGTTATTTGAATCATTTAATCTTCCAGAGTTTTCCGATGAAGATATTGCAAGGTATTATTCTCACAGAGAAGGTTTGGAAAATCATATTCCTCAAGATACAATAACTCAAACAGCTGCTACTCCTCCTAGTGCACAAGATAATCCTGCAGATTCACACACAAATGATGATGATTCAGACTCTGATGGCTCAGTTAAGGTTAATGAGCAAATTGAAAATGAAGAGGAAATGGACAATCCTGATGTTAATAACTTGGGTCCTAATGTTGCAATTCCTAATACTCCGGTCACACGAACTGAACGTGACCACCCTGTCTCGAAAATAATAGGTGAACATTCGGCCGGAGTTCGCACAGGAAGACAAGTTCAAAGCGATGTTTACATTGATCTTTTTAAATCTGGGGATGTCACCTATTGCGCACATGCATGTTTTATTTCCCAGATTGAACCGGAAAATATTGAAGAAGCTCTTTTGGATGATAATTGGGTAAATTCAATGCAAGAGGAACTTTTACAATTTAAGAAGCTGGGTGTCTGGAGGCTTGTCCATAAGCCAAAAGGTGCAAAGTCATTGGGTTGTCGTTGGGTCCATCGTTGCAAAAGAGATGATCAAGGTATAGTTGTGAGGAACAAGTCAAGGCTAGTGGTTCAGGGCTTTCGACAAATACCTGAACTGGATTATAATGAAGTTTTTGCTCCTGTTGCGAGATTGGAGGCAATTCGGATTTTTCTAGCCTTCGCATCATATAAAAGATTCACCGTTTACCAGATGGATGTAAAGAGTGCTTTTCTTTACGGGATTATTCGAGAAACAGTGTACGTTAATCAACCTCCAGGTTTTGTAGATCCATTACATCCGGATAAAGTGTATATTCTTGATAAAACACTTTATGGTCTGCATCAAGCACCGCGCGCCTGGTATGAGAGACTTGCAAATCATCTGATCGAAAATGGTTTCCGTCGAGGTGTTATCGATTGTACGTTGTTTATTAAAGAAAGAGGGGACGATATTCTGTTGGTGCAAGTGTATGTGGACGATATCATTTTTGGCTCTACTAATCAAGATTTGTGTAAAGAATTTGAAGAGGTGATGACAAGCAAGTTCGAAATGAGTTCTATGGGTCCGATTAAGTTCTTTTTAGGGCTACAAGTAGATCAAACAGCAGAGGGAATCTTTATACATCAGACTAAATATGTTAACGATATTTTGAAACGGTTTGAAATGTTGGAAATGAAGCCTGCCTCTACTCCCCTATCGGTGAATCACGGGATATCACCAGACACTACGGGGGAGCCAATTGATCAGTCTCTCTATCGCTCCATGATCGGATCTCTTATGTACCTCACCGCTTCTCGTCCATATATTATGTTTCCTGTGTGCTTGTGTTCCCGATACCAAGCAGCACCAACTGTTGTTCATCTTCAAGCAGTGAAGCGGATTATGCAATATCTGAAGGGTACTCCAGATTTAGGTCTTTGGTATTCTCATGATGACAATTTTGAGTTATCTGCATTCAGTGATTCAGACTATGGCGGGTGCAAGAAGGATGATAAGTCAACTTCAGGAGGATGTCAGTTCCTCGGAACGCGTCTAGTAACGTGGCAGTGCAAGAAACAGACCGCTGTAGCATTGTCCACATGTGAGGCTGAATACGTTGCTGCGGCTAGCTGCTGTTCTCAGGTTATCTGGATTCAGCAACAACTGCGTGATTACGGTTTGTCTATCTCTACTACTCCTATTTATGTTGATAATTCTGCTGCCATAGTTGTAACTAAAAATCCCGTGCATCATCCTAAAACCAAACATATAGGCGTAAAATATCATTTCATTCGTGATTGCTTTGAAAAACATTTAATTGACGTCATTTATATCGAAACGATGTTTCAAAAAGCAGATATTTTTACAAAGGCATTCGATAAGTCTAGGTTTGGATTTTTATTACTGGAAAATGGTGTAGTCAAAAAGAGTGATGTGATTGAGGAAATCAAGTCGGACAAGTAACCAGAATTACTTTTGTATACTACGTTAAGGTTTTTATTATTTTTATTTTTTTATTTTCTTCTTTTTCGTTTATAAAATTTCAAAAATACAAAAAGATTTTTATTTTTAGAATTTTAGGGGGAGAAATAATTATAAAAAAAAAAAAAAACAATTTTTGAGAATAGCTTTTATCCTAAAGGGAAGTCAGGAAATACTGAACTAAACTGAACATGTAATTGTCAAAAAGATATGCTAAATGTAACGTTCACACATGTCAGTTGTAGGATATATTGGTAGGCTTATCTTACTGAAACTTGACGAAAATAAATCATTTTTAAAAGGGTTGTCGCAGATATCAAATTTTAATTTGAATCGTTATGGATATGTCTCAAAGACTGTCTAAATGATATCTGGAGATCAATAACAATTGAGAACATTGTAAACAGCACACAACAGTCAAAATTAAATTTTTTAAAAATGTTATGATTAGTTTTTGTCTTGTAGTGTTTGTGGCTTTTCGCTTGATCAATTCTTAAAATAGTAAATATTAGGTGTAATATCAGAAAATGAATACAGTATGTCAGTATATATCGAAGCAATTAAGGGCCATTCCAGTGGTTTAGGGATAACATCTTTGAATGATTTGATCAAGATCAAGAAAAATGAAGAAAACCAAAATGGACACAGTCTATTCAAGATCAAATACAAAGTAAGAGATAAGTAAACAAACTTCAAAAATACCTTGATGGATGAATAGAATTATAAGGTCGAAAGAAGATCATAATTCGGGCATTCCAAATAAAGGGTGACGAAGTGCTTATTCTCGGATCAATAAATAAACGAACTTCAAAAATACCTTGATGGATGAACAGAATTATAAGGTCGAAAGAAGATCATAATTCGAGCATTCCAAATAAAGGGTGACGAAGTTCCAATGATCAAGAATTGAACGAAGTTCAAAATGGCAATTTAATACAAGATCAAATCATTCTTAGTATGTAGGTCCCGGAGAACTGGTCCTTATTGCCTGTGCAGTGGATGCCATACTGACATACGATATAAATATTATGATATTACGTCTGGTATTTATGAAAATAGAATTGAAAAGGCTGAAAAGTTAAGAGGACAAATACACAAACATACGTACAATTCTAATTATGATATGATTCTTAAAATTCAAAAGGTGTGTTGATATCTATGTTCAAAATATTGGGAGATCTTATTGAGATAACCATTTTGAAAGAAAAATGTCAAGTGAATGTTTGTTTAAGTTTAAGAGGACAAATATACCAATAATCGTCAATTGAGCTGTTGCTAGTTACAAAGAAAAATGAATGACAATATTATGTTTCGGTATCAGTCTGATCCCTTATTTGAAAAGATTCTCACAAAAAGAATGTGAAATTTTCAGTTTGTATAGTTATTATTTAAACTTTCATTATTTTGTCTTAGTTAAAATTTCCTTTGATTTACCAAAAACAGAAAAATACAAAAAAAAAAAAAATTATTTTTATTGTTTGTTTTGCTATTTTTACGGTTGCTTGTCGTGACTTGAAATCTAAACGTGAAAATGAGATTAATGTTTAATTCTTACAACGTCTCAAGGTCATGATCGTTAGTGAAGCTTTTGGTTAGAATTTTTCGAAATCATGTTTAATTGCGCAAAACGTTTAAATTGATAATTTTTATGTGATTAACGTTTTCTGGTGTTTGAATTTGAAGAAAAGTGAAAGTTTTAAAGTTGTGAGTTTTACAGCTCATTCGTGCGGATGTATATTACATACGCACGGATCAACAGAGCAACCGCACGAATCGAAGTGAAGGTATCGTATAGTCTGTTATCTCTCATACGTGCGTATCTGAGATCATCCGTGCGGATAGCATCACATCCGTGCAGATCAAAGGTGATTTAAACTTTAAGTGTTTGTTGGGTAAATGCACGGATAAAAGTTCATACGTGCGGATGTCCCTCACATCCGTGCGGATGAGAAATGGGTATATATACCTCATACGTCTGTGCTGTTCATTCACAATACCCATCCGTTAAGAAAATTTCACCAAATTGTCAAAGTGTAAGAAAGAGTTTTTGAATCCGATTTTCTTGTGTAACTTTGCATTGCGAACATAACCATACAAACCACGTAAGGTATAGTGACCGTTTAGGTGTTCAATCGTTGAATTTTAGGTCCGAATATACTTTAAGCAATCGGTCATTTATGTGTGTTTGTAAGGGTAAATTGAGTTAGGGGATTAGTTAATCGGTGGATAAGGAACGTGTTGGTATAATTTTTGTGACCAAAAACAGGTTTATATAAAAATTTAGGTTTTGGAAAACCAACAGTTACGATGAACTCTGTCCGCACGAATGTGATTTCATCCGTGCGGATAGGATCTTCATCCGTACGAATATTCAGGTCATACATACGGTGTATAGTCTGTAATCCGCTTGGTTTGAGTAGTTTATCCGTACGGATACATATTGATCCGTGCGGATGGAAGTGCTCATACGTGCGGATGGCCAGAACAGAAACATAAAAAACGTTTGAATTTTATTCTAACTGTTTTGCATTCGATGTTTACATTTCTTTTTGCAGGAAAATGGCTGAAGTTCCTATCTCTGAAATCCCGGTCTCTAATGTTGACGTAATTGTGGGACAATCTTCACAACCTCAAAGCACTATCTGGAGCGTTGGATCGAAGGACAAGATGTGTGCATATCGAAACGAAGAGACTCGAAATGCTACATGTTTTGCTGGATTCATCAAGTTCTTGAAGCGATCCAGAATCTACAAAGCTATATCTATTGAGTGTGTGCCTTATTTGTCTCATATATCATCGTTCTGGCAAAATGCTCGGGTTGTTCGTGCAGATGGAAAGATTCAAATTCACAGTATAGTTCTCGGGACATATGTTATGATTGATGAAAACGTTATTCGAGAGATTATCGGATTTGAAGACAAAGCTGGGATGCCGACTATGCTGAACAAGTATCTCGTGAGAGGGCTGTTTTTGCGGGTGAAGTATGACGGTGAAATTGAGAAGGGAGTGATTACTAAGTCTGGGTTGAGCATACAATATAAGTACTTGTGTCACGTTCTGCAACATTGTTTGAGCCCACGAAAAGCTGGACATGATGAAATGAGGGAGACAACTCAGAGTGCGTTTGCAGCTTTGGTGTTGAACATTCCTTACAACTTTTCTGGAATGATTTTGCAGCACATGGTCGAGAATCTGGAGACGAAAAAGCTCAAATATCTGATGTATGCTCGCTTTGTACAAATGATTCTTGACGTGAAGGTTCCAACTTTTCCCAAAGTTGATGATGATATGATCAAGCTGGAGACAATGAATGATATGACGATGGGACGTTTGCTTACGTACAAAAACAAGAAGGTGAAACCTGTGGAGAAACGATTGATTGGTCACCTTGCTGATTCAACATATGTCTTCCCTGGTGGTAGGAAATGGAGACATGATGATAGTGACTCAGATACTGAGGATATTGTTGTACATCAACAGTCTGACTCCGATGAAGATGTTGAGGTTATTCCTGTTGAATCTCCGGTTGTTGGTACATCATCCTCTCAAGCTGGTTTAAGAGATGAAAATGATGTTGTCATGGGTGCTGATGAGATTCCATCAGTACGGAAAAGAAAAGATCCTTCTACAGCAAGATCGTTAGGAGATATTCTCAAGAAAAGGGAGAAATCGTCGAAACGTTTTAAGCTGGTGAAACGTTCTGATATTGCTCGAAAGACGATTGCCAGCACTGCAGCTCCAGTTCCTCCTATTATTGGTCCACATTCGCAGCAAGGACATTCTAGTGAGCCAATCATGACGACTGCTACCACAACAACAATAACGGCTGAAAAATCATCTTCGTCAATGCAGATTTCTGATTCTGCTCAACTTTTCATCCTGAATGCTATGTTATTGAATGTTTTGGCAAAACAGCATCAACAAGATGAAGAAATTCAGAGACTTAATGCTGCAGTTGCAAAAGGTGAAGCTGAACGAGCTGAAATGTCCGACACGATAAAAGAACATAAGTTGTTGCTTGAGGATTGCTCAAATAAAAACAAGGAATTGGAACTTATCACTGCAGAGCAATCCGAGAAAATCAAGAAATTGGAGGAAGATTACAATAAGGTGAAAGATAATATGATTGTAGGTGATGATGGGATTTTTAGACTTAAAGACTCAGGCGATGCATCTTCTGAACCGTCTGTCGAAGGAAGTGAAAGAACCGATTCTGATAATGCTGGTAAAGAACCTACAAGTGAATCGCAGCATGATATTACTCCTATCTCACATGTAAAGTCCAAATTAACTCATATTTTGGATATGCAGGGGGTAATTCAATTTAGCATCGACTATGATAAAGAAGAAGGAGAGATAATACATTGTTTGACAAAAGAACAGATTGCAGAATTGTTGGAAATGAATCCTGATGAAGTTATTGCATTTGCTTCTGCAGCAAATCCTCCTGATTCTTATGACGATGTTGATGAGATAGTGTTTGAGCAAAATGTTGATCCTATCTATCAATCGAATGATTTTCAAGATCTTCCAGATGGCGATGCAGTTTTTAACGTCGATGATGGGGATCTTAATCGAAAATTAGATAAACATCCAGTTGCCGGCAAATCTACACCAGATCTCGAAGAACTGCGTGTCAAGAAAGATGAATGACATCAGGCAATGCAAGGATGTTTCCGCCCGCCTCGTCAAGTTGTTCAACCTGAGTACTCGAAGTTTTATTCTTTGAAAGGTGCGAAGACCGAAGGTCAAATTGTCAGTTGGGCATACTTGGATGATTTAAATGTATACGCAATCAAGCGAGAGCGTGGCATTCATTATTTTAAATTCGCTCCTGACTTGAAGACTCTACCGTACTTTGATATGATGCGGTTGGCTCGTCTAAAGTTGTTATATAGTGAGTCGGATTATAAGGCAACTTGGTTGGAAAAGCAACTTCATTATGAGTTCAGAACATCGTGGAAGTACCTGAGGCCACAGTATCCAAAGATTACCTATTCTAAAGATCGGAAGAATCCGAGAACAGGTAAAGCTTTGAAGCATGTAACGTATACAGCGCCAAGGGTGATGGAGAAGATTCCGCTACGCAAAATGACTAAAGATTTCCATCGGAGATACAAATGGTGGTATTACGATGATCGAACTACAGAAGCTGTGATTGTGTTAGAGAGAAAAGGTGTTTGGGAAACACTGAGAATTTTTGATCCAATGTGGATTAGAAATTTAACTGATGATGATATTTATTCTTTGTATCTATGTCCTATATTTTGTGATGTCAAAGATATGGATCAGGCGTCGCGTTTCAACAAGGTTGTACGTGTATGTTTTGCTTATAAGATCCACGCATAAGAGGA
The DNA here is from genome assembly GCA_910822075.1 of Senecio squalidus. Classification (NCBI taxonomy): domain Eukaryota; kingdom Viridiplantae; phylum Streptophyta; class Magnoliopsida; order Asterales; family Asteraceae; genus Senecio; species Senecio squalidus. The sequence continues at coordinate 15,787,362 of CAJVGC010000060.1, read as the reverse complement.
CCGAACGAAGATATGTTTGAGCAGCAGTGAAGATTTTGAAGACTGAATACATAGAATCTAGTTCCTAGGGGGAGTTTGTAGGTGCATTTCGTTAGTTACTAGATTCATATGTAATTACACGTTTATTCTAATATCAGTCTTTGTATTGTTTGGATATTAATATTGCTTATTTGATTTATTATATGCTTGAATGTTTACGTTATTCTGAATTAATCAAATATACGATTTGTGATGTTTAAATAATATTCAGATTACATTCGCACGGATGAGGATGCAAACGATTAAATAAATTAAACAAGAGTGTTTATTAAAGCATTGCATTCGTACGGATGAGATCAGATCCGTACGAATAGGAAGTAATATTTGATCATACGTACGGATGAGATTACATCCGTACGGATGAATATCTGGGCCTATATATACCCATATACTTCCTGCATATCGGGTAAGTCGTTTCCTAGGGTTTGTACGTGTTGAACTGCTGCTGCCGTTTTCTTTGTTTTCCAAACTGATTATAACATATAATCAATCATCCGAATAGTCTTCCTAAGGTCTAATCTTATCAATAATCATTGGTTTGATTTCGTTTCCGAAGGTTATATATTCGCTAGATAATCGATAGCTTATTTCCGCTAGGTTATTGATATAACGTTGAACTCTTAAGATCTATACACCCCAACAGGAAAAAATGTCCAAGCTGAACAACCACATCAACAAGAAGAACAACAACAAGCTGAACAACCACATCAACAAGAAGAACAAAAACAAGTTGAACAACAACATCCACTGTACCGATCCGAAAATATTTAAAAGACTAGAGTTTTAATAAGTTTTAGGTCAAAAGGATTAATTTTGTAAAGAATGTTGCATTTTGGGCCAAGTTATCATTATGACAAAGAATGGGGTTATATTTGTGAATTTGAAATTAAATCCTTATATAACTTAAGGAGTAAGAAACAAATGGATATGTATATGTGTGTTTCGTGAGAGGAAAAAAAAGAAGGAAAGTAAGAAATGAAAACTTTTATATTATTTCGAAACCGAAAAACTAAGATTACGAGTTCGTTATTAGTTGGATTAACAAACCCAAAGCGGCATATTATTCATGGAGTCGAGGGGAACGTTTCGACAAAATCGGAGGTTGAAAACAACGAGTTTTGATTCGGAGTTATTTGTAGCCGTATTTTATACGCTCAGGTAAACTCGTTTAAAAAGCTTATTTATAAGTTATTTATATGATTTGTTTAGTTTTGGGCTGATTTTGGGTCAGTTTGAATAAGTTTTATAGGTTTTATAAATTTATTTTAAACTTGTATTTTTTAAGTTATATATGATTTATATAATATTAGGATAGTTTCTGTTAAGTTTGGTTGAAATTGTGTTAAGCTTGGAAAACCTGCAAAAATGGTATTTTGTTGAAGAAGACAAGTCAACGAAACTATTTATAAGAAACTAAGTTATTACGCGAATTCAGTCCCAGCGATAGTAGTTTAGTTTTCCGTTAAGCTTAGTTGGCATAAATTATTAGATTATGGTCCAAAGTATTAATGGATAAAGGTTTATTTAGATCGGTCGTAAATTTGGTATTTGGAGTAGCGGCTGTTGGAAGTTATCAAAGGCGGTAGAGATATTCAGGTGAGTACAATATGATTTATAAAACCGAGCATAAAGATAAAAATAACGTTTTGAAAGTTGTATAATGTTTCAAAAGATGTTTGAAACGTGTAAAGATGTTTTGAAAGTAACGTTGTTGTTGTAAGACGTTGTTTATAAAAAATGATGTTTTAATTATTAAAAGATGAACCAGAACATAATAACGGAATTATGTGGTATGCGTAACATGTGGTTGCCTATACATGATAATTACGGGTGAGAGTACCTACTCGTATGTTTGGATGACACGTAGTAGTTAACTACTTGTATCCTTATTGTTATTTTAATTTATTTGTCATGTAAAATAAATTATGTGAAAGTTGATTGGTAAAGGCCTCAAACATGAGTGGTTGTAACTACTCATGTTAGTGGTTGACAATGCGATGAGGTACACGTCTATATTTTAATTATATATGATCATATAATTGTTGAGTTGTTATTTATGCATTATAAGGAGTACGCCTTAGTTTTGCATAAGGGGAGTTGATTACGGGTAGTCATAGCTGCTCGTAGATATATGTTGAGACCTAGTACCATTGACTAGGTGATAAGTGCTAGCCATTGTGTTTGATGTTCTGATAGTTGGGTCAGGATAGTTGCGGGGAATTGTAGACCTCCTTGGCAACACGTGGTACTGAGTGTTGGCTCATACTGGAGTGATGTCTTGATCCTGTGAGGTCAACCGCAAACATCACGTGGGAATGGGGAGGTGTTGTCATTAACGCATTGCGGATCCTTTCCTTAACAACAAGGCATTTATATGCTAAGTCGGAGTAGTGAAAGCCTGCATTCCGGGGTATTATAAAGATTGGGAGTCGCGCCCCAATATTTATAATATTAGGCAAAATGTGCGAGTAGCGAACGGGGTAGTAGCCTCTAGGGCATATGTGGGACCCTACAGGATTGAATACTTAGGGCATGAGATGAACCCTAGTAAAGTGATAAGTGCATTAAAATGGGAAATTAACCTTATTGTGATAATTAATTTCGTATGCATTGTTTATCATTTCCTTGATTATTATTAATTATATATGCTTGTGAGATTGCGGGTATGGTTTGGGAATTTGTAAAGGCGAACTTTAATTATATTAAATGTTTTAATAGTCTTTACTATTTATTGTCTCACCAGCTTTAGCTGATACTCTTTTCCCAAATATGTCTTTTGCTCGTGGTGGCTTTAGACGTGCTTGGTGAGGCGAGATTACTTGAGGTAGCTTGATGTCCCCAACTGTTTATCATTGCCAAATGATTAATGTTCAACATTTTTATAATGTGAGTTTTAACGTAACGAATGGTTTAATTATTGAAATAGTTTTACGAACCGCTAATCTCGTTTTAGTAACGTTTTCCGTTGTGTTACTTTCGATTACATAAAAAGTTTTTGTTAAACGGTGATTCTTGAAAACCAGGGCGTTACAAGTTGGTATCAGAGCCGCGTTGCGAGTGAACTGAGCAAAGAGACCAATGTTCAGACTCGTACAAAGACGCGGTTCAAAAATTTTAAAAAGGGAAACCTTGACCTAATTTGGGGAGGGTGTGTGATGAGAGTTTTATGTTGATGTTATTCGTTTCTAGAATAGTGGTTGTTTCTGTTATTTATTTATGTTCTAGTATTGATCAAAGAAGAAGAATTTTATAAACTTTAATGCTCGTTAAAAAGTACTTGTGTTTTTATTGTACTCAAGTTTATGGTAATGCATAAATGATGCATAAAGGAAGTGATGTCTCTAGAAATTGTCGAGTTCGAAGGGATAATGGGAGACTATGAAATTGGAATGAAAGGAAATATTTATAAGACATTTATATTGTTATTCCTTTGCGTTGAAAGAAGTGTGGATCCGTTAGTTGTTATTAATGAATCTGTAAGATGAAGTAGACATTAAGTGCTACTATGTTTATAGAAGAACACAAAGTTTGATATGTTATCTGTATGTAAGACGAATATACATTAGATAAGTAAGACATTGTGTGCCTCGATGTAAGAATCCTGATTTAGATAAGCTAATGATTAAACAGAAAGAAAGAAATATGAATTTAATGTTTTGTTTATTATGGCACTATTAGATATTTGGTATTTTCGAATTTTGAGCCAAGTGTGTTATACCTTATAATTCAATGGAATTTGCTCTAGAGGTAAGTATAACAGTAGAAATCCGTTATGATAAAATAAGTTATTATCAGTTCTATTGTTATTGAAAGGGTGATATTTCTTGTATCTTCCATTCTGATGGATGTCAGGAGAAATGATATGATAAGTCGATTAATTATTCCATAGGTATTGAAAGGAGAATGCTTCTTTATATTTCTAAGTCTGATAGACATCAGTGATTTTGATATGGCGATCGATTTATATTTTTTATTACGAGATCTTATCAAAAAGATGTTGATTCAAGTTGAAATTATTTAGATATTTTCTCGTTGAGTTATATGAAATATTGTAGCGTAAATAGAATCTAAGATTAGTTTTGTTCTGGAAAGTGAGTTATTTCATTAAGGCACCTAAAATTGTAGGTGATAGAAGAAAGACGGTATGATGAGAATGAAAATGAATTTTAAGAATCGAATATACTCGTTGTTAGGTATAAATATCCTTTACTCAGGATAAATGATTGAAAGATTTGTGATAGAGGAGTAGTTATCTCTCTAAGGTTGATTTATGGTTAAGTTATCTTTATATGTGAGCGAAATGGAAAGATGTTCCTTAGATAATTTTTAGAACCAGGTATGGTTAGTACGAGTTCTTAGTTGTGTTATGAATTCTACTTGTTTATGAAGAGGTGTGATGTATATGTTATGCATGTGAGATTAGTAAGAGTTTAGTAATGATATATGACATGAATTGTATAGGTTGTTGTCCCTTTTTAGAAAGTGATTAAGAGAAAAACATAACGTTTTAAAGGTATTTATTGTCCGCTGTAAAATCTTTATTGTTAAGATTCGACATTTATTTTTATTGTGGAGTATGAGAAATTATGTTTTAATTGCAGGATTTTGTAAGAAAGTAAGTGATAGATTGATGGGGAAATTTATGTTATTATCATAATAAATTTTAGAAATATTTCGTGTAAGTTGAATCTTAATCTAAGTAATTAAAAAGTCAATTATGATATAAGAAATCTAGTTTTGAACTTGTGGCTAGGAAAGACAAAATAGAAGTTGAAGTTTTTAATCTCGGTGATACATTATATTACCAGTAGAGAGACATGAGTAATGAAAATTAGTAAGATTTGATTGATAAAGTGTAAAGGATTGTTTATCAACCCTGGATGTCAGTATTGGAATTTGAGTCTAACCCTGTTGAGGTAATGATTGTGTTGGCTAAGGTAAATTAAGAGGTGAAGCTATACTTTAGTATTAATCTAAATTGGAAAAAGTAAGAATGAATTGAAAGTAATTTGTGAAAAGATTCAAGTAAGAAAGACAATTTTTTTTACGAGATCTGTTAGATATAAGAAAATTAAGCAATCAGAAAATTCTATAAAGTATTTCGATATAAAGATACTAATAATTTAATATGAAATGGAGAATGATGATGTTTATGTCTCGATAAGTAATCGACATTAAGTTGATTCGGAGTATCCAAAACTGTGTATCGATTGATAGCAACCTTGGACCCCAATGTAAATGTGGGATAATACAGTTATTAGTTTAAAGTTGAATTATTGAGGACAGTAAAAAGTCGAGGATATGATTGGAGTTTAATAAACAATTGAATTAGGACGTTATTCTCTAGTCATTAAAAAGGATAAGAATTTTGGAGAAGTTGATTAACTTGTATGATTATAAATAATGATTTGGTTCATACTAACTATTGTTTAGTATGAATTTGTAAGGTCACAGATTTAAGAAAGTAATTTCAAGAAGAATTGAGTATGAAGGCTATATAAGTGTAATATATCATTTGTATTCTCATAGCGCAACGAGTCGACTGTACAATTTTAAAGTTATGTAAGGATTTACCTGTTGAATTTTAGGGACAGTTCAATTTTGTAACTATTATTGAAACGCATCTTCTTAGTATTGACGTGACGATTATGAAATGATGTGTAGAAAGAAGCTATATGTAACAAAGATATCCGTGAAAAAGATTTGTTACATTTTTACTCAAGGCTAGTTAGGTCCTCTGTTGATCGGACCATATGAATCATTTAGGTTTACCTTAAGAATCTATCAATGTTCGTAGAGTTTTTCATTGATCAGTTATCTACGAAAGTATTATTTTAAGAAAATTTAGTTGTTTGCTGTTGAAAGAGTACGGTTTGATGATGATACAAGGTTGTTGAAGAATCTATAGAGATTTTAACTTGAGAAAAGAAACAACTTAGAAAGAGGTAACTTAAGTTGATAAAATTCCTTAAAAGAATTCATTTAGATACGTGTTGGGAGACAAAAGTGATATGAGATCCCGTTATCCCCGTCTATTTCAAGATTGATTTATAGTTATGTATTTTCTAATCTCGGATAGTAAAGTAAGATATTCCTAAGACAAGTTTTGAATTGGTAAAGTATGATACGAGTTTTTGGGATTGTGTTAAGAGTTCTAAATTGATCTTGAAGAATTATAACGTTTATAATTTGTATTTAAAGAAATCGTAAGAATTTCCATATTGGTAATGATATAGTGTTCTTATTAGAAGATAAGAATAAGTTGAAAGAAGTTTAGGATAAGATTTGAATTTCTATAGTAGTAATTCTTGTAAATTATTTTTGATAAGATCAGATATAAACTTAAGAACTGTTTGAATTCAAATATGACTTGAGGAATAGAAAGTGATATTAAGTCTTGATATTCCCGTCTACTTTAAGACTGATTCCGGGACGGAATCACTTTAAGGAGGGGAGAATTGTAAAGATCCGAAAATATTTAAAAGACTAGAGTTTTAATAAGTTTTAGGTCAAAAGGATTAATTTTGTAAAGAATGTTGCATTTTGGGCCAAGTTATCATTATGACAAAGTATGGGGTTATATTTGTAAATTTGAAATTAAATCCTTATATAACTTAAGGAGTAAGAAACAAATGGATAGGTATATCTGTGTTTCGTGAGAAGAAAAAAAAGAAGGAAAGTAAGAAATGAAAACTTATATATTATTTCGAAACCGAAAAACTAAGATTACGAGTTCGTTATTAGTTGGATTAACAAACTCAAAGCGGCATATTATTCATGGAGTCGAGGGGAAGGTTTCGACAAAATCGGAGGTTGAAAACAACGAGTTTTGATTCGGAGTTATTCGTAGCCGTATTTTATAGCCTCAGGTAAAACTCGTTTAAAAACCTTTTTTATAAGTTATTTATATGATTTGTTTAGTTTTGGGCTGATTTTGGGTCAGTTTGAATAAGTTTTATAAGTTTTATAAATTTATTTTAAACTTGTTTTTTTTAAGTTATATATGATTTAAATAATATTAGGATAGTTTCTGTTAAGTTTGGTTGAATTTGGTTAAACTTGGAAAACCTACAAAAATGGTATTTTGCTGAAGAAGACAAGTCAACGAAACTATTTATAAGAAACTAAGTTATTAAGCGAATTCAGTCCCAACGATAGTAGTTTACTTTTACGTTAAGCTTAATTGGCATAAATTATTAGATTATGGTCCGACGTATTAATGGATAAACGTTTATTTAGATCGGTCGTAAATTTGGTATTTGGAGTAGCGGCTGTTGGAAGTTATCAAAGGCGGTAGAGATATTCAGGTGAGTACAATATGATTTATAAAACCGATCATAAAGATAAAAATAACGTTTTGAAAGTTGTATTATGTTTCAAAAGATGTTTGAAACGTGTAAAGATGTTTTGAAATTAATGTTGTTGTTATACGACATTGTTTATATAAAATGATGTTTTAATTATTAAAAGATGAACCAGAACATAATAACAGAATTATGTGGTATGGGTAACATGTGGTTGCCCATACATGATAATTACGGGTGGTAGTAGCTAGCCTTATGTTTGGATGACACGTAGTAGTTAACTACTTGTATCCTTATTGTTATTATAGTTTATTTGTCATGCAAAATAAATTATGTGAAAGTTGATTGGTAAAGGCCTCAAACATGAGTGGATGTAACTACTCATGTTAGTGGTTGACAATGCGATGAGGTACACGTCTATATTTTAATTATATATGATCATATAATTGTTGTGTTGTTATTTATGCATTATAAGGAGTACGCCTTAGTTTTTCATAAGGGGAGTTGATTACGGGTAGTCATAGCTGCTCGTAGATATATGTTGAGACCTAGTACCATTGACTAGGTGATAAGTGCTAGCCATTGTGTTTGATGTTCTGATCGTTGGGTCAGGATAGTTGCGGGGAATTGTAGACCTCCTTGGCAACACGTGGTACTGAGCGTTGGCTCATACTGGAGTGATGTCTTGATCCTGTGAGGTCAACCGCAAACATCACGTGGGAATGGGGAGGTGTTGGTCATTGACGCACTACGGATCCTTTCCTTAACGACAAGGCATTTATATGCTAAGTCGGAGTAGTGAAAGCCTGCATTCTGGGGTATTATAAAGATTAGGAGTCGGGCCCCAATATTTATAATATTAGGCGAAATGTGCGAGTAGCGAACGGGGTAGTAGCCCCTAGGGCCTATGTGGGACCCTACTGGATTGAATACTTAGGGCTTGAGATGAACCCTAGTAAAGTGATAAGTGCATTAAAATGGGAAATTAACCTTATTGTGATAATTAATTTCGTATGCACTGTTTATCATTTCCTTGATTATTATTAATTATATCTGCTTGTGAGATTGCGGGTATGGTTTGGGAATTTGTGAAGGCGAACTTTAATTATATTAAATGTTTTAATAGTCTTTACTATTTATTGTCTCACCAGCTTTAGCTGATACCCTTTTCCCAAATGTGTCTTTTGCTCGTAGGTGGCTTTAGACGTGCTTGGTGAGGCGGGATTACTTGGGGTATTTTGAAGTCCCCAACTGTTTATCATTGCCAAATGATTAATTTTCAACATTTTTATGATGTGAGTTTTAACGTAGCGAATGGTTTAATTAATGAAATAGTTTTACGAACCGCTAATCACGTTTTAGTAACGTTTTCCGCTGTGTTACTTTCGATTACATAAAAAGTTTTTGTTAAACGTGATTCCTTAAAACCAGGTCGTTACATCCACAAGCTGACCAACCTGAATCACCAATAATTCCTATTCCTTCCCCTCCTCCTCAATCACCTGTTGCAGACCAACCCCAAAGGAGTGAAGGAGGTGATTGGTATTACTCAGTTTAAGAGAGCCACGCATTGCCTAATCTGGCTTCTTCTCATGATGTTTCTTCTTCTGTTCCACCTTCTGTTGTGTAGAAAGCTTCTTCTAGCACTCCTATTCGTGTATACACTTCAAGAACAAAAGGGGGAGTAGGGATTGGTATGTTGACAATCCTAGAGCTTACTAAGAAGAATGATGATCTGGAGCAGTTGGTGAAAAAGCAAGCTTCGGTGATTAATAAATTAAGATGGAGGCAGGCTGCAAATTCACTTATCATGAATCAGTCGAGGAACAAAAGCAAGAATCCTCTTCCTACGGATGATGCATCCAAAATAGGGGGAGATAAAACTACTGAATCTGGTATGAATGTTGAAACTGAAGCAGCTGCAGTAAGGGTTGAAAGCAGTGAGAGCTAAAATGAGGAAATTGATGTAGATTTTTCCATTGTGCGGAAAATCATATAGGATTTGGAAAAGTAGGTTGGAAGTGTTAAAGGAAAATAAAAAATCACGGAGTTTATCTCTGGTGAAGATGTATTTAAGTCGGGTGAAGGAGAAAATAAGTCTGGTGAAGTTGAAGTTAAGTCTGGGGATGTGGAAATTAAATCTGGTGAAGACAGTTTTAAATCGGGTGAAGACAAAGATAACTTTGGTGATGATGAGGTGTCACACCCCGCTAAAGCGGAAACACGAGGTGCGAAGAGCAATAATATCATTACACGGTTTATAACAAAAAGTAACGGATTCAAGTCATTAAAATAGAGATTTAAATGTTTACAAATTCGAAAATACAACCGAGCGTGTAACGTGTTACGATAACAGATACAACATTAAAGTTTTTTAATAAAATTCCCAAAAATAACAGGACAAGTCTTTTCCCGATTCGAGTCTCTCGTGACCATACTGACCCGTCCATGCTATGCATTCCATGCTTACACTTGATTTCCTGAAACATGAGATAAAGTGTCAACTACATAAAGTAGTGAGTGAGTTACAGTTTTCAAGTTCTCGACAAAGTTTCCGTTCAGTATATAAGTATAAAGGTTTCTTAAAAGAATGTAAGCGGAACGACGCTTGAAATAAATATATACTTTAAAAGTTCCAATGGCAACGAGGTGTAACAACACCTTAATAGTTTGTACAAAAGCAAGTAGAACAATACTTGTAAATTAATAGTTGCGGATTCAATCTCTAAAAGAGTATATGGGTAAGTAAAGTAACTAATGATTAACATTGTATCAACCTCTTGGCATAATATAACATAAGTGTACACACTAAACCGATTAACCAACCGTGAGGCCCCTTACCCCGTACTATCGACGAGGAGTATTCTGATCATAGTAATATGTACTTAAGTTTCCGCCTAAGCAAGGAACGGTTATTTCCTAAGTATTGATACCCATAGTTACTAAACGGCTTAACAAAGCTAATAGTCTGAAGAACTAAAACAGGGCACTAATGCAATTTTGTTTCAAAATGATAGTAGGCACTTATGATTCGCGTTATATTCTCATCAAGGGTTGGAAGCATATACAATTAATCAGTGTCGATAAAGGGAGCAAGCCATTAAGTCAATATAGTGCCGAACACTGGCAATAAAACAGTTTACGCATATAAGTTTCATAAAACGTTCAAAATTCATAAAACAAGTAGATCTCATGTTTCCCCCAAAACAGTTATTTAAAATACAGTAAATAAGAGGCGATGTAACTCACGGATTGCGAAGAGTAATACGAAAATGAAATAAGCGGTCGGAACGTGTCGGGAATCACGGAAACCCTAAAGGAATATCAAGATATCGCATAAGTATAGTTTTTCATGTGTTCGGACGTCATTTTGTATTAGTTAAAGTCTTTAGAGTTTGTTCTGGACCAATACGTGACAAAACCGGGCTTAAAGTTACGTTTTACAGCGAATTCGGTAAGGTTTCGGGGTCTGATGACAGTTTCGCTGCGAAACTGTTAGTTTCGCAGTTTCGCCAGCGAAACTGGCAGTTACACTCAGTTTCGCTGCCAGCGAAACTCACGGGCTGTTTTGGTAAAAACTCTTTTTCGGCGTCGTAAACTCATTTTTGACGGTAAAGTTTGATATGTACGTGTAGGTCTTTCAAAAACACAGTAAAGTAAGCAGTTTATAGTCAATTTTAAGCCACGAAAGTTAAGTTTTACCAATGACCCGTTTGTATGTAAATGGGTTAAAAATCTCAAATCTTTGAAAAATGCATTTTTAATGGTTTGATCATACATGCAATAAGTTTAATCAATAAAAACAGAAGGTTTAAGTAAGTTTAACCGAAAGAAATGATGGATGGAGGTTTAAACCTTCGTAGAGGTGATTTTAGCTTCAAAACCCGTTGAGACTTCTTGTAAAAACCCGTTTTAAATATGACCCTTGGTTATGTGGACGATTTTGTGGTGTTAATTGCTGTTTTCTCACTGATTTTGGGCTGTAGAATGGCTGTAAATGCTTATGTATGTGTGTTTGTGTTTGAGTTTGTGACAACCGTCTAAAAATCAGGAACTCGTTCGGTTATTCTATCGGCGAAATTCTCTAGTCATTCCTTTATCATGTTCACTCGTGTGACAATCGTCCCAAGTTTGGGGAAATCCCTTCAGTTACTTCCACGGTTCGAATCTTTTGTTACTCTTTTGGTGTTCGTAGCGTTCTAATCTCGTGATCGCTTTATCCGTATTTTATCGAATCAAGTGTCGGAATAATCTCCGGAATCAAATTATAAGTCCTAATACCAATAAAATCACTCTTTGAACTTTCCTAAGTTCATAACTAATCATACTTAAGAACTTTCAATTAACAAAAAGGTCCAACGAAGCAATAACGCGAAAACGAAAATTTCAAGAGACCAAAAATGGCCCGGTGCGCCGCACCTAGCACCATGGTGCGCCGCACCTCCCGCCTGGATTTCAAAAATGTTACAACTTTGGTCCCTTTCTCGTTTTAAACACTCACCACCCACTTTGGCCAATCAAAAATCGACCCTAGGTCTGTATTTACTGCCATTCCAGTGTTCCAAGATAATTAAAACATCACTATACCTATTTCCTTTTAATTTTCATTTTCTTAATTCATTTTTACACACACTAAAACACACACACATAATTTTCTCTCAACTTTCTCTCAAAAACCCAAGATAATCCAGTGACATTTCACCAATAAAAATCATTTCCAATCCATACAAATCGTTCATATCATCCAAAGAAGCTATAGGAAGCAAAAGATTTCAAAAAGGACCACGATTGTAAAGATTTTTGAAGATAAAATCCGACCAAAACTCATCATCCAAGCTTTTCCTTCGGTAGATTACTTCCTTTTTACTATTTTTACTTAAATAATCAATTGCATGTAAGATCCAACGGTTAAAAATGAGTTTTTATACAAATCTTTGACCTTGATGGTCAAAAACGTTTTTAACCGAGAAACCCTTTAAATCTACGAATCTGTAAATAAGAATGTTTTAGAAACTGTTAAAATGAAGTTTTGGAAGATATTAACCAGTTGCATGTTCAATCTAAACAACAAAAACGAGTGTTTGTAAAGATTTATGTCATTTGTGTACAAAAACGATTTTTATCTAAATAATACTTAGATCTATGATTTTGTGGTTAAAAGTTGTTTAGAATCTGTGAAAACACTATTTTATAAAGTACCTACTGGTTGCATGTCGAAATCCTTAAGTCACAAAACGTTTTTAGCAAGAAAAACACAAAACGGGAAGCGGACAGCAGCACCGAGCTGCTGTTCACCCGAAAATCGTCGTTTTTACTCGTTTCAAGTTTACGTTTGCATTCTGGACTTTTACCCTAGATACTGTGGACTGAGTTAAATAATATTTACAACATTGGTGAATTACTTTGGACTATTTGGACTATTTTGGGATTACATTATATGTATTATTGTGTTTTAGGTGATTTGTGAACGGAAGTGGCAGTGTAATTTTTGGACATGAAATTTGGGCGCGGAAGCGCTGCCCAAATTTCCCTAGAAATTATAAAACCACTTCAGTAAGCAAAAGCACTTAAGATGTGATAATCAAAAACAATAAACTTTCAAACTAAACTCAACGTTAATCGCTTCGGACCAAATTTTCGGAACAATATTGGACTTAACCTTTATTTACAAACAAAAGTCACATGATATCTCCCAATACATAAAACACTTGATAAGAAGTTAACTCTTGAATTATATTGGTAATTCTTAGGCAATTCCGTGATTCCCGGCTCATTTCCGACCGACTCCGAGTTCTATTCTCTTCGCAAGCCGTGAGTTACATCCCCACTATGTTTTACTTTTAATACTTTTCAACATTATTTGGGGGAAGCATAAGATCATGTTTTGTAACTTATAAACAACTTGCAATACTTAAACTTTGGTTTATCAAACTTTGACATTGAAACGTCTACTTAATCGCTTATGCGTAAAACATTTCTTTCTCTATTTATACTATTGTTTCATCTCTTTAATTCAACTATTTATGGAATCTCGTTCTAAACTTTGAATCTATGAAGCATTTTAACTTAAATCTTACAATCTATCATGCGTATTTGTGTTAATGCCTTAGCAGGATAACTAAACTAGGATGCTTGTTAGTAGCCAATCCTTGATGGATATATAAGCCCGTAAGATCTCTTGAATGTTTTTAGAATCCTTAATTAAAATGCCCGTTTTTAGATCTCTCTCTCTCTTATACACTATTAGCATTAGCCGTTAGTCATATGGGTATCGATACTTAGGAGGGGTCACTCCTTACTCAGGGTTAGCGTCCCAAGTACATATTACTACCTCACTCATTGAATTACTTACTTAAATGTTTTTGGGCTGCCATCTCGACCATACAATCGGTTTAGTGTATACTTACTACTTATATTATGCCAAGTGATTGATATACAAGGTACCTTTAGTTAAGTTATAACACATATCCCATACGCATATACTTTATTTTAGCGATTGTTTCCGCTTATCATTATTTTAGCGATTGTTTCCGCTTTCACATTATTTTAGCGATTGTTTCCGCTTATCATTATTTTAGCGATTGATTCCGCTTATTCATTATTTTAGTGACTGTTTTTCCACTATAATTACTATGCGAGTTTATTTATTCACTTTACTCGCTTACTTATAAACTTTTACCATTAACTTTCTATTTTTGGTAACTTTCTATTTTTGGTAACTTTCTATTTTTGGTAATTTTCTATCTCTGATAACTTACTATTTTTGGAAACTCTTTCAAACTCTAAACTGTAACTCACTCACTACGTTTCGTAGTTGACACTTTATCTTATGTTTCAGGAAATTAGTGTAAGCTTTCGGAATGCATGGCAAGGAGGGTCGATATGGTCACGTGAGGCGCTTAATGGGAAAGACCTTCATATTTTGGGAATTTTTGTTTAAAACATGTATTCGCACTTTAAGTTAATTCGTGAACTACTTGGTTACTTTTTTGAAATGTTGTATCTTTAACCTTTTAAATTCTCAATTGAAATGACTTGAATCGTTTATATTTGCTTATGACCGTGTAATGATATTCCAGCTCTCACGCCCCGTGTTTCCGCTTTAGCGGGGTGTGACAGACTTGGTATCAGAGCACAGGTTGTAGTGAAAACGGTTTTGGAAATTTCTAAAAAGTTTTTGAAACCAAACTATAACCAAGGCTTTTCGGAAAATCATTATGGGTTCAAAACTTTAGTAAATTAATTTTGCGATTGCATGATTATTTTTAACTACGCATGGCCTGGCCACCCCTGCCTAGTTCGAAATGACTCATGCAAGGACGAAACGTAATTTCCTAAAGATAAACGGTTTTGAGTCAAAAACAAAATTCCCGGTCTTATTATTCCCAACCTCACGTGATCGACCCTTACTTGCATTCCTTACATATTTCCTTTAACATTATCTTCTTCCTGTACTTACGAAACTCTTTACGTCGCAGATCCGTTATGTCTCAGTCATCACGCTCACGATCTCCCTCGCGTTCCCGGTCCCAATCTCAGCAGAGAGCCTCATCATCACATGAGCCTTCCGAGGGCCATACCGCCTCGGAAAGCCTCCGTCACCAAACCACGGACCCCACGGAGGATACCTCCATGGCTGTGTCCAGCAGCATCGGGTCCAGCCCGAGGGCGGTGCAACCACCACCTCTACCGGTACCCGACGCCGCGCCACCACAGCGACGTGGACCACGTGTCGTCACAACGGCACGCAAACAGGTAATCCTTCCCGGCCGACTGCCAGACAGGATGGCAGCTCAGCAGGGTGCCCCTTACCGGCCCCCAACACCTCTCAACCCCTACCATCACCCGATTCCCGAGGTCCCACGCACCTCGGTAATGGACCACTACTCGTGGGAACGCCAGCTCCAGCGAGAGGAGATGCAGCGCGCCCGCGAAGCCGAAGCAGCAAGGCAACTGATGCCGCAACCTCCCCCACCGGCCGCTTTCCTCCATCTCCACCGTGAGGTAAGGGAACTCGCCCAAGAGGCCCGACAGCAGGGCCACTTGATTGGCGAGGTCACCGACGCTGCTCGCCAGTTGTCTGAGCAGTCGATGCGAGTCATCGCATCGACTAGGACCACGGCACGGACGGTGCAGCACCTTATCGGTGTGTGTCTAGTAATGGGCACATTGATGATGGTCATGATGGCCAAGATGTTTATGGAGAGACACCATTAGTCTTTCCTCTATTGTATCGTATCATAGGCCGAGTTGTAATTTTCAATGTATACAACTTCGTGCCATTTCCTTTATTTTCATTATTGTATCGTATTGTACCTTTCTATTTCAAACTTTGTACCCAACTCTCTTAATTAATGAATGAAGTTTCGTTTATTATTATCTATTGTTACTTGTCTCGTGAATCTATTATTGTGTAAACCATCTCTCATATATGAATCTGAACTGTGTAAGCTTCTTGGAACCTTGTCGTGCACGTACCACCTATTCTGTTATATCACTCTTGCGTAATTGTTAGCTTGTTCATTTAAAGGAACTCATATCATATTCGCTTCGTGCGTACTAAACCGAACTTCTTGTCTGTTGTAGAACCATGGAACCCTCGCGCTTGAATGCCAGCACCCTCGCCGATCAAGTCACGGCTCAGCTCCACGCAGCGATACCTGAATTGATCGCTCAAGTAATCGCCGGAATTAACGAGAGAATCTTCGGGGATGTGAACCCCTACGCCCCTCACTCAGAAACCAATGTCGGTAACTCTCCTCCCTCC
>CAJVGC010000060.1:15743864-15771152 GCA_910822075.1 Senecio squalidus | reverse complement strand
GCTTGCTAGAGAATATCTGAAGTTGGCCTAAGATGGGAAGAAAGTTGATATAAGCCGCTGGTTTAAATGCTCTCCATGCAAAATCTGGATATGCGGAATCAAGAAGATAATCTGGTGATTCTGCAGCTATTCCTCCTGAATTTGTGAAAGTCACAAGAAAAATGAATTGGAGGAAGCTCACCAAGGAGAAGCTTAAGTTATGAAGATTGAATACTCATAGCATCATCCAAGGGGGCGATTGTTGGGCCAAGAAATTTAATAGATGAAGCTATGGAGTCTGGAAGTGTGGTTGAATAAAGATGATTTCAGTTCGGGGAGGGTCCGAACTGAAATCAGGAATAATCCGAAGTGAAATTTCTAGTTCGGGGAACATGTCAGTTCAGATACTCCGAACTGACTGAAGCTCCTCCGAACTGGAAATAAACTGAAGAATAACTTAAGTCAACTCAAGTCAACATTGAAGATATCAACTCGGAGGCTAAAGACTTTGATTCCGAATTTAAGTGAACTCCCCGAGATGAAATTAAGATGATGACATGTTGTAATAATTAGTTCGTAGTGTTTTAGATTTTGTCTATAAATAGTGTGATAGGTTGTTAGAGTTTGTTGTCTTTGAACCCAGAACTCAGTTTGAGTTCCGTTGAGCTTCTCAATGTCAGATGTAACGGCTCGATCCAAAACCTGTTCACACTATCAATGAAATCTTAAACAGTTACACATATTGTTCTATCACCTTCAATTTCAATTTCAATTTCATGTTTCTTCTTTTGATTCCAACTCAGGTCATGAGATTCCGCATCATGACCTGTTTCATTTCGATTCACTGAGTGATGGTGAGGTATTTAAGGACCTGTCAATTGGTGTCAGAGCCAGACAAATCAATTGATTAAATTCAATTGAGTCTGGTTCATCAATTTGACTTGATTCGAAAATTAGGTCAAACTATTAGGGAATCGAAGGAGTCCGAAGTGAAATTGAAGAGCTGTATTTAAAGATCTGTGAAAATTTCAAGGTGTTCATGGTAGATCTGGTGTTACACATATCAGTTCAAAGACCGTTGGTGAAGGGAGCGAAAACACGAGTTATCAATTTGAGAAAGAGGTGTGTTTGGGAGATAAGTTACAAGTGGCTATTCACTTTCATGCCAGGAGATGGTCAAGAAGGATCAACGCTTGCTAGAGAATATCTGAAGTTGGCCTAAGATGGGAAGAAAGTTGATATAAGCCACTGGTTTAAATGCTCTCCATGGAAAATCTGGATATGCAGAATCAAGAAGATAATCTGGTGATTCTGCAGCTATTCCTCCTGAATTTGTGAAAGTCACAAGAAAAATGAATTGGAGGAAGCTCACCAAGGAGAAGCTTAAGTTATGAAGATTGAATACTCATAGCATCATCCAAGGGGGCGATTGTTGGGCCAAGAAATTTAATAGATGAAGCTATGGAGTCTGGAAGTGTGGTTGAATAAAGATGATTTCAGTTCGGGGAGGGTCCGAACTGAAATCAGGAATAATCCGAAGTGAAATTTCCAGTTCGGGGAACATGTCAGTTCAGATACTCCGAACTGACTGAAGCTCCTCCGAACTGGAAATAAACTGAAGAATAACTTAAGTCAACTCAAGTCAACATTGAAGATATCAACTCGGAGGCTAAATACTTTGATTCTGAATTTAAGTGAACTCCCCGAGATGAAATTAAGATGATGACATTTTGTAATAATTAGTTCGTAGTGTTTTAGATTTTGTCTATAAATAGTGTGATAGGTTGTTAGAGTTTGTTGTCTTTGAACCCGGAACTCAGTTTGAGTTCCGTTGAGCTTCTCAATGTCAGATGTAACGGCTCGATCCAAAACCTGTTCACACTATCAATGAAATCTTAAACAGTTACACATATTGTTCTATCAGCTTCAATTTCAATTTCAATTTCATGTTTCTACTTTTGATTCCAACTCAGGTCATGAGATTCCGCATCATGACCTGTTTCATTTCGATTCACTGAGTGATGGTGAGGTATTTAAGGACCTGTCAATTGGTGTCAGAGCCAGACAAATCAATTGATTAAATTCAATTGAGTCTGGTTCATCAATTTGACTTGATTCGAAAATTAGGTCAAACTATTAGGGAATCGAAGGAGTCCGAAGTGAAAATGAAGAAGTCCGAAGTGAAATTGAAGAGCTGTATTTAAAGATCTGTGAAAATTTCAAGGTGTTCATGGTAGATCTGGTGTTACACATATCAGTTCAAAGACCGTTGGTGAAGGGAGCGAAAACACGAGTTATCAATTTGAGAAAGAGGTGTGTTTGGGAGATAAGTTACAAGTGGCTATTCACTTTCATGCCAGGAGATGGTCAAGAAGGATCAACGCTTGCTAGAGAATATCTGAAGTTGGCCTAAGATGGGAAGAAAGTTGATATAAGCCACTGGTTTAAATGCTCTCCATGGAAAATCTGGATATGCAGAATCAAGAAGATAATCTGGTGATTCTGCAGCTATTCCTCCTGAATTTGTGAAAGTCACAAGAAAAATGAATTGGAGGAAGCTCACCAAGGAGAAGCTTAAGTTATGAAGATTGAATACTCATAGCATCATCCAAGGGGGCGATTGTTGGGCCAAGAAATTTAATGGATGAAGCTATGGAGTCTGGAAGTGTGGTTGAATAAAGATGATTTCAGTTCGGGGAGGGTCCGAACTGAAATCAGGAATAATCCGAAGTGAAATTTCTAGTTCGGGGAACATGTCAGTTCAGATACTCCGAACTGACTGAAGCTCCTCCGAACTGGAAATAAACTGAAGAATAACTTAAGTTAACTCAAGTCAACATTGAAGATATCAACTCGGAGGCTAAAGACTTTGATTACGAATTTAAGTGAACTCCCCAATAATCGTCAATTGACCTGTTGATAGTTACAAAGAAAAATGAATGACAATATTATGTTTCGGTATCAGTCTGATCCCTTATTTGAAAAGATTCTCACAAAAAGAATGTGAAATTTTCAGTTTGTATAGTTATTATTTAAACTTTCATTATTTTGTCTTAGTTAAAATTTCCTTTGATTTACCAAAAATAGAAAAATACAAAAAAAAATAAAATTATTTTTATTGTTTGTTTTGCTATTTTTACGGTTGCTTGTCGTGACTTGAAATCTAAACGTGAAAATGAGATTAATGTTTAATTCTTACAACGTCTCAAGGTCATGATCGTTAGTGAAGCTTTTGGTTAGAATTTTTCGAAATCATGTTTAATTGCGCAAAACGTTTATTCTTTCTGAAATTGATAATTTTTATGTGATTAACGTTTTCTGGTGTTTGAATTTGAAGAAAAGTGAAAGTTTTAAAGTTGTGAGTTTTACAGCTCATTCGTGCGGATGTATATTACATACGCACGGATCAACAAAGCAACCGCACGAATCGAAGTGAAGGTATCGTATAGTCTGTTATCTCTCATACGTGCGTATCTGAGATCATCCGTGCGGATAGCATCACATCCGTGCAGATCAAAGGTGATTTAAACTTTAAGTGTTTGTTGGGTAAATGCACGGATAAAAGGTCATACGTGCGGATGTCCCTCACATCCGTGCGGATGAGAAATGGGTATATATACCTCATACGTCTGTGCTGTTCATTCACAATACCCATCCGTTAAGAAAATTTCACCAAATTGTCAAAGTGTAAGAAAGAGTTGTTGAATCCGATTTTCTTGTGTAACTTCGCATTGCGAACATAACCATACAAACCACGTAAGGTATAGTGACCGTTTAAGTGTTCAATCGTTGAATTTTAGGTCCGAATATACTTTAAGCAATCGGTCATTTATGTGTGTTTGTAAGGGTAAATTGAGTTAGGGGATTAGTTAATCGGTGGATAAGGAACGTGTTGGTATAATTTTTGTGACCAAAAACAGGTTTATATAAAAATTTAGGTTTTGGAAAACCAACAGTTACGATAAACTCCATCCGCACGAATGTGATTTCATCCGTGCGGATAGGATCTTCATCCGTACGAATATTCAGGTCATACATACGGTGTATAGTCTGTAATCCGCTTGGTTTGAGTAGTTTATCCGTACGGATACATATTGATCCGTGCGGATGGAAGTGCTCATACGTGCGGATGGCCAGAACAGAAACATAAAAAACGTTTGAATTTTATTCTAACTGTTTTGCATTCGATGTTTACATTTCTGTTTGCAGGAAAATGGCTGAAGTTCCTATCTCTGAAATCCCGGTCTCTAATGTTGACGTAATTGTGGGACAATCTTCGCAACCTCAAAGCACTATCTGGAGCGTTGGATCGAAGAACAACATGTGTGCATATCGAAACGAAGAGACTCGAAATGCTACATGTTTTGCTGGAATCATCAAGTTCTTGAAGCGATCCAGAATCTACAAAGCTATATCTACTGAGTGTGTGCCTTATTTGTCTCATATATCATCGTTCTGGAAAAATGCTCGGGTTGTTCGTGCAGATGGAAAGATTCAAATTCACAGTATAGTTCTCGGGACATATGTTATGATTGATGAAAACGTTATTCGAGAGGTTATCGGATTTGAAGACAAAGCTGGGATGCCGACTATGCTGAACAAGTATCTCGTGAGAGGGCTGTTTTTGCGGGTGAAGTATGACGGTGAAATTGAGAAGGGAGTGATTACTAAGTCTGAGTTGAGCATACAATATAAGTACTTGTGTCACATTCTGCAACATTGTTTGAGCCCACGAAAAGCTGGACATGATGAAATGAGGGAGACAACTCAGAGTGCGTTTGCAGCTTTGGTGTTGAACATTCCTTACAACTTTTCTTGAATGATTTTGCAGCACATGGTCGAGAATCTGGAGACGAAAAAGCTCAAATATCTGATGTATGCTCGCTTTGTACAAATGATTCTTGACGTGAAGGTTCCAACTTTGCCCAAAGTTGATGATGATATGATCAAGCTGGAGACAATGAATGATATGACGATGGGACGTTTGCTTACGTACAAAAACAAGAAGGTGAAACCTGTGGAGAAACGATTGATTGGTCACCTTGCTGATTCAACATATGTCTTCCCTGGTGGTAGGAAATGGAGACATGATGATAGTGACTCAGATACTGAGGATATTGTTGTACCTCAACAGTCTGACTCCGATGAAGATGTTGAGGTTATTCCTGTTGAATCTCCGGTTGTTGGTACATCATCATCTCAAGCTGGTTTAAGAGATGAAGATGATGTTGTCATGGGTGCTGATGAGATTCCATCAGTACGGAAAAGAAAAGATCCTTCTGCAGCAAGATCGTTAGGAGATATTCTCAAGAAAAGGGAGAAATCGTCGAAACGTTTTAAGCTGGTGACACGTTCTGATATTGCTCCAAAGACGATTGCCAGCACTGCAGCTCCAGTTCCTCCTATTACTGGTCCACATTCGCAGCAAGGACATTCTAGTGAGCCAATCATGACGACTGCTACCACAACAACAATAACTGCTGAAAAATCATCTTCGTCAATGCAGATTTCTGATTCTGCTCAACTTTCCATCCTGAAGGCTATGTTATTGAATGTTTTGGCAAAACAGCATCAACAAGATGAAGAAATTCAGAGACTTAATGCTGCAGTTGCAAAAGGTGAAGCTGAACGAGCTGAAGTTGTTGCTTGAGGATTGCTCAAATAAAAACAAGGAATTGGAACTTATCACTGCAGAGCAATCCGAGAAAATCAAGAAATTGGAGGAAGATTACAGTAAGGTGAAAGATAATATGATTGTAGGTGATGATGGGATTTTTAGACTTAAAGACTCAGGCGATGCATCTTCTGAACCGTCTGTCGAAGGAAGTGAAAGAACCGATTCTGATAATGCTGGTAAAGAACCTACAAGTGAATAGCAGCATGATATTACTCCTATCTTACATGTAAAGTCCAAATTAACTCATATTTTGGATATGCAGGGGGTAATTCAATTTAGCGTCGAGTATGATAAAGAAGAAGGAGAGATAATACATTGTTTGACAAAAGAACAGATTGCAGAATTGTTGGAAATGAATCCTGATGAAGTTATTGCATTTGCTTCTGCAGCAAATCCTCCTGATTCTTATGACGATGTTGATGAGATAGTGTTTGAGCAAAATGTTGATCCTATCTATCAATCGAATGATTTTCAAGATCTTCCAGATGACGATGCAGTTTTTAACGTCGATGATGGGGATCTTAATCGAAAATTAGATAAACATCTAGTTGCCGGCAAATCTACACCAGATCTCGAAGAACTGCGTGTCAAGAAAGATGAATGGCGTCAGGCAATGCAAGGATGTTTCCGCCCGCCTCGTCAAGTTGTTCAACCTGAGTACTCGAAGTTTTATTCTTTGAAAGGTGCGAAGACCGAAGGTCAAATTATCAGTTGGGCATACTTGGATGATTTAAATGTATACGCAATCAAGCGAGAGCGTGGCATTGATTATTTTAAATTCGCTCCTGACTTGAAGACTCTACCGTACTTTGATATGATGCGGTTGGCTCGTCTAAAGTTGTTATATAGTGAGTCGGATTATAAGGCAACTTGGTTGGAAAAGCAACTTCATTATGAGTTCAGAACATCGTGGAAGTACCTGAGGCCACAGTATCCAAAGATTACCTATTCTAAAGATCGGAAGAATCCGAGAACAGGTAAAGCTTTGAAGCATGTAACGTATACAGCGCCAAGGGTGATGGAGAAGATTCCGCTACGCAAAATGACTAAAGATTTCCATCGGAGATTCAAATGGTGGTATTACGATGATCGAACTACAGAAGCTGTGATTGTGTTAGAGAGAAAAGGTGTATGGGAAACACTGAGAATTTTTGATCCAATGTGGATTAGAAATTTAACTGATGATGATATTTATTCTTTGTATCTATGTCCTATATTTTGTGATGTCAAAGATATGGATCAGGCGTCGCGTTTCAACAAGGTTGTACGTGTATGTTTTGCTTATAAGATCCACGCATAAGAGGACCGAACGAAGATATGTTTGAGCAGCAGTGAAGATTTTGAAGACTGAATACATAGAATCTAGTTCCTAGGGGGAGTTTGTAGGTGCATTTCGTGAGTTACTAGATTCATATGTAATTACACGTTTATTCTAATATCAGTCTTTGTATTGTTTAATATTGCTTATTTGATTTATTATATGCTTGAATGTTTACGTTATTCTGAATTAATCAAATATACGATTTGTGATGTTTAAATAATATTCAGATTACATTCGCACGGATGAGGATGCAAACGATTAAATAAATTAAACAATAGTGTTTATTAAAGCATTGCATTCGTACGGATGAGATCAGATCCGTACGGATAGGAAGTAATATTTGATCATGCGTACGGATGAGATTACATCCGTACGGATGAATATCTGGGCCTATATATACCCATATACTTCCTGCATATCGGGTAAGTCGTTTCCTAGGGTTTGTGCGTGTTGAACTGCTGCTGCCGTTTTCTTTGTTTTCCAAACTGATTATAACATATAATCAATCATCCGAATAGTCTTCCTAAGGTCTAATCTTATCAATAATCATTGGTTTGATTTTGTTTCCGAAGGTTATATATTCGCTAGATAATCGATAGCTTATTTCCGCTAGGTTATTGATATAACGTTGAACTCTTAAGATCTATACACCCCAACAGGAAAAAATGTCCAAGCTGAACAACCACATCAACAAGAAGAACAACAACAAGCTGAACAACCACATCAACAAGAAGAACAAAAACAAGTTGAACAACAACATCCACTATACCGATCCGAAAATATTTAAAAGACTAGAGTTTTAATAAGTTTTAGGTCAAAAGGATTAATTTTGTAAAGAATGTTGCATTTTGGGCCAAGTTATCATTATGACAAAGAATGGGGTTATATTTGTGAATTTGAAATTAAATCCTTATATAACTTAAGGAGTAAGAAACAAATGGATATGTATATGTGTGTTTCGTGAGAGGAAAAAAAAAAAGGAAAGTAAGAAATGAAAACTTTTATATTATTTTGAAACCGAAAAACTAAGATTACGAGTTCGTTATTAGTTGGATTAACAAACCCAAAGCGGCATATTATTCATGGAGTCGAGGGGAACGTTTCGACAAAATCGGAGGTTGAAAACAACGAGTTTTGATTCGGAGTTATTCGTAGCCGTATTTTATACGCTCATGTAAAACTCGTTTAAAAAGCTTATTTATAAGTTATTTATATGATTTGTTTAGTGTTGGGCTGATTTTGGGTCAGTTTGAATAAGTTTTATAGGTTTTATAAATTTATTTTAAACTTGTATTTTTTAAGTTATATATGATTTATATAATATTAGGATAGTTTCTGTTAAGTTTGGTTGAAATTGTGTTAAGCTTGGAAACCTGCAAAAATGGTATTTTGTTGAAGAAGACAAGTCAACGAAACTATTTATAAGAAACTAAGTTATTACGCGAATTCAGTCCCAGCGATAGTAGTTTAGTTTTCCGTTAAGCTTAGTTGGCATAAATTATTAGATTATGGTCCAAAGTATTAATGGATAAAGGTTTATTTAGATCGGTCGTAAATTTGGTATTTGGAGTAGCGGCTGTTGGAAGTTATCAAAGGCGGTAGAGATATTCAGGTGAGTACAATATGATTTATAAAACCGAGCATAAAGATAAAAATAACGTTTTGAAAGTTGTATAATGTTTCAAAAGATGTTTGAAACGTGTAAAGATGTTTTGAAAGTAACGTTGTTGTTGTAAGACGTTGGTTATAAAAAATGATGTTTTAATTATTAAAAGATGAACCAGAACATAATAACGGAATTATGTGGTATGGGTAACATGTGGTTGCCTATACATGATAATTACGGGTGAGAGTACCTACCCGTATGTTTGGATGACACGTAGTAGTTAACTACTTGTATCCTTATTGTTATTATAATTTATTTGTCATGTAAAATAAATTATGTGAAAGTTGATTGGTAAAGGCCTCAAACATGAGTGGTTGTAACTACTCATGTTAGTGGTTGACAATGCGATGAGGTACACGTCTATATTTTAATTATATATGATCATATAATTGTTGTGTTGTTATTTATGCATTATAAGGAGTACGCCTTAGTTTTGCATAAGGGGACTTGATTACGGGTAGTCATAGCTGCTCGTAGATATATGTTGAGACCTAGTACCATTGACTAGGTGATAAGTGCTAGCCATTGTGTTTGATGTTCTGATAGTTGGGTCAGGATAGTTGCGGGGAATTGTAGACCTCCTTGGCAACACGTGGTACTGAGTGTTGGCTCATACTGGAGTGATGTCTTGATCCTGTGAGGTCAACCGCAAACATCACGTGGGAATGGGGAGGTGTTGTCATTAACGCATTGCGGATCCTTTCCTTAACAACAAGGCATTTATATGCTAAGTCGGAGTAGTGAAAGCCTGCATTCCGGGGTATTATAAAGATTGGGAGTCGCGCCCCAATATTTATAATATTAGGCGAAATGTGCGAGTAGCGAACGGGGTAGTAGCCTCTAGGGCATATGTGGGACCCTACTGGATTGAATACTTAGGGCATGAGATGAACCCTAGTAAAATGATAAGTGCATTAAAATGGGAAATTAACCTTATTGTGATAATTAATTTCGTATGCATTGTTTATAATTTCCTTGATTATTATTAATTATATATGCTTGTGAGATTGCAGGTATGGTTTGGGAATTTGTAAAGGCGAACTTTAATTATATTAAATGTTTTAATAGTCTCTACTATTTATTGTCTCACCAGCTTTAGCTGATACTCTTTTCCCAAATATGTCTTTTGCTCGTGGTGGCTTTAGACGTGCTTGGTGAGGCGAGATTACTTGGGGTAGCTTGATGTCCCCAACTGTTTATCATTGCCAAATGATTAATGTTCAACATTTTTATAATGTGAGTTTTAACGTAACGAATGGTTTAATTATTGAAATAGTTTTACGAACCGCTAATCTCGTTTTAGTAACGTTTTCCGTTGTGTTACTTTCGATTACATAAAAAGTTTTTGTTAAACGGTGATTCTTGAAAACCAGGGCGTTCAGACTCGTACAAAGACACGGTTCAAAAATTTTCAAAAGGGAAACCTTGACCTAATTTGGGGAGGGTGTGTGATGAGAGTTTTATGTTGATGTTATTCGTTTCTAGAATAGTGGTTGTTTCTGTTATTTATTTATGTTCTAGTATTGATCAAAGAAGAAGAATTTTATAAACTTTAATGCTCGCTAAAAAGTACTTGTGTTTTTATTGTAC
This sequence comes from Senecio squalidus, assembly GCA_910822075.1. Lineage (NCBI taxonomy): Eukaryota > Viridiplantae > Streptophyta > Magnoliopsida > Asterales > Asteraceae > Senecio > Senecio squalidus. The sequence goes on along the minus strand of CAJVGC010000060.1, from coordinate 15,760,919 downwards.
TCCAGTTTATGGTAATGCATAAAGGAAGTGATGTCTCTAGAAATTTTCGAGTTCGAAGGGATAATGGGAGACTATGAAATTGGAATGAAAGGAAATATTTATAAGACATTTATATTGTTATTCCTTTGCGTTTCATAGAAGTGTGGATCCGTTAGTTGTTATTAATGAATCTGTAAGATGAAGTAGACATTAAGTGCTACTATGTTTATAGAAGAACACAAAGTTTGATATGTTATCTGTATGTAAGACGAATATACATTGGATAAGTAAGACATTGTGTGCCTCGATGTAAGAATCCTGATTTAGATAAGCTAATGATTAAACAGAAAGAAAGAATTATGAATTTAATGTTTTGTTTATTATGGCACTATTAGATATTTGGTATTTTCGAATTTTGAGCCAAGTGTGTTATACCTTATAATTCAATGGAATTTGCTCTAGAGGTAAGTATAACAGTAGAAATCCGTTATGATAAAATAAATTATTATCAGTTCTATTGTTATTGAAAGGGTGATATTTCTTGTATCTTCCATTCTGATGGATGTCAGGAGAAATGATATGATAAGTCGATTAATTATTCCATAGGTATTGAAAGGAGAATGCTTCTTTATATTTCTAAGTCTGATAGACATCAGTGATTTTGATATGGCGATCGATTTAGATTTTTTATTACGAGATCTTATCAAAAAGATGTTGATTCAAGTTGAAATTATTTAGATATTTTCTCGTTGAGTTATATGAAATATTGTAGCGTAAATAGAATCTAAGATTAGTTTTGTTCTGGAAAGTGAGTTATTTCATTAAGGCACCTAAAATTGTAGGTGATAGAAGAAAGACGGTATGATGAGAATGAAAATGAATTTTAAGAATCGAATATACTCGTTGTTAGGTAATTATCCTTTACTCAGGATAAATGATTGAAAGATTTGTGATAGAGGAGTAGTTATCTCTCTAAGGTTGATTTATGGTTAAGTTATCTTTATATGTGAGCGAAATGGAAAGATGTTCCTTAGATAATTTTTAGAACCACGTATGGTTAGTACGAGTTCTTAGTTGTGTTATGAATTCTACTTGTTTATGAAGAGGTGTGATGTATATGTTATGCATGTGAGATTAGTAAGAGTTTAGTAATGATATATGACATGAATTGTATAGGTTGTTTTCCCTTTTTAGAAAGTGATTAAGAGAAAAACATAACGTTTTAAAGGTATTTATTGACCGCTGTAAAATCTTTATTGTTAAGATTCGACATTTATTTTTATTGTGGAGTATGAGAAATTATGTTTTAATTGCAGGATTTTGTAAGAAAGTAAGTGATAGATTGATGGGGAAATTTATGTTATTATCATAATAAATTTTAGAAATATTTCGTGTAAGTTGAATCTTAAACTAAGTAATTAAAAAGTCAATTATGAAATAAGAAATCTAGTTTTGAACTTGTGGCTAGGAAAGACAAAATAGAAGTTGAAGTTTTTAATCTCGGTGATACATTATATTACCAGTAGAGAGACATGAGTAATGAAAATTAGTAAGATTTGATTGATAAAGTGTAAAGGATTGTTTATCAACCCTAGATGTCAGTATTGGAATTTGAGTCTAACCCTGTTGAGGTAATGATTGTGTTGGCTAAGGTAAATTAAGAGGTGAAGCTATACTTTAGTATTAATCTAAATTGGAAAAAGTAAGAATGAATTGAAAGTAATTTGTGAAAAGATTCAAGTAAGAAAGACAATTTTTTTTACGAAATCTGTTAGATATAAGAAAATTAAGCAATCAGAAAATTCTATAAAGTATTTCGATATGAAGATACTAATAATTTAATATGAAATGGAGAATGATGATGTTTATGTCTCGATAAGTAATCGACATTAAGTTGATTCGGAGTATCCAAAACTGTGTATCGATTGATAGCAACCTTGGACCCCAATGTAAATGTGGGATAATACAGTTATTAGTTTAAAGTTGAATTATTGAGGACAGTAAAAAGTCGAGGATATGATTGGAGTTTAATAAACAATTGAATTAGGACGTTATTCTCTACTCATTAAAAAGGATAAGAATTTTGGAGAAGTTGATTAACTTGTATGATTATAAATAATGATTTGGTTCATACTAACTATTGTTTAGTATGAATTTGTAAAGTCACAGATTTAAGAAAGTAATTTCAAGAAGAATTGAGTATGAAGGCTATATAAGTGTAATATATCATTTGTATTCTCATAGGGCAACGAGTCGACTGTACAATTTTAAAGTTATGTAAGGATTTACCTGTTGATATTATTGAAACGCATCTTCTTAGTATTGACGTGACGATTATGAAATGATGTGTAGAAAGAAGCTATATGTAACAAAGATATCCGTGAAAAAGATTTTTACATTTTTACTCAAGGCTAGTTAGGTCCTCTTTTGATCGGACCATATGAATCATTTAGGTTTACCTTAAGAATCTATCAATGTTCGTAGAGTTTTTCATTGATCAGTTATCTACGAAAGTATTATTTTAAGAAAATTTAGTTGTTTGCTGCTGAAAGAGTACGGTTTGATGATGATACAAGGTTGTTGAAGAATCTATAGAGATTTTAACTTGAGAAAAGAAACAACTTAGAAAGAGGTAACTTAAGTTGATAAAATTCCTTAAAAGAATTCATATAGATACGTGTTGGGAGACAAAAGTGATATGAGATCCCGTTATCCCCGTCTATTTCAAGATTGATTTATAGTTATGTATTTTCTAATCTCGGATAGTAAAGTAAGATATTCCTAAGACAAGTTTTGAATAGGTAAACTTTGATACGAGTTTTTGGGATTGTGTTAAGAGTTCTAAATTGATCTTGAAGAATTATAACGTTTATAATTTGTATTTAAAGAAATCGTAAGAATTTCCATATTGGTAATGATATAGTGTTCTTATTCGAAGATAAGAATAAGTTGAAAGAAGTTTAGGATAAGATTTGAATTTCTATAGTAGTAATTCTTGTAAATTATTTTTCATAAGATCAGATATAAACTTAAAAACTGTTTGAATTCAAATATGACTTGAGGAATAGAAAGTGATATTAAGTCTTGATATTCCCGTCTACTTTAAGACTGATTCCGGGACGGAATCACTTTAAGGAGGGGAGAATTGTAAAGATCCGAAAATATTTAAAAGACTAGAGTTTTAATAAGTTTTAGGTCAAAAGGATTAATTTTGTAAAGAATGTTGCATTTTGGGCCAAGTTATCATTATGACAAAGTATGGGGTTATATTTGTAAATTTGAAATTAAATCCTTATATAACTTAAGGAGTAAGAAACAAATGGATAGGTATATCTGTGTTTCGTGAGAGGAAAAAAAAGAAGGAAAGTAAGAAATGGAAACTTATATATTATTTCGAAACCGAAAAACTAAGATTACGAGTTCGTTATTAGTTGGATTAACAAACTCAAAGCGGCATATTATTCATGGAGTCGAGGGGAAGGTTTCGACAATATCGGAGGTTGAAAACAACGAGTTTTGATTCGGAGTTATTCGTAGCCGTATTTTATAGCCTCAGGTAAAACTCGTTTAAAAACCTTTTTTATAAGTTATTTATATGATTTGTTTAGTTTTGGGCTGATTTTGGGTCAGTTTGAATAAGTTTTATAGGTTTTATAAATTTATTTTAAACTTGTTTTTTTTTAAGTTATATATGATTTAAATAATATTAGGATAGTTTCTGTTAAGTTTGGTTGAATTTGGTTAAACTTGGAAAACCTACAAAATTGGTATTTTGCTGAAGAAGACAAGTCAACGAAACTATTTATAAGAAACTAAGTTATTAAGCGAATTCAGTCCCAACGATAGTAGTTTAGTTTTCCGTTAAGCTTAATTGGCATAAATTATTAGATTATGGTCCAACGTATTAATGGATAAACGTTTATTTAGATAAATTTGGTATTTGGAGTAGCGGCTGTTGGAAGTTATCAAAGGCGGTAGAGATATTCAGGTGAGTACAATATGATTTATAAAACCGATCATAAAGATAAAAATAACGTTTTGAAAGTTGTATTATGTTTCAAAAGATGTTTGAAACGTGTAAAGATGTTTTGAAAGTAATGTTGTTGTTATACGACATTGTTTATATAAAATGATGTTTTAATTATTAAAAGATGAACCAGAACATAATAACAGAATTATGTGGTATGGGTAACATGTGGTTGCCCATACATGATAATTACGGGTGGTAGTAGCTAGCCTTATGTTTGGATGACACGTAGTAGTTAACTACTTGTATCCTTATTGTTATTATAGTTTATTTGTCATGCAAAATAAATTATGTGAAAGTTGATTGGTAAAGGCCTCAAACATGAGTGGATGTAACTACTCATGTTAGTGGTTGACAATGCGATGAGGTACACGTCTATATTTTAATTATATATGATCATATAATTGTTGTGTTGTTATTTATGCATTATAAGGAGTACGCCTTAGTTTTGCATAAGGGGAGTTGATTACGGGTAGTCATAGCTGCTCGTAGATATATGTTGAGACCTAGTACCATTGACTAGGTGATAAGTGCTAGCCATTGTGTTTGATGTTCTGATCGTTGGGTCAGGATAGTTGCGGGGAATTGTAGACCTCCTTGGCAACATGTGGTACTGAGCGTTGGCTCATACTGGAGTGATGTCTTGATCCTGTGAGGTCAACCGCAAACATCACGTGGGAATGGGGAGGTGTTGGTCATTGACGCACTACGGATCCTTTCTTTAACGACAAGGCATTTATATGCTAAGTCGGAGTAGTGAAAGCCTGCATTCTGGGGTATTATAAAGATTGGGAGTCGGGCCCCAATATTTATAATATTAGGCGAAATGTGCGAGTAGCGAACGGGGTAGTAGCCCCTAGGGCCTATGTGGGACCCTACTGGATTGAATACTTAGGGCTTGAGATGAACCCTAGTAAAGTGATAAGTGCATTAAAATGGGAAATTAACCTTATTGTGATAATTAATTTCGTATGCACTGTTTATCATTTCCTTGATTATTATTAATTATATCTGCTTGTGAGATTGCGGGTATGGTTTGGGAATTTGTGAAGGCGAACTTTAATTATATTAAATGTTTTAATAGTCTTTACTATTTATTGTCTCACCAGCTTTAGCTGATACCCTTTTCCCAAATGTGTCTTTTGCTCGTAGGTGGCTTTAGACGTGCTTGGTGAGGCGGGATTACTTGGGGTATTTTGATGTCCCCAACTGTTTATCATTGCCAAATGATTAATTTTCAACATTTTTATGATGTGAGTTTTAACGTAGCGAATGGTTTCATTAATGAAATAGTTTTACGAACCGCTAATCACGTTTTAGTAACGTTTTCCGCTGTGTTACTTTCGATTACATAAAAAGTTTTTGTTAAACGTGATTCCTTAAAACCAGGTCGTTACATCCACAAGCTGACCAACCTGAATCACCAATAATTCCTATTCCTTCCCCTCCTCCTCAATCACCTGTTGCAGACCAACCCCAAAGGAGTGAAGGAGGTGATTGGTATTACTCAGTTTAAGAGAGCCACGCATTGCCTAATCTGGATTCTTCTCAGGATGTTTCTTCTTCTGTTCCACCTTCTGTTGTGTAGAAAGCTTCTTCTAGCACTCCTATTCGTGTATACACTTCAAGAACAAAAGGGGGAGTAGGGATTGGTATGTTGACAATCCTGGAGCTTACTAAGAAGAATGATGATCTGGAGCAGTTGGTGAAAAAGCAAGCTTCGGTGATTAATAAATTAAGATGGAGGCAGGCTGCAAATTCACTTATCATGAATCAGTCGAGGAACAAAAGCAAGAATTCTCTTCCTACGGATGATGCATCCAAAATAGGGGGAGATAAAACTACTGAATCTGGTATGAATGTTGAAACTGAAGCAGCTGCAGTAAGGGTTGAAAGCAGTGAGAGCTTAAATGAGGAAATTGATGTAGATTTGTCCATTGTGCGGAAAATCATATAGGATTTGGAAAAGTAGGTTGGAAGTGTTAAAGGAAAATAAAAAATCACGGAGTTTATCTCTGGTGAAGATGTATTTAAGTCGGGTGAAGGAGAAAATAAGTCTGGTGAAGTTGAAGTTAAGTCTGGTGATGTGGAAATTAAATCTGGTGAAGACAGTTTTAAATCGGGTGAAGACAAAGATAACTTTGGTGATGATGAGGTGTCACACCCCGCTAAAGCGGAAACACGAGGTGCGAAGAGCAATAATATCATTACACGGTTTATAACAAAAAGTAACGGATTCAAGTCATTAAAATAGAGATTTAAATGTTTACAAATTCGAAAATACAACCAAGCGTTTAACATGTTACGATAACAGATACAACATTAAAGTGTTTTAATAAAATTCCCAAAAGTAACAGGACAAGTCTTGTCCCGATTCGAGTCTCTCGTGACCATCCTGACCCGTCCATGCTATGCATTCCATGCTTACACTTGATTTCCTGAAACATGAGATAAAGTGTCAACTACATAAAGTAGTGAGTGAGTAACAGTTTTCAAGTTCTCGATAAAGTTTCCGTTCAGTATATAAGTATAAAGGTTTCTTAAAAGAATGTAAGCGGAACGGCGCTTGAAATAAATATATACTTTAAAAGTTCCAATGGCAACGAGGTGTAACAACACCTTAATAGTTTGTACAAAAGCAAGTAGAACAATACTTGTAAAAGAATAGTTGCGGATTTTATCGCTAAAAGAGTATATGCGTACGTAAAGTAACTAATGATTAACATTGTATCAACCTTTTGGCATAATATAACATAAGTGTACACACTAAACCGATTAACCAACCGTGAGGCCCCTTACCCCGTACTATCGACGAGGAGTATTCTGATCATAGTAATATGTACTTAAGATGCCGCCTAAGCAAGGAACGGTTATTTCCTAAGTATCGATACCCATAGTTACTAAACGGCTTAACAAAGCTAATAGTGTGAAGAACTAAAACCGGGCACTAATGCAATTTTGTTTCAAAATGATAGTAGGCACTTATGATTCGCGTTATATTCTCATCAAGGGTTGGAAGCATATACAATTAATCAGTGCCGATAAAGGGGGCAAGCCATTAAGTTAATATAGTGCCGAACATTGGCAATAAAACAGTTTACGCATATAAGTTTCATAAAACGTTCAAAATTCATAAAACAAGTAGATCTCATGTTTCCCCCAAAACAGTTATTTAAAATACAGTAAATAAGAGGGGATGTAACTCACGGATTGCGAAGAGTAATACGAAAATGAAATAAGCGGTCGGAACGTGTCGGGAATCACGGAAACCCTAAAGGAATATCAAGATATCGCATAAGTATAGTTTTTCATGTGTTCGGAAGTCATTTTGTATTAGTTAAAGTCTTTACAGTTTGTTCTGGACCAATACGTGACAAAACCGGGCTTAAAGTTACGTTTTACAGCGAATTCGGTAAGGTTTCGGGGTCTGATGACAGTTTCGCAACGAAACTGTTAGTTTCGCCAGCGAAACTGGCAGTTACACTCAGTTTCGCTGCCAGCGAAACTCACGGGCTGTTTTGGTAAAAACTCTTTTTCGGCGTCGTAAACTCATTTTTGACGGTAAAGTTTGATATGTACTTGTAGGTCTTTCAAAAACACAGTAAAGTAAGCAGTTTATAGTCAATTTTAAGCCACGAAAGTTAAGTTTTACCAATGACCCGTTTGTATGTAAATGGGTTAAAAATCTCAAATCTTTGAAAAATGCATTTTTAATGGTTTGATCATACATGCAATAAGTTTAATCAATAAAAACAGAAGGTTTAAGTAAGTTTAACCGAAAGAAATGATGGATGGAGGTTTAAAGCTTCGTAGAGGTGATTTTAGCTTCAAAACCCGTTGAGACTTCTTGTAAAAACCCGTTTTAAATATGACCCTTGGTTATGTGGACGATTTTGTGGTCTTAATTGCTGTTTTCTCACTGATTTTGGGCTGTAGAATGGCTGTAAATGCTTATGTATGTGTGTTCGTGTTTGAGTTTTTGAAACAAAGTAAGCAAAAGAAGAAAAGTGGAGCTATTTATAGCCAAAACTGGATTTCTGGTGGTTTTTGGGGTACAATAAGAGCCCGACACTGCGAGTCGAAAATCGTTTTTGGTGCTGTTTAAATATTTTCGTTCGTTGCCAGTTTACGTTTTGTTTAGGGATGAACTTAGGCAAGTTCATTAAGCGTTTTCTTGGTATTTTGGTCCATTTATAGGTTCCGGTATTGATTCCGACACATACACGTTCACAGTAACAGTACGGTTAAGAACAAGAACAGTTTCACAAAGGTACAAGTACAAAGTTTCACCTGAAGATTTAGACGGTTGTCACATTCTCCCCGGGTTGAAAAGAATTTCGTCCCGAAATTGATTCGCCTCATCGGGAGGAAGATTCCTTGAATAGATGTGGATACTTCTGACGGATTTGGTCTTCACGTTCCCATGTGTATTCATGACCACGTCGGGAATTCCACCGAACTTTGACAATGGGGATGCGACTTTGCCTGAGTTGTTTGACCTCTCGGTCTACAACCTCGAACGGTTCTTCAATAAAATTGAGCTTGTTGTCGATCTGGACCTCGTCGAGCGGAATGACAATGGTTTCGTCGGATAAGCACTTTTTCAAGTGCGAGACATGGAAAACGTTGTGAATGTTGGAAAGAGCCTGCGGAAGTTGGAGTCGATATGCCACTGGGCTGATTCGCTCTATCACCTCGAACGGTCCGGTATACCTCGGGCTTAGCTTGTCGCGCTTCCCGAAGCGAACTTGATATGCTTAAAATAATCGATATTTTGTAATCATATTTCTCATTTTTACTCTAGTTTTCTGCAACTTTTGCTATGATCTGGTATGTTTTCAGTTATAATTGCAGATTAAAGTTACATTTGGATAATGGAGCGAAAAGGAGCTGAAACCGGCTCAAAACGGAGACAAACGGGCAAGAAAAGTGAAAAGCTGAAGATTTAGCTGGCGGCTGAGATTATTTAGCCGGCGGCTGGATTAAATTTCCACAATTGTTACTAAACGTGCCGCGGAAGCAACTTTTCCACCCGCGCATTCCAGCCTCCGGCTGAAATCAGCCAGCCGCCGGCTGGACCAGACGGATCAGACTCTATTTAAAGCGCTTCTAGGGTTCGAGTTTTAATCATCTTATTCCATATTTTCACCCTACCTTCGACCTGGAGAGCTGCAAGGAGAGTCCTGGAAGTCTTTGATCACGTTAGAAGATTTGATTAATCCCTTTTAATCATCTTTGAAGTTTGCTACTTTTGGTTTGCACTTTATTCATATTTTTCTTGATACAATGTTTTTGTTTAAGAATTCTTATGTTATTTTGTTACAATCCAACATGAGCTAAACTCCTTAAGTGATTGCTTGGATTGTTGAACCTGGATCTATGTTTAATTAAGTTTATGTTTGAACTAATTGGTTTTTCCGTTATTATTTACGTTTAATCGCGATCCATGTTTATTCAAAGTCATTAAATTTACTACTTAGCGTGATTGATGAATCTATATCATAACTAGCGTTCTTATAAATTTATCAGTTATTTACGATTATATAATTTATTAGATAATTGTAGCTTGAGACTTAATTGAGATAGGCTAAGATATTAGTAAGTTAATGAATTGAATGAACATGACAATTATATCAAAATTGAATAATTGAGACTTTTGTTAATTCGTAGTCGACAGATTAAATTGTAAATAATAGTGAAATTAAAGCACAATTTAGAGTGGATAATCTAAGATAGCTCTTGATGTACGATTAGTCGTATGATCTTTCTCTAAAGTTGTAGGATTAGATAACTCTAACAGGAAGTCTAATTATTATAGAAATCATAGTTAAACCAATCAAATATGTTCTTATTATTCATAATCCAGGTGAAACGTAATTCCAAGTGATCGCTGCTTTTTAATATCTGATTAAATCTAAAAGTCTTTTCGAAACAGTTTTTCATCCGCAATTCCACTTAGTTAATTCAATTGCTATTTTAATTTAGTTATTTGTTTTTCTGAAATATGTTCTCACAGAACTAAAACGTCCCCCATATTTACTTGCTTTATTTAGTTTAATTATATAATTTGAGATAACGAATATAAATTCACGTTCCCTGAGTTCGATCCGGACTTACTGAATCTATATTATCGTACGATCAGGTACACTGCCTGTATTGTGTGTTAATCTACTTTGGTAAAATCCTTTTCTAAACTTTAAATAATTTTATGTTATAAAATACACATCAAGTTTTTGGTGCCGCTGCCGGGGAACGGTAGCTATTTTTATGCGTAATTTTGAATTTTTAATTATTCGATCCTTTTGGAAAGATTCATCTTTCTGGAAGTTAATTTTACTGTTTATTACGTGATAATTGTTAATTGGACTAATCAAATTTTTGAGGTTACAATTTTTCAGAAAAAGTACCAACAGAGCTTTTCAACCGCCGGCTGAAGTAAAACAACCGTCGGCTAGAATACAGCCGCCGGCTGAATATATCCAGCGCCGGCTGATTAGCAGCTGCTTGTTTATTTTTCGTTTAATTGTAATTTTAACTGTTCGGTTTGTTTAATTTTCAGTTATCACGGGCTACTGACATATTTTCTTCTGTTCTTATAGGTTTTGCATGACCCGGAGTTCAAATCCAAATCTTGTAGAGCCATTCGAAGATCCGGAGAAAGTTTTTCGTTTTTGACGCAGATTGTTTTCCCCAAAAGCTCAACCCATCACCAGTTTTAAAGTTCACCAAAACGAAGGTTTCGAATCTGAGTTTATGCCATCTTCTGAAGAGGAATACAAACCGTTGTCTGATCAAGAAGAAGAGAAACCAGTTCCAGTAACAGATTCCGATTCGTCCGAAGAATCAGAACACGAAATGGCAGTCAACATTAATGAGATCACCTTGGAGGAGTACTATGCTCTTACCCCGAATGTTGCAACAGACATTCCCAACCCAGCTATCACTCGCGGAGCCGAATTCCAGCTTAAGGGCCAGTTTCTTAAAGAACTTAGAGAGACCCCTTTCAATGGAGAAGAAAATGAAGATGCTAATGTTCATGTGGAGAAAATCATCGAGATTGCTGATGCTTACACTATTCCTGGTGTGACAAAGGAGAATGTTATGTTGTGAGTGTTTCCTATGACACTCAAAGGAAACGCGAAACGGTGGATTGGGAACGAACCGGCCAATTCAATCACTACATGGGCCGATCTGAGGACCAAGTTTTTGAAGAACTACTGTCCCCCTTCAAAAACCTCTAAAATGATTGATGACATCAGGAACTTCACACAGGACGTTGATGAGTCACTTTATCAAGCATGGGAGCGTTACAAAGATATGTTACATAAATGTCCCCAGCATGATCTCAACAATCAACAGGTTATCAAGACATTTTACAAAGGGGTTGATCGTCAAACTCGTAACGAGTTAGACTCTGAAGGAAAAATCCCACGGAAAATTGCAGCTGATGCTTGGGCTGCCATCGAAGGACATGGTAAACACTCCAAGCTATGGGAAGACGGTGGTAAAGGAAGAAGGAAAATGGCAGATAACAGCGACGGTCTCGCTGCTATAACTAACAAGCTGGATAGTATGGGAAGAGATATCAAGCGCGTCAATGAAAAAGTTCATGCTATTCAAGTCGGTTGCGACATTTGCAACGGATACCATCTGACAAAGGATTGCCCTAGGAAGGATGAGGAAGAAGCCACTGAAGAGGTAATGTATGGAGATTACCAAGGAGGAGACAGGAATAATAACAACTATCGCCAAGGAGGAGACAACAATGGTTATCGCAAGCCCTACAACAACAATCAGGGAAATTCAAATGGGCAGAAACCATATCGGCAAGGACCACCGGGATTCTATGCTAAAGAAGCTCCTAAGGCACCGTTTCCACCAAAGGACGATTTACATGAACTGATGAAACAACTCATGACCACAAATAATCAGTTTATGCAAACCACGATCAAGCGAATGGATGACACTGATTCCATCATCCGTAATCAAAGCGCTTCGATTAAGCAACTAGAAGGCACTATGGGACAACTGGCGAAAGTAGTACAAGAAAGATTTCCGGGACAGCTACCGAGCTTCACGGAAACAAATCCTCGAGATCACGTCAAAGCAGTTACCACCCGAAGTGGTAAAACTCTTAATTCTTCTTTTACAGGTGTTACTAACAAAGTTCCTTTTAATTTTGAACAGGTTGACAAAGAAGACGGACACGAGAAAGCAGATACACCGAAAACTTCTGCTACTGCTGCATTTCAACCGGCGGCTGCTGAAGACCAACCGGCGGCTGACAGCCAGCCGGCGGCTAACTTTTTCCAGCCGGCGGCTGAACCACTGATCTCGAAGAAAAATCCACCGGTCGCCACTACGAAGCCGAAAACCACACCGGTGGTTAAGGACTTCACACCTTCTGTTCCATATCCTGCTGCTTTGAAGAAAGACAAGAACAATGTCACTTACCACAAATTTCTCGAGAACATGAAACAGCTTCACATCAATATTCCGTTTATTGAGGCGATTGCTCAAATGCCAAAGTATGCGAAATATTTGAAAGATCTTGTGACGAATAAGAGTAAGCTGGAAGACGCTTCCAAGGTCACCATGAATGCCCGTTGTTCAGCATTGATGCAAAACAAGTTACCTCCGAAATTAAGCGATCCAGGCGCTATTTCTATTCCTTGTTTAATTGGTAATTTAACTGTGAACAACGCATTAGCTGACCTAGGAGCAAGTATTTCCTTGATGCCATATTCCATGTATGCTAGATTAGGTTTAGGAGAACCCAGACCTATTCGTATGTGCATTGAATTAGCTGACCGCTCTGTTCAATATCCTAGGGGAGTTGTTGAAAATGTTCTTGTTAAAGTAGACAAATTTGTGTTCCCTTGTGATTTTGTGATTCTTGATATGGTTGAAGACCCTAGAGTACCGATAATTCTAGGACGTCCATTTTTAGCAACTTCTCACTCCTTGATTGATGTTTTTAACCGTAGAATCACCATGCAAGTAGGAGACGAAAAAGTTGTTTTTAATGTTAATGATTCAATGGAATATCCTTCTGTAGTAGATGATACTTGTTATTATTTAAATGCCTATGACATTTCCGATGATGAGTTTGTGCAGATGTTACTGGAGGATGATCAAACTGATTCATTCATTACTGAAGGATGGAGTGGAGATTTTGACTCTGCAAAAGAGTTAGCTGAGTTTGATATGCTATTGGAGGAAGTCAAGTCTACGTTGACCACCGATACTCAGGAAGCAAACGAAGAAAAGCCACCAGTTAAATCCAGCCGGCGGCTGTCCAAAGCCAACCGGCGGCTGAAAAGCCAACCGGCGGCTGGGAGTGCCCAACCGGCGGCTGGACTGCCCAGTTCAGGGATTTCGGTTCACGGTGTTCCATGTTCACGAGCTGAGATAATGGAGATTAAAACATCGATTGAAGAACCACCCAAACTGGAGTTGAAACCACTTCCATCACATCTTGAGTATGCATATTTGCAAGGTACAAGTGACTTGCCCGTTATTATTTCTTCTAACTTATCTTGTGGGGAGAAAGATCGTTTGTTACAGGTACTTAAAGCTCATAAGCAAGCTCTTGCATGGAAGATCACTGATATTCGGGGAATTAATCCATCATTTTGTACGCACAAAATTCTAATGGAGACAGACTTCAAGCCAGTCGTTCAACCGCTTCGACGTTTAAACCCGAAAGTGAAGGATGTGGTGAGGAAGGAAATTATCAAGTTGCTGGATTCGGGACTCATATACCCAATTTCTGACAGTCCATGGGTGAGTCCGGTGCATGTGGTTCCAAAAAAGGGCGGTATGACAGTCGTTGCCAATGAGAAGAATGAGCTGATTCCTACACGAACGGTAACAGGGTGGCGTGTATGCATTGACTACCGAAAGTTGAATGACGCCACCCACAAAGATCATTTTCCTTTACCATTTGTTGATCAAATGCTTGAACGGTTAGCCGGGAAAGCTTTTTATTGTTTCTTAGATGGTTTTTCAGGTTATTTCCAGATCCCTATTGAGCCGGAAGATCAAGACAAGACCACCTTCACGTGTCCCTTTGGCACGTTTGCCTATCGAAGAATGCCATTCGGTCTGTGCAATGCACCTGCTACTTTTCAGCGGTGTATGATGGCAATCTTTCACGATATGGTGGAGCAATTCATGGAAATCTTTATGGATGACTTTTCGGTCTTCGGAGATTCCTTTGATTCATGTCTGGATCACTTGGAGAAGATGTTGGCGAGGTGTGAACAATCCAATTTGGTGCTTAACTGGGAGAAGTGTCATTTCATGGTCCGCGAAGGAATTGTTCTAGGACACAAAATCTCAAGTGTGGGGATCGAGGTGGATCAATCCAAAATTGAAGCAATTTCGAAATTACCCCCACCAACGAATGTCAAGTCGCTAGGTCACGCAGGTTTTTATAGACGTTTCATCAAAGATTTTTCTTTAATTGCGCGACCTATGAATCAACTTCTAGAAAAAGATTGTAAATTTAATTTTTCTTCATCTTGTTTAACTGCATTTAACATTTTGAAAGAAAGACTGATTTCAGCACCGATTATGACTAGTCCCAATTGGGATTTACCGTTCGAGCTGATGTGTGATGCGAGCGATTACGCGGTCGGAGCAGTTTTAGGACAACGGATTGAGAAAAGATTTAAACCAATTTACTACGCAAGCAAAACCCTTACAGATGCGCAGGAAAATTACACCACCACTGAAAAAGAATTGCTCGCTGTTGTTTTTGCTTTTGATAAATTTAGATCCTACTTAATTATGTCTAAAACTATTGTATTTACTGACCATTCTGCTTTGAAATTTCTTTTTAGCAAAAACGATGCCAAACCACGATTACTCCGCTGGATTTTACTTTTGCAGGAATTTGATATTGAAATTCTGGACAAGAAAGGAGCGGAGAACTTGGCGGCGGATCATTTGTCTAGGTTGGAAAACCCGGAATTGGAGAAGTTGGATGAATCGGTGATACGGGATACTTTCCCCGATGAAGCACTCATGACAGTAAAAGTAAGTGACGAGGTTCCTTGGTTTGCTGATTTTGCTAATTACTTGGTTGCCAAAACCCTTCCCACGAATAAAACTTATCAGCAAAAGAAGCGATTCTTTGCTGATTTGAAACATTATTTTTGGGAAGACCCGTTTTTGTTTCGTGCTTGTGCAGATGGCGTAATTCGGAGGTGTGTTTCTGGTGCGGAGAAAGACAAGATTTTACGCCATTGCCATTCGGGACCTGTAGGAGGACATCATGTTGCGAACTTCACAGCCAAACGTGTTTTTGATGTTGGGTTCTATTGGCCATCAGTGTACAAGGATGCTCACGAGTTTGTGAAGAAATGTGACGCTTGTCAACGGACCGGTAATATTTCTTCGCGCGATGAGATGCCATCCAGGTATGTGAAATTTTCGATGTCTGGGGTATTGATTTTATGGGACCCTTTCCTTCAAGTCGGGGAAATAAATATATTTTAGTCGCCGTCGACTACGTCTCAAAGTGGGCCGAAGCAAAAGCTTTACCCACCAATGATGCGCGAGTCGTCGTAAACTTTTTAAAACAATTATTTTCCCGGTTTGGTACCCCTAAAGCTTTAATTAGTGATAGGGGTACACATTTTTGTAACGCCCAACTTGAGAAGGTGTTGAAAAGATATGGTGTGAACCATAAATTTTCAACAGCTTATCACCCCCAAACAAGCGGGCAGGTCGAGGTTACTAACCGAGGCTTGAAGCGCATTTTGGAAAAGTCGGTCGGTGCAAATCGTAAGGATTGGTCCGATAAGTTAGACGATGCTCTTTGGGCGCATAGGACTGCATTTAAAACTCCTATTGGTTGTACTCCTTATCGTTTAATTTATGGTAAAGCATGTCACTTACCCGTTGAAATTGAGCATATTGGGCTTTGAAAGCTGCCAATATGGAAATGATACCTGCAGGGAAGAACAGGTTCCACCAAATACAGGAATTGGACGAGTTGCGCATGAACGCCTATGAGAACTCGGTATTTTACAAGGAACGGACGAAGAAATGGCACGATAAGCGTATCAAGACGGATAGGAACTTCATCGACGGTGATATGGTTCTACTCTACAATTCCAGATTGAAGTTATTTCCGGGGAAATTACGGTAAAGGTGGTCGGGGCCGTATATCGTGCTAGATGTATTCCCCTACGGTACAGTGGAAATTGCCAAGGAAAAGGGCGAAAGTTTTAAGGTGAATGGGCATAGATTGAAGAAATATTATGCGGATGGACGTGACAACCAGTTTGACTTGTTTAGAGACGACGAGGAGCTCGATCTCCATGAACGTGACGGTTAACAAACGTGGTTTGAGTCGAGCTTAACGACTCTTCACTAAACAAATAGCGCTTACGGGAGACAACCCGCTTCTTTTCCTTTTATTTTATTTTGTTCAGAAAAATTAAAAAAAGTACAAAAAAATTAGAAAACAACAAAAAACCAAAAATATATGTACACTACGTGTTTTTCTCTTTTAATCTTTGATTTTTTGTTTCAGGTTCACTTAGTTCATCATATGAGAGCTGCTAACATGTCGGAAACCAGGTTAGATCGTGTTAAACCACTGAACGAAAAAACATTATTTTTTGAACAGAACTTTTGCCGGCGGCTGAATTTATTTGGCCGGCGGCTAAAAGCCAGACGGCGGCTAAAAATTCCACCCGCCGGCTGAAACATCAGGTTTTAAAAAAAATATATAAACTCGTTTTTATCTCTCACAATTCACACACACACACTTATCTTTACAAACCGGCGGCTGAAAACACTTCGATTTTTCGTTCGATTTCTTCCATTTTTCACTTCAATTTCTCATTCAAGCACCAAGGTATGATTTCTACACTCCTCTTTCTTGTTTTTCTTTGATTTTTCATGAAGAACACAAATTGGGGGTTTTCAAATCCGAAAATGTTATTGCTTAATTTTAAAATTAATTGTTAGGATTCATTCCTTAGATGATTTGTATGCTTACGGCCTTGCTTATTTTCGATTTCCATGGTGTA
>CAJVGC010000060.1:15473131-15743764 GCA_910822075.1 Senecio squalidus | reverse complement strand
ATCGTAAGGATTGGTCCGATAAGTTAGACGATGCCCTTTGGGCGCATAGGACTGCATTTAAAACTCCTATTGGTTGTACTCCTTATCGTTTAATTTATGGTAAAGCATGTCACTTACCCGTTGAAATTGAGCACAAGGCATATTGGGCTTTGAAAGCTGCAAATATGGAAATGATACCTGCAGGGAAGAACAGGTTCCACCAAATACAGGAATTGGACGAGTTGCGCATGAACGCCTATGAGAACTCGGTATTTTACAAGGAACGGACGAAGAAATGGCACGATAAGCGTATCAAGACGGATAGGAACTTCATCGACGGTGATATGGTTCTACTCTACAATTCCAGATTGAAGTTATTTCCGGGGAAATTACGGTCAAGGTGGTCGGGGCCGTATATCGTGCTAGATGTATTCCCTTACGGTACAGTGGAAATTGCCAACGAAAAGGGCGAAAGTTTTAAGGTGAATGGGCATAGATTGAAGAAATATTATGCCGATGGACGTGACAACCAGTTTGACTTGTTTGGAGACGACGAGGAGCTCGATCTCCATGAACGTGACGGTTAACAAACGTGGTTTGAGTCGAGCTTAACGACTCTTCACTAAACAAATAGCGCTTACGGGAGACAACCCGCTTCTTTTCCTTTTATTTTATTTTGTTCAGAAAATTTAAAAAATAAAAAAAAACCAGAAAAATACAAAAAAATACAAAAAAATACGAAAAACAACAAAAAACCAAAAATATATGTACACTACGCGTTTTTCTCTTTTAATCTTCGATTTTTTGTTTCAGGTTCACTTAGTTCATCATATGAGAGCTGCTAAACATGTCGGAAACCAGGTAAGATCGTGTTAAACCACTGAACGAAAAAACATTAATTTTTGAAACAGAACTTTTTGGCCGACGGCTGAATTATTTTGGCCGGCGGCTAAAAGCCAGACGACGGCTAAAAATTCCAGCCGCCGGCTGGATCACCAGGTTTTAAAAAAATATATATATACTTCGTTTTTATCTCTCACAATTCACACACACACACTTATCTTCTTAAACCGGCGGCTGAAACCACAGCTTCGATTTTTCGTTCGATTTCTTTCCATTTTTCACTTCAATTTCTCATTCAAGCACCAAGGTATGATTTCTACACTCCTCTTTCTTGTTTTTCTTTGATTTTTCATGAAGAACACAAATTGGGGGTTTTCAAATCCGAAAATGTTATTGCTTAATTTTAAAATTAATTGTTAGGATTCATTCCTTAGATGATTTGTATGCTTAGGCCTTGCTTAGTTTTCGATTTCCATGGTTTAATTTTGTCGAGAAGTAATTGAAAAATTGGGGTTTTTGCTTGGAATTTGTAACTTGGTATTACTACAATTAGTTAATAGGTTTATTCTTTGCTACTAGTTGTTGGTCAAATTGAGTGTTAACATCAAACTTCCATGTTTTAATTGACGAAAAATTGCATGTTTAAGTGTAGTTTGGATTGATAATTGAATTCTTTGTAGGATTTAGTTGTTAACTTTTGAATTGGGATTGTTAGATTAATGAAGTGGTTTAACAGATACAGCGGATTTTATTTGTGCAATTCGTGGCTTGCATTATATTTTTGATAGTGGTCCATTTACAGCAGTCGAGCAATTAACAGCAACAAAAAAACCAGACCTGGGCATTTAGCCGGCGGCTGGCGGTTCCCATCCAGTCGGCGGCTGAATTTAGCCAGCCGGCGGCCAAATCTCGCTGTCTGAAAATTATTGCTTTTTGTTTCGACCTGTTTTTGCGACTTTCTATTTTTTTCGCGCTGTTCTATCTTACTAATATGGTTGTTCTGAATTGTTTTATGCAGATTATGGCCGACGAAAATGCTCAGCTTGAAGTTCCACCTCACGTCCCACTTTATGACATTAATCACCCTTACCTACGAGTACCACTTAGGCGAGGCATTAATCAGCAGAGGCAGGCAGAAATTCAGGCCAAATTGGCCACCATGCAGCAGTACCCGGTTTATGCTCCTTCCGGTATTGATTGGGAGTTTATGAACGAGGTCATACCACATGATACACGTTTTGAATCGGGAGCTGCCGAACTTGAGGAGATGCTAGAGGTTATTTTTGGGACATTTATATGTAGAGCTTGGGACAAATTATTTTCAATCAACGAGCCAATATACATTGAGGCCACTTACGAGTTTTACAGCTCTTTCGCCTTCAATCACGCCAACCCCGATCCAGACGCCAATACAGTGACGTTTTTATTAGGGGGAGAGTTTAGGAAGTTGTCGCTGAAAGAATTTGGGGAGGCTCTAGGGTTATTTGATGAGGCCGACTTCGCACACCCTGATTTTGGTGATTTCATGGTTTCCGGGATTAAAACTCCCACTTATTCCGAGAATGCAGCCATTTGGTCCACAATAGCTAATGGAGTTTTAACCACCGAACGTGCCCCATCTTATACTCAGATTCGTGATCCTAAAGTTTGGGCCATTTTTGCCATGGTGTGCTTGTTTGTTATTGGGCGTAAGTCGGGGATTGAGAAGTGTCACAAGGAGGAGCTGTTTTGGTTGGGTTGCATTGTGCAAAAACGGGTCGTCAATGTCCCGTATATTTTAGCCCGTTGGATGACTCAGATACTAAAGGGTGCCCGACCCGGCAGTGTTTTCCGGGGAGGCCATTTTGTCACAGTTATTGGTAAGCATTTGAAATTCCGTGGAGCAGGATTCGACCGTTGTACTACCTTGACACCAGAGATGCGCCTTTTAGGTTCCGCTTGGTTTAAGTCAGCAGGTATAGTGATTAGGTTTGTAGCACCAGGGAACCATGTGACCTATAGATGGGCTGAAATTAGACGGGCAGATGGAGCGAGCAGTAGTCGAGTTATAGAGGAGTCGGATGATGAGGACGCTCCTCCGGTTCAGGAGATGGATTTGAACGCTCAGATTGCTGCACTGACATCTAGCATGGGGCAGATGTCGTCTCGGTTCGACTCGTTCGCTGACCGTATGGAGGATCGTTACTACGATCTCAACTCCAACATTAGCATGGTCAGCAATCAGGTTGGATATTTGCAGAATGAGTTTGACAGTCGGAATCGCTATCAGGACGAGATGTTGTACCAGTACCATCAGCGGGCGGGTATTAATTACCAGGCGTACGACGGGTCCTATCATACTTTTAGCGGTGACACTCCTATGGACCAGGACCATCCCTCCTCCTCGACATTTGATGATCGCCACCATCTGTGGTCCGCTTCCCACTACTATCCTCCTACTGAGGCTCAGCACCAGCAAGATGAAGAGGAGCAGCGAGCCATTCAGGAGCGTCAGAGGTCATCCTGGACAGGACGTTGGCCAGATATGTGATGATATGGGTTTTATGTATTGTTGGTGTATTTGAGTGAACTATTTATTTTTCTTTTATTGTTATGGATTATTGTGTGGATTGGTGTAATGGATTTATTATGTACTTTTCTATTCATGGTGCTTAATCATTTTGTGCATGAGTTTTCCCATTCTAGAATATCGCTGATTTTAGTGGAAGTAATGCCGAAAATTCGAATTTTCAATGGAGAGCTATGCAGATTTTTTGAGGACGTTATGCTTTTACAGCCATACATTCTTTCCACTGCTGTCTCCTTTCACAGAATCTCGACATCTAAATGGGGGAGTTCTTTTTCTTCCTTTCTCTTTTTCTTTTTACACTTATTCGCTGAATTTTTTTTTTACAATGAGGACATTGTATTGTTTAAGTGTGGGGAAGGGGTTAGGAAAGAATCTATTTGTCCTTAGGAACATTTTGTGTGAAAATTTAAAAAATTTTGACATGTTTCTCGTAATTAGTTTTAACTAGTTGCATAACTAGGCACACCTACCCGTTACATATTTGTGAGGATTTGAGCCATTATAGCATACATTTTATATGCTTTTATCTTCATTTTTTTATGAGTGTGCCGGTGACTTGTAGACTTTAGAACTTGACACTGTATACGCTTCGAGGCTATGAATGAGCATAAGTTTTACTTATTAGTAACTAGGAAAGAGGCAAAAGAATTAGGATTGTTAAACCGTTGATTGGCCTATTCGTTTCTTATAGTCGGTAGCTACACTGGTTATTTGACTCACACTACCTATCGAACACTCGTTTTTAGTGTTTTTGACGTTTAGATACCACATTTGCGCCAAACCTTTTTCTTTTATCACCTTTTCCATATATATATTCAATAAATTGAGCCTAAATGTCTAAGTCGTTTAATCCAGATATTTTTGTTGAAAATTTTCCTCTTTCTTAACTTGGTTGATTATTAGACGGATTGTTATATATGATGGCATGGAGTTGTTTAATTTGCTTGAGTTCACGAAGGAAATCACATGTGGATTAAGTATTAAGAGTTATACATAATTTTGATGGACCTTTTGAGCGGTGTCTTTAATAAAATAAATAAATAAAAAAACAGAAAAAAAAAATATATTTATTAAAGCCCGTACTAGGTAACCAATAATTGTTGAAGTGATTTAACGAACTTTGCGAGAAATAAAATTCTCAATCAAACCGTTGAAGAATTAAGGCGAAATTTGGTCTTTGGAGTTTCATCAGAATGAGCCATTAGGGATAATCAATCGAGTTTTGAAAGTAATATGGTTTTCGACTAAAATATTTGGATTTGTAGACTAATTGGAATTTATTTGTTTCATATCATTCATTATAATTCACTTTCATTCCATTTTTCCATCATTTTATTCATCACCCATTGACATGACCATAAGTCCTCTGAACTAGTTACTTAGACTCTATTGGTGGAGAAGCGTATCGTTATCAAGCCTATGATAGAATACTTGTCATGACTGAGCTTTGAGCGATTTCACATATATATTACACTTAGATTAGCTTTTTGAGTGATTGAGTGTTATACTTCCCAAATCGTGAGATGTTTAGTTATGCAGTTAAATTTTGGCTTGGTAATTGTTAAATTCATCTTCGTAAATAATTTTTTTTTTTTTTGTAATTTACTTGATTCGTTGGGTATTTTATTTTTATTGAAGATGATTGTTTTGTTCTAAATCTGATAGTTTACTTGAGGACAAGTAAGATTCAAGTGTGGGGAATTTGATATGCTTAAAATAATCGATATTTTGTAATCATATTTCTCATTTTTACTCTAGTTTTCTGCAACTTTTGCTATGATCTGGTATGTTTTCAGTTATAATTGCAGATTAAAGTTACATTTGGATAATGGAGCGAAAAGGAGCTGAAACCGGCTCAAAACGGAGACAAACGGGCAAGAAAAGTGAAAAGCTGAAGATTTAGCCGGCGGCTGAGATTATTTAGCCGGCGGCTGGATTAAATTTCCACAATTGTTACTAAACGTGCCGCGGAAGCAACTTTTCCACCCGCGCATTCCAGCCGCCGGCTGAAATCAGCCAGCCGCCTGCTAGACCAGACGGATCAGACTCTATTTAAAGGGCTTCTAGGGTTCGAGTTTTAATCATCTTATTCCATATTTTCACCCTACCTTCGACCTGGAGAGCTGCAAGGAGAGTCCTGGAAGTCTTTGATCACGTTAGAAGCTTTGATTAATCTCTTTTAATCATCTTTGAAGTTTGCTACTTTTGGTTTGCACTTTATTCATATTTTTCTTGATACAATGTTTTTGTTTAAGAATTCTTATGTTATTTTGTTACAATCCAACATTAGCTAAACTCCTTAAGTGATTGCTTGGATTGTTGAACTTGGATCTATGTTTAATTAAGTTTATGTTTGAACTAATTGGTTTTCCGTTATTATTTTCGTTTAATCGCGATCCATGTTTATTCAAAGTCATTAAATTTACTACTTAGCGTGATTGATGAATCTATATCATAACTAGCGTTCTTATAAATTTATCAGTTATTTACGATTATATAATTTATTAGATAATTGTAGCTTGAGACTTAATTGAGATAGGCTAAGATATTAGTAAGTTAATGAATTGAATGAACATGACAATTATATCAAAATTGAATAATTGAGACTTTTGTTAATTCGTAGTCGACAGATTAAATTGTAAATAATAGTGAAATTAAAGCACAATTTAGAGTGGATAATCTAAGATAGCTCTTGATGTACGATTAGTCGTATGATCTTTCTCTAAAATTGTAGGATTAGATAACTCTAACAGGAAGTCTAATTATTATAGAAATCACAGTTAAACCAATCAAACATGTTCTTATTATTCATAATCCAGGTGAAACGTAATTCCAAGTGATCGCTGCTTTTTAATATCTGATTAAATCTAAAAGTCTTTTCGAAACAGTTTTTCATCCGCAATTCCACTTAGTTAATTCAGTTGCTATTTTAATTTAGTTATTTGTTTTTCTGAAATATGTTCTCACAGAACTAAAACGTCCCCCATATTTACTTGCTTTATTTAGTTTAATTATATAATTTGAGATAACGAATATAAATACACGTTCCCTGAGTTCGATCCGGACTTACTGAATCTATATTATCGTACGATCAGGTACACTGCCTGTATTGTGTGTTAATCTACTTTGGTAAAATCCTTTTTTAAACTTTAAATAATTTTATGTTATAAAATATACATCAGAACTACCCCCTTCCATGGCGATATTTTAAGGAGTACTCTATCGCCGACTTGAACCTCAAGGGGTTTCCTCCGGTTATCGGCGTAGCTCTTCTGCCGGGAACGGGATGTCTTCAGCCTTTCTCGAATGGTAATGATCTTGTCAATCGTTTCCTGGACGATATCGAGCCTTGTGAGTTGTCGATCGCCAGCTTCTAGCCAACAAAGTGGGGACCGACACTTACGTCCGTATAAGGCCTCGAATGGTGCGCACTTGATGCTAGCGTGGTAGCTGTTGTTATAGGAGAACTCGACCAAGGGAAGGTGAGCATCCCAACTTCCTCCGAAGTCAACCACGCACGCCCTTAGCATATCCTCAAGCGTTTGGATCATCCTTTCACTCTGACCATCGGTCTGAGGGTGGTAAGCAGTGCTAAGGTCTAGTCGTGTCCCGAGCGATTTCTGAAGCGCATTCCAAAAGCGGGACGTGAATCGACTATCCCTGTCGGAGTTAATGGAGAGAGGCGTTCCATGACGAGAGATGATCTCGTTGATGTAGATCTGAGCGAACTTCTCCATCGAGTGGTTCTCTCGTACCGGTAGAAAGTGTGCAGACTTCGTCAATCGATCTACAATTACCCAAATCATGTCGTTACCTCTTGTCGTACGGGGTAACTTAGTGATGAAGTCCATGGAGATCTGTTCCCACTTCCCCATGGGAATCTCCGGTTGCTGCAGTAGACCTGAAGGCTTCTGGTACTCCGTCTTGACCTTCGAGCAAGTAAGGCACTTGGCTACGTACAATGCGATATCCTTCTTCATGCCTGGCCACCAATAGTATTCCCGAAGGTCCTTGTACAACTTGTCGGATCCTGGGTGAATAGAGTATCGAGAACGGCCCTCTTCCAAAATAAGCTTACGAAGGTCTTTGACTCTCGGGATCCATGCTCGATTCTTGAAATAGTGGATTTCGTCCGGTTTGAGCTCGAATTCCTTTTCATGATTGTGCAACGTTTCGTTCTTAATGTTCTCAGGTTTCAACGCTTCTCGCTGAGCTCTGGCGATTTGCGTTTGAAGGCTTGTTTGAATCTGTATTACTAATGCTCTGACTCGAGATGGTCTTACCCTTTCCTTCCGACTCAGGGCATCCGCCACTACGTTTGCTTTATCTGGGTGGTATCTGATCTCGCAATCATAGTCGCTCAATAGTTCTATCCACCTCCGTTGCCACATGTTGAGCATTTTCTGATTGAGAATATGTTGAAGGATTTTGCGATCCGTGAAAACCGTGCACTTAGTACCATACAGGTAATGCCTCCAGATTTTTAAAGCGAACACGACGGCTCCCAGCTCTAAGTCGTGTGTGGTGTAGTTCTGTTCGTGCCCTTTCAGTTGCCTTGAAGCATAAGCGATGACTTTGTCCTTCTGCATAAGGACGCACCCAAGTCCTTGGTGAGATGCATCGCAGTAGACTACAAAATTATCGGTACCCTCCGGTAGGGTCAGGATCGGTGCATGGCACAATTGGTGTTTTGAGTTTCTGAAAGGACTCGTCCTGTTCTTTTCCCCAAATAAAGTCTTTGTCTTTCTGAGTGAGTTCGGTCATGGGTTTAGCGATCTTCGAGAAATTCTCGATGAATCTTTGATAATAGCCAGCCAACCCTATGAATTGTCGGATTTGCATAGGAGTCGTTGGGGCTTGCCATTTCTCGATCTCTTCGATCTTTGCCGGGTCTACAAAAATTCCCTCTTGGTTGACCACATGACCAAGGAAATGTACTTCCCATAGCCATTTCGAGAATTTTGCGTACAATTTCTGGTCTCTGAGGAGTTCTAGGATAAGTTTCAGATGTTTCGAGTGATCCTCCTTGTTCCTTGGGTAAACGAGAATTTCGTCTATGAATACAATCACAAACTTTTCCAGATATGGCCTACACACCCTGTTCATTAAATCCATGAACACCGCTGGTGCGTTGGTCAGACCGAAAGGCATAACGAGAAACTCGTAGTGCCCATATCGAGTTCGAAAAGCGGTTTTTGGAATGTCTGTCTCACTGACTCGAACCTGATGATAACCCGAACGGAGGTCGATCTTAGAGAAATAAGTTGCACCTTACAACTGGTCGAACAGATCATCGATCCTCGGGAGTAGGTATCGGTTCTTGACGGTCAGCTTGTTCAGTTCTCGGTATTCGATGCACATTCGGAAGGATCCGTCTTTCTTTTTAACGAAGAGAATTGGGGCTCCCCAGGGGGACGAGCTCGAACGAATAAGACCGTGATCCAAAAGTTCCTGCAGCTGTTTCGATAGCTATTGCATTTTCGACGGTGCTAGACGATACGGTGTCTTGGCAACCAGTGTTGCGCCGGGAACTAGGTCTATTCGGAATTCCACTTGTCGATGCGGCGGTTGCCCGGGAAAATCTTCGGGAAAGACCCCAGGGTGATCCTTGACTACGGGGATATCTTGTACTCGGTTCTCTTTGGGTTTACGTTCGACGACATGAGCGAGGAATGCGTCGCAGTCCTTCTCGAGGTACTTGCGCATTTTCATAATAGATACGATACGAAGTTGTCGTCCAGGTTTGTCTCCCTGAACAACGAGAGTTTCACCCTCTGAGAGGGGAATACGTATAAGTTTGTCGAAACAGACGATCTCGGCTCGGAAACGAGATAGCCAGTCCATTCCAACGATTACATCAAAGCTTTTCAGCTCAATCGGGATTAAGTCGATGGGGAAAGTTTTGTCAGCTAGACATATTGAACATCCCAAAATAAAATCCTTGGCTTCGAACTCTTGGCCGTTAGCATATTCGATAGTAAAGTTATCCTTAAGAACTTTAGATCCTAGGTTAATAAGGGGTCTAAATTCTAAGGACACAAAGCTTCTCTCAGCTCCTGAATCGAATAATACAGAGGCATAGTGGTCATTTATAGAAAACGTACCCGTAACCGCGTTCGGGTCCTGACGAGCTTCCTCTGCTGTGAGTGCAAAGGCACATCCTCGACCTCGCCCGCCTTGGTTTGTTTGGGCATTCTGGAGTTTAGGGCAGGCGTTCCGGAAGTGTTGGTCACTCTCGCACTCGTAGCACACCGGCTTCTGGCCTGGATTGATTGCTTTGTCTGTACAGTACTTGGCGATGTGCCCCACCTTCTGGCACCTCAGACACACCGGGCAGTTCCCGTGGTGGTGGAAATTGCATTTGTTACACTTGGGGTTCGTCCCAGTGTAAGTTCGGGGTCCAGCTGGTGGTGGTGGTGGTGCAGCAGCTACCGCGTAATTGCGGGTGGTCCTTGCCTTCTTGTTCCTGTCGCTTCGCCTCGGGGTTTGCTCGGATTTCCTTTTCTCACCCGACTCCTTCTTGGAGGATGCTGGAGCGGTGAGAAGGTTGTTGGTGAGTCGATGTGCCAGGATGATGGCACTCTGGACTGTCTAGGGCTCAGCCGAGATAACCATACCCCTGATTTCAGGGAAGAGACCTGAGATGTAGAGGTCGATCTTGTCCTCTTCGGGAGTTACCAGTCGTGGAACCAGTCGGGCTAGCTCGTGGAATCGGGCAGTGTACCCTTCAATGTCGTAACCGACCATCTTGTGATCCCAGAGCTCTGCCTCGAGCTTCTTAACTTCTCCCTTTGAACAGTACTCGGTCATCAGGAGTTTCTTGAATTCATCCCAAGTTAGGGCATACGCAGCTTCCCGTCCTCATGCGCGAACCACGCTGTTCCACCAGGACAGCGCCCTTCCGTGAAGCACGCAGGAGGCGTACTCCACTTTGTTAGCTTTCGCACACCTGCTGATGTGCAGGACCGACTCGATACTCTCGAACCAGGAGACTAGTCCGACAGCACCAGTGGTGCCATGAAATTCCTTCGGCTTACAAGCCATGAAGCTTTTATAGGTGCATATTGGAGGGTTCGGGTTTCGGTTCTGGTTCTAGTTCTGGTTTTGGTCCTGTTGCTGATTCTGTTGCTGTTGCTGATCTTGTTGTTGCTGCTGCTGCTGGTGGTTATTGATGTTGTTGTTGATTCCGGCTGTGATCTGAGCGATCATGTTGGGCATGGCCGCGTTGAGTTTCTCAGCAAACTGTTCCGCAATGATCTCAGCGTTGGTTCGTCTGGGTGGTGCCATTGTTCTATAACAGAAATAAGGAAAGTTTAGAACGCACGAATAGGCGCGGGTGATAAGAAGTTAAAATAATAAACAACCACGACAAAGTTAAGAGAGTAATTAAGGGAGGATAACAGCACACGCACGATAATGATTCACGCAATAATAATGTAAAGATACACACAATAGAGACAAGTACGAATAATAAAAGTAGAAATTCCATTAATAATAATAGAGTCGGTTACATAATTCATAAATAAGAAAGGTTCCAATACGAGTACAATGCAATATGAAATAAATAAGAGCTAGCTTTGAGTTGTGTACATGGAAAAATACCACTCAAACTTACGATACAGTACAATAAGATAAAAGCCTAACGACGTCTATCGAGAAACACCTTCGCCAGGATCATGGCAATCAGTGTCCCCATGATCAGGCAAGCGCTGACGAGGCACTGGACCGTCCTCGCCGTAGCCTCGGCTGACGCGATAACTCGCATCGACTGGGCCGACAAGCGTTCCGCAGCATCGGAGATCTCACACAAGAGAAGACCCTGCTGCTGGGTCTCTTGGGTGAGTCCCTGAACGTCGCGGTGGAGGGCCAGTATCACCTCTGGGGGCGTTCGCTGAGTGACCGGCATTGTCGGGGCTCGGGATGGTCCGTTGTCGTTGGCGCGTCGCCTCTCCTCAAGGAACTGTCGTTCCCACGCATAACGTTCTATAACCAGTGTACGCAATGCTGGGTCGTACGGGTCCAAGAAAGACTGAGGGGGAGCGGGTCTGGATGGGCCGGGGTTTTGCCCGACCATCCTATCTGGCAATCGGCCAGGGAGGACGACCTGCTTCCGAGCAGTCGTTCTCGTTTGGGTCCCTGCGGCTGAGGTGGTGCAATAGTAGGCACCGCGGGAGCAGGAGGTAGCACGGTCCTCGGGCTAGAGGTACCTATGCTACTAGAGAAGGCCATAAAGGACTCCTCGGTTGGGTATGTGGTTTGTTGGCGCTGGCTCTCGGATGCGGCGCGGTCTTCCGAAGCTTCCCTCGAAGAGATGGCTCGAGAGAGCGAGCGGGATTGTGATCGTGACGGTGATCGTGAGTGAGAAGAGCGAGACATGTCGAATCTGTGAACAATGAGTTACGTAAGTACGGGGGAACAAGATAAAACAAAATAATAAAGGAAAGTGTAATGAAATGCATGCACGGGTCAGTCACGAGAGAATCGGGAATCGATAAGACTGAGAATTTCGACTCAAAAACCGTTAACGATAGCAACTACGTTCCGTTCTTGCATAATTTATTTTGAACTAGGCATGGTTGATCAAGTCATGCATAGTTAAAAAAAAATCATGCAATTGCGGAATTAATCCACTAAAGTTTGAACCCGTAAAATGATTTTCCGAAAAGCCTTGGTTATAGTTTGGTTTCGAAAATTTTGAAAAATTTTTAAAACCGTTTTCGCTATAACTTGTGCTCTGATACCAAGTCTGTCACACCCCGCTAAAGCGGAAACACGAGTTGCGAAGAGAAATAATATCATTACACGGGTTATAACAAAAAGTAACAGCTTCAAGTCATTAAAATAGAGATTTAAATGTTTACAAATTCGAAAATACAACCAAGCGTTTAACATATTACGATAACAGATACAACATTAAAGTGTTTTAATAAAATTCCCAAAAGTAACAGGACAAGTCTTTTCCCGATTCGAGTCTCTCGTGTCCGTGCTATGCATTCCATGCTTACACTTGATTTCCTGAAACATGAGATAAAGTGTCAACTACACAAAGTAGTGAGTGAGTTACAGTTTTCAAGTTCTCGATAAAGTTTCCGTTCAGTATATAAGTATAAAGGTTTCTTAAAAGAATGTAAGCGGAACGGCGCTTGAAATAAATATATACTTTAAAAGTTCCAATGGCAACGAGGTGTAACAACACCTTAATAGTTTGTACAAAAGCAAGTAGAACAATACTTGTAAAAGAATAGTTGCGGATTTTATCGCTAAAAGAGTATATGCGTACGTAAAGTAACTAATGATTAACATTGTATCAACCTTTTGGCATAATATAACATAAGTGTACACACTAAACCGATTAACCAACCGTGAGGCCCCTTACCCCGTACTATCGACGAGGAGTATTATGATCATAGTAATATGTACTTAAGCTGTCGCCTAAGCAAGGAACAGTTATTTCCTAAGTATCGATACCCATAGTTAATAAATGGCTTAACAAAGCTAATAGTGTGAAGAACTAAAACCGGGCACTAATGCAATTTTGTTTCAAAATGATAGTAGGCACTTATGATTCGCGTTATATTCTCATCAAGGGTTGGAAGCATATACAATTAATCAGTGCCGATAAAGGGGGCAAGCCATTAAGTTAATATAGTGCCAAACATTGGCAATAAAACAGTTTACGCATATAAGTTTCATAAAACGTTCTAAATTCATAAAACAAGTAGATCTCATGTTTCCCCCAAAACAGTTATTTAAAATACAGTAAATAAGAGGGGATGTAACTCACGGATTGCGAAGAGTAATACGAATATGAAATAAGCGGTCGGAACGTGTCGGGAATCACGGAAACCCTAAAGGAATATCAAGATATCGCATAAGTATAGTTGTTCATGTGTTGGGACGTCATTTTGTATTAGTTAAAGTCTTTACAGTTTGTTCTGGACCAATACGTGACAAAACCGGGCTTAAAGTTACGTTTTACAGCGAATTCGGTAAGGTTTCGGGGTCTGATGACAGTTTCGCAACGAAACTGTCAGTTTCGCTGGAAACTGCAGTTTCGCTGCGAAACTGATAGTTTCGCCAACGAAACTAGCAGTTACACTAACTGACGGGCTGTTTTGGTAAAAACTCGTTTTCGGCGTCGTAAACTCTTTTTGACGGTAAAGTTTGATATGTACTTGTAGGTCTTTCAAAAACACAGTAAAATAAGCAGTTTATAGTCAATTTTAAGACACGAAAGTTAAGTTTTACCAATGACCCGTTTGTATGTAAATGGGTTAAAAATCTCAAATCTTTGAAAAATGCATTTTTAATGGTTTGATCATACATGCAATAAGTTTAATCAATAAAAACAGAAGGTTTAAGTAAGTTTTACCGAAAGAAATGATGGATGGAGGTTTAAAGCTTCGTAGAGGTGATTTTAGCTTCAAAACCCGTTGATACTTCTTGTAAAACCCGTTTTAAATATGACCCTTGGTTATGTGGACGATTTTGTGGTGTTAATTGCTGTTTTCTCACTGATTTTGGGTTGTAGAATGGTTGTAAATGCTTACGTATGAGTGTTTGTGTTTGAGTTTTTGAAACAAAGTAAGCAAAAGAAGTAAATGAAGAAAAGTGGAGCTATTTATAGCCAAAACTGGATTTCTGGTGGTTTTTGGGGTCCAATAAGAGCCCGACACGTGGACAAAAGCAGAAATCCGTTGACCAATGAAAATTCATGCAAACGTGGGAATCAGGGTAACTGTTTCGCTTTACACTCAGTTTCCCTGGCAGTTTTGTTGCCAGCGAAACTGGCAGTTACACTGCTAGTCGAAAATCGTTTTTGGTGTTGTTTAAGTATTTTCGTTCGTTGCCAGTTTACGTTTTGTTTAGGGATGAACTTAGGCAAGTTCATTAAGCGTTTTCTTGGTATTTTGGTCCATTTATAGGTTCCGGTATTGATTCCGACACAGACACGTTCGCAATAACAGTACGGTTAAGAACAAGAACAGTTTCACAAAGGTATAAGTACAAAGTTTCACCTGAAGATTTAGACGGTTGTCACATGAGGATATAAATGTAGAGAATAATGAAAGGAAATTAAGGGCTGCAGATCAGTATGGAGAGACTATACACCAGGAAACATTTGAAAAACATTATGAGGGTCTATATGAAGGTGTATTTGATGAGAAGATAACTCTGGTGATGATGAGGATATAAATGTAAAGAATAATGAAAGGAAATTCAGGGCTGTAGATCAGTATGGAGAGACTATAGACCAGGAAACATTTGAAAAACATTATGAGGGTCTATATGAAGGTGTATTTGATGAGAATACTGAAGAGACATTTACTGTGTTCATTAAGGAGAGAGATCCACAATTTATTCATGCTTATGATATTAATCAGTGGAATGAGGAGCGAGGTGGAGAAAAGGTGGAAAAGGTGATAATATAGATTGATAGTGATAATGAGGAGGATGAAAGTGTAAATGTGACTTTGAAGAAAGAGGAAGTAGAGAAGGTAACTGAAGAAACCCCTGAATTTGGTTCTAGTACTGTTAAACATGGAGGAAGGGTGAAAAGCAGAGCAGTGAAATCTTCAACTTTGGTTCCTTCAAAGGTGGTTAGCTTGAAGAGAAAAATGATTGGGTATAAATAGATGTTTTCAGAGAAGCAATACAAACTTCATCTGAAGAATTATCTTGTTACAGTTGGTGGAATGTCATCAAGGTCAGTTGGTCGAATGAAATCAAACAAAAGTGATGGTGAGGGACATGAAATCAAAGAGGTAAATAAAGATTGAGGAGGAATTGGTTAAAACACGAGCATAAAGGGCTTCGGAGAATGCTGATGTAAATGTTGAGAATCAAAGGGTAGAAGAAACAGAAGCACCAGTGATTCCTCCTGTGCAAACTGATGAGGGTTCTTCTTCAAAATTTGCTGATCCAAGTTAGACTGTGACATTGAAGTCTCTTGTTGAGAAGCAGAGTCAAGATGTACAATCAAAGACAAACGTGAAGCAAGATGTTCCTTTTGCTCAATATATGGAGAACGAGTCCTGGTTTGCAAATTCTCCTCAGCATAAAGATCAAGTTCCTGCTCAATTTTCAGAATCTACTTTGCCAGAGGTATTATGTTGATGAGCCTGCAGTAACTGCCATGATTGAAGAAATTTCTCTGTTCAAGGTGAGGGAAGTGCTTCAGGATCAAGGATATCTAGATCAATTGTTGATGATGATGACACATCTGCTCAAGGTGAGGGCAGTGATTCAGGATCAAGGATAAAAGATGTGTCCTAGGAGGAGTTGAGGGCAGAGAGGCAAGAGCTGATGAATCTAAAGAAAGGTATTCTTCCACCCATTGTTGGTTGGATTTTTGATCACTACAATGGAGCAATTGTTATAAAAAAAAGAGCAGAAGAGGAATAATGACTCAATCCTTCAACACGATAGAAAAACTAATGAAGATATCAGTGGAAGATGCCAAACAATTATGTCAGCTGAAGATGGTAAATCATGGTGGATATGCACATGGTTATGAGTTTGAGAAGTTTATCCATGATTAGGTCTTGAAATCCTCAAAGCTCACAATCTATGTTAGGATTCAATAATTAGTCGCGGAATAACAGGTTATTGATCAAAACTAAACAGATTAAGAACAAGGAATCAACGAATTGAGAGATATTATTCAAAAGCCTTTAATTGGCGGGAAATTCTGTTACAGAGTAAATGATCTAACAAACTCACCCCTTCTACATTGATTTCACCACTATTTATAGGCTATTCTACCTAACTATTACATTACAAACACCCTTATGTTTATTTAAAAACACTTCGGGTGAACTAATAATTTACAATTCAGTTAACTTTAGTTCGGGTAAAATTAAACTTAACTCTGGTGAAGATATTCTTACTCTGAGAAACCTTCCACTTGAGAAGTTAAAGCCTGATGATAAAGAAGGGAAAATGGCACTAGAATGTGTTGCTTGGGAGGTAGACAAGATCAGAAGGGGTGCAAGAGATGGAAGATAGAATCTGATGGTGATTTGAAGATGGGAAGAGAGCTTAACCAAGCAAGATGAAGATTTTGGAAGCATCATCCAAGGGGGAGATTTTTGGAGCATACAAGAGTGATGGTAAAGCTTCCAAAGATCTGAGTCATAGTGTATAGTAGTAGACTTTAGTTCGGGTGAACATTGTTCATCACCTGAACTAAATAATAAGGTGTAATCTCATGAAGACTTTAGGTCGGGTGAACTAACTCTTCACCAGAGTTAAGTTCAAGTTCACCCGAACTAAAGTTAAGTGAATTGTAAGTTATTAGTTCACCCGAAGTGTTTTTAAATAAACATAAGGGTGTTTGTAATGTAATAGTTAGGTAGAATAGCCTATAAATAGTGGTGAAATCAATACAGAAGGGGTGAGTTTGTTAGATTATTTACTCTGTAGCAGAATTTCCCGCCAATTAAAGGCTTTTGAATAATATCTCTCAGTTCGTTGATTCCTTGTTCTTAATATGTTTAGCTTTGATCAATAACTTGTTATTCCGCGACTAGTTATTAAATCCTAACATAGATTGTGAGCTTTGAGGATTTCAAGACATGTCATAGTTGAATATACATCATATAACATATTTAGTTTTTGAAATTCACATTTAGTGTTCATATCACATGTGATTTTACCTTACGAATATCGACATTTGACCAAAACCGAAGAAAAAAAATGTGGACAAAATTCGATTTTTTTCCGGGTCTATATAGATTATAACTCATATAATATTGTTGTGTTTAAATTTCACATTTAAAGTTGAAATCATGTGTGTTATGGGTTTATTTTTTCTAATAATTGTACGTATATTATAATATCACATATGATTTACATTAATATCACATGTGATTTTAGTACGATCACATGTAATTAAGTTTAAAAAAATTATATGTATAATTGAATTATACATCTTATAACGATTTTAGGTCTTTAAATCCACATTTTATGTTAATAGCGCATGTGATGTAATCTTACGAGTTTTAACATTTGTCTAAAAACGAGAAAACAAAAGTTGTCAAAATTTGATTTTTTTTTCTGGGTTTAGATAAATTACAAATTTTATAACATTTTTTGTTTTTGAAATTTACCCATTTATGTTAAAATCACATGTGATATTAACTTTACAATTTCAATACCCACCAGAAAATCTAAAAAATAAAAGTCGTCGAAAATATATATATGACTACTGCTCTAATTAAAAACTGGGAACACGAATACCGCAATTATGTGATTTATATTGTCCAACGGTTAACGTTTTTCAAAATATACTTATTTAAGAAAATATTTGAAACTGGGTTTTAATTTTAATCTTAGCCATTGAATTGAAAATAAATGGATGGTGGAAATAAAGTCTTTTGATCCTTAAAAAATTAGTAATTTTTATTAATCTTTTTCCTGGTATATAATAGCATATTTTTTTGGTTTATTTATCACAATGAAATTTATCTACTTAATAGAAGTAATAGGGATCTTGATAAATATATATTAAAATTAATTTAAACCGTAAATAAAATGTTCGTTTATATATGTAGTTGGTCTCGAACATGTTGAAACTAATTTATCTATTTTTCGATTTTTATGTATTTTAGCTAATATTATATTTGTAAACTAGGCGTATTCCCGCGCGTTGCGCGGTGACAATTTCTAAAGAGATTTGTCACGAACAATAATCAGAATCGGGAGTTTTGCGTCTTTAACCGCCGCCGACCTGCTACTTTCTAAAATTAAAACACATGGTTTGTGCCTATTTCCTGCTACTTTCTGTTTCCCTCGAATGTATAAAACTCAGCTTCCAACAATATCACATTTATTTACTCACTTTTATTTTTCTTTTTCCAATATCAAATCAGTGAATATTCATATAAAAAAAATCAAATTAGTGAATATGTGTGGAATCAAATCGTTCTCGTCGGAATTGAAAGAAAACATAAACATTTAGAGAAAAAGAAAGTCGGCACCAGTGAGGAGGGAATTGTTGTTGATTCTCTGTAGGTGAACTTCCGTTGGTGTGAAACTAAACACATTCAATGGAAACTCCTTATGACCACCTTCAAGTTTACGAACCGATGTTGCAATGTTGAAACGGATGCGGTATTGATTCGGGACAACTTTATATCCCATTTGACCTTCAATCACTCTGAACCTCGAGATTTTATATACCTGGCCCTCTTCGAGAAGAGCCTTAAACTTTCGTATATGATTTCTAGTGATGAAACCTTGTATCGAACCGCCCTTTTTGATTAAAAAAAAAAAAACATGTAAGAAACTAATTTAACCCCCCACATTTTCCACATATTTTCAAACAAATTGGAATTAACCTCATCATCATCCATAACCATCTCCAACCCAAGTAAGACATCACCGAGTTTCGTATTTACTGCCTCCCACATTCTACAAACCCTTACATGAACAACCCAATTTTCTCTAGTTGGGTCAAGGGCGCCAATCTTGGAGTGAGACATGTTTTTCGAAAGAGACATAATTGTACGTGGTTATGGGGTTTGTTGATGCAAAAGAACTTATATAGAAAAACACCAAACCACCATTATACCTTACATTATGATAATTAAAACGCAGGGCAACCAAAGAGTCAGGCGTTTCAAATGTGTTATTAACTTAGGGTAACTGAACAGTTTAAATATCATTATACTTCACATTATGGTAATTAAAACACAGGGCAACCAAAGAGTCAGGAGTTTCGTGTTATTAACTTAGGGTAACTGAACAGTCTAAATATCATTGTATCTCACATTATGGTAATTAAAACACAGGGCAACCAAAGAGTCAGGAATATCATTATACCTCACATTATGGTAATTAAAACACAGGGCAACCAAAGAGTCAGAAGTTTCAAATGTGTTATTAACTTAGGGTAACTGAACAGTTTACGTATCATTATACCTCTCATTATGGTAATTAAAACATAGGGCAACCAAAGAGTCAGGAGTTTCAAATGCATAAGTATGCCATTTATCACATTATGGTAATTAAAACATAGGGCAACCAAAGAGTCAGGAGTTTCAAATGCATAAGTATGCCATTAATCATATTATGGTAATTAAAACATAGGGCAACCAAAGAGTCAGGAGTTTCAAATGTATTATGGTAATTAAAAAATAGGGCAACCAAAGAGTCAGGAGTTTCAAATGCATAAGTATGCGAGCCTGTTAATTTGTTTTCTTTTCTTGTAATCTGCACAAAAGCGCAGCTAAATGTTACTTCTTATGCTTTGTGCTCTCATTTTGAAATAGCAATAATATTATGTTGACGTTTTACTGTTAATATATTCTTGATTTAGTACGTATGCCATCATCAGTCCCAAATATTTGCTTTTGATAACATAGACATAGCGGATTGGCGTATAGGGATGTGTGTTTGGTCTTTTTGTCTCTGTAATCAAGTTTAACGGTTTAACCTTCGACAGGTCCTCTTAACAGAGTCGGTCAGGACCTGTTGGTTTTATACTTTATCTTCCGTGTTTCATGGTATGACTCAATTAGTATATGAATCAAAGTCTAGGTTAAAGCATTTTGGAATTTTTTGCAAAGTTTGCTGATATTATTCTAAAAACCAAAGTGACAAAGAAAAGGATAAAACATTCCAAAACAAACGTGGTGTGAAACAAAACAAAGTACTTAGTTATCTAGCCAGTAGCGTTTGCTTTCTTATGCTCTTTCTTTTCGGGAGTAACCAACGTCACCGACTTATTGATCCCAAGAAGCGATCCTTCACCCGTAGCTGGAACTGATACATCACTTGTACCATCCAAACCAACCAAAGCATCCAATGTGGTATTATTTCTTTTCCTCGACCTCTTAATTATCTGTACAGCAGGCATGTTCAAAAACAAAACACAATCAAAATATATAATTTATACACATAAGTAGCAAAAGTTTCTAACTCAAGAAGATATCAAAATTTGGTCACCAACCTTCGTGGTAGAAGACTGGGTAGGGGAGTCCTCATTGTTTAGGTCATCTTCGACGTCAAAGATCTTGATAACAGTGTAGTTCTCCACCCCATCTTTTAAATTATGATCTGTAAGCTTAAGCTTGAACACAAATGACCTTCCGGTCAAACCAACAAAATCTGTAGGAATCATTTTGCTACCAACACCTAGCTGGGCAACATACTTGCTTGCCGGGTTGTTCAACAACTTCTCAGCAACGTGATTAAACAGTACGAACGTGGTGCCCATATCCGAATCCGCAACCTTCAAATGGATTTTGTATCTGCCAAAAAAATTAATAAGTCAAGCATAGTAACCCACAAAAACTCTAAAAGACATCTATGGCTTAGTAAAAGGCAGTGGAAATAGTAAATGATGCTTACGCAATTACTGGATACAAACACTCCTTACTACACTCTCTACAAAAGAAAACACCATTGTTCGGGACCACTTTCTTCTTGCAAACGTTGCAGGACAAATAATGCCATCCGGAATAATCATCAATGCCTTGTATTTCAGCCAATACCGTAAAGATACGCTCCTAAAATTTAATAGAAAACTTATTAAAAAATTTATGTGAACCAAATAACAATAATAAAAATAATATTACGTACATAAAAATATTATTTCCTTATTAAAAGATTAATATGAATGACAAAAAAATAATACCATATATAAAAATTTGTGAAGTACATTATTCATTATTAAACGCATTTGTATACCTGATCTTCAGAACTCCATTCTATCTGCATGATTTCTGTGATTGTTTTTCTGTTGACCGACTTTTGCTCAGCCACAGACATTTGTTCATAATTTTTAGATTCGACCATTCTTATGGAAGGTAATGTACCAGCAAACCTGAAAACCATGTTTAAATGTTAACATAACTAAAGACAATTAAAAACACATTCAACGAAAATAGAGACAAATTCCTTCCTCACCTAGCCCTCACACGATCCGCCTCAGGGATTGTCGGGTTAAAGTAGACCTTGCTCGAGGTAGTGGACCGATAGACTACCTCACCTGCACTTAGAGACCAATTATGAATGTCAATAGAACATGGATTTTACCTACTTAAGGGCTGGAGACACACCTTCAAACTTGTTAACGGTCAATGATGTTATAGCTGTTATAACATGCTCCCCATCAGCTGTGTAGGAACTGTAGTCAAATGACTCAGCAAGTTTTCCCCAAAGGGTCACGGTCATTACTTTGTCAGTGGTACTATTTATTTAGTAAGCAGTAAGCAACATACAAAAGGGAAGGTTAGTATAAACGTGACAAAAAGAAATAGGTACGCAGAAACAAAGGAAAATACACAACAATAACCTGCTAACAGATAGCTTAACGTCGCGTTTCACACTTTTTTTTTCATTGTCAAGGCGAATAATCTCGCCTGCACCTACCAAACACCCTATTACATCTGTAAATACATAGCCAGACGTCATTTGAACGACAACAACCCACAAAAAACTGGATATAGGAAAGAAAACATAAACACTTAGAGAAAAGAAAAACCGGCACCAGTGAGGAGGGAATTGTTGTTGATTCTTTGTAGGTGAACTTCGGTTGGTGTGAAACTAAACACATTCAATGGAAACTTCTCATGACCACCTTAAAGTTTACGAACCGATGTTGCAATGTTGAAACGGATGCGGTATTGATTCGGGACAACTTTATATCCCATTTGACCTTCAATCACTCTGAACCTCGAGATTTGATATACCCGGCCCTCTTCGAGAAGAGGCTTAAACTTTCGTATATGATTTCTAGTGATGAAACCTTGTATCGAACCGCCCTTTTTGGTAAAAAAAAAAAAAAAAACATGTAAGAAACTAATTTAACATGGTAGAAATTATTGTATCAAACAAATTAGAAATTACCTCATCATCAGCCATAACCATCTCCAACCCAAGTAAGACATCACCAAGTTTCGTATTTATTGCCTCCCACATTCTACAAAGTCGTACATGAACAACCCAATCTTCTCTAGTTGGGTCAAGGGCGCCAATCTTGGAGCGAGACATGTTTTTCGAAAGAGACATGATTGTACGTAGTTACGGGGCTTGTTGATGCAAATGTAACTTTTCGAACTAACTTATATAGAAAAACAAAAAACCACCAACCTTTGGAATACCTCAATAATTAGTATGCCATTAATCACATTATGGTAATTAAAACATAGGGCAACCAAAGAGTCAGGAGTATCAAATGCATAAGTATGCCATTAATCACATTATGGTAATTAAAACATAGGGCAACCAAAGAGTCAGGAGTTTCAAATGCATAAGTATGCCATTAATCATATTATGGTAATTAAAACATAGGGCAACCAAATAGTCAGGAGTTTCAAATGTATTATGGTAATTAAAAAATAGGGCAACCAAAGAGTCAGGAGTTTCAAATGCATAAGTATGCCATTAATCACATTATGGTAATTAAAACATAGGGTAAACAAAGAGTCAGGAGTTTCAAATGCATACGATTCCACTATTTGGAAATTCTCGAATATTAGCCATCCGACGATCCTCCATTATAAGTAAATATAGATATAGATGAGCAATATTAACATATATAATAATGCTTAATTAATCTCGAATGTGTTGAAACTGGTTTATCTTTTTTATCATTTTTAATTAATATTAGAGTTAATTACATGGGTAGTTCCTATGGTTTGACGAAATTTTACCGTTCATCCCTATAACTTTTTTATTACATGGGTTATCCCTAAAAATTTATTTTATTACTCCATTCATCCCTATAATAGATGACCGTTAAATATTAATATGAATTGAATATGAAGATATTATAGTCACTTTAACTCCACCTATTATTTATTAATTATTTTAATAATTCTACCCTAAAATCCCCCTTTCTCATCTATCTATCTTTGTCTCTCTCTCCACGTACCCAACCCACTCTCCCCCTGGTAATCCTTTTCCTCACCTACTTTTTCTCTCCCTCTCATCAAAACATCATCTCAATTAAAACAACTACTTTGTTAAAAAGAAAAAATAAAACCATCATAAAACACAACAATATTTATTTTCAGAAACATAACAACTATATCCACTGGCCGGACCACCAACATCCGCCCGTCGGAACACCATTCATCGACATCTTACTAGCTGGAAAACCGCCGGAAAAACCCTCGTCGGCCGACCGCCCTCACCTCTGAACACCTTTCCATCTTTATTCTAAAAACCGTCTCAACCGTCGGAAAACCCCTCACCTCCGAGCACCCACTTCTCTCTTTCTCTCTCACACACTTTCTCTCTCTCTCACACACTTTCTCTCTCTCTTTGTATCTCCGTCTCTTTCTCTCTCACTCGTTGTCTCTGTTTGTCTCTCGTTGTTTATCTCTTTCTTAACAGTAAATATATATAACCCGAATAAAATGGATTATAGGTTTTTTAAGAAATCTTGATTTAGATTTTAGGAAGTAGGATGTGTTTCTTTCTTGTTCTTTATACTGAAAAAGTAAAAAAAAAAAAATTGGGTCAATTAAATTTGATTTGGAGTTAATTACATAAATCGTCCTTATGGTTTATTCAAAATTACGGATTTCGTCCCTAAGTTTAAAACGTTGCATAAATCGTCCAATTCTGGAAACTAATTACGCTTTTCGTCCCTAAAATGGATGTCCGTTCAAATTTTCCGTTAAAATTTTCCGTTAAAATTTTCGTTAACTAATTACACATTTCGTCCCTAAAATGGACGTCCTTTAGAAATTAGGGACGAAAAGCGTAATTAGTTTTCAAAAGTGGACCATTTATGCAACGTTTTAAACTTAGGGACGAAATCCGTAATTTTGGATAAACCTTAAGGACGATTTATGTAATTAACTCTTTGATTTGGGTTAACGGATGTAGAAAAGTTAGATAGATATGGTACATTGATTTAAAGATTATAATAAAAATAGTAAAATGACATATATACCCTCATGTGCAACGCACATGAGTTCCACTAACGTTTGATTTAACGGAACATCCAAAATAGGGATTATCCGGGTTATTTTTTTTTGAAAATAGAGATTACCTATGTAATAAAAAAGTTATAGGGATGAGCGGTGAAATTTCGTCAACTATACATGTAATTAACTCTTAATATTATATTTGTATGTGAGCAATATTAAGATAAATAATAATGCTTTACTAAACTAAAAAGGAAAAAAAATAACCTGGCCATTAACAAGAAACATTGGTACATTTAATAGTAACAAATTGGATGTCACACTAACTTTTTTAAAACCTTACTGTTAAATTTGAATTTGATGGTACATTTAGTAGTATCCAAATTTTATTGTGATAAATAAACCAATAACATCTACTGTTTATATATCAAAGTAAATTAATAATTCGATAATTATTGTTTTTTTTTTTCTTTTACCCTTTTAAGATCTCTATTACTTTATGATCATTATGTTCTTTTAATTTGTTACACCCGTAAATCTTTACACCATTTTTTTTAAATTTCGATATGAACTTGTCGTTTACTCAATAATTCATCACCTGTTTTCATACAAAAGTTTTATAATATAAACAACCAAGTCCGTAACACATATATGAACCACATCTGGTTTATGTGTCGCTTATTAAAAACATTTACAAGGAGTATAAAGCTTTATACGAAAACGCTTTACACATACAAAACGGTATAAAATCAAGTTAATAGCCGAAACTTTAGTTAAGTAGCTTACATAAAATTTGTAACAACATAAATATAATAATCCAAGCCTGGTCCCCTTTGTATTAGTTTATATATACGCTACAAAAAAAAATCAAAACTACCAATTACAAAATATTTGATTTTATTATTTTAAACATTTACTTTTCTGAAATCACTTGTATTAGTAGTTTATATATACGCTACAAAAAAAATAATATGCCCAACTTAGCTTGCCGGTGTTACTATAAACTGCCGTTTAAACTACAAACATATAATGTTACTAGTGATATTTGTATTATTTAGTTATAAAAAAAATTTCTAAAATTAAAGTTAAAACGACACAATTACTAAAAAATCAAAGAAAAAAACAAAGTACCCACAATGTCACCACACAAATCCAAATATCTCTTTTAAATAAATCACCTAATAACAAATTAGATGTCACATTAACTTTTTTAAAACCTTATTGTTAATTTTGAATTTGTTGGTACATTTAATGGTAACCCTTTAAAAAAATTGGTGTGACATCTAATTTGTTATTGGGTGATTTATTTAAAAGAGATATAGAGATTTGTTTGGTGACATTATTGGTCTATTTCGTTTTTCTTTTGCTTTTTTAGTAACTGTGTCTTTTTAACTTTAAATTTAGAAATGTTTTTAATAATTAAATAATATAAATATTAGAAGTAACATTATACATTTATATTTTAAACAATATTTTTATATTATTAATTTTTTTAAGTGTGATACACGGAGTCGTATAATAAAATTATAAAAAAAATAAAACTATAAACGGCTCGACTAAGCTTGTTTTATCTCTAATGGGTTGGGTCAAATAGGTAGACATTATTTTTAACCTATACAACTTGCTATGGTTTCCTTAATTTTTGATTGATTAATATTGAAATAATATTGGACAAACCTATCATTAAAAATAAAAAATAAAAACAACTGGACAAATTAAAAACCGTGTAAACTACTAATTAATAAACCAATAAGAATACGTCGAAACATCTTGCCCAAACGATGTTGCACTCTCGTACATTATAAACAAAGATGACAAGATGGGTGGGTAAGGGCAATGGGTCAAAACATGTTCAAGTTGAAAAGAGTGCGTTTTTTTACTCCAATAGTAATCTTCAAATAAAATAATTTAGGGAGTTGTGTGAATTGAAAGTAGACTTTAGGAGACACTCAACCCGATCATATGTAAACCGACGGTATGAACTTACTGATCTAATATTACCTGATGATGGAAATCCAGATAGGCAAAATTGGGCAAAGAAGATGGTGATAAACAATAGGAATATAGGAGTAAAAACATAGTACACAATTGTAAAAAATATTGATCAGGTTTTGTGGAAGAATTTTTATATTTTATCAACTAGAAACGATTACATTTGAAGCCTATTTATAGGAATAACAAAACCTATCTGGCCCAAGCCCACATACCGGACTTGGGCTTACATTAAACTTAGGCCCTTAATTCTAACATTCCCCCTCAAGATGAGTATTGGGATCTCCAATGCTCAGCTTGTCAAGACAGTGAGCGAAAATCTTTCCAGTAACCGCCTTCGTAAAAATATCTGCAAGTTGATCTTTGGACGAAACAAACGGAAGTTCGATAATCTCATCTTCAAGTTTTTCTTTGATAAAATGCCTATCAACTTCAACGTGTTTTGTTCGATCATGTTGAACTGGATTTTCTGAAATCTAGATAGTAGCTTTGTTGTCACACATAATCTTACTAGCTTCCACTGGGGGATATCCAATTTCTGATAGTAGTTTTCGCAGCCATAGAACTTCTGCTAAACCTCGTGCTATTCCTCGAAATTCAGCTTCAGCACTTGAGAGAGCAACTACCTTTTGTTTTTTACTTCTCCGGGTAACAAGATTTCCTCCCACTAGAGTAAAATACCCTGATGTAGACCTTCTATTACCTTTGTCGCCTGCCCAGTCAGCATCAGTGTAAGCATCAATCTTCAGGTGCCCATTTGATCTGAACAGAACTCCGTGTCCAGTGGTTCCCTTGAGGTACCTGATAATCGGTAAGGCTGCTTCCATGTGTTGGACTTGAGGTTGGTGCATGAATTGACTTATAACTCCCACTGCGTATGCAATATCTGGCCGAGTATGAGCTAAGTAAATAAGCTTTCCCACGGTTCGCTGATATCTTTCTTTGTCTGCCAGTTCAGCTTCATCTTCCATGAACAATTTCTGGTTAGCAATCATGGGAGTATCCGCAGGTTTGCAATCTAGCATTCCCGTCTCTGCTAGTAAGTCAAGAACATACTTTTGCTGACAAATGAAAATCCA
Source organism: Senecio squalidus (assembly GCA_910822075.1). NCBI lineage: Eukaryota > Viridiplantae > Streptophyta > Magnoliopsida > Asterales > Asteraceae > Senecio > Senecio squalidus. Next base: position 15,716,417 of record CAJVGC010000060.1, on the reverse strand, counting down.
TGACTTTGATCTTAGAACTTCGATTCCGAGAAAATACTTGAGTCTTCCCAAATCTTTCATTTCAAATTCTTTGAAAAGGTTGGTTTTTAATTTTGACATTTCCTCCGAATCATCTCCTGTAATAATCATGTCATCAACATAAATTATTAGACAGGTTATAAGTTTCCCTCTCCGTTTTAAGAATAATGTATGGTCGGAGTTGCTTTGACTATAGCCATATTTCTTCATTATTGTGGTAAACCGACCAAACCAAGCTCGTGGAGATTGCTTTAAACCATACATCGATTTATTTAGCCGGCAAACTCTTCTGGCCTCGGAACTATCATTGATTCCAGGTGGGGTTTCCATATAAATTTCTTCCTTTAATTCTCCATGTAAGAAGGCGTTCTTGACATGTGTAACGACCAATCCTTATTCGCTGCAACTGAGAAGAGAACTCTAATAGTGTCAATTTTTGCTACTGGTGAGAAAGTCTCACAGTAGTCTATTCCATAAGTCTGAGTATACCCCTTTGCGACTAATCGAGCTTTATACCTTTCAATTGATCCATCGGGTTTATACTTGATAGTGAACACCCAACGAAATTTAACCGGTTTCTTTCCTGGGGGCAATTCACATTCTTCCCAAGTTTCATTTCTTTTCAGGGCTTCAAGTTCAGTACCAATTGATTCCCTCCATTCCTTATACTTAAGTGCTTCTTCAACACTTGTTGGTATTTTTTCAGAACAGATGGCGTTTGCGAAGGACCTGGCTTCCGGAACTAAATTCCTTCTTGCGATATTTGCCACTGGATATCTTGACCCTCTTGAACTTCTTTCAAGTGAGTATCTGTTGGGTAGAATCCCCCTAGTTGATCTAGGAGGAAGATCATACCGAGTTGGTTCGGTCACACTTGGATTTTCCAACTCAACCTGTTGTTCATCATCACACATATCAGAGTTATTTGGAATATCTGGAGATTGAGAACCACTTACCTCGGATATCAGTTGAGGAGGATCATTATTAGTGGCAGTGGTACTGTCTTTAGAATCTCCAAGATTATCAGTTGGAGTGGGGATATTAGTATCAGTAGGAGAGTCATGCACAGGTGGTGCCCAACTTATCCATCTTAATGCGTCATTGTCATTTTCCCCCTGACCATGAAGATGGGTGTGATAAAAGAACTCAGTTTCAAGGAAGTCACAGTTCATTGTTGTGAACATGTGACGCCTACTCGGGTTGTAGCACCGATACCCGTGTTGATTGACACCATACCCCAAAAACACACATTTCTCTGCACATGGGTCATGTTTTGAACGCTCTATTTTTGGTATATGGACAATAACAGAACATCCAAACACTCGAGGTTCGAGGGTTAGAGTTGATGGCAATTTATGGAAATGTGACATTGTTTGGAGAGGAGTTTTGAGGGCTAGAGCTCGGTTTGGAAGACGATTAACCAGGTACGTGGCAGTGACAACGGCTTCTGGCCAAAAAGACTTTGGAACTTGTGATTCAATCATTATAGCACGAGTGATTTCCAATAAAAAACGATTTTTTCGTTCTGAAACCTCATTTTGTTCGGGGGTGTGAGCACACGAGGTTTGATGAATGATTCCCCGCTCTTGACAGAAGTTTCTCATGGGATTGTTACAAAATTCTCCCCCATTATCGGATCGGAGAATTTGGATATCACGTTTAAATTAGGTTTATACCATGTTACAAAATGATGTGAACTTAGTAAACACTTCAGACTTAGTTTTTAAAAGATAAGTCCATGTCATTCGAGTACAATCATCTATAAATAACAGGAAATAACGGAAATTTTGTCTCCCTTTAATTTTTACGGGACCCCAAACATCAGAATGAATTAACAAAAAAGGAGAATCAACTCTAGTATTATTTGGTTTAAACGTTTGTCTATGACTCTTTGCCAAAATACAAGTGTCACAATGAAAAACTTTATTACTAGGAAATAAATGCGGAAATAGCTGTTTCAAATAACCAGAGGACGAATGTCCTAATCTTCGGTGCCATAACCAAGCTTTCCTATCGTTGGACCCGTGAGTAAGTAGAACAGAACCTTGGTGAGTAACTTCATCGACGTAGTATAGTCCTTGTCTCTCAGTACAACGCCCAATGATCTTCCCCGTCCTGATATCCTGCAAGATGCAAAAAGTGGGGTGCATTAATACCACACAGTTTAATTCCTTCGTAACATGACTTACGGATAATAACTTGTGAGATAAGGATGACACATAAAGGCATTTAGAAAGTCGTAATTCTTTCGAAATTTCAATGGTTCCCCATCCTTTAACTGGGAGGGTTTCCCCATTAGCTGTGTGAATTCGTGTTTTATCGACTCTTGATTTGGACGTTAGATCATTTATATCAATCGTCATTGTATCAGTGGCACCACAATCAAAAATCCAAGAGTTACATTTGGCGTTTTTTTTTGTAACATGGGCTTCACCAGAAAAAGACTGCTCCCTTTTTAAATCATAAGTATTTAACTTATCGAGGAGGTTTTTATCAAAACATTTTGGATCTAAAAAGGAGTTGTTACCCGGAGGGTTTGGTGTAAACTGACCAAACCCTATACCTGTGTCTGATTTGTCGCTGGCGCTATTCCCTTCGCTGCTAATGTCACTGCTGCCTATGGCGGCCGCAGCTTTTCCAGTCTTGGAGGTCTTGTGATTCTCATTCCACCATTCTGGATATCCGACGAATTTAAAGCATTGCTCTTTGGTGTGTTTTGACATACCACACTCTTCACACTTGAGCTTGCTTTTATCCACCTTTGATTGGGGACGGAATGGCGGTTTTTCTGATCGATGATTCTTAGAGACAAGCCCGGCTCCATCGCCGGTAGTATTGAGTCCAGCTGCCACACCCATATCCGCCTCATGATTCCCGTTAATAATGGCTTGGTGAGCTTTTTCTTTTCTGACCGTAGCATAAGCAGTTTCAGGGGATGGAAGTGGATCGGAACGGAGAATTTCCCGTTTGATTGGGTCATACTTCCGGTCAAGGCCGTTCAGGATTTGGAACAATTTTGTTTCGGATCGCACGCGGTTATATGTTGCTATGTCAACTGTGCAAGTCATCGGGTTTGGATCCCTACGATCAATCTCTCCCCAAATTCCCTGCATCCCTATCCAAAACTCCTCCAACGGCAACTGATGTTGTTTGAATTCATTTGCCTTAACGTGGAGATCGAATGTTTGCAATTTATCTTTGCCACTGCTATAAGTGACCGCCAGAGCTTCCCATAGTGACTTTGTTGTGGGAAATTCGGTAAGATTACTTGCAATGCTTGGTTCGATATTCTGAATCAACCACGAAAATACCACGAGATCAGCTTGTTCCCATTCATCGTAGTTTCCATCAGTGATGGCGGGAGGGTTTTGGGTGAGATGATTAAGATACACTTTCGATTTCCCCCCAATAGCTACTCGAATCATTCGAGCCCATAACGGGTAGTTATTGCTCGTCAACATTAGGCTAATTTTAAGTTGATCGTACGGGTTTGGTTTTGGGTTTTGAATCTGGTTCTGAGCTCCATTACGAAGCAGGTTCATTAGTTGCATTGCGAGATTATTATTTTCTTCGTCAGCCATAGTGATTCGTGTATCTGGTCGAATGGTTGTTCGAATGGAGCAACCAGTTCGTGTGCTATGGCTAGTCGAATAGCATAGTTCGTGTGTGATGTTTTTCTAGTCGAATGAATGGCTAGTCGAATAGGGTGTTCGAGTCTATTGGTTTGTGATTCGAATGAAGTCCTAGTCCTTTGAGTTGGTTTCCTAGTCGAATGGCTAGTTGAATGGCAAGTCGAATGGTGTGTCTTTGCTGGTCGAATTGTGCTTAGTCGAATGAGATGCTTTTTCAGTCGAAGGTACACTTCGAAAGGGTTAAGTATTCAGTCGAACCTCCAAGTTCGAATATGTTGATTTTCCAGTCGAACCTACACGTTCGTGTAGGCTATCTTGCTAGTCGAATGGCTATTTCTTTTGGCTTGGTTTACTAGTCGAATGAACTAGTCCGAACAGGTACTTTTGAAAGTAACCTGCTCTGATACCATGTAGAAAATATTGATCAGGTTTTGTGGAAGAATTTTTATATTTCATCAACTAGAAACGATTACATTTGAAGCCTATTTATAGGAATAACAAAACCTATCGGGCCCAAGCCCACATACCAGACTTGGGCTTACATTAAACTTAGGCCCTTAATTCTAACAACAATTCCAAGCAAGAAGTGCAACCGCAAACGGGGCTCAGTTATGGGCCAAAGCAATGAACCATGTTCACGGCTTGCTCTCTATCCTTTTTACAGCAACATAATCAATGGAACCATTCTGAAGATCTCTGCAGCATCACCAGCTCAGTTATCAAATATTATGTATGTAATAAAAGACGTTGCTTTCATAGGTATTGAAAAACAACGGTTTATGGAATCCTGCGATCTCATAGCAAAAATAGGTCACATGCTGGTTTCCTATATGTTAGAGATGACAATTTCGACAAAATATAGCAACTTGGTGTATCTTTCAACTACATTATATATTACAGATGTAAGATAGACCTTTTAAATTAGTGTATTCAGGCAAACTATATAATTTTATTAATAATGTTAAGTAGTGACTTGCTACTTAAAATTAGTAGTAAAATTTAACCCAACATGACTGACCCATTTCAAAAACTACAATTATCCAACTTATCCTCTTTGATCTCCAATAACACTTGATATGCTTATTTTAAAAATAAAAAACCATAAAAAAAAAAATTTAAAGAATGAGAAAATCTCTACTATGTTCCTAAACCTTGTTGTTAATTCTTTTACCAGAATATATTGTCGGATTTTCTTTCCTTTTCAGAACAACACAATAAGCTGATTATAGAGGTAAAAAGTGTTACCGTGAAAGAGCTTATTAAAAACGGCTTATATATCTTGATAAGTCTTTCTGAAATAGGTTTTTGAATAAACCAACTTAAATAAGCTTTAAACATTTTTAAGTGCATAATGCATTTGAAATAAGGGGGAAAAAATTACGATCCCAAACACTTGATAATGCAATTGGCTAGAAAAAACGCAAGAGAAATAAACAAACCTGTTGGTATTTGAACACGTTAAGTAAATGTGCGTCTATAAATATGTGAGCCAACGGGGTCACACGCATGTTAAATATTAATTAATGTGTTAATTGTAATAATTAACAAATGAGACGGTTTATTATGTAATTATGAATTGTTTCCTAATTACAATAGATAACTTGCATCCCAAGTAATGTTAACTATATAATAAACATAAAGTTCATTATATGTAACATCACATAATCAATTTAAGGATAAAACCCAATCGATTTCTCCCTCTTTCTCCTCCAGCCGATCGGCCAAAACCAAAATGGGTGTTTCGGTTTTTGTTTCTTCAAGTGCAAGTAATCGAACACCTTGTTGAGGTGGAGTTCGACTTTCGGTTCAAGGAAAACAAGAAGGAAAGTGTTGACAAAGGTTGTGGAAACTATAAACGTGTACTAGCATACAAGTCTGTTGCTAAAGGAGGTGTCGTGGGCAAACTTATATAGGGATTTCATTATAAATCCTAAACGAGGTAAATCAACAACAAATGTATTACTTTTACTTAGTTAATATTGATTACGTGTATGAATACTAATTGCTTCCGTTGCGTGATGTGTGACAACCTGTTGGTTTGGGATACTCAGCTAGCCGGCGGCTGAACCAAACCAACCGACGGCTGATCATAGCCAACTGGCGGCTGAGTGAGGCCAGTTGGCGGCTGGGTGGGTTTTAATAAAAAAACGTTTTTTTTTTTTATAATTTTACAAATGAAAGGTTAGTTAGAAGCTAAACCTAAAACCGCAAATTTTGATGTTTAATTACCTTTTGTTAATTTCATTAAGCAATAATCATATTTGTAAAAATTAAATGCATAATTTTACAAGTATGATTAAGATATTAGATATTTTAATTGAAAATTTCCTAAACATATTATTACAAGCGTTAATTTAATATGTGTGACACTTTACAATATAGATTTAAAAGGTAATGTGATGGTATTATTTGATAATCGTATTATATATGTATTAAATAGCTTACGCAATCCATAATTGCTTATTTGAACGGATGTATGTGGTCCGTTTCCAAGCAAAATGAGAGTTATTAGGGCTCTCCCACTTTGTTGCGCAGTTGATTATTTAAGTTATATAATTTATTGTTTACTGTGAACCGACAAAAGTTGTTTTGAGATAATAAATAAAATTGCCTAATGAATTATGAAACAAGATTTTAATTTGTTTTGGCATTATTATACGTTCTAAAACGCATTTGGTTGGGTATAATATACCGTAATATGCTCTAGCGACGGAACGTGTAATTTTAAAAAATACCTTAAAATCAATAATTTAAAAAAAAACGTATTAATCTCTAATTCATAATTATATGTAAATCCTTATCGTATAATTCCCAACTATACTCACTTATTAAAACGCGATGTCTAGGAAAAAATGGTTGTGTGTATTACACCCTTAATGAGGTCAGTTTTTAATACGCCTTGTGCTGACCACCCTCACCGTTCTTACCTGCTCGTGTTCAAATAGAGCTACCAAAGGGTTTTATAATAACGATGTTACATTTAATTAATACACATGGTGTATAGGAATTAGACATCTAGCCGCAAAATTATCAAAAAGTACTTAAAATCATTTTTACTTTTTTAAATACAAATTATGTTACGAAGTTGTGTGCATGCCTCTTCGTACATAAAATATTTTGTCACCCATGGAATTAAGTTGATTGCCACCATGTTGCCAAGATAACTTGTACTTGCTCGCCACTTCTACGTGAGACGTAGGTAAAGGGTTTCCAAGGTGGATTACCACTCATCGTGAGACGGTGGTGGACTATCTACAGTCTTCAGCTGGACGACTTAAATCGAGTTAAGCGGTGAGACCTTAACGACAAGGCAATAAGATGCGACAAAACATGATTAATGTCATGATCACCGTATCGATGTTTGATCATTAATTGACATTAAGTTTCCTTTCTAGGAATTGCATTTGTAAATGCAATTATTGACTGTCACTTACCATTTGAGTAATATTTGTTCCTAGCAGATCAACTGATGGAAACGTAGTTATGTCATTTGGATCCCAGTCTTAATGGAAATTAAACCATGGGTTTTGAATTTTCTTAAGATTTAATTTATCGAACGAACTAAATTGAACTTTCTTTTCTGTTTTGTAGAAATGGCACTAAATCCCGAATCTGCGCGATTATGTCAGAATTAAAACAATGTTCAAAAGGGAAAAACTTACTAGACCAAATTTTTAATGATTGGTTTTGCCAGCTGAGAATTGTTCTCCGACTGATGAAGCGATTACTAGTCCTTACTTTACCGATGATTCCGTAGCCTGACTCAACTGATGAGGCGGATTGGGCAGCTTATCAAACAACGTATGAACGTCATAATGAAGTTGCATGCTTGATGCTCAGCGGTATGACCCCTGAACTATAAAAGCAGTTTGAGAATAAGTGGTCAGATGAAATGATCACTGAGCTTCGCAATGTGTATGAGAAACAAGCCGGTCTTGAATTGAACGACTTGATTCGAGAATTACATGAGTGTAAACATGTTGTTGGAACGTTAATAAGAACTCATGTCCTCAACATGAAAAGCTACTTTGATCGTTTAGAAAGAATAAATTACCCCCTACCATCAACCTATTGTTGTTAACATCTCAATTCCCTTTCACAGGGTTTTGATGAAATTACGCGTAACTACAATATGCATGGTATGGCTAAAACTCTCAATGAACTCCACGCCATGCTTGTGAAATTTGAGAAAATTCTTTCCATCCAGCCAGCTAGCGATCAGTGGTGGTAGGGTTCAGAAAAAGAAAAGACAACCGCAATCTAAGGGCAAAGCTAAACAGGACGGGAAGACTAAACAAGCTGTTGTTTATGCTCCCAATCCTAAGCGTACCCCTCCAGCTAAAAAGGAGCATAATGCTAAAGATGGTGGATTTCATCACAGTGGATTGGTGGGTCATTGGAAGAGGAACTGTCCAAAGTATCTAGTTGCAGTGCAAGATAGGAAGCGAGTCGGTAACATTGGACCTTCATGTATCTTCATTATAGAGTTATATTCTTTCTCTAAAACAAATTCTTGGGTATATGAAACTGTGTGTGGTACTCATATTTGTAATTCCTTACAGGGGTTTAGAGCAAAGAAGAAACTGGAGAATGGATCTCTGTACCTGTACGTGGGCAATGGCATACATGTAGTTGTGGAAGCCATTGGAAGTTTCGACTTACATTTGCCCTCGAGCATAATTCTTGTTTTAGACAATTGTCATTATGCACCTACTATTGTTAGGGGAATTGTTTCAGTTTCAGTTTTAAAGAATAATGGATTCAATAATTGTTTACTGAATTTGTTATTTCTGTTTCAAAACATAATGTTCATTATTTTAATGAGAATGATATTAATGGTATGTTTGAAATAGATTTGCAGGATCATTCTTCTTTAAATAATTCTATGTTTAATAGTAGCACTAAACGAGTATGGCATTGTCGTCTTGCACATATAGGCAAGCATCGCATTGAAAGGCTTCAACGTGAAGGGAATTTTAAGTCAAATGATAATTCATATGATAAATGCGAATCTTGTATATCGGGCAAAATGGCAAGAAAATCATTTCCGCATCAAACGCAAAGGGCATCCGATCTATTAGAAATCGTACATACTGATGTATGTGGTCCCTTTAGACATGTGTCAAAGAAACGTGCTAGCTATTTCGTTACATTGACGGATGATTTCAGCTGTTATGGTTATGTTTACTTGCTTAAACATAAACATGAGGTGTTTGAGACATTCAAAGTGTTCCAAAACGAAGTAGAATGCCAACTCAGCAAAACCATCAAGATCCTTCGATCAGATCGTGGTGTAAATACTTAAGACAAGAGTTTAAGGAACATCTTCAAGCACGTGGAATTTGCCAACAGCTTACTCATCCCTATACCATACAACACAATGGCGTATCGGAAAAGAGGAATCGAACCTTGCTTAACATGGTGAGATCGATGATAAATCTTACTACTCTACCATTATCTTTTTGGGATTTTGATCTCGAGTCTAATGTACGCATTCTCTATATGGTTCCAACTAAGAAGGTTGATAAGACACCATATGAAATATGGTACTAGAAAAGCCCCTAATTTGACAAACTCGAACAAAGATATGTTAAGTGTATCATTGTAGGATACCAAAAGGAAACGATGGGCTACTACTTCCATAATCCTACCGAACAAACTATTAAAGTTGCACGGTATTCCGAGTTTTTCTAAACGAAGCTTATCGTTCAAGAAAACAGTGGAAGGATTGTAGAACTTGATGAGATTCAAGAGGAAGATACATCACCGTCTACTCATACTAATGAACATCAATTTGGGGGGGAGGGGGGGATGCTTGAGCGTCATGTTGTGCCTCAGTCTCAACCTCAAATTGATGTTACTCCGATTCGTAGGTCCGAAAGGGCAATACGTGCTCCTCAAAAAAGTAAACTTAAATGTAGCTTTAGGAAATGTGGATCATGTATTAGGGGATCTTAATGAACCTCGAACCTTCAAAGCTGCATTATCAGGGCCTTTCTCTGAAAAATGGCTTAAGGCTGCGAATGTGGAGATGCAATCCATGAAAAACAACAACGTTTGGGATTTGGTTGATCGTCCTCCAAATACATAAATGGTGGATTGTAAATGGCTCTTTAAAATAAAGACCGACATGGATGGAAATATACACATCTATAAATCTCGTCTCGTGGCAAAAGGTTTTACTCAAGTCTATGGTATAGATTATGAAGAAACCTTCTCCCTAGTGGCAGACATAAGAGCTATTAGAATTCTCTTAACCATAGCGGCACTCTATTACTATGAGATATGGGAAATGGATGTCAAGACAATTTTCGCTAATGGTTATCTAGATGAGGATGTATATATGAACCAACCAGAAGGCTTTATTGATCCATTATATCCCAACTAAGTATGCAAACTTAAGAAATTCATTTATGGACTCAAGCAAGCATCACGAAGTTAGAAAAAGTGATTTTATGAGGAAATCAAGAAATTTGGTTTTACTCAAAATCCCGATGAGCCATGTGTATATCAAAAAGCCAGTGGGAGTAATGTTACTCTCCTAATCTTATATGTAGATGACATATTGATCATGTAAAATATTACATTCCAATGCTACAAGATGTAAAATCTTACCTGGGAATCAAGATCTCTAGAGATAGACAAAAGCAGTTAATCGAACTAAGTCAAAGGGCTTACATTGACAAGATATTAAAATGGTTTAATATGGAAAATTCCAAGCGTGAAAATGTGGCAATGCAAGATACACTTGACTTAAGTATCACACAATGTGCTTCTACACCTTAGGAGGTGGAGCGCATGCAGAGGATACCTTATGCTTCGGCAGTAGGTTCCATCATGTAAGCGGAGAGATGCACAAGGGCTGATGTAGCTTTCGCACAGAACATTGTTAGTAGATACCAACAGAATCCTGGTGAAAACTATTGGATTGCTGTCAACAACATTCTTAAGTACCTTAAGGATATTAAAGATATGATTCTAGTTTATGGTGGAAATCCTTAGGCTGATCTAAAGTATATTGGATATTGTGACGCCGGATTTTAGATACAACCATGTCTACAACAGAATCCAAGTACATTGAATCTTCGAAGCTGCCATGGAAGCTGTTTTGATACGTAAATATATTTATGGGCTTGACATGGTTCCCACAAATAAATTTCCAATGGATATGTATTGCAATAAAACTGGAGCAATTATCATAGCCAATGAACCCGGTGTTCAGAAAGGAGCAAAATACTACCATCGGAGATATCACTATGTTCGTGAGAAAATCTAACAAGGTGAACTCAAATTTCATATGGATGATAATCTAGCTGACCCCTTTACAAAGGCTTTGCAAAAAACGAAGCTAACTCAACATGTTGAGGGTATAGGACATCGTTTAGCTAGTAATCACGTGTAAATTCGTGTCTAGTATTTGGATAAAAGGATGTATTAGACATTTTTATTTTTGTATGAAATGAATATTTGATATTTGATCCTTTTCATTTATTATATTAATTGTATCCTATTTTTTATGTTTTAATCCTTAAATAATATTTTTGACATATATTATTATTCTAAATATCCGTTTTAAATTAATTATATGGGAATATAATTAAACTAAGACAATATTTGAGTGTTTGGTCAGATGGACTCACCAACTCACATAGTATGCACAAGATGCATTATCCTATCAATGAATTATAACTTTATAGATCTTAGTCATTAGATATAATTCTAATATGATTGGTTTATTTATCCTTGGACTTGAGATGCAAGAAAGTTACACATGTATGGAGTACATTATTTGATCATAGTTCTACCTATCCTGAATAAGGATAGTAAAAAGACTATTTTTCGTAATGTAGCTGATGTGTAAAATCTAGTTTAATTTTAAAACTCGAAATACGCTAACACTCGACAACACACTTATAGGCAGTGGACCTAATCGTGTACAATTTAGTTCAGGTAATTCGGATTCGTTCTCTGGGACTACGTTAGTTTGAAATTTAAAATTAATAATACTAATTGTTTTGGGTGTTTGTGACCGAATTGTCACTTTGCTTTAATTAATTATAACGTGAAAACGTCGATTGAAAGATTAAATGTTTTAGGAAATCACTTAAGGGAAAGACACATGTTCGGGTAGTTCACTAATGATCCGATTTAACTTAAGTAATTGAATGTTTTCTATTAACTTTTCTTTATGTCAAACTAAGTTCCTCTCAAATACCTAGTTAACTTTATTTATCTTAATCTCTATCGTTCCTCTCGAATACAGTAAAAATCCTAAATAACTAAGCTTTAAGAATTAAGCCGATGTTTATGATTTAATCTATTAAACTTCCTCTCGAATAGTTTATCTAATTGTCTAATCCAATCTCTTGTAATTATAAACGAGCGATCTCGTTTTAATCTAATTACTTAAGTTCTAATCAATTATAGACCGATTGATTGTTCCTTTTCAATTGTTTAACCTAATTCTAGATTCCTCTCGAATACCTAGACTTTTAATTAACCAAAAGAGTATAAGAACTAAAACAATGTTAGGATTAAAATAAGAACGGATCTACGATTAAACATGCAACATCTAAAAAGCAATCAATTAAACATAAATTAAATCATCGCATAAGATCCATAATCCAAACAAGTGTTTTCAATTTAGTTGCCTATAGTCATAAAAGAAATCGACATAAAAGTAAATAAAGTCATAATACCAATGGAATTAGAAACGAACAGAGTTTTGGAATGATCGTTGTTGAAGATCTCTCTTCGAAACTAGCTTCCTAGCCCTTCTTGCAGCTCCGAATTCGATCTCTAAACCCCTAGTCGACCTCCGAAAATTTATGTAATTTGTGAGGTTTACGTTTCTATTTATAGGGCAATAATCCGGAATCCTGAAAGCAGAAAAATTGTCCGCTGCGTCGCAGTAACAAGGTACTGTGCCGTAGTCCTTTCATTCCAAATTGTACTCGAATTCTAATTTCACGGTGAGCCGCTGATACCCAACTAAGCCGCATTTAGGTGTTTCTCGAACATTCTTGTTGTTTAACTCCACAATGCACCGCAATCATGCATAACTGCGTCGCGGTACTTGCCAGATCACCATTTCTCGTCTTTTTGGTCATTTACTTGTATTTCTTTGCCCAAACAACCACTTTCCGATCATATTCAACCTGTCACTTGAATAAAACACTTTTTACACGATTAAATGCAAAACCTATCCTATCCATCATGATTTAATACGAAAAACAACCGAATATCGCATATAAATATATTATAAATATACGATATCAAATCCCCCCAAACTTACCGTTTTGCTTGCCCTGAAGCAAAAACTACGTTTCAAACAAATTACCATGCCATGTTTTAAAATGCTTAACCAAACACCTCACGAATTCATGGGAGTAAATCACACAATCTCTGACACTAGTCTAAAGGTTATGCATATTATCAGTAAATTCGCTCAATTGCTATGGTGAGTTTTCTATCATAGGTTTGATAAAGTATCACTTCTCCACCACTAGGGTCTAGGTACAACTACACGTGGACTTTTATTCGGGTTATTATGTATAAGGTAAAGGCATGTGAAAATATATAATACAGTGAAAAGGGTAAGGAAATAAAGTATACAAATTAAACGTAGCATACAACTAAACTTAGAATAAATCCGAACTATTAAAATTTTATCGAACCGCAATGTTACGTATCACTTCAAACTTCTCCAATATACATATCACATATTACAGTACTCTTAAATAAGACTCAATTTACACTAAATTACTTTACTTTAATTAAACAACTCTCTTTTTCTGTTTTTCCTCACTTTCAATTTTGTTTTTTTGTTTTTTTTTTGTTTTCTTTTTTTGCCACTAGATTTTTTCGCAAGTATGTATTAGTTTACCTAGTGTATACCTTCCAGTTTTACTTTTAAGGTTGTATACTCAAAAGGCCTAATACACACTAATTTTTTCCTCTAATTTGTTTTTGATTTTCTATTTATTATACAAGTGTCACAAATATGGTTTCGATGCGAGATAACTTTTGATCAGAAAATCATCTAAACTCTAACCAAAACACTAAGAAAAAAGTAGCAATTAAAAACTAAGTTCGGATTCATCTAATAACGAAACGAAAAATAAGGCGAGTGTACAAAAATTTATAGTAGTGTTTAAGAAACGAAAAATTTTAGGCGCAAAGTGGTTTACTAGAGTTTCTAACAATAAAAATGAGTGTTACAAGGGTTAGGCCGAAAAAAGTAAATCAATATAATTAACTACACAAAAATTATAAAAGAAACGATAAGGCTAAACAAAATGGTTAATCCTAATTTTCCCCTACCGTTGTACCAAATTACACTAAGTTACCCTAATGTAATGCTCATATATGGTCTCGAAACGTGTAACAATGTCAAGTTCTAAAGTCATCAACCATCGACACACTCAAAGAATCGAAAAAGTAGCATTAAAAATGAATGTTTTCAAAGACTCAAAATATCACTATTTATCGAGTAGGGTATCAAATGTGCTAGGTTAGGCAACAAAAGTGTAAGGTATTACCATCTAAAAAATAACTTTGGAATTATCAGTAAATTCATGGGAGTAAATCACACAATCTCTCAAACTAGTCTAAAGGTTATGCAAATTATCAGTAAATTCGCTCAATTGCTATGGTGAGTTTTCTATCATAGGTTTGATAAAGTATCACTTCTCCACCACTAGGGTCTAGGTACAACTACACGTGGACTTTTATTCGGGTTATTATGTATAAGGTAAAGGCATGTGAAAATATATAATACAGTGAAAAGGGTAAGGAAATAAAGTATACAAATTAAACGTAGCATACAACTAAACTTAGAATAAATCCGAACTATTAAAATTTTATCGAACCGAAATGTTACGTATCACTTCAAACTTCTCCAATATACATATCACATATTACAGTACTCTTAAATAAGACTCAATTTACACTAAATTACTTTACTTTGATTAAACAACTCTCTTTTTCTGTTTTTCCTCACTTTTAATTTTGTTTTTTTGTTTTTTTTTTTGTTTTCTTTTTTTGCCACTCGATTTTTTCGCAAATATGTATTAGTTTACCTAGTGTATACCTTCCAGTTTTACTTTTAAGGTTGTATACTCAAAAGGCCTAATACACACTAATTTTTTCCTCTAATTTGTTTTTGATTTTCTATTTATTATACAAGTGTCACAAATATGGTTTCGATGCGAGATAACTTTTGATCAGAAAATCATCTAAACTCTAACCAACACACTAAGAAAAAAGTAGCAATTAAAAACTAAGTTCGGATTCATCTAATAACGAAACGAAAAATAAGGCGAGTGTACAAAAATTTATAGTAGTGTTTAAGAAACGAAAAAGTTTAGGCGCAAAGTGGTTTGCTAGAGTTTCTAACAATAAAAATGAGTGTTACAAGGGTTAGGCCGAAAAAAGTAAATCAATATGATTAACTACACAAAAATTATAAAAGAAACGATAAGGCTAAACAAAATGGTTAATCCTAATTTTCCCCTACCGTTGTACCAAATTACACTAAGTTACCCTAATGTAATACTCATATATGGTCTCGAAACGTGTAACAATGTCAAGTTCTAAAGTCATCAACCATCGACACACTCAAAGAATCGAAAAAGTAGCATTAAAAATGAATGTTTTCAAAGACTCAAAATATCACTATTTATCGAGTAGGGTATCAAATGTGCTAGGTTAGGCAACAAAAGTGTAAGGTATTACCATCTAAAAATAACTTTGGAATTATCAGTAAATTCATGGGAGTAAATCACACAATCTCTCAAACTAGTCTAAAGGTTATGCAAATTATCAGTAAATTCGCTCAATTGCTATGGTGAGTTTTCTATCATAGGTTTGATAAAGTATCACTTCTCCACCACTAGGGTCTAGGTACAACTACACGTGGACTTTTATTCGGGTTATTATGTATAAGGTAAAGGCATGTGAAAATATATAATACAGTGAAAAGGGTAAGGAAATAAAGTATACAAATTAAACGTAGCATACAACTAAACTTAGAATAAATCCGAACTATTAAAATTTTATCGAACCGAAATGTTACGTATCACTTCAAACTTCTCCAATATACATATCACATATTACAGTACTCTTAAATAAGACTCAATTTACACTAAATTACTTTACTTTAATTAAACAACTCTCTTTTTCTGTTTTTCCTCACTTTCAATTTTGTTTTTTTGTTTTTTTTTTGTTTTCTTTTTTTGCCACTCGATTTTTTCGCAAATATGTATTAGTTTACCTAGTGTATACCTTCCAGTTTTACTTTTAAGGTTGTATACTCAAAAGGCCTAATACACACTAATTTTTTCCTCTAATTTGTTTTTGATTTTCTATTTATTATACAAGTGTCACAAATATGGTTTCGATGCGAGATAACTTTTGATCAGAAAATCATCTAAACTCTAACCAAAACACTAAGAAAAAAGTAGCAATTAAAAACTAAGTTCGGATTCATCTAATAACGAAACGAAAAATAAGGCGAGTGTACAAAAATTTATAGTAGTGTTTAAGAAACGAAAAAGTTTAGGCGCAAAGTGGTTTACCAGAGTTTCTAACAATAAAAATGAGTGTTACAAGGGTTAGGCCGAAAAAAGTAAATCAATATGATTAACTACACAAAAATTATAAAAGAAACGATAAGGCTAAACAAAATGGTTAATCCTAATTTTCCCCTACCGTTGTACCAAATTACACTAAGTTACCCTAATGTAATGCTCATATATGGTCTCGAAACGTGTAACAATGTCAAGTTCTAAAGTCATCAACCATCGACACACTCAAAGAATCGAAAAAGTAGCATTAAAAATGAATGTTTTCAAAGACTCAAAATATCACTATTTATCGAGTAGGGTATCAAATGTGCTAGGTTAGGCAACAAAAGTGTAAGGTATTACCATCTAAAAAATAACTTTGGAATTATCAGTAAATTCATGGGAGTAAATCACACAATCTCTCAAACTAGTCTAAAGGTTATGCAAATTATCAGTAAATTCGCTCAATTGCTATGGTGAGTTTTCTATCATAGGTTTGATAAAGTATCACTTCTCCACCACTAGGGTTTAGGTACAACTACACGTGGACTTTTATTCGGGTTATTATGTATAAGGTAAAGGCATGTGAAAATATATAATACAGTGAAAAGGGTAAGGAAATAAAGTATACAAATTAAACGTAGCATACAAAAACAATATGTATAAATATGCGATATCAGTAGGGAAATACATGGCTAACGCTTGTACTCAAGATAGGATTTGTTCCTTCAGCTTGCAACTGAAGTATGATACTACTGGGCAACTCATGAATACTTAGAGATGTATATCCGACCGGATCCAAAAATTAATCTAGATGTGCCTCCATATAATTTGGTAATCTTAAGTGATTCGCGAAATGAGAAATAAAAAGTTAAAAAGATGGAATGACCTAGATTCATATCCATATTTAACTAGAGTATCTGAAACAGAATGATAGTAAACTCAAATATTGACTCACAATAACTTTTTGAAACTTCACTCGTGTATTTATAGGAGCATTGGCGTGTTGCTAGACGCTAACCAATGCTATCACATGTCACACCCCGCTAAAGCGGAAACACAGGATGTGGAGAGCAATAGCATTCGATAGCAAGATATAGATAAACACCAAGTTATATTAAATAAAAGTTACATCAAAGTTTACATAATAGTTTAAAACATCGATTACATATCCGAATTCAAAATAGGGTGTTCATAACCAAACCACCCAAACCCTTCCCGTTCTTGAAGTCATCCGCCCAAAGCATAAAGTCATCATCGCTAGCTTACTCGTTACCTGAAAATACGAGTCAAGTGTTAACTACGGGAGACGTAGTTAGTGAGCTACAAAGTTTAAGTAAAAGCATACAAGTTTCGACGCACATAAAACTGGCGTAAAGTATAGTTTTCAAATAGTTGCCGCATAACCATGCAAAAAGTATTAGTATCCAAATAGTTATCACATAAACATGTGTACAGTATAGTATTCGTGTTTGTAGGCATTGACCACATAGCGCGACTATGTGACAAACCTAAGTATTGCCCAATGATCGTTGCTAAGCCTATAGCCTACCCTATTAGTATTATGCGCCATTGTTATGAGTCGTTGTGGTGAGGGTCTACTAACCCTAATAGCGCTATCCATATCTACTAACGGTCCTTTTCAAAGGGATTAATAGCAACTAATGTCCTTGGTAGTGTCGGGAATTTTTGTGGTATCTCACGTCCATGTTGTACAATGTCCGCAACATGACGATCGATGTTTTAGTCATTGGCAAAAATAGTGTTCGTGTAATCGGCATTGTTGGCAAAACCTTCAACAATGCCGGCAAAATAGTCTTTCATAATAGTATTCAAAATATCAAGCGTTCCGCAATAGCATTCAAAGTATAAAAGTGTTTTCGTAATAGCATTCGAGTATCAAAACGTTTTCGTTTAGCATTCAAGAATCAAAGTTTATTCAGCTTAACTATAACGTTTAAGCCTAAGACTCGCATTTCACCCCAAAATGTATTAAAAGCGTTTAAAAAAGTAGGGGTTTGTAACTCACTGTTTGCGAAGTTCGTAGCATGCTCGGAAAAGCTTGAAAAATGCTCGGAATCACCGGAACCCTAATATGTGTCAAATTTTGGGTAAGTAAAATGTTATTGGTTATCTTTGGCATTCACATATCGTATAATATTTACAAGATGTAATGTTTTGTTTTACTCTAGGTATCAAAAGTTATTATGTCCGAAAATCGTTTAAATCGTTATCGTCACGTCCAAAAGTGTCCAAAGTTAACGTTATTATTATTATTATGATAAACATATTTTTGGTTGCTGAAGTGTTATATATTTTCTAACAAAAATTGGGCAGCGCTTCCGAGCCCAAATTTTTATATCCAACCTTTTCCCGCTTACAAAACACGTATATATACATAACATATTTAAACAAGTTCATTTGAGTGTATTATGTCCAATAAAATGTCAAGAATCTATGTATTTTTCCAATCTCAGCCCCAAAATATAAGTCTCGTCAAAACAGAATGTACACATAAGCTTTTAACGTCAAAACGGTGATTTTCGGGAAAAACAGCAGCTGGTGTGCGCCGTTCTGGACCACTGGGACGACGCACAGAACACTTTTGTGTCCCGCTGCGTCGTCCTGGGCTACTGGGACGGCGCACAGGCTGCTGCCATTTTCTGATTTTTCGATTTTCTTGCAAAAACGGGTATTTAAGCCATAGATCTTTACATGCAATCGGTATAAACTTCATTATAGGTCATTTTTACAGTTTATACATAACTTTTACCCATAAAAATATAGATCTAAGTACCTTTCGGTTAAAAATCCGTTTTTTGTTTATAAAGTGTCATAAAAGTTTATAAAAACTCATTTTTATGCCATAGATCATCCATGCAATTGATAAAAATAGTAAATATAGTTAAGAGAAAGATTTCTACCGGAGGAAAATGCTTGGATGACGGTTTGGAAGAGTTTTGAGCTTCAAAAACGATGAAAATGCCTTGTAACCGAAATACTTTGATTCCCCTTGCTTCCTTTGTTTGTTTGAACGATTTTAATGTGTATTTTAGTGGGTTTTGATGGCTGTAAATCATTGTATTTAGAGGGGGAAGAAGGAGTTCTTAAGAGAGAAATGGAGAGAAAGTTTGTGTGTGTGTGTTTTTATGTTTTGTAAATTGAAAATGAAAAGAAAATGAAGGAAAGTAGTAATGTAACTTGGGACAGTGGAAAAATGCAGTAATAAGTGGTCTAAACCGAGTTTGATTGGTTAGATTTTTGTATAAATCGAGAATAAGCTTTAAAAGCTTAATTTTCTTGAATCTGCGCATTCAGGACGTCGCACACGGTGACCTGTGCGGCGTCCTGACCCCTTTTCAGTATTTTACTGATTTTTCGTTTTTGCGTTTTGTTTCGTTGGACCTTTTCGTTAACTGAAATTTCTTGGTTTTGGTACGTTATGAACTTAGGAAAGTTCCTTAGGTGTTTTCTTGGTATTAGGACTTATATAAATTGATTCCGAGTTTGATTTACGATTCCGATTCCGATTTCCGATTCCGATTCTGATTCGAGCGTTAAAGGTTTAAATAACGTAAACTTACGTTTAAAAGTTTTGTGTGAGTTACATCGAACTTAGCTTAAAGAGTTTTGTCTACGTAACCACGTAACACATAAATTTAGCTATATCGGGTATCAAATATAAACATATCGAGGTTATAAGTTAGCGTTCTCGACCTGAGTTTAGATGGTTGTGGGAGAATTTCGTCCCGAAATTTCAACTTGTAGTATTCGCTGTGGGAGAAGTGAAGAGATGAGGATACTTAAGAATCATTTGATCCTCTCGTTCCCAGGTATATTCGGGGCCACGTTTTGCGTTCCATCGCACCCTCACTATAGGGATTCGACTGTGTCTCAGTTTCTTAGTTTCGCGATCTATGATTTCAATCGGTTCCTCGACAAATTGGAGCTTTTCGTCTAGTTGTACTTCTTCTAAGGGTGTGATAAGTGTTTCATCTGATAAGCACTTTTTCAGTCTCGAAACTTGAAAAGTGTTATGTATGTTACTGAGCTCTTGCGGTAGTTCTAAACGATACGCAGCTGGACCTACCCTTTCGAGTATCTCAAATGGTCCTACATATCTCGGACTAATCTTTCCATGTTTTCCGCGGCGTATTGAACCTTTCCAAGGTGACACCTTTAGAAGTACTTTGTCGCCTACTTGAAATTCTAGATCCTTTCTGCGCATATCAGCATAACTCTTTTGACGACTTCTCGCAGTCTTAAGTCGTTCTTTAATCTTTGTAATCTTATCGATCGTTTCTTGCACTACGTCCATGCTAATTAGTTGTCGATCTCGTGGTTCCAACCAGCACAGTGGAGATCGGCATTTCCTTCCGTAGAGAGCTTCAAAAGGCGCACATTTGATGCCAGCATGGTAGCTGTTATTATAAGAGAACTCTATTAGTGGTAAGTGGTTATCCCAACTTCCTCCGAAGTCGATAACTCATGCTCTTAGCATGTCCTCTAGTGTTTGTATAGTGCGCTCGCTTTGACCATCGGTCTGTGGATGGTAAGCCATTGCTCAAGTCCAATCGAGTACCAAACGACTCTTGGAATGCCTTCCAGAATCTAGGAGTGAAGCGAGTATCTCTGTCCGAGATAATTGACATGGGTATTCCGTGAAGAGTCACTACCTCGTTGATGTATATTTGGACCAGTTTTTCCACGTTTAAACTTTCCTTGATGGGAATAAAGTGTGCTGACTTCGTTAGTCGATCCACTATAACCCAGATCATGTCGTTACCCTTTGATGTTCGAGGTAATTTCGTGACGAAGTCCATCGTGATTTGTTCCCATTTCCATTCGGGAATTTCAGGTTGTTGCAGTAATCCGGATGGCTTTTGATATTCGGCCTTCACTTTCGCACAAGTGAGGCATTTCTCTACGTATAAAGCAACATCTCTCTTCATTCCAGGCCACCGGTAATGTTCCTTGAGGTCCTTATACATCTTGCTTGACCCTGGATGAATGGAGTATCGCGTTCGGTGTGCTTCATCCATAATGGTCTTTCTCAATTCGTTAGTTGCGGGAATCCAGGGTCGATCCTTAAAATAATAGACATCGTTGTTCTTCCTTACAAAATCCTTGTCGTGTTTGTGCAAAGTTTCGACCTTTATGTTATCTGCTTTCAAAGCCTCATGCTGAGCATTTGCTATACGCGTTCTCAAATCGGGTTTAATGTAGATTCCTAATGCACGTACTCGAGTCGTCTGTTGCCTTTCTTTCCTACTCAAGGCATCTGCTACGACGTTCGCTTTTCCACGGTGATACTTAATATCGCAGTCGTAGTCGCTAAGGATTTCCAACCATCTCCTTTGCCTCATGTTGAGTAGCTTCTGATCTAGTATGTGTTGCAGACTCCTATGGTCCGTGAATACCGTGCATTTGGTTCCGTAGAGATAATGTCTCCAGATTTTTAGGTCAAAAACTATCGCTCCTAGTTCTAGGTCGTGAGTGGCGTAATTGACTTCATGTTTCTTGAGTTGTCGCGATGCGTAAGCGCGTAAGCTATGACCTTATTCCGTGGCATCAATACACAACCTAATCCTAGGTTAGATGCGTCACAATATACTACGAAGTCTTCGTTTCCCTCAGGAAGAGTTAGAATCGGAGCATTGCATAGTTTCGTTTTTAGGATATTGAAGGCTTGTTCTTATGCATCTCCCCAGTTGAATTTCTCGTTCTTTTGCGTTAATTTTGTTAGGGGTTTAGCTATCTTAGAGAAATCTTGAATGAATCGCCGATAATACCCAGCCAGTCCTAAAAATTGGCGGATTTCTGTCGGGCTTTTGAGAGTTTTCCAGTTCTCTATTGCTTCGATTTTCGATGGATCAACGTGAATTCCGGATCCATTAACTACGTGACCGAGAAATTTGACTTCACGCAGCCAGAATTCGCACTTAGAAAACTTTGCGTAGAGTTGTTGCTCCTTGAGTAATTCTAATAACAGTTTTAAGTGCTCCGCGTGATCTTCTTTGGTACACGAGTAGATTAAAATGTCGTCGATGAATACAATAACGAACTTGTCTAGATACGGTCGGCATACCCTATTCATCAAATCCATGAATACCGCTGGTGCATTTGTGAGTCCAAATGGCATTACCAGGAACTCGTAGTGTCCGTACCTAGTGCGGAATGCGGTTTTCGGTATATCATCCTTAGAAACCAACACTTGATGATACCCGGACCTTAGGTCAATCTTTGAAAAGTAGGTTGCGCCTTAAAGTTGATCGAAAAGGTCATCGATTCGTGGAAGAGGATATCGGTTCTTAACAGTTAGTTTATTCAATTCTCGGTAGTCGATACACATGCGAAACGATCCATCCTTCTTCTTTAAGAATAGAATCGGCGCTCCCCATGT
Source organism: Senecio squalidus (assembly GCA_910822075.1). Lineage (NCBI taxonomy): Eukaryota > Viridiplantae > Streptophyta > Magnoliopsida > Asterales > Asteraceae > Senecio > Senecio squalidus. Next base: position 15,693,798 of record CAJVGC010000060.1, on the reverse strand, counting down.
TGATGAGCTTGGTCGGATAAATCCTTTATCCAATAATTCCTGAACTTGGTTGGATAATTCCTGCATCTCAGTCGGAGCTAGTCGATATGGCGTCCTTGCCACCGGTGCCGCTCCAGGAATTACCTCGATTCTAAACTCTACTTGCCTCTGAGGTGGTAGTCCAGGTAGTTCTTCAGGAAATACTTCCGGATAGTCCCTAACTATAGGTACATCCTTAAGGTCTGCTGCTTTTGCCTGTTTGTCCTTTACATTTACTAGCAATGCAAAGCAGCCCTTATTCAAGTACTTGCGCATTTTCATCACCGATATGAGTTTCGAAGTTTGTCCCGGCCTATCTCCTTGTACTATCAATTCATTTTCATTTCCTAATGGCATCCGTATCGTCTTATCTAAACAAAATATCTTCGCATCTCGGATGGTTAACCAATCCATTCCTATTACTACGTCAAAGCTCTTAAGTTCGATAGGAATCAGGTCTATTTCGAAAGAGTGGTCAGCTAAGGTTATTGTGCAATTCTTAATTACGTTACTAGCTTGGTATTCCTGCCTATTTGCGTATTCTACCATAAATGTTTCACTTAGGGGTTCGGTTTCTAGTGCAATCAAAGGCCTAAACTCTAGGGACACAAAACTTTTGTCCGCGCCTGAGTCAAATAGTACTGAGGCATAATAATTGTTAAGGAGAAATGTACCTGCAATCACCCGGGGGTCGTTTCTTGCCTCTTCAGCACCAATCACAAAGGCTCTGCCACGGCCTTGTCCCCCATCGTTTCCCCTTTGATTGTTTTGATTCTGGTTTTGCGGTGGGTTTTGATTGCGGTTTTGGTTTGGGTTTCGGGCAGGGTTTAACCAAGGACAAGCGTTACGGTAGTGTTCCCTACTACCGCATTCATAGCATTCTCCCTGGTGAGGCCTCTCATTCTGCTGTGGCCTCCCTGCTTGTCGAGGTCCTTCGTTTTGTTTGCTTCCCACCTGCTGCGGTCCAGCGTTCATTGCCTTACAGTGCGGAGTCCAGTGTCCGAGGCGGTTGCAGTTGGTACACGACCAACAGTTCCCTTCGTGATGGTATCCGCACCTACCGTACTTTGGTGCCTTCCCCTGATAGCCGGTATTCTCTGCCGTAGCCACTCCATAATTCCTCACTGTCTTAACCTTCTTGTTAAAACGCTCCCTTTTGTTCCCCGATGTGTCCTCAACCTTGCGCTTTCCCTTAGCGTCCTCTGCACCCAGCTTTGACACTCCTCCATTCCTTATACAGTCCTGGGTTAGGCGGCTAGCCAAACTCACAGCCTGTTGCATCGTGGCTGGCTCGGTAGCTGTCGCCATACCCCTTGATATCGCTCATTTATACGAGTATTTCCTAGCGATTTTGTTATGTTTAGAGTTCAAAACGTAATGGATAGGCCCCGTATTACTTATATTTTGTGTAAAGTTTGTTTTATAGGTTTTTAGTTATGTTTTGAGTCAATGGAGGCAATTTGGGACCAAAAGATGCTAAGAAAAACAAGTCGGGAAGCAAAACGCTTAGTTGCCTTGGGCATTTCAACTAGTTGCTCCGCAACTCCATTACATCAAATTTCTTGTGACTACTGAAGCTGACTTGCGGCGCAACAAGCTTGGGTTGCGGCGCAAGTAGAGGAACAATTTTGGCTCAAAGTGAACTGAAGCTGAGTTGCGGCGCAAGAGTACATGGTTGCGGCGCAAGAAGGCCCAGAACAGTTACAAAGACTTGCATTCAATGTTGATCATGTGGAAACTAAAAGGTTTTTGGAAGCCATTACAAAGGGGACGATTTCTACACATAATTAACTCATTACCATTCATAATCTCAGTTCATAATCATCATTTCAAGGAAGAACAAGGCATATCATAATCATAATTTCAAGTTTTAGTCGAACAATCGTTTATTTCACTTTTGCTTAGTTATCTTGGAGATACTTGGAACTTATTACTTACAGTTTGGTATTAAACTTTTATCCATTTTACATTGCAATTGAATTATGTCTTTCATTTATATGATTAGTTTCGTTACCGTTATGAGTAGCTAATTTCCTTAAACGTTTGCTTGGATTTGTGATCGTTTGAGTGTTAGATTTTAGGTATGAAATTAGATTGATGTGTAGAGGTTAATCGGGGATCCGTTTGGGTTAATACTTTAATTATATTGTTAGAATTGTTTATACTTTTATTTGGTAATCTAAAAACGGGTATTCGAAAGGAATCCGTAATTTTTACTAAAATAAGAACGAATTAATCGGCCGGTCTTTAGTTGATTAAGAGTTAGCGGTATTCGAAAGGAATCACTAACAACAATTTAAATAAGTAAGTAATAACACGAACGCTAGTCAATAAATTAAGAGAAATCGGTTTATTTGTTAGTAAGCTATTCTAAAGGAAGCTTATAGGTTAATTCTCACACATCGGCTTGGAACTTTATGCACAATTACTTGAGGTGTTAACTATATTCGAAAGGAATAGTTGCATGGTTAGGTAATTGGAGAAATCCGGTATTCGAAAGGAACTTAGGATTTTACATTAGAAGTTTATCGACATTTTCATACCTAGGAAATAACACACATTCGTAAACGGTCCGAGCAAGCGTCTTTTATCCATATTTGAATTCAGAAAAGTATTTTTATCGTTAGTATAATCAAGTCTTCTTAAGACTAAAACCCAAATTCTTACTTGTTACTAGATTCTTAAAACTAATATCTCAATTATAAATAGTCCCTGTGTTCGAACCCGATATTTACCTATACTATTTTACAACTGACAAGGGTACACTGCCCGTGTAGTAATCTAGTAAAAGTTTATTTTCGGTAAACTAGATTTTTCACATCACCCCTAATCTCGGGTGAGAGTCCCCAAATGTAGTGCTCGACTCGCTTGTCTTCGGGGGTTACTAGTTCAGGCACTAGATTTGCGAGTTCGTGAAATCGTGCAGTGTAGGTGTCGACGTCAGTTCCCACCATGGAGTGATTCCAGAGTTTGTTCTTAAGCTTCTTCAGAATTTCTTTGGGATAGTACTCGATTACCAATAGTTCCTTGAACCTTGCCCATGGCATGTTATACGCAGCGTCCGGACCTTGGACCTGAAGTTGGCTGTTCCACCAGGTTAGTGCTCGTCCCTGAAGCATGCAGGATGTGAATTCCACTTTCTTGTTTTCAGCACACTGGCTGATTCTTAGCACAACTTCCATACTATTGATCCAACCCGATAGTCCGATGGCGCCCTCAAGGCCGTGGAATTCCTTTGGCCTACAAGACATGAAGGTCTTGTAGTTGCATCCCTGGTTGTTCCTCTGGTTGTTCCCTTGGTTATTGTTTTCCTGATTGTTGTGTTGTTGGTTGTTGTTCTGCTCATTGTTATTGTTATTTCCCCTTGGTCCTCCCTGGTGGATACCAGCGTTGATTCGGGCTATAAGGCCAGGTATTGCCTCGTTGAGTCGGGCATTGATCCTTTGGACGATGTGCTCATCGTTGTGATCGGCCATTTTCCTACACAAGAGAGAACTCAGGTTTAGGGTGTTGATACTTTTCACTTCAGAATCAAATAATGATAAATAACAAGAACACAACAATTGCAATCATAATCCGTCCATTTTATATATCGCTCAAAATTTGATGTTCTTACAGAATCCAACATCATCGACTATTGTGGTACATTACCAACCAACATAAACTACTACGCTTACAATCTTCCATAAACTACAAGTTCTGCTTACAACCCAAAAGACATCTCCCAACAACCTCTAAACTTTAAATACAACCAATACAACCATAAGGAATACTAGTACTATGCTAATCAGCATCAAATTGTGCGCTGCTCGAACTGCCTTTCGTGCCATCGCCTTTGCGCGCAGCACCTCGGTGTACAAACCATGTATCTGATGGGAGTGATCTCTCACGACCTGTGTGTATCCGCGAAGGTCGACGGACATGTTACATAGCGCCTGAATTTCTTCAGGAGTCAATCCACGCACAGGGGGTGGTTGTGGCGTAGATATCTGAGGTATCGGGCGACGATTTGGTGAATGTCGAGTGCGGCGTGTTGGGAATCGTGAGCTTCCTTCACCGTCCCAACGGAGGAAAGGTAGGGTGGGTGGTGACGATTGTTGACTCCGAGAGCGTGATTGCGATTCGTGAGAGTGTCCGGTCTCGTTGTCTGACGTAGCTATCTCTTTCCCTCTCGACATACCCTAAATTGGTAACGAGTTAGTTCGAAGATACGGCTCATGTTAGTGTTAGTAATAAGCTGGGCACATAGAGTAACTTAAGTATAGCATCTAGGTCTCTGTGGGTCTGACTTCAAGAATTCCCTGGAAAGTTCGTTTAATGTTTACCAATCCCGCTCTGGAATAGTTTAGTCCAAATTACTCGTAGGTGATCAGGCTCCGAATAATTCAAGTTAAACAATGCCTTCACGTTTTGGTTAAGTAAAATCTTTGTTTAGAAACTGGTTATAGTTTGATTTTTGAAAAAGCGGTATTCACTATAACCTTGCGCTCTGATACCAAGTCTGTCACACCCCGCTAAAGCGGAAACACGGGATGTGGAGAGAAATAGCATTCGATAGCAAGATATAGATAAACGCCAAGTTATATTAAATAAAAGTTACATCAAAGTTTACATAATAGTTTAAAACATCGATTACATATCCGAATTCAAAATAGGGTGTTCATAACCAAACCACCCAAAACCTTCCCGTTCTTGAAGTCATCCGCCCAAAGCATAAAGTCATCATCGCTAGCTTACTCGTTACCTGAAAATACGAGTCAAGTGTTAACTACGGGAGACGTAGTTAGTGAGATACAAAGTTTAAGTAAAATCATACAAGTTTCAACGCACATAAAACTGGAGTAAAGTATAGTTTTCAAATAGTTGCCGCATAACCATGCAAAAAGTATTAGTATCCAAATAGTTATCACATAAACATGTGTACAGTATAGTATTCGTGTTTGTAGGCATTGACCACATAGCGCGACTATGTGACAAACCTAAGTATTGCCCAATGATCATTGCTAAGCCTATAGCCTACCCTATTAGTATTATGCACCATCGTTATGAGACGTTGTGGTGAGGGTCTACTAACCCTAATAGCGCTATCCATATCTACTAACGGTCCTTTCCAAAGGGATTAATAGCAACTAATGTCCTTGGTAGTATCGGGAATTTTTGTGGTATCTCACGTCCATGTTGTACAACGTCCGCAACATGACGATCGATGTTTTAGTCATTGGCAAAAATAGTGTTCGTGTCCTCGGCATTGTTGGCAAAACCCTCAACAATACCGGCAAAATAGTCTTTCATAATAGTATTCAAAATATCAAGCGTTCCGTAATAGCATTCAAAGTATAAAAGTGTTTTCGTAATAGCATTCGAGTATCAAAACGTTTTCGTTTAGCATTCAAGAAAAAAAATTTATTCAGCTTAACTATAACGTTTAAGCCTAAGACTCGCATTTCACCCCAAAATGTATTAAAAGCGTTTAAAAAAGTAGGGGTTTGTAACTCACTGTTTGCGAAGTTCGTAGCGTGCTCGGAAAAGCTTGAAAAGTGCTCGGAATCACCGGAACCCTAATATGTGTCAAATTTTGGGTAAGTAAAATGTTATTGTCTATCTTTGGCATTCGCATATCGTATAATATTTACAAGATGTAATGTTTTGTTTTACTCTTGGTATCAAAAGTTATTATGTCCGAAAATCGTTTGAATCGTTATCCTCACGTCAAAAAGTGTCCAAAGTTAACGTTATTATTATTATTATGATAAACATATTTTTGGTTGCTGAAGTGTTATATATTTTCTAACAAAATTTGGGCAGCGCTTCCGCACCCAAATTTTTATATCCAAAATATCCAACACTTTCCTGCTTAGAAAACACGTATATATACATAACATATTTAAACAAGTTCATTTGAGTGTATTATGTCCAATAAAATGTCAAGAATATATGTATTTTTCCAATCTCAGTCCCAAAGTATAAGTCTCGTCAAAACAGAATGTACACATAAGCTTTTAACGTCAAAACGGTGATTTTCGAGAAAAACAGCAGCTGGTGTGCGCCGTTCTGGACCACTGGGACGACTCACAGAACACTTTTGTGTCCCGCTGCGTCGTCCTGGGCTACTGGGACGGGGCACAGGCTGCTGCCATTTTCCGATTTTTCGATTTTCTTGCAAAAACGGGTATTTAAGCCATAGATCTTTACATGCAATCGGTATAAACTTCATTATAGGTCATTTTTACAGTTTATACATAACTTTTACCCATAAAAATATAGATCTAAGTACCTTTCGGTTAAAAATCCGTTTTTTGTTTATAAAGTGTCATAAAAGTTTATAAAAACTCATTTTTATGCCATAGATCATCCATGCAATTGATAAAAATAGTAAATATAGTTAAGAGAAAGATTTCTACCGGAGGAAAATGCTTGGATGACGGTTTGGAAGAGTTTTGAGCTTCAAAAACGATGAAAATGCCTTGAAACCGAAATACTTTGATTCCCCTTGCTTCCTTTGTTTGTTTGAACGATTTTAATGTGTATTTTAGTGGGTTTTGATGGCTGTAAATCACTGTATTTAGAGGGGGAAGAAGGAGTTGTTGAGAGAGAAATGGAGAGAAAGTTTGTGTGTGTGTGTTTTTATGTTTTGTAAATTGAAAATGAAAAGAAAATGAAGGAAAGTAGTAATGTAACTTGGGACAGTGGAAAAATGCAGTAATAAGTGGTCTAAACCGAGAACAATAACAATCAACCCTATACCACAATTTAAAAACCCTAAAAAGGTAAAAATTACAAAATGCAGTAATAAATGAACATAAAAATCAAATTACCCCACTCGGTATAGATCTTTGCACACTCGATGATTAGAAAGCTCAAGACTACAAAAATAAATTCGCATAAGAAATTAGAATGAAAAAGATATACTTTTAGAGATAAATTGGGAAGATGAACATGTATTAGCATTCAAATTCTAAAACTTTTGAATATCGGCTAGAAAAGATGAAAGCGAAATTTCTTGAAAAAGAAACGGATTCAAATTCCTTAAACCCTATTGGTAGAAAAATCGGTTGAAAGTTTCGGCCAATTATCTAAGTTCCTACACGCTATCTCTTCCTTTAAACTTAATTAGATGAATCAATTTTATTAAATTATTGATATTTTAGAAAATTGCAATATAAGCTATGACATCATTAGTTTTAACATTATCTAACGTAGACAATTTAAGAAAGGAAGAAGTTGGATTTATGACCTCAGCCTTAGCTCTCCTTTATAAGATTAGTTGGATATGTTTGTCACACATATTATTAATAACATATCAAACTAAGTTGGTCATGTAATTTACCTTTTTGTAGGCTATAGGAAAGTTCCTTAGGTGTTTTCTTGGTATTAGGACTTATATAAATTGATTCCGAGTTTGATTTACGATTCCGATTCCGATTTCCGATTCCGATTCCGATTCGCGCGTTAAAGGTTTAAATAACGTAAACTTACGTTTAAAAGTTTTGTGTGAGTTACATCGAGCTTAGCTTAAAGAATTTTGTCTACGTAACCACGTAACACATAAAGTTAGCTATATCGGGTATCAAATATAAACATATCGAGGTTATAAGTTAGCGTTCTCGACGTGAGTTTAGACGGTTGTCACATCACATTTATCGACACATGCTCAAAGTGGGAGCCGTTGGTATTTGAACACGTCAAGTAAATGTGTGTTTATAAATATGTGGGCCTACGGGGTCGCACGCACTGACGTTTAGACACGACTATATGTTTATTAAATGTTAATTATTAATTAACGTGTTAATTGTAATAATTGACAAATGGGAGGGTTTATTATGTAATTATGAATTTTTTTTCCTAATTACAATAGATAACATGTATCCCAAGTAATGTTAACTATATAATAAACATCAATTTCATTATATGTAACATCACATAATTAATTTAGGGATAAAACCCCAATCGATTTCTCTCTCTTTCTCCTCTAGTCGATCGGCCAAAACCCAAAAGGGTGTTTCCGTGTTGGTTTCTTCAAGTGCAAGTAATCGAACACCTTGTGGAGGTGGAGTTCGACTTCCGGTTCAAGGTTAACAATAAGGAAAGTGTTGACAAAAGTTGTGGAAACTATAAACGTGTACTAGCATACAAGTTTGTTGTTAAAGGAGGTGTCGTGTGCAAACCTGTGGAGGGATTTTATTATAAATCATAAACGAGGTAAATCAACAACAAAGGTATTACTTTTACTTAGTTAATATTGATTACGTATATGAATACTAATTGAATCCGTTGCGTGTTGAGTGACTACCTGTTAAATATATACCTATAAAACCTGTTGAAAAACTCAAAAACACACTCTTAAACGGTTTATTTAGCAATGTTTTCATTTGTTGGTAAAAAAAGGTTTTTTATTGTCGAAATCCAACATATGACCGACCTAAATTTTCAAATAACCATTTACGAAAATCTAGAAACTAAAAACATACGAGAGAAAGAAATAACTTTCAAAAAATATTTGAACCAAATCAGCCATTACAAGTTAGATCCAAACCTTAAAATCTGCAAGTATCAAACATGGGAAACAAACAAGTCAATATGAGTTCTTAGAAGGTTGTTGAGAAAACAAAATTAACAATAATGATTACCTTTGGCAGTGTTTGGCATCCTTGATCGAATAAAACATCTGTTTACTAAACATACAAGGCAAAACATTGGAATTAGCAAACTGAAAATCGAGAACAATAACAATCAACCCTATACCACAATTTAAAAACCCTAAAAAAGTAAAAATTACAAAATGCAGTAATAAATGAACATAAAAATCAAATTACCTCACTCGGTATAGATCTTTTCACACTCGATGATTAGAAAGCTCAAGACTACAAAAATAAATTCGCATAAGAAATTAGAATACTTTTAGAGATAAATTGGGAAGATGAACATGTATTAGCATTCAAATTCAAAAACTTTTGAATATCGGCTAGAAAAGATGAAAGCGAAATTTCTTGAAAAAGAAACGGATTCAAATTCCTTAAACCCTATTGGTAGAAAAATCGGTTGAAAGTTTCGGCCAATTATCTAAGTTCCTACACGCTATCTCTTCCTTTAAACTAAATTAGATGAATCAATTTTATTAAATTATTGATATTTTAGAAAATTGAAATATAAGCTATGACATCATTAGTTTAAACATTATCTTACGTGGACAATTTAGGAAAGGAAGAAGTTGGATTTATGACCTTAGCCTTAGCTCTCCTTTATAAGATTAGTTAGATATGTTTGTCACACATATTATTAATTGTCACACCCCGCTAAAGCGGAAACACGAGATGTGAAGAGCAAAGAATCATTTCACGAGTTATACTAAAATCAACGGTTCAAGTCATTTAAATTAAAGTTGAACAAGTACTAGTGTTCAAAAGAAACAACCAAGATTCATAAGTTTAAGACGACAAGTACATAATAAAGTGTTTTAAATAAAAATTCACAAATAACAAAGGTCTTCTTCCCGAATTACACTTCACATAACCAGCTTGACCCACCTGAGCAATGCACTTCATGACTTACGCTTAGTTTCCTGAAACATGAGATAAAGTGTCAACTACAAAACGTAGTGAGTGAGTTACAGTTTATAATTTTTTGACAAAAGTTCCAACAAAAGTTCCGAAAAGTATATATATAAGTATAAAGTTTTCTTAAAAGAAAGATAGCGGATAAAATGGCCTAAAATATATATATACTTTTGTAGTAGTTCAGAGTCAAATAGCTCAATATTTGTAAAAGTTCAAGTTGCGTAACAAGGTGATAAATGTACGTTGTCATTACCTCAGCGGCGGATTAATCCACACGTGTAAGACGATAAGTATGTATATGCGTAAATAATAATGACATATGATTTTTGAATTGTATCAACCACTTGGCTCAATATAACGTAAGATTTCACACTAAACCGATTAACTGGTCAGAACACGCCCCAAAGTTTCACTATAGATGGAGTTCGTCTGAACTTAGTAATATGTACTTAGGTCGCGAACCACAAGTAAGGAGTGACCTCTCCTAAGTATCGATATTCATAGTTACTAACGGCTATTGCTAATAGTGTGTAATGAACTGAACTAAAAACGGGGCACTTTGTACTTTTTGTCTAAAAACTGGTAGTAGGTACTTACGGCGTCTATATTCTCATCAAGGGTTTGCACAAAATACAATCAAACAATCATAGTGGAGTCAAATGCCAAAAAGGGGGCAAGCCAAAAATAGTTTTCCGCATATAGTAAGTCCAAAGTGAAAATAGTTCATAAAGTCATTGTACGTAAAGTCAAAGTTCATAAAGTCATTGTACGTAAAGTCAAAGTTCATAAAACAGTTGCACATAAAAGATATAGTTCATAAACAGTTTTGATCTCATGTTTCCCCCAAAAAGAGTACTTAAAAATACGAAAGTAGAGGGGTGTAACTCACGGGTTGCGAAGATAAAGAACTCGGAAATCGGTCGGAAACGGGAGCCGGGAATCACGGAACGCCTAATAATACCAAGATAGTTCAAGTGTTATTATCTCATTATGTTATTTTATATAATATAATAGATAAATTTTAGTTAAACTTTAAGTGTCAAGGTTCAAATTGTCCAAAATAGTCCGAAACGGTTAACGTGATGTTTCAGTCCGAAAGTCCAATTTTAACGTTTATTATCGTCATGTTACAAGTGATTTTGGTCGCTGAAATGGTTTGAATTTTTCTAACGAAATTTGGGCAGCGCTTCCGCGCCCAAATTTCATTTCCAAAAATTCAAAGTCACTTCCGCTCACAAAATAAATACAACACGATATCATATTTAAACGAGTTCATTTTAGCATAATAAGTCCAATATAAGTCACCAATAATATTAGTTTTACCAAACTCAGTCCCAAACATTTAGTTTCGAAAAAGTCAGCGGTGTACACAAGCTTAAAACGTCCAAACGACAAATTTTTGGGAAATCAGACAGACCTGTGCGCCGTCCTGGACCATAGGAACGACGCACAGAGGCCAAAATACCCCGATGCGTCGTCGTGGTCCTTAAGGACGGCGCACAGGTTGGGTTTTTGGTGTTTTTCTTGCAAAACGTTTATTTTAACCATAGATTCCGACATGCAATAAGTCCAAACTTAATAAAACTTCATTTTTACAGTTTCTAAAGCATTTTAACCATAAAACTATAGATCCAAATGTTATTTCGGTTAAAAATCGTTTTTGTCCATAAAATGTCACAAATCTTTATAAAAACTTATTTTTATGCTTTAGATCTTACATGCAAGTTGTTATTTAGGTGAAAACAGTAAAATAAAAGAAATCTACCGGATGAAAGTGGATGGATGGTGTTTTAGACGGATTGAAAGCTCCAAAATCGATAGAAAAGCTTGAAAATCGAAATAGCTTGATCCTCCTTGTTTGCCTTGATGTTTTAAACGTTTTTATGGTTAAAAAGGATGGATTTGTGGCTGGAAATCTTCTGTAAATGGTGTTTCTTGAGAGAGTTGTAGGTGTTTTTGTTTTTGTTTATGTAAAATGGAAATGAAAAGGAAAATAAAGAAAATGAGTAAAGGGGGTCTAGGTACTGCCAACTTACAGTAAATGATGGTGGAAAAACGACTTTGATTGGTATAAAAGTTGTAGAAACCGAGACAAGCAACAAATTCAAAATATTTTCGGATTTGGTCCACCCAGGACGCCGCACAAGGGATGTGTGCGTCGTCCTGGACCAGTTTTGTAATTATTTTTTTGTGATTTTTTGTCTTTGCGTTATTGTTTCGTTGGACCTTTTCGTTAACTAAAAGTTCTTAATTATGATACGTTATGAACTTAGGAAAGTTCATTAGGTGTTTTCTTGGTATTAGGACTTATATAATTCGATTCCGGACGTGATTCCGACACTGACGCGTTTCCGGTAAATTTACAGTTAGAGACAACGGCAGACAATATGAGAGACATAGAGTATAAAATGCACCTGAAATTGGACGGTTGTCACATTAATAACATATCAAACTAAGTTGGTCATGTAATTTACCTTTTTGTAGGATATAAGAAAGTTCCTTAGGTGTTTTCTTGGTATTAGGACTTATATAAATTGATTCCGAGTTTGATTTACGATTCCGATTCCGATTTCCGATTCCAATTCGCGCGTTAAAGGTTTAAATAACGTAAACTTACGTTTAAAAGTTTTGTGTGAGTTACATCGAGCTTAGCTTAAAGAATTTTGCCTACGTAACCACGTAACACATAAAGTTAGCTATATCGGGTATCAAATATAAACATATCGAGGTTATAAGTTAGCGTTCTCGACCTGAGTTTAGACGGTTGTCACATCACATTTATTGACACATTCTCAAAGTGGGAGTCGTTGGTATTTGAACACGTCAAGTAAATGTGTGTTTATAAATATTTGAGCCTACGGGGTCGCACGCATTGACGTTTAGAGACGACTATATGTTTATTAAATGTTAATTATTAATTAACGTGTTAATTGTAATAATTGACAAATGGGAGGGTTTATTATGTAATTATGAATTTTTTCCTAATTACAATAGATAACATGTATCCCAAGTAATGTTAACTATATAATAAACATCAATTTCATTATATGTAACATCACATAATTAATTTAGGGATAAAACCCCAATCGATTTCTCCCTCTTTCTCCTCTAGTCGATCGGCCAAAACCCAAAAGGGTGTTTCCGTGTTGGTTTCTTCAAGTGCAAGTAATCGAACACCTTGTGGAGGTGGAGTTCGACTTCCGGTTCAAGGCAAACAAGAAGGAAAGTGTTGACAAAAGTTGTGGAAACTATAAACGTGTACTAGCATACAAGTTTGTTGTTAAAGGAGGTGTCGTGTGCAAACCTGTGGAGGGATTTTATTATAAATCATAAACGAGGTAAATCAACAACAAAGGTATTACTTTTACTTAGTTAATATTGATTACGTATATGAATACTAATTGTATCCGTTGCGTGTTGAGTGACTACCTGTTAAATATATACCTATAAAACCTGTTGAAAAACTCAAAAACACACTCTTAAACGGTTTATTTAGCAATGTTTTCATTTGTTGGTAAAAAAAGGTTTTTTATTGTAGAAATCCAACATATGACCGACCTAAATTTTCAAATAACCATTTACGAAAATCTTGAAACTAAAAACATACGAGAGAAAGAAATAACTTTCAAAAAATATTTGAACCAAATCAGCCATTACAAGTTAGATCCAAACCTTAAAATCTGCAAGTATCAAACATGGGAAACAAACAAGTCAATATGAGTTCTTAGAAGGTTGTTGAGAAAACAAAATTAACAATAATGATTACCTTTGGCAGTGTTTGGCATCCTTGATCGAATAAAACATCTGTTTACTAAACATTCCAGGCAAAACATTGGAATTAGCAAACTGAAAATCGAGAACAATAACAATCAACCCTATACCACAATTTAAAAACCCTAAAAAGGTAAAAATTACAAAATCCAGTAATAAATGAACATAAAAATCAAATTACCTCACTCGGTATAGATCTTTGCACACTCGATGATTAGAAAGCTCAAGACTACAAAAATAAATTCGCATAAGAAATTAGAATGAAAAAGATATACTTTTAGAGATAAATTGGGAAGATGAACATGTATTAGCATTCAAATTCAAAAACTTTTGAATATTGGCTAGGAAAGATGAAAGCGAATGTTCTTGAAAAAGAAACGGATTCAAATTCCTTAAATCCTATTGGTAGAAAAATCGGTTGAAAGTTTCGGCCAATTATCTAAGTTCCTACACGCCATCTCTTCCTTTAAACTAAATTAGATGAATCAATTTTATTAAATTATTGATATTTTAGAAAATTGCAATATAAGCTATGACATCATTAGTTTAAACATTATCGTACGTGGACAATTTAAGAAAGGAAGAAGTTGGATTTATGACCTCAGCCTTAGCTCTCCTTTATAAGATTAGTTAGATATGTTTGTCACACATATTATTAATAACATATCAAACTAAGTTGGTCATGTAATTTACCTTTTTGTGGCAATTTCAAAAAAGTAAACGTTTAAAATTATAAAATAAAATATTTTGTAATTGATTATTTTGATTTTGATTATTTTCTTTCACTTTTTAGAGTTTAAAAGTTATGACTCACTAATTTATGTTTTTATAAGTAAATAGATAGCAAAAAATTCATAGATGTTCATCTTTTAAAAATATTGAATCTTTGTTTAGAAAAAACAAAATACACTCACTAATCAAAATAATAACAAAATAGAGATTGAAATTTTTTTTAAGTACAAAATCGATTTTTAATTCAATTCAAAATCAACCCAATAAACGTGAACATAAAGGTATTGGATGGTGTAATATGGTTTTATACGTGGTATATATATATAATATGATTTTAAATAAATATAAATGTAACCTTCGAATCTAAAATACAACTAAAAGATTTATTGAATAAATAGGGGATCTTTTCACCCTATAAAACAACAAATATAGCACGAAATTTGATACATTATTTCTCAACACATTATAAAATCTTTTAAAAAAAACAGAACAAAAGGGTGTAGGCAAAAAATTAGTCCTTTTGTATTTGAACAAAGTTTGAGCATATCGGCCTTTGAGACGTTGTTTCCTTACATTGCTAGAAGCAAAGGTCGTTCTGTGAGTCCTACAGTATTACTAAAAACATATAACAAAAAAGACAAAGTAGCACAATGTCAAGATTCAGATTTCTAGAATTGGAATTACAATATAATGCCGTTTTAAGAACTTACACAATGCCACTCCCCGAGGGAAGTTATGGTAACTCAATAGTCTCCTACACGTTAACTGAAAGAACGGGTATTTTGGTAGTTGATGTGAAACGATTCAAATCCATTAGAAAATCAAATTAGTTAAAAAAAACGTTGGTGATGAACGAAAGCTCTCAAAGTGGTTTAAAGTGAATGTGATAAGGTATATTGTGAAGAAGCTGCCGGTTAGTTCGTGACATTTGATGATAAACGATCTCTTGGGTCCCTTGTTTTGTTTTAGCTGATGCCGTTGCTAGACTTTGTTGCATTTATGATTTTGATACCGCTATACAATATACATGAGGCAATGGAGCAACACACTATAAGCGTTGCTAAGGTAATCTTTAGACCTGGCAATCTTGACCCTCACCCATGAATTTGGGTCAATTTAGTTCCATTAAATTAAATGTATGGGTGAATTTGGGTCGAATGAAATATGCATGTGGGTTATATTGGGTGAAATGAATTAGAAGTTAAAATTAGAGCGGGTTGAAATGGGTCACGGATGGCAGAGTGAGTCAGAAGTGAAGTAAACAAAACAGGTTAGTAGTGCTTTTTCATTTGTTGGTCCAATAACAACTCAAAAGGATATAGGTCATACTAATATTTATTATTTTTTAATATAAATAACTTACAGATATATTGATATATGTATAATCTTATTATTTTTATTATATATTAAAATAAAATTCAAGTTGTGGTCTACTACGTTCCACTTTATAAACAAAAATCATTTTTCCTTCCCATATTTTATTTAGATATTTAAAATTTTATTTATATATTACTATCATAGTCATAATTATAAATTAGTTGTTTAAAAGTAAATTAGTTTTGTTTTGTTAACATGACCCGTTTTGACCCGCACCCATTTTAACCCGAACCAATTTGACCTTTTCTTGATATGACCCGTTTTGACCCGCATCCATTATGACCCGCATCCGTTTTGACCCGTGACCCAATCCAACCCAACCCGCCCATTTTGCCAGGTCTAGTAATCTTTATTATTAAAATAAATAACATCTGTGTTCTATAAATAATTTGACTCTAAATATCATCATATGATATAACTTTGTACTCAAGCTTGATGGTTGTAGTTGGTTTTTCAGGCAGGTCTTGTAACTACTCTCAGCAAACAATGGGCTCGAGACCGTCACAGATAAGAGTTTATGCAGGTTTCAGATTACCATCTTCAACGCAATTGATTACTTCTGCTATGTTAGAGCACCCGGAGTGATAATGAGCCACAATGTGGGTTGTGGAGGTTGTGGGGAAAAATGTGATGACGTGGCAGTGAGAATGTGGGTTGTGAGATTGTTAGGTTGGTATGATAGGGAGGGTTGTGGAGGTTGTGGGATTATTTTATTATTATTAATTTTTTTCTTAAAACATTAAATAAAAAATAAATAAATAATTAAAAGAATATAAAATATTAAAACTTAATAATTAAAACATTAAATAAGATAAATAAAAAAAATACAAATAATTAAAACAAATATAAATAATTAAAACAATACAAATAAAAACTAAACTAATTAATCCCGTATTTTTCTCGGATTTTATTTTTCTCCGCTTCGACCCAAGCCGCTTGTGCCCGCGGCATCCCCTCCGTGCTTTGTTGAAGAAACATCATATCGTCTCTTCTTGCACTAGAGTAAGCCGCTTCTTCTTGTCGGATAGCCACTTGTTCTTGTCGGTGGAGGGTTTTTGCCTTTATTTTCGCGGTTTGCTTCTTCGTCTTCGTAATCTTCTTCAAGTGTGACGCGATGAGCCCGCAAAGCGTCGAGGACGAAGATGTTTGCGCCTTATCGGAGGCGTCGGATGATTCCTTTCTTTTACTACCTCTCTTTTTCCCTGGAGGTCGTTGTTCTACATCATCCGCAAATATATCGTCCACGGCGTCAACGCCGTCTAGGTTGACGGTATCTCGTGGAGGGTCTAACTTGACAAATGTACGCCATCTGCCGTGATCTTTCCAGATTTCCCAGGCCTTGTCATGCTTAAACGTCGAATGCTCGGTCTCATAGTACATTTGCCGAGCCGCTTGGTAAACCGCATGGTCGTCGGTCCCGCTTGTTCGATTTCTTACCTCCTCGCAATGGTGGCCGATAAAAACCTTGACCAAGGCACTCATCGCCGTAAACTTGGAGTTGATGGACTCCTTGCCTCTCTCCGGCAATCCTTGCTTCGTCGCCTCTTTGTTGTGACCCGCAACGATTCGTTGCCAAAATGTCGCGTCGGGTTGGGCGTTTCCTACCCCCTCATCTTCCGAGACCGCGCACCGCATCTCCGCCAAAAGGACCTCCTCTGGGACCGTCCATGCAATCTTTTTGCATTGCTTTTTCTTTTTCGACGTCGACGATCGTGCGGTTACTTCGACCACATCGTCCGTTTCTTGGACGATTTCTTGGGTTTCTGGGACAAAAGTTTGTGTTTGTTGGGTTGGAAAAGTTTGGGGAGGAAAAGTTTGGGATTGTGAGATAAGATGTTGATGCATGGCGTATTGTTCGGGAGTGAACATTTGTTGTGGGTATTGTGGTTGTAGAGGTTGTTGCGTTAAATACGTGTTTAGAATTTGTTGGGATTGTTGTGCCGAAAAGTTTGGTATTTGGTTTGGATATAGGGCGTTTCATGTGCCGAAATAGTTGGCGAAACCGGATGGTGTTTGTGATTGTGGCGTCGAGGGATTGTTTGTGTTTGTTTGAGGAGCGTTTGATGAAGATGAAGACATTTTGTGATTTTTTTGGGTTTGGTATGAGATTGAATTGGATTAAGAATAAGATTGTTGAAAGAAGGTATGATTTTTTTGGTTAAAATGGGGTTGTATTTATAGGTGAAATGGGGTTGGTAAAAAATAAAAAAATAAAAAAAATATATATATTAATTATATTAACGGATTTATTACCGTTAGGTGAAAAAAAGAAAAAAAAAAAACCAAAATCTCGATAACGGCTCGTTGAGGAGACAACGGTCTCCTCACAACGAGCCCACAACGAAGATGACTCGGAGTCATAACGAGCACAACGCTCGTTGTGAGTTGACAACGAGCCGAGAACCCCCACTCCGGGTGCTCTTATAACAGTGAAGTGAAGGGGTGGACCAAATTGGGTCTAGCTGTGTTGTTAGGAGACTTGTGGTGTGCGATACTCTAGGTATGTTTATGAACTCTCTTTTTTCTCATAAACATTTCTTTTGTTTACATACTCGCATTTTATTTTGTATGAAATTCATAATGTGAACTCACACGTCAAAAGAGTTGCATAAAAATAAATCGATGAAGACTGTTTTTAATGTCTAAAATACCCTTTAATAAAGGCAAATAAAGGGATCGTTTGAACAAAAAATCGATAGAATTTGTTTTTAAGGCATACAACTTCCTTGATCATTATTGTTTTAGGATTAAAATTGTTATTGATACAATATTGTTTTTGGAATCATAGTTAAAACATTAATTATTCATACAAGAATAAAAAATATGTACAAAATGTGCATGTTGGTCAACCCGACCCGATTCATAAGTAAAAGTGACCCGTTTCATTTCAAACCCATTTTGACCCGGCCATCTTGCTGAACACTGAATTTCATCATTCTTCATTGTTCTGTGACAAATGATAGTAAAATTATAAAAGGCAGTAGTAATCAAGAACATTTGGTGGAGGATAATATGTTTTAGGACAAGATGAAGTATCTCGAGAATGTGTGCACAACCCAATCATTGCTAAGATGTACAAAGGAGGTGAAGGAACATGAGCAGGTAGCGGCGTCGGAGGCTAGGTTTAACATTTTATTGGGTGCGTCTGCATCGTCAAAGCCCGAGTATGTAGGTGAAATGTTATACATTTGTTTAATGTATATTATGGTGCTCTATGAAAAGAAAACATACATAAATATAGGGCGGTATATTTTTTGAGAATCAAAAGGTAAACAACAACATACATAAATGTAGTCACGTTGATGCATCTATAATTAAATGTCTATAAAACTCAAACAGTTCTCGAGCTGGTCCTTCACCAGCAAAATAAATGTTATAATGTACACATTTAAACGTGGAAAACAAAACTAATGTTACAAGGTACACATTTTAAATTGTGGGAAAATAAACTTTCTGATTTCAAAATCACCTCGAAAAAATAGAAATTACAGATATGAGGCTCAGCCGCCGAAAAGATAGCCAGCTGCTTGTTCTTCATTGCCATCAAAAAACTTGAGAGCTTGTATAACTGCTTCTCTACTGAACCCTAGTTCACAAAGCTTCGCAATTTTGGCTTCTAATTCGACTCCCTGAATTCAACACATACATTAAGATGAGATATAAAATTTCAACAGCCATATTTCATATTTGATGTTAAAACTATCAAACTTATAAACTCGCCTGCGTAGGACCAGAACCATCGGCACCGACAGGGCCTGCAGGTTAACCAAAACATGCAAACATTAGTCATCCTTGACCTTACCACTTTCCATTTTACAATATTAGAAGAGAATACACCATTTTTATCAAAATATTTTATAAGCTAAATTACTTATGTTAACGTCATCATGTAATTATAAATTTTGACCCACTTACTTTAGACATTTGAATGGGAGTTAAAACACCATGTGTTCAGTCAAAGGTTGCCATTTTCATGGAGAAGGGTGGCATAGTTAGTAGTTATAAGAAAGATTAATGAGTGGACATTCTCATGTAATGCTCATTCAAGGCGTTTCTTAAGCAAATAACGCTGCATAATGACATAAGGAAAAAAATCTCACCAGAAGATTGACCGCTGAATGGGGATGCCGGTCCAGTTGTACCCTGAAAATCATTTTTTAACAACACATTTAAATGTTAAGTAATCACTCCACACAACATGAGAATGTATCATTACAAGCTACCCACCCGAAGAAATCGAATTTTGCTGCCTCTAATGATTCTGAGCAAGAAAAATAACAGAAATGATTTCTTACCTGAGGTCCAGAACTAGAAGCTTCTTTTACTTGCCTCTCCTCATCCAAGTAACGATTTGGGATGTCTTTTTCTGTAAATTCATATATAAAGTTAAAGATCACAAAATATAATCGTCTAATTAGTAGAAAGCACATGATCAAAAAGTAACCTTGCAAAAATGGAACCGCAACCTCGCCTCCACCAACTCTTAACACGTTATCTTTCAAATCTATTATGCACTGGTGCTTACGGAGCATATCCAATCCAAAAAGGAATTCCATATTCGGAGAATCCAAGACCAAAAAGGAACACGGATAATAAATACTTCCGATCTACCAAGATTTAAATATAGCATTTATAACAAAACTGATGGAAAATAACTATACTGAAAAAACAACTTAAAGTAAGATTATTACTTTAATCGGAGCAACATGAATACGACCAAGAATCTCTGACTGACCAACTCCTTGAGCAATGCCTTTGTAACGTTGGTCTAGAAGCCTAAGCAATCTGAGAAGTAGATTGTAGCATTAATTTCATTGTGTCTTGATGAAATTTTTTAAACTAACTTTAAGCTAAATGGACTAAATAGATATAAAATAGATAGTCTCAAAAATATGAGGGTATATACCCTAAACGTTCCGCGCAGGTTTTTGATATAATAGTTGACTGGGCTCCACTATCAACAAAGGCCTGAATTTTAATAGGCATAACTTAATTAGTACTCCTTTAAAAGCTTGTTTATAGGAAATTTTATACCATATATATTCCAAGGAACTTTGAAGAGCATAGGAATTGAATTTAAATACTTGTAACCAGAAACGGTGTAAAAATTCCGTGAAAGAAAATTAAGTATGGAGGTGCCACTGTATTATAATAGTTACCTTCATGGGAACACCATTTACTTCCATGTCAACATACAACATGACCTGAAAATAAATCAAGGAAATATTAATTTACGATGAATTAAACTATAGTTGTGTAAAATATTGGTTAAGAATACATACCACTTTTGCAAAAGCTTCAGGGTTATGTTCTAATGCAGCAGCCCAGTTCTCGTCAATACCTTTCTGTAAACAATTGAGCACCGACTCAAACACTAAAGTAACAAGCACCGACTCTAATACTAAAGAAACAAAAGATCGTAAAATAAATTGAGTACTAAAGGCTCTAAGCATGAATTAAAGCTATTCAATAAAAAATTTGTACTAGAAAGAAAAAATATAGACTTACACACGAAGCAGAAAAAAAAAATTGACTGTGAGTAATAGACCATTTATATAATTTCAATATTTATTTATAAGACAAATGTTCACACACCTGCCTGATAGCCGCTTCAATCTTCTTTTGTGCTTCGACATCAAAAGGGTCTGCATAAAGTAGTGCCTGCGTTTTGCACAAACAAGATACCGTGATCATATTTATTAAATACTAAATATGAAATTACAGGAAATACGGCAACAAAGTCATTCAAAGGCTTAATAAACGAAATACCATCTCTTCCTCCTTTTGTCGATTATACTCGGATCTCTGACGATGGCGTGCTCTTAAGACTTCTTGCAACTTATTCAAATCGTTTCCGAGAATAACTTGAGCCAGCTCAGGATCACTCTGTTATTCATCTCAGTGGTCAGAAACTCAGAATTCGACGATACAGCAACATAGATACATTAAAGAGCAAACAATAACTACTGATATATTTCTACCTGAAATAATTGGGCCATCATATCTGAATTATTCCGCACTTGCTGCTGAAAACCAGCTGCATCGACTGCAGACCCATCTGGATTTAAACTAACTTCATTACCAGAAGCCCTAAATTTTCAAACTTCACATATTAGCATAAACTTATTAAAGCAAACAAAATATCCAAAATAATATAAGAATTCCCGTTATCAAAACTAATTCCCTCAGGCGCGGAGCCAAAAAAGTTTTTACGTGACTATTTTTCAAGTGGATAAATTTTCATTGTTCAGAGCAAAGTAATCTCGGATTGGTTTTTATAGGGCCAAATTTTCAAAAATAACATAAATATAATTTTTTACATTAGCGAAAAAATTAGAGTTGGGGAAACTGCCTACTCTGCTTCCGTCTCAGCTCCGTCCCTAACTACCCTCCGGTATAATGGATAACTAAATAAACTTAAAGTAACCATGTATTTGGATCATAAGCAGTCAATTATAACACATATGTACGTTAAACCGGAGACCGATAAACAGACCTTGAAGACGAAACATTATTCGAAACCATCATAACCAAATCACCATCAGCAACACCAAGACTACTCAATTTCTCAGAATTCCTCATCTCTTTTCCATTATAAAGCAATTGTTGTTGCTGAAGTGGCACTTGTGACTACTTATATAATAATAAACAAATTAATTAACTATAGTAATAAATAAAAAATACAAACTTTTTCACAAATCTGACCTCAATTTCAAGTAAAGCTTTCAAATTCTCAACCTGTAAAATGTAAATATAAAATTAAAGTTATGATTAATTCAAAAAATAAAGATAAAAAGGGTTTTTTATTAGGGTTTAAAGAAGTAATACAGATTCATCAGGCTCGACTTCTAAAGTGAGAATTTGTTCGTCAGGCGTCATTACAGTGATCTTCATTATGATTCGATTGGTAGTTGTGAAATCAAGATTCTGGGTTTTTATTGCTTCTTGTTGTTGACTTCGAACAACTAATTGTTGGGATCGGTAATATTTAATTTCGATGGATTATTTGCAAAATTAGTCTTCTAATAGAATTATTAGTCCTTAGATCATATTTAATAGTTTATTGATAAGTTCAATGGCTTATAAGCTTAATTTTTTGATAAATTAATATGCTCAACTTTTATGGCTTTTTAACTTATCAAGTTGAGCTTATGAACTTAATATAAGCTGAAACAAACATCCCGATAATAACAATTTCAAAATATTTAGTTATCTTTAATCTTTAATATATAATAAAAGATGAGGCTTAAATGTCACATGACGAAGTAAGGATCATTGGATGGGTTCACTTCTTTGATATCAGCCGTTAGATCAGACCAAGGTTACAGATAACATAAGGCGTGGCGTGGCGTCATGAGTAAGCCTCAAGCTTTGCAAGAAAATGCGAGACATTGCGTTTTTCAAAGCGTGACAAGGCGGCAAAAAAATTTAATATATTTTATAATTTTATATATACTTATATATATTTTTACTATTATTAAGTTATATAAATATCAATAAATTATCAAAAAGTCTGTTTTAACATTTAAGTATATATATATTATAAGATATAGTCACAAATTTACAATCAAATGATTTTTATAGTCATTTTTAACTATTTTTCAACTTTTTTTTTTTTTTTTTTTAAATTTTCATAACGCGTTACAAAAAACTCGCGTTAAGGCGCGCCATGGGACGCCATGACCACGTTTTTTTGCCGCCACGCCTAACAAAGACGCCTTGCATGTTTTGGTAAATTCTCGCCGCGCCTCGACGCCATGGCGCGGATTGGCGCCGCCATGGCGCGTTATTTAGAACCTTGGATCAGACTGATGATGTTATCAAAGATTATTTTCATTTTACACCCTCTTACAATACATAATTACATTATCTTTTTTTATTCAATCTCAACTAAAATAAAAAACATAATTCTAATATGCTTATAGAATCGTTCAATTTAGACTGTGATTTACGTTATTATTATTCTAAAATCTACTAATACAATACATCAACACATGAAGTGTATATGTTATTATAACTATAAACATCAGTTTAACATTACTTTTTCATAATAGCTTAAAATCTACATAAATATAAAATTTACGATTTAATTTTTATTTTTTTCCGCATTATCGCGGGACAATAATCTAGTAAGTTTATATATTATATTACTAGGAAAACTGTAAGGCTGTGCGTAGTTGATTGCAAGTACAGATATAAGTTGATTTCTTAGAGAATTTAAAAGGTTAAGAATTTATATACGAGTAATAAAATATATATATATATATATATATATATATATATATATATATATATATATATATATATATATATATATATATATATATATGGAAACGAGTTGTATTGTAGCTACAAACAACAAGAAAATGTATTTACTCAACTATATATTAGCTGATTAATCTACGATCTTCATAAAGAGTTCAATAATTACTAACATTCAAAGTAGAGTTTGCTTCTTATTGATCTGGATAACATAACATAAATGACCTATACATCATAATATTAGTAACTTTAGGGATTAAATATTTGGGATGTCATAATATTCTTTAGAAAACTAAAAACAACTTTCCATGTCGTGTTACATTTTCCCAAACAATATCAAATGCATTAAAGCTACTTGCCAACATTCGTGCTATCCATACGTGTCTGTTAAATATCGAAATCAAAACAAACAAACCCATTAGATTTGGATTGCTCAATATTACGCTAATTCGTTGCTTTAACTCGAGATAGAAAAAGATTGAACTTTACTACTATGGCTTTCTTTGAACAGAAGCTTCTGTAAGCAAAGATATGTTAGAAATCATAGCCCTTGAAGAACTGGGCCAGTTAAAAAGAAAGTTCCGTCAATTAGGCCATTGATACACCTACGTATACGAATCATAACACTATAAAGAAAAAAATAAACGAAAAAGATTTCACTCGTTTATATGAAAACTGTCCAAATGGGTTGTAATTATTTGATAACGGGTCAAACAGGTTTAAATAAAAAATTAATTAAGAAGTGAGATGGGTCAAATGAGTTGGATATGTTAATAGGATCAAAATTTGATAAATATGTATTGTTAAATGTTATTAACCTTCTAAATGGTTTTGTAATCATATTAAATTCATTAGCTACTTAAAACATATTAAAAAATCGACCAAAAGTATTGGTGGGTCAACCCAATTAGACCAAAACCATTTTTAACCCAAAGATAAAAGTTACATATTTTGACCCGTTATCCAACCCGCCCAATTTGCAACCTCTACTTAATTCTTATAAAAAAAACATCTCATATAACAACAAAAAAATATAACTTTGATGGTAACATTGATTATAACTATAAATATATGTGAAGATGGACTTAGACTTCACACACTATGGATTTAGTTCACGGTTTTAGTCGACCAAAGGTCAGACACCACACCTACGAAAACGAACATTGAAAAAATTAATAAGTAAAAGGGTTACCTATAAACATCAGGGGGGAATGACAACCAAAGTGGAAGAGGAATACAACAGGGCCAATGGCAACCAAAGTGGACGAGGAATTTGGTGGTCTTAGACGAACGGAGAAGTTGTTGCACTGTATAACGGCTCCAAAGTTGTTCACAACAATGATATTGGCTTAAGCGATTTAGGAGGTTTTAAGCATTTGAAAGAACTTTGTTTTAATCGTTTGGAACACATTTCCATTTTAGTTAAGATTCATCATTTTACCCGTTTGAACAATTGGAGATAAAATACAACCTAAATCAACACATTTCGGGAAAAAGGGACGATAACTGACGGCAATTACATCAAGATTCGAGCATGCTTACCTGTTAAAAGGTTACGATCTGTTCCCCTTTGAACCTTGGCATGGAGAACCGCGCCTTTGTCAAAAGTTTTAACTAAAACAAAAAAAAGATAACCAAATCAACTTCTAAACCAATGAGGTTTTGGAATATGCAAAATAGAGATAAGGGAAATTTAAAACTAAAACAGAGAAAAGAAAATCACATTTACCCCTATGTTGTCTTCACATTCCTCGCTGTCAAGAAGAAAAATATGCAAAATAGATTAAAAAAATAATTAAAACTAATGTAAATTTGATAAAAAGTAGAGAGATTACAGTATGAGAATACATACTCTATTAGTGGTTCTGACAGAGGAGTAAAAACTAAGCCAGCTACTGTTAAGTATGATGGCTGACCCGTTTCGATATGATACGGTACCTGATCAATTAGTTACAACATAAATTTTCTGATTACCAATTGATTACGACATATCGGTTAATAACAGGTCAAATTTTGTACTGCTAAAGGTTGGGTTGACCCAAATATGCTTGTTATCCCTATAACTAATAAATTAAATATTATTATGAAGACATTTTCCAGTTAAGGACCCGATCTTCATGGTAGAGCTTATCTAAAGTTGTCAAACACCATAAAACAAATTTAACGACAAATCAACACTAAAGTTCTAAAAACACTGTCACACCCCGCTATAGCGGAAACACGAGATGTGAGAGCTGAAATATCATTACACGGGTTATAATCAAAATAAACGGTTCAAGTCATTGATAAATATTAAATAGTTCATAATTCGAAAATCAACCAAGCAGTTTAATTGTTTAACACAAGTACAAAATACAAAGTTTCAAAATAAATTCCCAAAACAAAAGGGGTCTTTCCCAAAGTTTCGCCTCACGTGACCATACCGACCCTTCCATGCCATGCACTTCGACACTTACACTAAATTCCTGAAACATAAGATAAAGTGTCAACTACATAACGTAGTGAGTGAGTTACAGTTTTTGAGTTTCTCGATAAAAGTTTCCAAAAAGAAAATATATATGTAATAAATATCATAAATGAAAAGGAAGCGGAACGACGCTAAAACATATATATTTATAAAAGTTTCGAAGATACGCAAGTAAAGTAGAACTCGTATCATAAAAAGTTATGGCGGAAGCAATCGCTAAAGTATTGTATATGCGTAAGTAATATGTGCTTAACTAAATTAGTATCTTGTATCAATCTCTTGGCATAATATAAAAGTAAGTCTACACTAAACCGATTGTCTGGTCAGATCTAGCCCCAAAGTTTCACAATGTTTGAGTTTCCACCTGATTCTAGTAATATGTACTTAGGTCGCGAACCACAAGAAAGGAGTGACCTCTCCTAAGTATCGATACCCATAATACTAACGGCTATTGCTAATAGTGTATAAAGTTTCCGAACTAAAACGGGGCAATTTGAACTCTGTTTCTAAAAATAGTAGTAAGCACTTACGGAGTTTATATTTTCATCAAGGATTGGTTTCGCCTACAAGTATCCTAAATTTAGTTTAGCCAATTTAAGGGGCATTAACACATTTTACGCATAATAGTTTCACAAGTTTCCAAAGTTTCACGAGTTTCACAAGTTTCCAAAGTTTCATAAGTTTCAAAGTTTCATACGAGTTGCAAATAGTTTCAAAGAGTTACATAACAAACAATCTTATGTTTCCCCCAAATAAGAATTTAAAATAGTAAAACAGAGTGGGGTTGTAACTCACGGGTTGCGGAGAAAATATACGAGTAAGCGAGAGTGGAACGGAACGCGTCGGGAATCAAGGATGACCTAAAACACCGAAATATCGTGTAAGTATAATAGTATGACTTAAGTTATGTTAAAGTTCCATTTTAACATTTTTAAATCTTAAACTTTAATACTTTAAATTCTGTCCCAAAGTTTTATTACGGAAATGCTATATGTAAATTCATGTTCGTGTACGTTTTAGGGTCCGATTGGTCCAATTGTGTCCAAGATAAAGTCAATGTCCAAGGTCAATACGTATAAGTTACAAAGATGTTAAGTCGCTGAGATCGAGTATAAGTTTACGGTGAAATTTGGGCAGCGCTTCCGCGCTATAAAAATTTAATCCATTTTTCAAACACTTTCCCGCTTTAAACAAACAATTTAAACCATGTAATACGATAATACAAATGTTTTAAGTCCTCAAACTCAACCAAACAATTTCTTTATTAAAAACAGTAAGTTCCCAAAATATACAATCTGTAATAAAGTTATTTGGACTTATTTTTACGTTTAAAGTTCTCAAAACGACGTTTTTATTGAACAGCGAGATCCAGACAGCGGCCGGAGATATTCAGACGCCGGCTGAAGGCCTTCGGCCAGTTTCTTGTTTTCGTTAATTTTCGATTTTTAGCCCGTTTTAGTGTTAGATTCTTACATGCAATCGGTTATTATTCAAATATATACATTTTTAAGCAAAAGTCACATTTTTTTAGATTTATCTCATCAAAATGTAGATCTATGAGAAAAACTCGTTTTTAATAAGAAAACGTTTTTAAACTTTTATAAAAACCATTTTCCAACCTTTAGATCATCCATGCAAGTTAAGATTTATAAAATAACAGTGAGTTTAAAGATTTTTACCGAGGGAAAAAGTTGTTGAACGGTTTGGATGATAGATAGCTTCAAGGTGGATGAAGACTTCCTAAAAAAAACCCGATTTAAAGCTTCCTTTTGTTATTCCTTTCTTTATGGACGATTTGTATAAGTTTTGATAGTGATTTTGGTGGGTTTAGAGACTGTTTGGATGGTGATAATCACTGGATTTGCTATGTGTTCTTGAGAAAAATGTAGAGAGAGAGAGATGAACTAGGTGTTTGTGTGTGTGTTTAATTGAAAATGAAATAGAAATGAAAGAGGGAGTAAAGGGAGGTGTGAGAGACTGGTCTTGGGAAATGTTGAGACCAGAAATTGGTCCAATACCCGAGTCTAACACTGCCCCAATCGAGTTACATGCAATAATGACTCATCAAGTCACAGGTCAGCGAGATTCAGCCGGCAGCCGCCGGCTGGCCATATCCAGCCGCCGGCTAGGCTTCAGCCGTCGGCTGGATGGAAATTTCCAGCTTTGTGACGTTTTAAGTTTTCTGTTATTGTTAGTTGTGGACTAGAACTTTATTAGTTTCCGTTATGAACTTAGTCAAGTTCTTGTATAGTTTATTTGGTGTTAGGATTTATAAGTTGATTCCGACTTTAGTTCCGACACAATAAAAGACACAATATGTACGAACTAGAACAATACGATCACGATAAAATGCAACTAGAGATTCGAACCGATATAGTAACTGAGAATCACCTGAATTTTAGACGGTTGTCACAAACACCCTACTGGTGACTTGAACCAGTTTGACCTATTCAGGTTGTTTAATGTTCTTTCTTTTAGCTAAAGTTTCTTTGTGACCAAATTGAAATTATTAATAACCAAATCAACCCATTCATAAGTAAAAGGGTCGAGAATCATGGTGGTAGTTGCATACCAAATGAAATCGTGGATTCATATCAGTTTGAACTTTCATGAAAGCCCCAGCTCTTATAATTCCAAGCTTTGCTACATCACGAGTGAATCTGAAGCATAATATTTTTAGATATAAAATGCATAAAATGTGCATTCACTTCACCAAATAAAGCAGGACATATAAAGCTCATAAAATAAAGTGGTGATATGGCTTTACAAATATCAAAATTTAAGAAGGCGATTTACAAATATCAAAATTTAATATCGTGTTATTTACTACCATTCGATCATGTTCAGATGCGTCTAACATTTATTGAAACATAATGGCACATAATTTAACATAAGATTCAGTCACACCATATATTTATCAAACTCGAGAGGTAGTGCAATACTACAAATGTTTTAAAAAAAAACATAAATTATAGAATCCGTCAACTAACAAAACCCCAAGGATTCTCAAGAACATAATAAAAAAAAAACTAAGATTGTTTTTAAAAGATTTTTAAATAAGTAGTCACAAAAGAATTAAGTCGAACACAAACCCAAAACACAAGTTGAGAATTCTATCTAACTATGGTTGATCATAAAAATCAATTTATAATTATGGAATTATGAAAGACTTACCCTGCTTTGTTGTTTGTTGACCAGATCTTCGAGCTAAACTATCAAAAAAGGCAAGAACAAATTAATATGTAATCTAGTGATCATATAGTTTGAAGAAGTGCTAACCGATTACCTTTTATAATTGGTGAAATCTTTGAGGATGAATACTTTCTCAGGTCTCAGGAACATAATCATAAGCGAAAATTCATAACATATGAAAATTCATAATCGAAGTTTGATTCATACCGAATGTTGCTCCCAATATTCACCCTCACTGGAACTTGATTCTAACGTCAATAAAATCCAAAATTAATAATTAAAAAAATTAAACAAATGAAAATAAGAATCAACAAAATGATAACATACACAATATATGGAAACATGATAGACCCAAAAAAAAAATATTGTTAACAATGTCTATATGCCAATGGGATTTGTCCCATTGGTAGGAGGTTGTCATCCCCTAGGGGAGGTCTTGGGTTCGAGCCTCCCTCTGGGGTTCCTCCTTAGGTGATTATTAGGAGATGTATATAACTAACTCTAGTGTTTGGTTCGTGGGTCGCCTGTGACCCCGAATCACTAACATTTTCCGTTTCAAAAAAAAAAAAACAATGTCTATATCTATAAACCCTTTTTCTTTCCAGGGATCATAGACCCTGCATTATAGATGTGAAATTAAGGCATTAAAAAGCGAATATCATCAATTGTATGTGTGAAGATGAAGATTTACCTCAAAAATGTGTAAAAGAACCGTGATTGAAGGATGCAGATGAAGAAGGGAAAATAAGTGTGTATGTGTGTGGAAGAAAAAAAAAATAGGAAGTCTCGAACTGATTTGACATAGAGTAGATGGAATGGGGGCAACAGTGCCGGTATGGGACTGGCAAAAGCATCTCCTTCACCTCACGTGTTTTACCTCCCTTTTTCTTTCCCTTTTTTCCTTTTTATTATCTAACTTTTGTTGCTTCTACTTGCTACGTGTAAATCTTTAAAGGGCCACGTGTCATGTTCGAAGGAGGTTACATAATACAAGAGGATGAATTTATAAATAAGGTAGATATTTTTTAATAATTTATTAGATAATGTGTTATGTGTGAAAAAAGGTATGACCGAAGAGGAAAGGAAAATGAAAGATCAAATAATATAATAATATCATGTAGATAATTTATACATATAGACGTACGGATCAAAATTAAGGCTTTCTATTAGCCAATAAAAGTTAATTTTTCAAATTTCTTTTCTTATATATATTACGATTAAGATGTGTCAGGTAATAACTTGTAAATAATATTTACAAGTTTATTTATCGTATTATATCCGGATTAATACAGGTATAATGTATTTGTTTGCAACAAATAAGATTGTGCAAAACACGCATATAAAGTGTATATATTGTTTTTCTCTCCATATATTTTATCCCTTATAGAAGGTCGGACATATTTAATGACAGATTTAAGACTTCATTTCAAGTTGGCCCGATGGCACCAAACAAATGTTTGGAAATAAGTCCATTAGACCACTCCCAACCGTTGTTTCTACTGACACGGTCAGTTTTTGCCAACTCAGCGCCACGTCAGCTGACAACCAACTGACTAAATCACTGATTAATCACTGCCAACAGTTACCGGTTAGTCAGTTTCTCTGGACCCCATATATTTTATTATTTTTACATTTAAAATATAACAAAACTTATTAAAACAACTTTATTAAAATAAAAAAAACATTAACACCATTACATTAAAATAAATAAAAAACAATACTAATAAAAAAAATTACGAGAAATAAACATTACAATAGAAAAAAGTAAACGTCTAAATTTTGAAACATGTCGTTGCTCACCGAAGGTGCATTTTTCGTTTGTTTTCTCGGCATTTTTTCGGGTTGTGTTTGAGTTTGAGTGTTGAATGTAGGTGTTTGAGTGATGAATGTGTGTGTTTGAATGATGAATGTGTATTGTAGATATATGTTGTGAATTGTTAAATGTGTATGGATATATATAGAGTATTGTGAGTTGGTTTAAAAAAAAAAAAAAAAAGGGGGCCCACAAACAATCGTCCGTTGAAGCTTCTCAAAAGGGATGGAAGCCAACCGATGATGGCAAGGGATGATGGCGGTGCCATCGGTTGGGAAACTGATAAAACAAGGGATGGAAAAGGGATGGAACCGTTGGTAGTGGTCTTAGAAGCAATTTGGACTCACTTACATAATAGTTAGACAAACATTGTTCAACAATGCTCCACATCTCTATGATAGTATCCCCCTTTGTTTTTAATTATTACTACTTTTTATCTTTTATTCTGTGAGTTTTTGATAAACATCGTCAACGTTTAAAAAAAATAAGATATATATAAAAGGTTGTTAATTGATAATAACTATCTCTACACTTTCAATAATTGTCATTATATTTTCGGAATACAACTCTTTTATAAATGACTGAACTTTCTTAACAAAACTGTTTATTTTTTTTATACAATGATTGAATCTTGCTAGAACATCAAAAAAAAGTTGGTTTCGTTTGGTGTTCAACAAATCTGTTATGAAGATCAACAAAACATCATTTATTTTTGTCAAATTTAAGGATTTTGATGTGTTTATAGAATCATGCATTAAGAATCTATTTTACATCTCATATTTTAAAGAGTTTAATAATTTTAGCATTATTGATTCTGACTGAACGTGGTTTGATAAGTTAATTTTTGACATAGTACGATAAAGAAAAAAGTAAATTACTAATAACAATTAGATGAAACAAAAGTAGCAACAATGAAGAGGATGTTGCCGACGATGAAAGTGATTGTGATTGCAATAGATGAAGCATGTAGAAGCAATGGTTACAGAAGAGCTAAAAGGGAAAGCCCGGCGAACCATTGAATTACCAATTTAACAAAATGAAAACATAAGTTGGTTTGCCTCAAACAAGGCATCAATGTTCAAACAAAACTGGTTTCTTTCGCATCCTTCAACTCATATTGAGTTTGTATAAATGTAATCCATCCACAATAATGTTATGTTCTTTCTTGAATTTAACAAGCATCAGGTTTTAAAAATTCATCAAAATGTTGATAGAGAAGTAATACTTGATTATGATTCAAATAATATGTATTTCAATAAATAACAAAGTTACAAATGATAAGTAAAAAATAAACAAACAAATCATACCCAAAACAGAATGTTTTTGTTTACGGATGATGATGGACATTAGAACGGGGGAGGGGAACGAAAGGATCTACCACTAACAAAATGAGGGTACGGGTGAGGTTGAGAATAATGCATTATGCCCTTGATCTTATCAAATCCTTCGTTGTATATGTCAAAACCAAACACTAGCCCGATTGTTATCCCTACCATTATCAAGCATACACATATGGTGCACATCATCAAGCAACAGGTCTTCATTTATACCTTGAACTTCCGATGATTGGAAATAAGAAAAAATAAAAACGTACAATTGTGATATTCGATCTAGAAGTGTAGCGAAATCCGCTGCAGTTATGCAATTAAGAATTCGAAAGGAGAGTAAATGATGGTTTATTTTAAGTTAGGAATACATGCATGGAATAAGGCAAGGAAAAAGTATGAATCATTTGGTTAGTTGTTATAGTTATAATGTTTTCTGTTTCCAAATTTAACTAGATATGGTTTCACATAGATGGTTGAGCGAATATCAAGTGTAAGTCGGCATTATGGTAGTCATTAGTCAACTTGATAGTTTCTTATTTGAAGGGATGCCATTGAACGTTTAAAGAATACAGATTTGTATGCTTATTCTTGTTTCCTTATTTAGTTATGATTTGTAGATTATATTAATTAACCATCCAGAAATTCGTTTTCATTTCCGAAAACTACCCTTTAACCCAACAAAATGAATTTAAGGCAACACTGTTGCATTTAGCCTTAAAGTAGTGAATTATGGCTAACACTCACTTTACCACGTGCTACATTAAGCAATGTTGTTTTAGGTCTATAACAACAATTACCTGAAAATCTATGAAAGTGTCGCCGGTGTTTAACAAAAGCTATGCCAACATTTTGAACTGTCAAGTATATATAACACTTTTTTTATTTACTCTATTAAAGTTAAGATCACACTTTTAACTATCAATTCTCTTATTTTGCGTTATCCTAACACTTTCTTGCGCGTTTTTTGAATGCAACATTTTCTAATTTTCAAGTGCAACATTTCCTAATATTTGCAAATCCCTGCTCTTCATTGTACATACGTCATAAGAACATCGCCGGATACATATGCAAATGACAAAAAGGGTGTGTGGTTATATTTTGCTATTAAGTGACAAAAGAAGTTAATCTGTTTGGAATGAAATGGTTGAAATAAACTAAGTATGGTTGCTACTCCAAGTTACTACTATTTGGTTACTTCTGCATGAAAAACTGGTTACTACTGCATTACACATTACTACTACTTGAAGAGCTTTTTGAAAAAAAAGATGATTCTAGAATAGATTGTATTTATCTTTTTCCTTATTAGAATTGTATTAGAATTACAATTAGTCGTTTTCTAGAATAGCCAGGTTTAGCCTCAATGTCTATATATACATAGATCCTTGTATTAGGAAAAACACGTGTATTAGTCTTTCAGTTTATGATTAATACATTGAGGCTTTATTGTGATATTCGTTATTGTTCTTATTCGTATTCATAAATTATATTCGTTTGATCACATAAACTTGTAATATCAAAGTGTTTATCCGCTCCTAAACTTATTTGATAGATCAAGATCTTATTCGTAAGTATTGTTGTTTGTGTTTACATAAATTATATCGATCCTGACAAGTGGTGTAGGTCCGAGTGGTCAGATCTACAGGATTAAACCAATTGATTACAAGGAGGAAACTCGTAATCAATTGTATAAACAAGTAATAATCGAATATGATAACAAATAAGAACACAATTACCAAATTCTAACTACTTTATTAATTGAATCACTCAATTACAACAAATAGTCTTCACATAATTCTCTCCCTCTGTGTGTGTCTCAGATCATTAACCCTAAACCTAAACTCAATTAATCTAGAACAACTGTCACATATATTGCACTAACAAACTCCCCCTTGACTGTTGCTTCTAGATTCTGTTATACGCTCAAAGTCTTTATAGTCTTGTACTCCTTGCAGGTTCTTCTAACTCATCATTTTCTTGAATAACTCTCCCTGAATTGTTGCAATAATTCAGTCTTCTCTGTTTACGCTTGTGAAGAGTTAGTCTTATCCGTTAATGCGTGTGAAGAGTTAGGCAGCTCCCTTCGTTGTTGTGAACTTCGTTGTTTATCAGAGTCTTCATCACGAGTTGACTCAACTAAGTTCACCGCTTTTTCTTGTATACTCCGAGCTTCCATAAATGACAACAAAACTCTCCCTGAGCTGTCTGACGCTGAACAACGTCTCAAAAAGCAGTTTCAAGAGTAGAGTTTCGTACACGCGCAACCTGCAAACAAACGTTAGTAAAAAAAAAATTTATTTTTATTTCTATTTTTATTTATTTATTTTTTTTTTTAAGATATCGACAAGAAATTTTGAGCTTTTCATGTCGATTCTAATTTTCATAAAGATAAATACAAAATTACAAAAATATCAGCTAAACTAGCAATGATCAGTCATGGTGAGGAACCCATGCCATAACGCGTCTTGATTGTCCTCTTTCGTTCACGTAGACAAACTCTTTGAAGAAACCATCATCTTTAGTAACAGTAGATTGAACTTTAGAATTCAGGTGGTTCCTTGGTGGACGAAAGGATCCCGATTGCCGATAACAGGAATTTACTTTCTGACTCCGGCAGTATGGATTAGAAGTTCTAAAAGACGGTCGAAATGGACGTGGTTGAAATGAACGATCATTAGACACACTCGTGCGTTCCTGTTTCTTAATCCACTTTTGCTGCACCTGTTTCCGTACAGGTGAAGTTGATCGAGCCATTGGTTGCCGAACAAGTGAAGTTGATCGAGCCATAGATTTAGTCTTTGGGGAAGATGATCTACTAACTTGCTCTTTCTTCGGAGAAGATGATCTGTTGGCTTGCTTTTGCTTCTTCTTTGGACATACAGAAGCTACGTGACCATGTTCACGGCATTTAAAACACTTCAAATCATCCATAGGCTGTTTGGGTTTTGAGTTTTCAGCTAATGTACTCATTTTTGTCTCCGAAACACCTGACTCAGTTGAAGCACTTGACTCAGTCTGATCGTTCCTTGTAGAGGAAGATTCACAAGAAGAGTCAACACTGTTTTCCTTCACGTCACATTCAGCTTTAAGAAAACTGTAATTGTGATTAAAAGGTGGAGGTGTTTCATTATATCCCAAACCAGTACGATCTCCACTTGGCCTTTGACGACTCAAAATGGAAGTAAGTGTGTTAGATGAAGCCCGAAATTGTTCAATCTGCCTTTCCTGTTCAGTTAACCTTATTTCACAGTTACTTACTTCTTGGACTTTCTCAGCATAAAGCCTCTTTTGGTTTTCAACGCATTCATACAACATGTCGATCTTGTGGGTTAATTCACTGATAGTACGTAAAAATTCACTTGTATCTTTGGAATCTTGATGAAGCTTGTTGGATAAGTCATTCTTCAGGTGAACTTGACAAGCCAATTCAAATTACAAATCTTTATGTTGAGCCATCAAGGTGTCCAAGGCTTCGTTTAAACGTTTATTTTCCGTGGTTAAAGCTGAAATAGTCTCTTTGTTAGAAAATGTTCTTTCAGTATCTTGATCACCTGCAGTACTACTGGCTTCACTGCGAACTTCCTCAATAGATGCCATGAGTGCTTGATCTTTTTTATCAGGGCAGATTTTCCAGTCATCGGTGCGATCATCATTTTGTTCTTTGCCAAAAAGAAAAGCAGTTACCTTTCCTGAGGAACTGGACTTCGAAGTTTGTCCATAAGGCGTTTGATCTGTTATTGCATTTGTAGTTAAGCGTGTTAACTCATAACCTCTTAATTTTTCTATCACCTTTCCCAAAGTTAATTGTTGACGACTATATCTAGTCAAATCGGTTTCATCTTTTATCAATTTTACATATACCTCCCAACGCTTAGGCAAAGCATCCAAAAATCTCTCTATTGTTTCCTCTCCAACATTTATACGATATCTGGCAAGTTCTGCAAGGAGATGATAGTATCTGGTGACAGTATCTTCAAAGGTTTCGTTAATTGCAGCTGTGAACGTATCAAATAGCCTTAGTTTATCAGTTGGACTATCGAATATTAAAAAAGCCATTTCTTTACTTTTTGTTTAATTAATTAAGTCCAAATAATAGGTCCAATAAACAGTCCAATTAATTTTAAGTCCAATAAACGAGTCCAAGTTCAATTGAAGCCCAATTTCCTAATAAGTTGCAGGCCCAACTTGATATGAATCTCAGACCCAATTAATTAAGTCCAAGAAGCCCAGCTGAGTGTAAGTCCTAAAAAAAAATCTGCCAGTTCAACGAACATATCACGAAGATGAATTTGCTACGAAGTTGTAAACAATCAAACACCACGGAACATCAAAACTACGAACTTTTTGTTTAACTTCACGAACATCAAAAGTCAAACACGAACATGTGAGTCAAACGAACATCAAAAGTCAAAAGTCAGCCGCGAACATCAAGCAAATAACAGCAACGAACTTGTTTCAAATTTGTGTCAAG
Source organism: Senecio squalidus (assembly GCA_910822075.1). NCBI lineage: Eukaryota > Viridiplantae > Streptophyta > Magnoliopsida > Asterales > Asteraceae > Senecio > Senecio squalidus. The sequence continues at coordinate 15,656,816 of CAJVGC010000060.1, read as the reverse complement.
CGAGCAAATTTTTTTAATCAAACGAACATGTAGAATGACGATTTATGAACAGAGAATTTCAAACTTCTTAGGCGAACAAGAGATTGACGAACAAGATTTTCCCGAGCATGATTTTCACGAAGAACAAGTCCACGAACATCAATAATAAACCACGAACATGAATCTTCCAAAGCCACAAACTTGTTAATCTTACTGAACCGAAGATGATTCTGTGTTTATGTTCGTCGCTGCTACTTATCTCCAATTCAATTTTTCTGTCACAAACTCAATTCAAAATCAGTTAACATCCACGAACTTGTTTTTGAAACATAGGCTATCTCTGAAACGAAGATGAAACGAATATGAAACGAAAATGAGACGAAGATGAAACGAAGATGAGACGAAGATGAAACGAAGATGCGCCAGTTTGCGCCGCTGCCTTTTTTTTTCTTTTTTTTTCCCCTTTGTGTGTCGCTGTGTGTTTGTGTGTGGCGGCTGAGATAACCAAGGATCCCCAATTGTTTTGTTTGCTCCGCTACCTGTTAAATTCCAATCGTTGATGTCTCTTGTAAGCCCAATTACAACCAACTAAGTCTAAGCCCAATTAGATAATTTAATAACAAGCCCAGAAACAATTTTGCTAGTCACGAACTTGTAAAACAACTTGGTCAACGAACTTAGCCTTTTGGTCAACAAACTTGGCCGCCAGAAACCCTAATTCTCAAACTGCAGCCGTAAAAAACCCTAATTTTTCAATAACAGCCGCCAAAAAAATTAAGAACCCTAATTTTTGCAAGAAATTCAGCCGTCAAAATTACGAAAAACCCGAATTCTAACAAAATCGATTAAAACTGTGATTTAATCCTGAACCAAATCTCGATAGAGAGCAAACAATGCGTTTGCTTTGATACCAATTGTAGGTCCCAATGGTCAGATCTATAGGATTAAACCAATTGATTACAAGGCGGAAACTTGTAATCAATTGTATAAACAAGTAATAATCGAATATGATAACAAATAAGAACACAATTACCGAATTCTGACTACTTTATTAATTGAATCACTCAATTACAACAAATAGTCTTCACAGAATTCTCTCCCTTTCTGTCTGTCTCAGATCATTAACCCTAAACCTAAACTCAATGTCTCTTTATATAGAGAGACATGTTCATAGGCTTGGACCACTAATGAGCTCATGGACTATGCAAAATCCATTAACACCCATGATAGACTAAATATCCCACTAACAATACAATGTTATTGGGCCATCACAGTCTCAAATAAACTATAACTAAAGACTTAATTAATCTAGAACGACTGTCACATATATTGCACTAACAAGTGGTATCAGAGCACATGAGGTGCTCAAGATTTATTGTCTACAAGTTTTGTTGAAGCCTCAACAAGAAACAAAAGATTACCAATCATGACAGATGTGGTAGTAAACAATGTTCCAGTTTTAAACAACAACGACTTTGATCTTTGGAAGTTAATGATCAAGCAACACATACGGCTCTCAGACTATGCACCATGGGATGTTATTTTGAATGGAAACAAACAAGCCATTACTTTGGCTGCTGATGGTACTACACCTGGAGTTGTTCAACCTCCAGCAACAGATCAAGAAAGAAGAGAGAAGCAGACTGAGATCAAGGCCCTTAGCACTCTTTAATTTCTATTCTTAATGAATATCAATCACAATTTAAAGAGTATGACAAGCCTAATCAGGATCCTAAATGCTCTTATCCAGTGAATTGAATGATCAGATCATGATGCGGAATCTCATGATCTGATTGAATCATTAAAAACTGTAATCGAAATTGAGTATTTGATAAATCAAAAGCTGAATTGTGTAGAAATCATTCATAGTGTGATTTGGCGGAAAAGCCGTTACATCACTCTGTTTAAGCTCGACGGCACTCATAATGAATGAGTCCGGGTTCAAAGACTACGACTAAACTCACTAATCACACTATATATAGACATCATAACATACAAATTACACTAAAACACCCAAGTCTTCATCTTAATTTTAACTCTGAAGCTGTTCACTTTAACTCAGAAGTAAAGTCTTCATCACCCGAAATATAATCTTCAATGTTGACTTGTGTTGACTTACTTCGTCTTCAGTTTAAATTCAACTCGGGTGTACTTCAGTTAGTTCGGGTGAAGTAACATGTTCACCCGAATTAAATTCTTCACTGAATGATTCTTTATGTTTAAATAGGGTGATACCCGATTTAAATATTTTGATCTTGAACACACACTTTTTAGACTTCATAGCTTCATCCATACTATTCAATTACCCAAAAATCTCCCCATTGGATGATGCTATGAATATTCAAACTATCAAAATTTGATTCTCCATGATTAGCTTCAAACAATTCTTCTTATTCTTCAAGATCTGATTCTCCATGGTTAAGAACTCAAACACAAGCAGTTTCCCCTTCACTTTCAGATTCTTCATCCATAATCAAACAAGCTCCCCCTCAACAAACAAGCTCACGGAAACTCATAAACTTTCATTTGAGTTAAATTTGTAGATCATCATTATAAATCTGAATCATGAATTTAATTATCAGATCATATAGTTTTGAAGAAACATGTTATTGATTACATTTTGTTCTTCAATACATGAGAAACTTGTAATCTTCATTCTTTCATCATTATTAGAACAATTTGATCATTAACAGTTTCAGTTTCCTTCAACATCATTAGAACACCCTGATTTCACTAGCTAACTATTACATAAATGCTAGCATTATGTTTATTAAAAAACATTTCGGGTGAAACATAAACTTACAACTCAATTAGACCAGTTCGGGTAAACTTGAACTTAATTCGGAGAAGAATTAGTTCACCCGAACTTATATCTTTTCTAAGTTTACACTTTATAAGTCAATTCGGGTGATGAACACAGTTCACCCGCATTGAAACTACTCTAACCTAAACTATGACTTGGATATTTTGGAAGTTTCACCATCACTCTTTGTTTGCTCCAAGAACATTTTTGTGATGCCCAAGTTGAGAAGGTGTTGAAAAGATATGGGGTAAACCATAAGTGCTCAACAACTTATTATCCCCAAACAAGCGGACAAGTCGAGGCTACTAACCGAGGTTTGAAGCGTATTTTGGAAAAGTCGGTCGGTGCAAATCGTAAGAATTGGTCAGATAAGTTAGACGATGCTCTTTGGGTGCATATGACTGCATTTAAAACACCAATTGGTTGTACTCCTTATCGTTTAATTTATGGTAAAGGTTGTCACTTACCCTATGAAATTGAGCACAAGGCCTATTGGGCTTTAAAAACTTCGAATTTGGAGATGATATCTGCAGGGAATAACAGGTTCCATGAAATTCAAGTATTGGACGTGTTACGAATGAATGCATATGAGAATTCGTTGTTTTACAAGGAAAGGACAAAGAAATGGCACGATGATCGTATCAAGACGAATAGAAACTTCACTGACGGTGATATGTGGTTGCTTTATAACTCGAGGTTGAAGTTATTTCGGGGGAAAATACGGTCAAGATGGTTGGGACCGTACATCGTTTTAGATGTATTTCCTTATGGCACGGTGGAGATTTCTAACGAGAAGGGAAAAAAGTTTTAAAGTAAATGTGCATAAATTGAAGAGATATTATGCTGATGGACGTGATAACCAGTTTGACTTATTTGGAGACGATGAGGATATCGTCACTAAACAAATAGCGCTTACGGGAGACAAACCGCTTTCTTTCTCTTTTATTTAAAAAAAAAAATATAAAAACACAAAAAAAAAATCAGAAATTTCAAAATACAAAAACATTAGAAAAACTCGAAAACAACAACAATATGTGTTCACTACATTTTTCGCTTTATTTTTAGTTTAATCTTTGTATTTTTGTTTCAGGATCTCTTAGTTTATCATATGGTAGAAGTTAGATAATTCGGCGACCAGGTTAAAACGTTAAACGGAAAAACTTTTTTTTTAACAAAGAACTTTTAGCCCATGGCTGAAAAACTGAAGCCGGCAGTTGAAATACAGATTTTGAAAAAAGTTACTTAACCCTATCTCTTTCACTTTATAACGACACACACATATTTACATACATACAACCGACGACTGCACTACCTTCATCGATTTTTCTTGCAAAAGTTTTGAACTTTCGTTTTTCATCTTCATTCCAACACCAATGTATGATTTCTAAGCTCCTCTTTATTGTTAATTCTTTAATATGTCATGAAGAATATGAAATGGTGGTTTTCCAATCCGGAAATTTCTTGCATTATTTTACAATTAATTGATAGGATTCAGTCCTTAGATGATTTGTATGCTTATGCTATGCTTAATTTTCGATTTCCATGGTTTAATTTTGATTTAGGATTGAATGAGAAATTTAGGGCTTTTGATAGAAATTTGTTTAAATTGGTTTAATAATGCAATTAGATGATAAGATTACACGTGTTTGATGATTGTTAGTTAAATTCAATTCAAAATCAAGTTCTATGTTTTAATTGCAAGAATTTGTGTGTTTAAGTGTGATTTGGATGTTTGGTTAAATTCATGATTGGAACTTGGTCGATTAATTCATGACATGGTAATGTTTGGTGTTTCATATGATATTAGAATGAGTATGGATTGATTTGTTCCACATTATAGGTTTAAATTCTGGTTTGAAAGTTATGAAAATGTTCAGAAAATTCGTATGTTGATAAACTGTGTTTGTAACTGACCTGTACGTTTAGCCGGTGGCTAAACTAGTTTAACCTGCAGCTAAAATTACTAGCCGACGGCTAAAACTCTCGGAGCAGAAAGAATTCACTTTTTAATCCGACCTATTTTTGCGAGCTTTTTATTTCCAGAACTGTCGTAACTTATTTATTTTGTTTTTTTAATGATGTTTTTGAACAGATTATGGCTGAAGATGAGGAGAACTATGCCGTTCCTATAGATGTGCCCGTATATGTTCCTAACCATCATTGGTTAAACTTTCCTACCTTAAGTTTTACGGGTATTAATCGAGCAAAGCGCGAGAAATTTAACTCTAGGTTGGAGGAAAGTTACCATATCCAGTTTTTGCTCAGCAAGCGATTGATTGGGAATTTTTGACAACGGTTATCCACATAATTCACGTTTTACTAATGGAGCCGAGGAAAATAAAGATATGCTGGAAATTTCTAATGTGGGGTTTGTTTCACATGCTTGGGAAAGGTTATTCCGGATTCATGTTCCGATTTATGTTGAGGCTACTTATCAGTTTTATAGCACTTTTGAAGAAAATCTTGGTGCTCCGGATCTTAGTATTAAATGCATCAGTTTTATGCTTGGGAGACAATATCGCTACTTATCATTGGCCGAGTTTGGTGCTGCTCTTGGGTTGTATACCCCTGAGGATTTATGTCATCCAGGATTCGATAGTCATTTGGATGGTGCTGCTACGAGGTTTTATTATTCACAGAATGCTGAGATATCGTGCTCGTTGGAGGAAGAGCACCATAGTATACTAACATTTGTGATCCTAAGAAGCGATTTATTTTGACGATGGTTTGTTTGTCACTTATTGGTCGGAATTCGGGATTGGATAAGGTTCATAAATATGAGATGTTTTTCTTGGGGAGCATTTTTAGGAAATATTTGGTACATGTTCTACATTTTGTTGCAAATTGTATGACGGATGTTCTAAAGGGAGCTAAACCTGGTAGTGTTGTGCGTGGTGGTCACTTTGTTACTGTTATTGGAAACAACTTAGGATTTCGAGGAGTTGGATTTGATAGTTGCCATATGCGTACACCGGGTATGAATTTGAAAAGGTGCAGCTTGGTTTAAGTCTTCTAAGTTTGTTGACAAGACTGTTGATTTATATTGACAAGTAACATATCGATGGGTTCCGATAAAACCTGTTGTTGCGAATAATGTTGAGGATGATGAGAACGACGAGGATGATGAGACTGTACCGGGATATGCACCACCGGTGCAACAGATGGATATAAATGCCCGGATTGCCGCCTTGACTCTCAACCAAGGTCATATCATGAATCGGTTGGATACGTTTGCTACACGGATGGAATATCGTTACAACAATCTCAATTACAACATCGACATGGTTGGTTGACAGGTTGGATACTTGCAGAATGAGTTCGATAACCGAGGTCGGTTTCAGGATGAGATGCTTTTTCAATATCATCAGCGTCATGGGATCGGTTATCAGGCTTATGATGGTACTGTTCACGCATTTGAAGACACAAATCACTAGTCCGCTCCTATAGATCAATACCTACACACCACCTCCTCGACAGTTCTCGATCGACAAGGACACTTTTGGTCCGCTCCTTATCAGCCTCCTCAGGCTACAGAGTTTTAGCAGCAGTCGGAGGAGAAGTGGCAGACGCCCGAGCAGGAGTGTCAGAGATCGTTTTGGCCATCGGGAGGATGGTGATATTTGTTATTGTTACGGATGTTTGTTTGATGGTAAAGTGATTCATCAATGTCTTGGGTGAAAGCTCTTATCTCATCAATCATCTTGGAAGTCTTTGAAGGTGGAAAATAATTTTTCAAAAACTTGGCCCTTAAATCGTTCCATGTGGTGATTGAGTTTGGAGGTTCATTCCCAATCCATTTTTTTGCATGTCCCTTAAGTGTCACCGAAACACTCGCAACATAACATTATCTTTTGTTACACCAGGAATAGTGTAAGCATCAACAATCTCAATGATATTTTCCACATGAACATTAGCATCTTCGATTTCTTCACCATTAAAAGGAGTTTCTCGAAGTTCTTTGAGAAATTGTCCTTTCAATTGGAACTCAACTCCTCGAGTAATAGCTGGATTGGGAATGTGTTTTGCAACATTCGGAGTAAGCGCATAGTACTCCTCCATATAAATCTGATCAATGTTGAATGCCATTTCGTTTTCTGATTCTTTGAAAGTTTCAGATCCTGCTTCGGAAGCTTCTTTTTTCTTTTTCTTCTTCGGAAAGTATCTTTTCTTCGGTGACTGAGGATGGCATAAAATCAGATTCGAAGCTTTGGTTGGTATGAACTTCAAAACTGGTTATGGGTTGAGGTGTTGCAGCAAACAATCTTCGTCTAGCTCGAAAAACTCTCTCCGGTTCGTCGAAAGGTTCTACAAGATTGAGATTTGATCTCTGGGTCATGCACTACCTAAAAGAACAGAAGAAAATATGTCAATAGCACGTGATAACTAATTATTAAACAAAACGATTGAATAAAGAATCAATTAAACCAAAAATAAAGCTACAGCAGGTTCCAGACGTCGGTTGATAAAACTCAGTCGTCAGCTAAATTGTTACAGTCGGCGGTTGAAAAGATTTGATCGTTTTATTTTTTTCAAAATTGAAACTCTAACTCACCCGATTAGTTCAATAAACAATTATCACGAATTTAAACAGTAAAAGTAACTTCCAGAAAGACAAATCTTTCCAAAAGGATCGAATAGTTGAAAATTCAAAAATCACGAATAAAAATAGCAACCTTTCCCCGGCAGCGGCACCAAAAAATTGATGTATAAAATCTTGAGTTAAATTATGTATTAAAAGGAATTGGATATTACTAAAGTAAGCTATCACAGAATACAAGCAGTGTACCTGATCGTATGGTAGTATAGATCAAGTAAGTCTGGATCAAACTCATGGAACGTGTATTAAAATTCGTTATTTCAAATTATTAATTAAACTAGTAAAAACAAATTAACAAAAGGGGACGTTTTAGTTCATTGAGAAGGTATTTCGATTAATTAACTAAAGCAAAGTAACAATTATTTAACTAAAGTGGATTGTGAATGGAAAGATGTTTGGAAAAGTTTTTAAGATATAATAAGATATTTAAAAAGCAGTGTTCACTTGGATTTAATGTTCCACTTGAATTATGAATTATAAGATTATGCTGAATTGGTTAACCTGTGATTTCTAAGTTAACTAGACTTCCTATTAGAGTCGTCTAATTCTACAAATTAAGGAAAGATAGTACGAACAATTTTCGTACATCGAGAGCTATCTTAGATTTATCCACCCTTATTTGTGCATTTAATTCACTATTGTTATCAATTTAATCTATCGACTACGAATTAATTAAAGTCTCAAATATTCGAATATGATATAAGTGTCTTGTTCGTTTGATTTATTAGGTTACTATTATTTTTAGCCTATCTCAATTAAGTCTCAAGCTATAACTATTTAATATGTTAAACAATCATAAATAACTAATAAACCTATATGAACGCTAGTTTTGACATAGATTTATCAATCACGCTAAGTAGTTAACCTAATATATTCAAGTAAACAAGGATTACGATTAAACGATAACAAAAATGGAAAAACCAATTATTTCAACATAAAACTTATTGATTCATAATAGATGGAAAGATCTCAGCAAAACAAGTATTAAACATAAACATGTTAAGTACGAATTGAGCTGAAAAGAAAAACCAAAGTAACTAATCTTCCAAACACGATAAACGGATGTTAATCGTGTCTTCTAACGTGATCGAATGCTTTTAAATTTCTCCTTGCAGCTCTTCTGGTAGAAAAGTGGATGAAATAGTGGTAAAAGAGATATCTAATTCGTAACCTAAAAGTTACTTATATAGAAAATCTGGCCGACCTCTTTCACCTGTCGGCTGGCTGATTTCAGCCGTCGGCTGAATGTACGGGCACAAAAGTTGCTTCCGAAGCACGTTTACAAACTTCCAGAACATTTTGGTCCAACATGCCGACTGATCAGCCGCCGGCTGTGTCTTCAGTATCTTGCCAATCTTGCTCGTTTTCTTCCATATTCAGTCGGTTTCAGCTCCTTTTTGCTCCATGATCCAAGTTTAATTCTAATTTGCATTTATTAATGAAAACACTACCCAAATCATAATAAAATGCGAAATATAAGAGTACAAATGAGAAATATGATCTAGAAAATATCAATTATATTAAGCATATCAGGTACCGAATTCAAGAACAGTGTGATGAATCAGTTATGTGAAACTAAAGGAATTGAAAGACAGTTTAGTGTTGTAAGAACACCTCAACAAAAGGGGGTAGCTGAAAGAAGAAACAAAAGTCTCATTGAAGCAGCAAGGAGTATGTTAGCAGACTCCAATCTTCCCATTATTCTGGGAAGAATCAGTTAATACTGCATGCTATGTACAAAACAAAGTATTGATAGTTAAGGCTCACAACAAGACTCCTTATGAACTCTTTTACAAAAGATAACCATTAATCAGTTTTCTCAAGAAATTTGGATGTCCATGTACTGTGTTAAACTCAAAAGACTGCCTTGGAAAATTTGAAAGCAAAGTAGATGTTGAATATTTTGTGGGGTACTCATCTCAAAGCAAGGCATTGATATGCTTAAAATAATTGACATTTTCTTAATCATATTTCTCTTTAATACTCTTGTTTTTCGCATTTTGTTATGATTTGGGTAGTGTTTTCGTACATATATGTAGATAAGAGTTAAACTTGGATCATGGAACAAAAAGGAGTTAAATTCGGTAGAAAACGGAGCTTAAATGAAGAAAAACTATGAAGAATCAAAGTTGAAGATCATGTGAGAAAAGTGTTTTATACACCTTCACTGTTTTGATCATAACTTCTTCATACGATGTCCGATTTAGGTGATTCAAATTGGAGAAGAAAGAGGAAAGAGAGAGCTACAATTTATATTTTGGAAGAAAGTTCATCAGACCAATCCAGCCGGCGGCTGAGTTATTTTAGCCGGCGGCTGGAAGGTCGGCCAGACCCCTATTTAAGCAAACTTTAGGGTTTCGAATTGGGGACCCCTTTTTCCACTTTTCCACCATCAAAGTCGACAAAACAACTGCAAGGAAGGGTTTTTGGAGTCCTAGAATTGTTTAAAAGCCACGACTAACGTCGTTTAATCGTGTTTGAAGAATCGTTCATCTTGGTTTGTTAATTTTAGCTTAATCTTACAACAATATGTCTTTATTATTTGTTTGTTTCGCTGATTTCTTTCAATCCATCATGAACTAATTCCATTAAGTGTTTGTTTGGATTATTTAGCTTGTTATTATGAATTAATAAGTTCTATGTTTGAAGTAATTGGTTTTTCCATTATTGTTATCGGTTAATCGTAATCCTTGTTTATTTGAAGTTATTAGGTTAGCTACTTAGCGTGATTAATAAACTTATATCATAACTAGCGTTCATATAGGTTTATTAGTTATTTATAATTGTTTAACTTGTTGAATAATTATAGCTTGAGACTTAATTGAGATAGGCTAAGAATAATAGTAACCTAATAAATTAAACGAACATGACAATTATATCGTAACTGAATAGTTGAGACTTTTGTTAATTCGTAGTCATCAGATTAAATTGTTAACAATAGTGAATTAAATGCACAAATTAGGGTGGATAAATCTAAGATAGCTCTTGATGTACGACGACGATGTTCGTACCATCTTTCCTTAATTTGTAGGATTAGACGACTCTAATAGGAAGTCTAGTTAATGAAGAAATCACAGTTAAACCAATTCATACATAAACTTATAATTCATAATTCAAGTGAAACATTAAATCCATGTGAACACTGCTTTTAAAATATCTGATTACATCTTGAAAATTTTTCAAACATCTTTTCATTCAAAAACCATTTTAGTTAATTAATTATTATTTTGCTTTAGGTCATTACTTGATCGAAATACGTTCTCTCGGAACTAAAACGCCCCCCTTTTACTGCTTTGTTTAGGTTAATTAAATAGTTTAGATTAAATAAATATTAATACACCGTTCCCTGTGTTCGATTCCGGACTTACTAAAGCTATATTATTATATGACCGGGTATTCTTGCCAGTATTGTGTGATAATCATAACTAAAGTAATAATCCTATTTTTATAAAATAATATAACTCGATTTTTACACATCAAGTTTTTGGCGCCGCTGCCGGGGAACGGTTGCGATTTTTATTTTTTATTTTTGAACTTTTAGTTAGTCAATCCTTTTGGGAAGATTTATCTTTCTGAAAGTTACTTTTTTCTATTTTACAACGTGTTGTTGAGACTAACATGCAGGAGTTAAGTGTGAATAAAGCATTGGATGAAACAAACAAACCGGAAAAATTGGATAATGATGCTTTATATTCGTTGTTATTGGAAGCAACAGATGAGATTTTACAGCTGGAGGAAGAACATGAAAGGAAGAAAGTACAACAAAACAAGGAAACGCTAGAAACTGGAAAAATGAGTTCCAGCCGGCGACTGGATTTAACCAGACGACGGTTGAACTTCCAGCCAATGGTTAAACCATTTCAGTTGGCGGCTGAGAATACATGTTCCATGTTTTTGGTTTTTGAGACTTGCCGTTCTTTACATAAGGTACTTGAGTTTAAGACGTTGATCAAAGGACCCTCTGATATGTACTTAATGGAAGAAACACCATCCATGGAGGATTGTTATACTAGAGGTACATTTTCTAATTTTATCGATCCATTTTTACTAACAACCTGGGATAGGAATAAGTATGTGCAGGATACATTTCGTGAAATATATGAAGGAGGTCCAAATTACATGGAGGATGTTATGAGGAAGCATGATATAAAAATCATAGGCATAGTTTTGCTACTTAGGGAGACGAAGGAGTGGCACGATGCTTGGGTGAAACATAACAGAGCCCTCGATGTTGGAGACGAGACGTTACTTTTTGATGATCACTTTGGACATGTTTTGAAGGAGGAATTGTTGCATGTTGGAGTTTACACGAAGAAGAAAGGCGAGGAAACATCGACCTTTACATTGGCAACACTTAAGTGTGGGGAGAGTCGAGCTAAAGACTCGTTAATAAAGAAGCGCTTTCGGGAGGCAACCCGTTGTTTGTTTTATTTTCTATTTTATTTTTATTTTCATTTTATGTTTTGTTTTAGTAGGTATTTGATATGCAAGCCAACGAATTGGACGGAATATTTTGAACGTGGTACGAGTTTTGGTCGACAAGGGGGAGTTTCTTTTCTTATTTTCTATTTTCTTTTCTCACAATTTGTTTAAATTTTAGTACAATGAGGGCATTGTACAGTGTAGCTACCGACTATAAGAAACGAATAGGCCAATCAACGGTTTAACAATCCTAATTCTTTTGCCTCTTTCCTAGTTACTAATAAGTAAAACTTATGCTCATTCATAGCCTCGAAGCGTATACAATGTCAAGTTCTAAAGTCTACAAGTCACCGGCACACTTATACAAAAATGAAGGTAAAAGCATATAAAATGTATGCTATAATGGCTCAAATCCTCACAAAAATGTAATGTGGTTGGTGCGCTCAGTTATGCAACTAGTTAAACTAATTACGAAATTTTCAAAAATTTGCACCTAAAGACAAGTAGACTTCTTTTCTACCCCCTCCCCACACTTGAACTGTACAATGCCCTCATTGTACTAAAATTTAAACAAATTGTGAGAAAAGAAAATAGAAAATAAGAAAAGAAACTCCCCCTTGTCGACCAAAACTCGTACCACGTTCAAAATATCCCGTCCAATTCGTTGGCTTGCATATCAAATACCTACTAAAACAAAACATAAAATGAAAATAAAAATAAAATAGAAAATAAAACAAACAACGGGTTGCCTCCCGAAAGCGCTTCTTTATTAACGAGTCTTTAGCTCGACTCTCCCCACACTTAAGTGTTGCCAAGGTAAAGGTCGATGTTTCCTCGCCTTTCTTCTTCGTGTAAACTCCAACATGCAACAATTCCTCCTTCAAAACATGTCCAAAGTGATCATCAAAAAGTAACGTCTCGTCTCCAACATCGAGGGCTCTGTTATGTTTCACCCAAGCATCGTGCCACTCCTTCGTCTCCCTAAGTAGCAAAACTATGCCTATGATTTTTATATCATGCTTATCATAGGACAAGCATAATTGAAGAAAGGTAAAATGTCACATTCAATGAGAACACTCTATAATTCTCTAGGTAAAGGTCCAAACTGGTTGTTTGACATTTATGCACTTACAAGATCATTGGACTGTGATTATGAGAATAAGAAATAAAGTTCAGGAAACAATAATGGGAATACTACTTCACAATCAAGTCAATCATCAACTGAGATTTCAGGGACTAAAAGATTGGATCCAATGGAGTATGTGCATTTTCCAGTTTACACAGCTGATCCACCAGGCATATTTGATGATTTAAAGTAGGAGATTGAAGAAGAATTGGTTAATATTGCTGACCATAAAGCAAGCAGTACTAACCAAGGAAAAAATAGTACTAATCAAGAAGGAAGCATGTCTCAAAACAAGAATCAAACAAGTGAACCCCTTCTGCATTCACAAAGCAAGTATCTCCATTTAGGCAGAAATAGGTTCAGACGGTGAAGAGAAAATAATTAGTGATGACAATGGTGAAGAAACTCCCCGATCAGTTAGCAGTTCAGTTTCACAATTTGAGTTTGATCTTCCAGAACTAAATGAAACAAATTTGGATACTCAACAGAGAGTTGAAAAGATTCCAAATTCCAGAATTTATAAAAATCATCCAACTACTACAATCATTGGTGACTTGGATATTTCAATGCAAACACAATGCAAACAAGAAGTCAAGCAAAGGTGAATAAAGTTCTACATCAAGATTTTAGTACATGCTTAATTGCTTGTTTTTTGTCACAAGTTGAGTCAAAGAAGATACAAGAAGCTCTACTGGATCCTAGTTGGATAAAAGCTATGCAAGAAGAGCTACTACAATTCAAGTTACAAGCTGTTTGGACTCTAGTAATTTTACCCAATGGAAAGAGGGTGATAGGTACTAAATGGATATTTATAAACCAGAAGGATGAAAGGGGAACTGTGATCATGAACAAAGCAAGATTGATAGCTCAGGGATATACACAGGAAGAAGGCATTGATTATGAGGATGTGTTTGCACCAGTGGAAAGGATGGAGGTTATAAAAATTTTCTTAGCATTTGCATTTTACAAAGGATTTAGAGTTTATCAAATGGATGTCAAGAGTGCCTTCCTTTATGGACATATTGAAGAAGAAGTATATGTCTGACAACCTCCTAATTTTGAAGATCCAAAGTTTCCACACCGGGTCTACACGCTTCACAAAGCTCTATATGCCTTACATCAAGCTCCTAGAGCTTGGTATTAAAATTTATCTGATTATCTATTGAAGAGAAATTTTCAAAGAGGTACAATTGACAAAACTTTATTCATCAAGAAAGTGAAGACGGATATCCTTTTGGTACAGATTTTTGTGGATGACATCATCTTTGGTTCTTCTAAAGATTCATTATGCAAATAATTTGAAAATCTCATGCACAGTAAATTCAAGATGAGTTCTATGGGAGAATTAACCTTCTTCCTTGGACTTTAAGTTAAGCAGAAGCCAGGTGAGATGTTTATTAGTCAATCCAAGTATGTGAAGGATATATTAGACATGTTTGGTTTCAAAGATGCAAAGGTTGCAAGTACTCCAGTAGAGACACACAAATAACTGCATGCTAATCTTGAAGGGGAGGATGTGGATATTCATCAATTTAGATCTAGGAGTGGTTCATTAATGTATCTCACGGCATCAAGGCTGGGCATTATGTATGCAATGTGTATATGTGCAAGATATCAAACAAAGCCAAAGATATCTCATCTTTATGATGTCAAAAGAATCTTTAGATACTTGAGAGGAAAACCAAACTTGGGTTTCTGCTATCCTAAAGATTCTCCATTTGAATTAATTACTTACACAGATAGTGATTATGGAGGTGAAAGTTTGGATAGAAAATCAACATCAGGAGGATGTCAGTTTTTGGGCTCAAGATTGGTGTAATGGCAGTGCAAGAAACAAACAACTGTATCTACCTCATCAACAGGTGTTGTGGATACAAAATCAAATGATGGACTATAGTTATGCTGTACTAAATACACCAATTTGCATTAACAACAAGAGTACCATAAGTATCATCAACAATCCAGTGAAGCACTCCATGACAAAGCACATTGAAATCAGGCTTCACTTTATTAGAGATTGCAAAGAAAAGAAGCTTATTCATGTTGAGAAAGTCCATACTGATAATCAATTTGCATATCTTTTCACAAAAGTATTTGATGTGGGAAGATTTACATTCTTGATTGGATGTATTGGCATGATCAATATTGAATGAACTTTGAATTTTAAAAATCTTGAAATTTTGTCTATTTAACTAACTTAAAAGGCAAAATGTTAAGATATGCAACTGTAATCTTTAGTTAAATTAGTGTTTTACTGTCACACCCCGCTAAAGCGGAAAACAGGATGTGAAGAGCAATAGCATTCGATACACAAGTTTATAATCAACCACCAAGTTATATTAAATAAAACGTAACTTCAAAAGTTACAAGTGTTTAACACAGCGTTTACATTTTTGAATACAAAATAGGTGCTCATAGCCAAACCGCCCGAACCCATTCCCGTTCTTGAAGTCATCAGCCCAAAGCATAAAGTCCTCATCGCAAGCTTAATCGTAACCTGAAAATACGAGTCAAGTGTTAACTACGGGAGACGCAGTTAGTGAGCTTCAAAGTTTAAGTATTCAAAGCGTTGACGCATAGCAATGCGTAAAGTATAAGTAATCAAGTTTCGACGCATAGCAATGCGTAAAATATAGCATTCATGTAGTTATCGCATAAGCATGCGAAAAGTATAGTATTCAAAAAGTAGTCGCATAACCATGCGTAAAGTTTAGTATTCGTTTTCGTAGGCATTGACCACATAGCGCGACTATGTGACAATCCTATGTATTGCCCAATGATCGTTGCTAAGCCTAAAGCCTACCCATTTAGTATTATGCACCATCGTTATAAGTCGTTGTGGTGAGGGTCAATCTACCCTAATAGCGCTATCCATATCTACTAACGGTCCTTTCCAAAGGGATTAATAGCAACTAATGTCCTTGGTAGTGTCGGGAATTTTAATGGTCTCTCACGTCCATGTTGTACAAAGTCCACAACATGACGATCAATAGTTTAAGTCATTGGCAAAAATAGCTTTCGTATCCTCGGCATTGTTGGCAAAGCCTTCAACAATGCCGGCAAAATAGTCATTTGTTAGGATTAAATTGTCGAGATTGTTATGGAAGAGTTGCGTTGCATACAACAGTTAGTATTGCGCAGTTCAAAAGAACTCAGTTAATACTGCTCAGTTAATACTGCTCTGTTACTACTCCTCAGTTACTACTGCTCGGTTACTACTGCTCTGTTACTACTCCTCAGTTACTACTGCTGCAAATCTGTTATGGAAGACTTGATTTTCAAGATAAAGATCTAAAAGAATTAGTCTCCTAATATAACTAGGTTTCCTTATGTAAGTCATATGAGACTCTATATATAAAGAGATCTCTAGACATTGTAAACGTGTGGTTTTCATCATGTTTATTCTTTAGGAAAACACCAAACGATCTCACCACTTGAGATCGTTCCCCTTTGTTCAGCCTCAAGGTCAAGATTGATCCTTGTAAAGAGAAGAAACACGTCTATTCTGATCAAATAGATTGAGGCTGGTGTTGTTAGATGTTTCCTAGAAAAGCTAGGTTTAGCCTCAAGGTCTTTTATAGATCCTTGTATGTAAAGAAACACGTCTGTTAATTTCTTCATTATTAATAGATTGAGGCTTGATGGTAATTGTTATTGTGTTATTGTTCTTATTGTTTTTATATATACAATATTCGATTATCATAAACTTGTGAATATCAAAGTGTTGATCCGCTGCAACTTCTTTGATAAATCTTGATCTAAGTAATCATTATCGATCCTACAAGTGGTATCAGAGCACAGGAGGTGCTCTAGATCAAAGATTCACAAGTTTACAAGAAGAAGAAGAAGAAGAAGAAGAAAGAAGGAGATCTACAAATTTGCGAATTAGGGTTTATGTTCGTCATAATCTGGGCAGACGTAGTAAAAAAGGCATAACTCATTCGTTAGCCGTCGGATTTGGACGAAATTTTGACTGTAGATTCTTCAGATATAAACGCACAATCTGACCAAAGGGATTTTCGATCTGAGCTTTTATAAGTGAGATAATAATTTTCGAAATCTGCTGCTGAAAGGTTAAAATTATTGTGTTTATGTATACTGAAACGATAGTTGTTTATTCGTTACACACTGGATTTTTGTGATTTTTGGATATGTGCTTCAAGGAATATGGATCCATGTTGTGTTAAAATTTTATCGTTATCAGAGGTATTCTCTAGGAGATGTAAAATTTCAAAGTTTACGATGATGAAGTTAGTACTACTCCTATGTTGGTGAAAAAGCCGAGAATATTGGTTTAAGGGGAAGAATATGTTTCAAAAGTGTATATGAGAATTGAAACATTTGAATGTGATCTTATACATGCACCACTTGAAGGAGAAATTTTCACTTATGTAGAGTTATTTAACTTCTTATAAGAAGAACAACTCCTGATTCAAAGAAGAAGGTATACTACTTTAACTTTATTACAACTAGTTTGAGTTTCTACTGTTTTCGAATTCATTATTAGTATTGTGCGTCATGGAGGGAAATTTGATACATTGGAAAGCTTAGATTGGGAGTTTAATATGGTTTATAGTTAGTAAAGAGATGTTCCCCTAATGGATGATAACAAAAAGGGGAAGATATAAAGTGTGGTGGCATGGAACAAGATTTGAAGACTTCAAAATATCGAAAGTCTACTTAAAAAAAAAGTGGCTTGTTTTGATAGAAATATCAACGGTAGAAGAAGTATCAACTTGTTCACAAGAGATCTCAGTTGAAGGGGAAGTTTTTAAAGTTCTCAGTTTAGTGTTTGTTTTGTCATCATCAAATAGGGGAAGATTGTTGGGATAATTTATTATCCTTATTATTGATTTTGATTTGATGAGACAAAATATAAACTGAGCATATACATCAAGGAAACATGGAGAAGACAAAGTTGAAATAGTAGTTGTGATAGCATTCTCATCAACAATTTACGTTGAAGAAACTTATTGCTTTGCATGTAGAAAGCATAAGTTTAGGGGAAGATTGTTAGGATTAAATTGTCGAGATTGTTATGGAAGAGTTGCGTTGCATACAACAGTTAGTATTGCGCAGTTCAAAAGAACTCAGTTAATACTGCTCAGTTAATACTCCTCAGTTACTACTGCTCTGTTACTACTCCTCAGTTACTACTGCTCAGTTACTACTGCTCTGTTACTACTCCTCAGTTACTACTGCTCAGTTACTACTGCTCTGTTACTACTCCTCAGTTACTACTGCTGCAAATCTGTTATGGAAGACTTGATTTTCAAGATAAAGATCTAAAAGAATTAGTCTCCTAATATAACTAGGTTTCCTTATGTAAGTCATATGAGACTCTATATATAAAGAGATCTCTAGACATTGTAAACGTGTGGTTTTCATCATGTTTATTCTTTAGGAAAACACCAAACGATCTCACCACTTGAGATCGTTCCCCTTTGTTCAGCCTCAAGGTCAAGATTGATCCTTGTAAAGAGAAGAAACACGTCTATTCTGATCAAATAGATTGAGGCTGGTGTTGTTAGATGTTTCCTAGAAAAGCTAGGTTTAGCCTCAAGGTCTTTTATAGATCCTTGTATGTAAAGAAACACGTCTGTTAATTTCTTCATTATTAATAGATTGAGGCTTGATGGTAATCGTTATTGTGTTATTGTTCTTATTGTTTTTATATATACAATATTCGATTATCATAAACTTATGAATATCAAAGTGTTGATCCGCTGCAACTTCTTTGATAAATCTTGATCTAAGTAATCATTATCGATCCTACATCATTCGTTTTAGTATTCAAAATATCAAAGCATTTCTTAATAGCATTCAAAACATACAAGTGTTTTCGTAATAGCATTCAAGTATCAAATAGTTTTCGTTTAGCATTCGAGTATCAAAGCGTTTCATAATAGTATTCGAGTGTCAAAGCGTTTCATAAGAGTATTCGAGTATCAAAACGTTTTCATAATAGTATTCGAGTATCAAATCGTTTTCATAATAGTATTCGAGTATCAAATCGTTTTCATAATAGTATTCGAGTATCAAATCGTTTTCATAATAGTATTCGAGCATCAAATCGTTTTCATAAAAGTATTCGAGTATCAAATCGTTTTCATAAAAGTATTCGAGTATCAAATCGTTTTCAAAGTTTGCTTCAGCTTAAATGTAGTGTCTAAGCCTAAGACTCGCATTTCACCCCAAAAAGTATTAAAAGCGTTTAAAAGAGTAGGGGTTTGTAACTCACTGGTTGCGAAGATAATCGGAAGCGGGAACGGTCGGAAAGTGTGCCGGGAATCACCGAAAGCCTAATAATACCAAGTTTTGTTCAAGTGTTATTATGTTATTGTATAATATGATAAATAGTCTTTAGTTAAACTTTAAGTGTCAAAGTCCAATTTGTCCAAAAATCGTCCGAAATGGTTATCGTTTTGTTTTAGTCCAAGAGTCCAAGATTAGTGTTATTGTTATTATGTTAAATATGTTTTGTTTGCTAAAGTGTCTTTTATTTTCTAACAAAATTTGGGCAGCGCTTCCGCGCCCAAATTCTATGTCCAAAATACAAAACACTTTCCCGCTCACAAAACACATATACATACATAACGTTTTTAAACATGTTCTTTTTAGCATAATAAGTCCAATACAAGTCACTAATATGTTCAATTTTCCCAAACTCAGTACCAAATGTCAAGTCTCAAAAGTCAGAATCCGTAACCAAGTTTTAAACGGCCAAAACGACGATTTTTCGGAAAAACAATAGGTTGTGCGTCGTCCTGGCCATAGGGACGGCGCACAGCTCGGGCAGTTTTGTGTTTTCGGGTTTTTCTTGTAAAATCATTTGTTCCAACCATAGATTTCGACATGCAATCGGTTTAAACTTCATAATATGTTATTTTAACAGTTTATACATAACTTTTATCCATAAAAACAAAGATTTAAGCATCATTTATCATAAACCCGTTTTTGTATAAAAATGGTCATAAAACTTCATCAAAACTTGTTCTTATAGCTTAGATCATACATGCAATGGGTTATATTAGTAATATAAGTAAAAAGGAAGAGTTTCTACCGAATGAAAGTGTTTAGATGATGGTCTAGGCGGATTTAGAGCTCCAAAAGTGTAGAAAACGTTATGAAACCGAAATAGCTTTGCTTCTTCTTGCTTCCTTTTGATGTTTTAATGGTTTTTAATGGTGATTTTATGGATTATGATGGCTGTATTTTGAAGTGTCTTAGAGAGAAAATGGAGAGAAAATGTGTGTGTGTGTTTTGGTGTGTGTTTGTGTTTTTAAAAATGAAAAATGAAAATGAAAGGAAAGAAAAGAAAGAGGTGTGTAATAATAGTCTAAGGTCTGCCAAAATGCAGTACTTGAGTGGTAAAAATCGGGTTTATTTGATTTGGTTTTTATAAAATCGAGACAAGTAACAAAAATCCAAAAACTTTGGTCTGGGGTGTCCAGGACGTCGCACAAGGGGTGTGTGCGGCGTCCTGGCTTGTTTTGCAAGAATTTTTGTGATTTTTCGTTTTTGCGTTTTGCTTCGTTGGACCTTTTTCGTTAAATGAAAGTTATAGATTATGATTCGTTATGAACTTGGGAAAGTTCCTTAGGTGTTTTCTTGGTATTAGGAGTTACATAATTTGATTCCGAAGTTGTTTTATGATTCCGATCCCGATCCGCGCTTAAAGGTTTAAATAAAGTAAACTTGCGTTTTGAGAGTTTTGTGTGAGTTACAACGAGCTTAGCTTAAGAGTTATGTCTACGTAACCACATAGCACATAAAGTTAGTCATATCGGGCATCAACATAAACACTTAGAAGTTATAAGTTAGCGTTCACGACCTTAGTTTAGACGGTTGTCACATTCTCCCCACGTTGAAAGAATTTCGTCCCGAAATTTCAACTTGTGGTATTCGCTGTGGGAGAAGTGAAGAGATGAGGATACTTAAGCATCATCTGATCCTCTCGTTCCCAGGTATATTCGGGGCCTCGTTTTGCGTTCCATCGCACCCTCACTATGGGGATTTTACTGTGCCTTAGTTTCTTAGTTTCACGATCTATGATTTCAATTGGTTCTTCGTCGAGTTGAAGTTTTCGTCTAGTTGTATTTCTTCCAAAGGTGCGATAAGTGTTCGTCCGATAGGCACTTTTCAATCTCGAAACATGAAGAGTGTTATGCATGTTACCGAGCTCTTGCGGTAGTTCTAAACGATACGCAACGGGACCTACCCTTTCGAGTATCTCAAATGGTCCTACGTATCTGGGGTTAAGTTTTCTAGAGTTTTCCGCGGCGTATTTCACATTTCCAAGGTGACGCCGTAAGAAGTACTTTGTCGCCGACTTGAAATTCTAAGTCTTTTCTGCGCATCTCAACGCAACTCTTTTGACGACTTCTAGCAGTCTTAGTCGTTCCTTTATCGTTGTGATTATCAATCGTTTCTTGCACTACATCCATACTAATTAGTCGTCGATCTCCTGGTTCCAACCACACAGTGGAGATTCGCATTTCTTTCGTAAAGAGCTTAAAAGGCGCATACTTGATTCTAGCGCGATAATTATTGTTTTAGGAGAATCCTGTTAGTGGTATAAGGTTATCCTGACTTCCTCCGAAGTCAATAACACATGCTTAGAATATCATATAAGATTTGTATTATAAGCTCGCTTTGACCATCGGTCCGTGGATAGTAAGCCATGTTTCAAATATAATATAATCGTGTGCCAGAAGATTCTTGGAATGCCTTCCACAATCTGGGAGTGAAACGTCTCTGTCCGAGATAATTGACGTGGGAATTCCCTGGCGAGTCAATACTTCGTTGGTGTATATATGGACAAGTTTTTGCACGTTAAAACTTTCCTCGATGGGGATAAAGTGTGCTGATTTCATCAGTCGATCTACTATAATTCAAATCATGTCATTACTCTTCGACGTACAAAATAATTTAGTAACGGAATTCATTGTAATTTGTTCCCATTTCCATTCGGAAATTTTGGGTTGTTGTAGTAATCCGGATGGATTTTGATATTCGGCCTTCACTTTCGCGCAGGTGAGGCATTTTTCTACGTATACAGCAACGTCTCTTTTCATTCCAGGCCACCAATTATGTTCCTTGAGGTCCTTATACATTTTTCTTGACCCTGGATGAATGGAATATCGCGTTCGGTGTGCTTCATCCATAATGGTCTTCCTCAGTTCGTTAGTCGTAGGAATCCAGGCTCGATCCTTAGACATTGTCGCTCTTCCTTACAAAATCCTTGTCGTGGTTGTGCAAAGTTTCGACCTTTATGTTATCTGCTTTCAAAGCCTCATACTGGGCACTTGCTATACGCGTCCTTAATTCGGGTCTAAGGTAGATTCCTAATGCACGTACTCGAGTCATCTGTTGCCTCTCCTTCCTACTCAGGGCATCTGCTACAACATTCGCTTTGCGAGGGTGATACTTAATATCGCAGTCGTAGTCGCTAAGGAGTTCCAACCATCTCCTTTGCCTCATATTGAGTAGCTTCTGATCTAGTATGTGTTGCAGACTCCTATGGTCCGTGAATACCGTGCATTTGGTTCCGTAGAGATAATGTCTCCAGATTTTTAGGGCAAAAACTATCGCTCCTAGTTCTAAGTCGTGAGTAGCGTAGTTGACCTCATGTTTCTCAAGTTGTCGCGATGCGTAAGCTATGACCTTATTTCGTTACATCAATACATAACCTAATCCTAGGTTAGATACGTCACAAAATACTACGAAGTCTTTGTTTCCCTCAGGAAGAGTTAGATTTGGAGCATTGCACAATTTTGTTTTTAGGATATTGAAGGCTTGTTCTAGTGCATCTCCCTAGTTGATCTTCTCGTTCTTTTGCTTTAACTTTGTTTGGGGTTAGTTACTTTAGAGAAATCTTGAATGAGTCGCCGGTAATACCCAACCAATCCTAAGAATGGGCGGATTTCTGTCTGACTTTTGAGAGTTTTCCCATTTCTCTATAGCTTCGATCTTCGATGGATCAACGTGAATTCCGGATCCATTAACTATGTGACCGAGGAATTTGACTTTACGCAGCCAAAATTTGCACTTAGAAAATTTTGCGTAGAGCTGTTGTTCCTTGAGTAATTCTAATAACAGTTTTAAGTTCTTTGCGTGATCTTCTTCGGTACGCGAGTAGATTAAGATGTCGTCTTCCGTAGCAAGGACTTGATGATATCCAGACCCTAGGTCAAACTTTGAAAAGTAGGTTGCGCCTTGAAGTTGATCGAGAAGGTCGTCTATTCGTGGAGGAGGGTATCGATTCTTGACGGTTAGTTTATTCAATTCTCGGTAGTCGATACACATGCGGAACGATCCATATTTATTTTCAGCGAATAGGATCGGCGTTTCCCATGGTGATAAGCTTGGTCGGATAAATCTCTATCCAATGATTCCTGAACTTGGTTGCATAGTTCTTGCATCTCAGTCAGAGTTAGTTGGGATGGGGTCCTTGCCACTCGTGTCGTTCCAGGAATTTCTTCGATTCTAAGCTCTACTTGCCTCAGTGGTGGTAGTTCTAGTAGTTCTTCGGGAAATGCCTCCGGATAGTCTCTAACTATCGGCATGTCCTTAAGGTCTGCTGCTTGTGTTTGTTTGTCCTTTACGTTTACTAACAATGTAAAGCAGCCCTTATTCAAGTATTTGCGCGTTTTCATCACCGGTATAAGTTTCGAAGTTTGCCCCGGCCTTTCTCCTTGTACTATTAATTACTTCCCATCTTCTAACGGCATCCTAATCGTCTTATCTAAGCAAAAGATTTTCGCATTTTGAATGGTCAACCAATCCGTTTCTATTACTGTGTCGGAGCTGCAACTACTCGGGGGTCGTATCTCGCTTCCTCAGTTCGTATCACTAAGGTTCTAACTTGTAAGATGTTCGGGCCGCAAGGGTCGTGCTGAGTATTGAGTTAATGTTTAAGTTTACTTAATGAACTAGTAATAGTTCGGGCAAGTCACCAGGAAATACTTCCGGTACTCCCTTACTGCTAATCGGTTTCCTTGGGAACCTTCTTGGTTAAATTGCAACGAGCCCTAACCTCGGTCGTCAGTGTTTTCGGATATAAGGTTTCGCCTTGTCCTCCCCATGTCGCCTTGTGTGAATAAGGTCTTATTGTAGAGCAGATGCTTAGGTGATTTCCTTGTAGAGACATGACCTCAACATGTTTGACAAGTAACTATTCCATGGTTTACCGTAATATAGGAATGTGATCATATCTTCGTGATGATCCTTCGTTTTAGGATATACTCTCAAAACCTACCTTGTTTTGAAGTTACCTTAGATTTGTATTCGAGTCTAGGAATCCACACTGACCAACGATTCCCTAAATAAATTTGCGATATTCTTGCGATTTCATAAATGCTAGTCCTTTAATCGAGTACCATCAATTATTGTACATTATTTCGCATGATTATAATGTCACAAAATGAAAGTAAGGTATGCGGCATACATGATTATGCTAGGGGCATATAATGCGATTTAAATTAAGAATTCGTGTCGACCGGAGATTACTATATTGGGTGTACTAAGACGAGCGAGTGATAACAGTGATTTTCAAAACTCTTACGTGTAGCAATCCCACCACTAGCATCGAGTTGTCCGGTCTGCCCTATGTATCGTTTATTTGGTATGAAGTATGTCGAGTGATAGTTCGTGAATACGGGTGTCGTGATACATCGGCTTCTGGACCATCTCTGGAGATCCATAAACTTGTCGCATGAACCCATCATGTCTTCCAGTGTTAATCCTTAGTTATCGGATATCTTGGGCGCATCACTTAGTATGTCGAGTTGCAACTGCACTCATGTCTTACGCGGGAATACTTCTCAGTTTCCATAAAAGGCGTCGCGTAAATATTAGTGGGATAAAGCGTATATGGTGTCGATAGTCGAGAAGGTGTCGTCTCTGTCGAGAGAACGGGTGATACAGTCAGCAAGGGACAGTATAAACTAGTCCAGATCCAAGTCGTTATACGGTAATGTAATAGTTTACGATGGCGTTAGCTCCACGCTCAGGTGCCTCAATAAGGTATCAGAAATGTATATCGAGTTTGTAGGAGGATGTGAGTCCTCAAGAGTATGCGTCGGGTATCTACCTCGTCGTCTGACACGTTTGTATTCGTTCTTTCGTCGCATCATAGAAAGGTGAATGGGATCAAATTCCCACTAAGTCTTAATGTCATCTTAGTATCATTCTAAAGCGTAAAGCGTTTCGTCGTCGGACGTAGCTAACTCTTTCCCTCTCGGCATAGCCTAGACCGGAAACGAGTTGGTTCGAAGATACGGCTCATGTTAGTGTTAGTAATAAGCTGAGCACATAGAGTATCTTAAATATAGCATCTAGGTTTGTGTGGGTCTGACTTCAAGAATTCCCGGGGAGGTTCGTTTAATGTTTACCAATCCCGTTCTGGCATAATTTAGTCCAAATTATTCATAGGTGATCAGGCTACGAATAATTCAAGTTAAACAATGCCTTTACGCTTTGGTTAAATAAAATCTTTCGTTTAGAAACTGGTTATAGTTTGATTTTTGAAAAATCGGTATTCACTATAACCTTGCGCTCTGATACCAAGTCTGTCACACCCCGCTAAAGCGGAAAACAGGATGTGAAGAGCAATAGCATTCGATACACAAGTTTATAATCAACCACCAAGTTATATTAAATAAAACGTAACTTCAAAAGTTACAAGTGTTTAACACAGCGTTTACATTTTTGAATACAAAATAGGTGCTCATAGCCAAACCGCCCGAACCCATTCCCGTTCTTGAAGTCATCAGGCCAAAGCATAAAGTCCTCATCGCAAGCTTAATCGTAACCTGAAAATACGAGTCAAGTGTTAACTCCGGGAGACGTAGTTAGTGAGCTACAAAGTTTAAGTATTCAAAGCGTTGACGCATAGCAATGCGAAAAGTATAAGTAATCAAGTTTCGACGCATAGCAATGCGTAAAATATAGCATTCATGTAGTTGTCGCATAAGCATGCGAAAAGTATAGTATTCAAAAAGTAGTCGCATAACCATGCGTAAAGTTTAGTATTCGTTTTCGTAGGCATTGACCACATAGCGCGACTATGTGACAATCCTATGTATTGCCCAATGATCGTTGCTAAGCCTAAAGCCTACCCATTTAGTATTATGCACCATCGTTATAAGTCGTTGTGGTGAGGGTCAATCTACCCTAATAGCGCTATCCATATCTACTAACGGTCCTTTCCAAAGGGATATATAGCAACTAATGTCCTTGGTAGTGTCGGGAATTTTAATGGTCTCTCACGTCCATGTTGTACAAAGTCCACAACATGACGATCGATAGTTTTAGTCATTGGCAAAAATATCTTTCGTATCCTCGGCATTGTTGGCAAAGCCTTCAACAATGCCGGCAAAATAGTCATTCGTTTTAGTATTCAAAATATCAAAGCATTTCTTAATAGCATTCAAAACATACAAGTGTTTTCGTAATAGCATTCAAGTATCAAATAGTTTTCGTTTAGCATTCGAGTATCAAAGCGTTTCATAATAGTATTCGAGTGTCAAAGCGTTTCATAAGAGTATTCGAGTATCAAATCGTTTTCATAATAGTATTCGAGTATCAAATCGTTTTCATAATAGTATTCGAGTATCAAATCGTTTTCATAATAGTATTCGAGCATCAAATCGTTTTCATAAAAGTATTCGAGTATCAAATCGTTTTCATAAAAGTATTCGAGTATCAAATCGTTTTCATAGTTTGCTTCAGCTTAAATGTAGTGTCTAAGCCTAAGACTCGCATTTCACCCCAAAAAGTATTAAAAGCGTTTAAAAGAGTAGGGGTTTGTAACTCACTGGTTGCGAAGATAATCGAAAGCGGGAACGGTCGGAAAGTGTGCCGGGAATCACCGAAAGCCTAATAATACCAAGTTTTGTTCAAGTGTTATTATGTTATTGTATAATATGATAAATAGTCTTTAGTTAAACTTTAAATGTCAAAGTCCAATTTGTCCAAAAATCGTCCGAAATGGTTATCGTTTTGTTTTAGTCCAAGAGTCCAAGATTAGTGTTATTGTTATTATGTTAAATATGTTTTGTTTGCTAAAGTGTCTTTTATTTTCTAACAAAATTTGGGCAGCGCTTCCGCGCCCAAATTCTATGTCCAAAATACAAAACACTTTCCCGCTCACAAAACACATATACATACATAACGTTTTTAAACATGTTCTTTTTAGCATAATAAGTCCAATACAAGTCACTAATATGATCAATTTTCCCAAACTCAGTACCAAATGTCAAGTCTCAAAAGTCAGAATGCGTAACCAAGTTTTAAACGGCCAAAACGACGATTTTTCGGAAAAACAATAGGTTGTGCGTCGTCCTGGCCATAGGGACGGCGCACAGCTCGGGCAGTTTTGTGTTTTCGGGTTTTTCTTGTAAAATCGTTTGTTCCAATCATAGATTTCGACATGCAATCGGTTTAAACTTCATAATATGTTATTTTAACAGTTTATACATAACTTTTATCCATAAAAACAAAGATTTAAGCATCATTTATCATAAACCCGTTTTTGTATAAAAATGGTCATAAAACTTCATCAAAACTTGTTCTTATAGCTTAGATCATACATGCAATGGGTTATATTAGTAATATAAGTAAAAAGGAAGAGTTTCTACCGAATGAAAGTGTTTAGATGATGGTCTAGGCGGATTTAGAGCTCCAAAAGTGTAGAAAACGTTATGAAACCGAAATAGCTTTGCTTCTTCTTGCTTCCTTTTGATGTTTGAATGGTTTTTAATGGTGATTTTATGGATTATGATGGCTGTATTTTGAAGTGTCTTAGAGAGAAAATGGAGAGAAAATGTGTGTGTTTGTTTTGGAGTGTGTGTTTGTGTTTTTAAAAATGAAAAATGAAAACGAAAGGAAAGAAAAGAAAGAGGTGTGTAATAATAGTCTAAGGTCTGCCAAAATGCAGTACTTGAGTGGTAAAAATCGGGTTTATTTGATTTGGTTTTTATAAAATCGAGACAAGTAACAAAAATCCAAAAACGTTGGTCTGGGGTGTCCAGGACGTCGCACAAGGGGTGTGTGCGGCGTCCTGGCTTGTTTTGCAAGAATTTTTGTGATTTTTCGTTTTTGCGTTTTGCTTCGTTGGACCTTTTTCGTTAAATGAAAGTTATAGATTATGATTCGTTATGAACTTAGGAAAGTTCCTTAGGTGTTTTCTTGGTATTAGGAGTTACATAATTTGATTCCGAAGTTGTTTTATGATTCCGATCCCAATCCGCGCTTAAAGGTTTAAATAAAGTAAACTTGCGTTTTGAGAGTTTTGTGTGAGTTACAACGAGCTTAGCTTAAGATTTTTGTCTACGTAACCACATAGCACATAAAGTTAGTCATATCGGGCATCAACATAAACACTTAGAAGTTATAAGTTAGCGTTCTCGACCTTAGTTTAGACGGTTGTCACATTTACTCTTTAGTACTGCAATATATCAGTGCTGCAACATTAATAGTATTTTTATATTATGTAGTATTAACTGGAAAAATGTATGTAGTTTTGATTCTATTGCACTACTGGTTAATACTGCCCGATCTGTTAATACTGCAACCATTAGTACAACAGAGTAATTTTTAAATAATCAATTACCCTGTTTCTACTGCGTTGACAAGTCAAAATTCAACTTGCAAATCACCTTTACACATGAGTTTTTGTTATTGGACCTAGTTTTTGAAGCTACAGCCCACGTCAATTCGTCATGTGTCCAATTGCAACATTAACAGCGAATAAAACATCCTTGAACTCAAATTCAAATTTTCAAAAATCCCCAAATCTTCCGCGAACCCTAATTTCTTCAATTCAATCCGTTTTTGATCAAATCACTTCAACTCTTTAGCGAATTTTCTTCAAACACAACAATAACAAATCTTCAATTTATTGATTCTCATAATATGGTTGCAAATCTCACCAAAGTTTCTGAAAAACAAGAATTTCATCCCTATCATCGATTTCTTAATTCAATCACACATACATTATGCTTTAACTGTGTATCCTGATATTCAAGAAGATCATATTAAAAGTTTCTGGGTTACTACAACACAAACCATACAAGATGACATTCATATAATAACAGCAACAGTTGATGGCAAACAGGTGATCATCACAGAGGCATGTTTAAGAACTCATCTTCAACTACAAGTTGCATCAGGTATAACATCTCTTCCTAATCAAGTGTTGTTTGAAAACTTTCAAAGAATGGGATATGAGGGACAATTAACCACAACTTCTTTTCAAAAAGGGTTGTTGTCTCCTCAATGGAAATTTTTAATGCACACTTTGCGACAATGTTTATCCCAGAAAAGAACTGCTTGGAATGAGATAGGTAGTACTTTGTCCTCTGCCATGGTTTTCCTAGCTACAAACCAGAGGTTCAACGTTTCCAAACTTATTTTTGATGGTATCTTGTGGAATCTTGCTCATCTAGAGCAAAAGTTTTCAATGTACCCAAGGTTTTGGCAACATCTTTTTAACCGTGAACTTAAAGATTTGTTTAAATCAAACCAAGTGTTTTCTCCAAAATCTCATGGCAGAAAAGTGTTTTTATATTTGAAAAGAATAAATAACATTTTTACTGGACATGTTAGTCCATTGTTCTCAACAATGATGATTGTACCTCCAACTTCAGGTGAGAGACGAAGTACTCCACTTGAGTTTCTACTCAAAATCCAGTTGTTACTTCATCAACAACTGTAACACCAATCACTTTTTCTACTGTTCCAACTATCACTCCTTTAAACAAACACTTCCAAAGAAAGAAAATGACAAAGAGAACTCCTCCTTCTCTTGTGTCTAAACCTACCCTAAACCTGACTTTAGCTTCAAGTTCTCATCCAGACACTTTGTCTGGTGAGACATATTAAAGGGATAACATTGAGTTGTCCCCTAGGCTCAGGGAGGTGGTCTATAAGGAGAGGGATGACCATGTTGGAAGGGCTAAAACTATTGTTGTGTCACCTAGTGCTGCACATGACAGTTTGACAAACAATAAGACCCAACCAATGGCAACACTTGAGAATGATGATGCTTCTTTTGAAACAGCATTGGAGAGTGGACTCAGGTGCCAAAAAACCAAGGGGGAGGGAAGTGCTTCTGCTAGGCAAAATTTTCCCTCTACAAAAACTTTCAATGATCAACCACATGTTGGTACTCAACCGAGAAGGGGTGAGAATAGATATGATTACTCAAACTTGGAATTGATGGATGTGTGTCTGAAATATACAAGGAAAGTGGAAGAACAAGCCTAAGAACTTGAAGATTTAAAAAAGTTGGTGATGAAATTGGTGTAAAAGAAGAAACATTTGAAGTTCCAACTCAAGAAGAAGCCCAAAATGAAAGATGCATGTACTTCTTCCATGCTCTCTAGTTCATCTTCTGGAGAGGATGCTATCAAAAAGGGGGAGAATAAGAAGGTTTATGATGATGAGATGGGCTCATGAATAGGGATTGAGCAAAATTTGTCAGAATATGTGATAACTGCTACAACAGATCCCATGAATCAAAAGAGCTTTGAGAATGTTAATACTACAATTACAGAGCAAATGGAGGTTGTTGATTATGTGGTTATTTCTATAATAGAGGAACTTGAAGAGGAAAGGATGGATAGTACTGCAGTAATAACTGAATCAGTTCCAGTTAATACTGCAGTAGAAACTGGTAATAGAGAAGTAACTGCTAGAATTGAGGGAGAGAATGTAGCAACTGAAAACATGGATTGGGATACTTTGATGGCTCCACTATTTGAGGAGTTTGAAAAGGAGTTGGCAGAAAGAGATAAGCAGCAAGCTACTCAACAAAGTCAAGAAGTAGAAGTTACTACTGTTGATACTATAGTTGATCCAAAACTTGGTGATGCAGTAGTAACTAATCCTGAGCAAACAACTGTTGAAAAAACAAGTGAGCCAACCAGTGAAGAAAGAACATTGGCTGAAGAACTCTTGAAGATTAAGAGTGATGTGATTTCTAAAAGAAAGATAGAACAAGCCAAAAGACCTAAAGAAAAGGGAATTGCTCTTCCTTCTGCACGAACTGATGAAACTCCAAGGATTGTTGAAGGAGAAGATTATGTTGTTGATACAACTGCTCCTCACAGAGTTGTTCCAATAATTCCACCTAACATAAGACTTCACCCAAGACCTCCAACTCATACATTGGAGCTCAAATAGTGGATCCAAATGATACCCAAGTAAAAGGTAAGGGTAAGAAGGTGGTAGTTGAAGTTGAAAAGGTCATGGACACAAAGGATGTCAAACAATTGAAGATAGATGAGCTTGTGGCATTGAAATTAGCTTTTGAAACAATAAATGTGTCTAGTGATCGTACAGTAGCTAGACAAGTTCATGCTGAGCTTCAAAGGAGAGAGTTTGAAAGGATAGAAAGGGAAGAAGCTGAAAGAATGGAGCTTATAAGACTGCAAAATGAAGAAATTAAGTAGTTAGAAAGAAAATACAAAGCAAAGAAGAACAAGAAAGAAGTTCAAAAAGAGAAGAAAGATAGTGATAAACAGAAGTTTGTTAAACTTCTGAAAAGAAAGAGGCTACAGTGGTAAGTCTCTAGGTCCAATGAGCTTTACTGATGTTCTTGGTTTGTTTGAGATGGAGAAAAACAAGGATAAGGAAAATGCAGCTAGGCTTAAAGAACAACAAGAAAAGGAAAAATATAAGTTAGAGAAGATTATCAAGAGAGCTCATGAA
This sequence comes from Senecio squalidus, assembly GCA_910822075.1. NCBI lineage: Eukaryota > Viridiplantae > Streptophyta > Magnoliopsida > Asterales > Asteraceae > Senecio > Senecio squalidus. The sequence goes on along the minus strand of CAJVGC010000060.1, from coordinate 15,625,172 downwards.
GTGGGAGCAAGAGTTCTTAATGAACAAGGGCAAGTTGTTCCTAATCCCTTCCAGCCTAAACAACATGTAATAGACTTGGAGAAGATGAAAAGAAAGAAGTCATTTTCTACAAATCAGACTTCAAAAAGACAAAAGGTTGTGAAGGAACCAGCACTATTAACTGAAGAAGCATGAATCTCCACAAAAAGAGCAAGATAATACATCATCTACTCAGTATCTTAGTGGATGCATCTAAGATTGTAGAAAAAGAAGGAGATGTAGAGATTACACCAGATGATTGTTCAACTTTGATCATTCAACAAGAAGAAGAATCTCCACAAAAAGAGCAAGATAATACATCATCTACTCAGTATCTTATTGGATGCATCTAAGATTGTAGAAAAAGAAGGAGATGTAGAGATTACACCAGATGATTGTTCAACTTTGATCATTCAACAAGAAGAAGATGCTTTACATGTTGAACATTAGCCATTGAACTACTTGATATTATTGACTAGGATTTTATTGGGGGAGATAACAGGTCAACATATGAAGTAACAAGATCAGATATGAAGAAGTACCAAATGCTCACCTTCTACAAAAAGGTAAAGGAATTTTCCAGAAAATACTTGGTCAAAATGCATCAAATTGGGTTGAGTAAGTATTCTAACAACAGAGGATCATGTTCTGGAAAAGATTTGGCTGTAGATTGGTTAAATCGAACGTTTACTCCTGAAGTTCCTATGTTTAGTAGCATCTTTCACAGAGATGGCTATGATCCAGTTGTTGAAAGGATCTTATATGAAAGGAGTAGATTATATTCTATCTACAGAAAGAATGGTGTCATCAAGTACTTTCTGGTTGAGAAGAGGTATGATCATGATTTTGCTACATTGCATGAAATGATTACTTTGAGGTTGTTTGCTCCAAGAGATTCTTAACTGGCTCATGATTTGGTTTGGAGATTGGTGTTGCAAAGAAGAGAAGAAGATCTCAAGCTGAAGGAGGAGAGGGCAAAGAAGAATAGCAAATAGAAACCAGTTTTTGATATCAACCTCCTATGCAATTGCTTGTAAAAACTTAGTACTTTGTATGAATGAACAATATAAGTTTAGAGGGAGAGTGTTGGGAATAAAATGGTTGAAATAAAATAAGTACGGTTACTACTGCAAGTTACTACTACTTGGTTACTACTCCATGAAGAATTGGTTACTACTGCAACACACATTACTAATGTCTGCTATCCATTACTACTGCTTGAAGATTTTTTTGAAGAAAAATATGATTCTAGAATAGATATTTTTTTTCCTTATTAGAATTGAATTACAATTACAATTAGTCATTTCCTAGAATAGGTAGGTTTAACCTTAAGGTCTATATATGCATAGATCCATGTATTAGGAAAAACACGTGTATTAGTCTTTCAGTTTATGATTAATACATTGAGGCTTTATTGTGATATTCGTTATTTTTCTCATTCGTATTCATAAACTTTATTCGTTTGATCACATAAACTTGTAAAATGAAAATGCTTATCCGCTGCTAAACTTCTTTGATAGATCAAGATCTTATTCGTAAGTATTGTGGTTTGTGTTTACATACACTACATCGATCCTGACATAATCGAACATATAATTACAACTAGCCAGGGGTGTTAAAATGGATGGATTCGTTTAATTCGATCCAATTATATTTTGCTTTATAAAATATGGATCCGAACCATCCAACTTATCTAAAAACATATCCCGACACAAACCAAATTAGAAATCGGTTAGATCAGTTTTTATAATTAATGTTTTTCATTATTACCTAGACATAAGTTTCATGCAAAAGGTTAAGGGTTTATCAATTGTAATACTTGGGTTTATCCATTTCCCTTCTCTAACGAAAGGATTTGTAAATTTATATTACAGAAGAAGTGTATTAAAAAGATATATAGAACGTATGAAAATCCAATCAAAACGTAAATTAGTTTTGGTTTTATGGCGTTATTCGGTTCAAATGTAAAGATAAAAAACCAAACTAAAATTCAGATAACTAATCCGCATTTTGTCCAATCCAATCTAAAAAAACAAAAAATATGAACCATGAAAAAGTGTAAAAGATTGGTTACACATCTTTTTTCTCTCTACATTTCTCTACATCTTTTTTTTCATTTCCCTCCACATTAACTCACTTTCCTTCAAAACTTAATCATGAGAAAAGTGTAAAAGATTGGTTACTACTTACTATGAACTTTTTTAGACCATAAAACGAGTCGACCCAACTTTTTTACAACACGAGAAAAGTTTTTCGTGTTGTAATTAGGGAATGGGGGCACACAAGAGTATGTAAAGGGGTTTGGTGCCATTAATATGCTATTTACAATGGGACGGTATGGACAGAAGTAATGTATCATCCTAATCATTGCAGAAAATGGAGTGGCTATTACAATTGGGCGAAAGGATAAATAGATATGGGCTGAGATCGTAAACTAAAAATATATAGATAGAATAGAGAAAATAAACTCATCAATTTAATATAGAAAACCAAAAATGAATTTAATATTTATGAAAAGAAAGTCTAATTATATTTTATTTTTGTAGTTAAAAGAAAAGTTATAAAAAGATTAATAATGGTATAAAGAAAATATAAACAGACAAATATATGAAATTAAATTAAAATCGAAGAAAACATATTGTTTGAGGGTTTTCTTTTATAAGATAAGTGATATTTCTCCTTGCGATGGTACATGGGTTCATATGTTGTATAATGTTCAATTGGATGTTCCTATAACCACAAACTGTTATACTTACTTTTTGAAAAAAAAGAATACCAACATATTACTACTATTATTACTTTACCATATAATACATTTATAAAAATATGTTGCCGTTTCGATGAGACATGCTTCGTTTTACTCTTATTTTATATTATTTCTTGACCATTACTTTCACACTACTCACTACTGTCAATTTTGGTGGTTATGATTCTTTTTCCCCTAATCCTTAATCGTTACATCATATTTTTGTGTTCATTGCTTCTAAATCTTTTTAACTATGTGAACGTGTGTTTGGTTATATTTTGATGATTACTAACAATCAAAACTAGATTGTGGGTAGATGAAGTGGGGAATTGCAAATGATGAGCAGTATTGACGTAAATAACAAAACATGTAGTGTATGTCAATAGAGAGATTTTGTTAAGTTTTACGAAAAAGGGTATAAGCTTGAAACTTCACTCATTCAAATCAACCTGAGAAGTGTTGGAGGCCCGTTACCGCAGAGAAGCGCGAACTTACACTACAAGAAAAATTATTTTTAGTGACGATTCAAATTTGGTCACTAATATTATTAATGACTAAATATTTCGCAACTAACATCTTTAGTGACTAAATATTTCGACACTAATGATGTTAGTGACCAATTTCGAAAATAGAAAACTATATTTTTGTGTTGCAGCAATAACAAATATATAGTTTTCTATTTTCGAAATATTTTTTCGGTTACCATTTTCATGACAATAACATTACGGATGACGAAGATGTTTTTTATTATAATAAATTTAAGAAAGATTAATGCAAAAATGATTATAAAAGTATATTAATCGAGTAACTTACTTTCGTTCATGCTTAATAAATTTATATATGAGAAAAATATTTTGTAGTTCAGATTTTTAATTCCCCATAGAAAGTTTATTATTTTTAATTTAAATAAATGTATTTGGATTAGCTAAGAAAGGAAACAATATTCCAAAAACAAATTTGCATTTATATACTATTTATAGGTAGTAATTTCATATATTTTTAGTTATAAAATAAGGAATAATTAACTAAATTCCTCTTAAAATTCAACATTCAAATTTAAGGTACAAATGCTCCATAAATATTATAGATAATTAGTGTGAAGATAGGTTGACGACAACATATGTAATAATTTGTAATTTGTTATGTATTTGGGTCTATGTATTTAACAAACGGGGTTTTTAGTATATGTATAAGATACATAAGACATGATTTACGAATATATATATATATATATATATATATATATATATATATATATATATATATATATATATATATATATATATATATATATATATATTTGACATGATTTAAATATCATATTCTTTTGATTACTTACCAGTCATAATTTACATATATTATTTGGTACATATTTAAAAATTACAAATCTTTTATGCATATATGGAAACTATAGTATAATTTAACGGTCACTTAATTATAAACATAAATAAATATATATATTTTTTTATCAAATATAATATGAAAACAACATTAATTCAATATGGTGACATATTCAAATATGTAATTTAATAGAAATGATAAGTGTGCTTGATCAAAGATCATCAAACATAGAAATGGAGATGTTTGGGTGATTCCAACCTTCGATCTACTACAAGAGGAGTGCAAACCTAACAAGTTCTTCACGAACCTAAGATGATCAAGGTTGGGAAGTGGTATGATCTTGATAGTGATGGATGTGCAAGATGATGATGTATGTTATATGTGTTAGAGCATAGGAGTAGGGTGAGAGAAGCATGTATAATATTGAGAGTGTGTGTAAGATAGCCTCTCCCTAGAAGATGACTAAGTGTAGGTATGTATACTCCTCATTGTCCAACGTACATGTATTAAGGTCATTTAAGTCACACTCGATTAGGCCAATAATGACTTAACGTTCACAACATTATTCAAACATAATGTCGTAATTATTGCAGACGTTACAAACGATTTGAACCTAACGGTTTGTCGGCTGTTCTTGCTTGGTCGTCGGCTGGTCTTAGCTTGGTTGCCGGGTGGGCCTAGCTTGGCCGCCGACTTTGCCTTACCTGGCCGCCAGCTATGCCTTACTTGCCCGCCTGGTTGTGCCTTGCTTGGACATTTGTGACTTGTTTGCACTATAGCCGGAGGCGAGCGCGACCAAGACAAGCGTGGACGTTTGGAAGCTTGGAAGCCTGGACGCTTGGAAGCTTTGACGCTTGGACGCTTGAAAGCTTCTCAAGTTCTGGGTGTTGGGCATATCCTAAGGGTTTGGGTCCTATAAACATAGACCTAAACTCTACTAATACTATCAAAAGGCATATTAGTAATTTTCTTTTTAAAATTCAACTTTAAGAAAATGGGTCTAAATGCTTTATAGATAGTTAGATTAGATAAATGATATATGTTTTTCCCTTAACAATTTTGAAATTCTACAACTAAAATCACATATGATTTTGTTAGTATTTTTGTATACGTCTAGTTAAATTATATAATATATGATGTTTCTAAGTTTTGAAATTCATATTTGTAGTTAAATCATATTTGATATTACTTTAGAAGTTTCAAAATTTTTCTAAAAAAAAAGGGTTGGCAAATTTTAATTTTTGTTTTGGGTCTACATAATTTATTAATTTTATAGTATTTTTGTCTTTTAAATTTACTCATTAATGTTAAATCATATATGATGTAACTTGTTAAGTATAACGATTTAACGGTTTGTGAGAAAAAAATAATTATAAATAAAATTTAGGTTTTTGTTTTAATGTTAATCATTATATTGTCCTCCGTGAGTTGACGTGATGACAAATTGAAATTGGATAAAACTCTCATCATAAGTGAAATGTACCAAACTTGATTTCCATCGCAAGCAATGTTGGTGGAACGTTTTACCGCTTGAATAGATATTCGTCTTCGATGACGCACTGGGCCCACAAATATACCTAAAGTTCCCGAGTTCGATTTCGTTAACAAACATTTGTTAAGGATCACGAGTCGAGGTGAATTTACCTGAAATCGTACACTTCTAATGAGGGAAGTAGGTGCATATATTAAATATGTACGGTAATCATTGCATGTCATCTAATAAAACCTTTAAATTGTTGTATTAAAAAGAAATGGAGGGTTAAGATTGTGTTTTGTATTTGTTAATTTTCTTTTAATATATAATTAATAATAATTTCCGTAGATGGATTTAGTTTTTTTCTTTTAATGAAAAACAAGACAGCGATATATCATGTTTTGATCACTAAAATTTACTTTTTATACAATTATTTCTCACTTTATAATCAAATACTATTTGCAACTCATGATATAACAACTTTATCACAAGAATAATATATATTATCTTATGAAAAATAATTCTTGCCCACATTCAAATTATTATGTGTGTCAAAATCAATCATAATAATTATTTCCCATTGCAAATTACAAAATGACAATCATACAGTTGTCTATAAAGTGTGGACTGGAAAGCTAATCATTGTATAAACCAATCAGATATGGGTTCCGAGACTCCACTTAAACTCCCTTTCATTGATTTCTCGAATTTGAACAAAAACACAAAAAATGTCCTTTGGAATGAAACGAAGTCCCGAGTTTATCAAGCCCTCGAAGAATTCGGTTGCTTTGAAGCAACCTTTGCGAACATCTCACCCGAGCTCCAAACGGCCATGTCCAATTCTATAGAAGAACTTTTCGATTTCCCTTTAGAAACCAAACTTAAAAACAAAGACTCACGACTTTTTCATGGCTACGACGGTCAAAATCCAAAGACTCCACTCTACGAGAGCATGGGCATTGCCGAGGCACCCGTTCCTGGGAAAGCCGAAAGCTTCTCAAAAATATGGTGGCCCGAAGGCAACCCTGAGTTCTGGTATATATATAACCTACTTCAATAGTATATATATATATATATATATATATATATATATATATATATATATATATATATATATATATATATATATATATATATATATATATATATATATATATATATATATATAGGAGGACGTTCTTATAAACCAATATTTAAAGTAAATTAAGTAAAAAAATATAAAAAAATAATTTATAATATGTGTAATTTTGTATTATGTTTATTTATTCAATTATAACAAACTTTAAAAAAGCAAGTTTTGATATGCATCAAAATATATGTCGTTTAGGGGTTGTGCATCAAATTCATTGTTTTTGTGCAGTAAATATTCAAATTTGATGCACAACGATAAAACTACCCATTTTTTGATGTACAACAAAACTTCGTTTTTTAAAGTTTGATATATGGTTAAAATGAACGATAATTCAAAATATCTAACGTTATAAGTTATTTTTTAATTTTTTTTTACTTATTTTACCTTAAAGTTTGTTTTACAAGAACCAACCTCTATATATATATATATATATATATATATATATATATATATATATATATATATATATATATATATATATATATATATATATATATATGTATATATATATATTATTTGTTTTACTTACGACATCTAATATATTTGTAGCAAAACTATACAAGAGTTCTCGGAGAAACTATCGAACCTTGATAGAATGGTGAGGATGATGGTGTTGGAGAGTTTGGGATTGGAGAAATATATGGATGACCATCTGCAGTCGACAAATTATCTTCTTCGTTTCATCAAATACAGAATACCAGCGAAAGACGAGACCGACCTTGGACTCAATTCTCATACAGACTCGAACCTACTCACAATTTTACAACAAAATGAAGTTGTTGGATTAGAGGTGCAAAATAAATCTGGAAATTGGATCAAATTTGAACCTAGAGTACCCTACTCTTTCCTTGTTATGAATGGTGATTCGTTTTATGTAAGTTTAAAGATTATGTGAAATTAGATTCACCCTAAAAAATAGTATTTGGCAACTTATTTCACTTTCATGTTTTGTTGTTGTTGGAATACCAATCCATCACTAATCTTTGGATGTTAATAATTTTAGGCATGGACGAATGGACGTTTACACCCGCCATTTCATCAAGTGATAATGAGCGGGAATAAGCCAAGGTATTCACTAGGTATGTTTGCGGTACCAAAGGCTGGGTATGTGGTTAAAGCCCCAGAAGAGCTTGTGGACGAAGAACACCCGTTACTATTCAAACCATACGATCTTGGTGAGTTCCTTAAGTTTTATGACCCCGAGGTTTATGAAGGTCCCCAGGCCGCTCTCAAGATTTATTGTGGCATGTGAAAACCTACATACCGCATTTTCGTATTATCCTTTTTATGTATGCCTTCAATTTATAGTGTCACTTATGTTCGTTTTTCGTGTTCTCCCGTCGTTGTGTATGTGTGAATGTGTATGAATAACGGAAGATATATAGAAGTAGCACTTTATCTACTCCTACTATTTTTTCCAATCAAAATATATGTATGTCAATAACATATACCTATGTGGTATTTGGAAAATATTTGTTACCTAAATTTTCAGTTTACTTTTTTATTTGTCTTAATTTAAATTGATTTATTTGACATTTTAAAGTCGGTTCTAATTACACTTGTGGGCAACGGTTTTTTTTTCTTCTTTTCTCAAAAGATCATATTTAAATGCTTATATCACAATTTGATAATTACCATCTGAGAACGTGTTCATATATTGTTGATTTTGTACATACTTTATTGAAGATTATAAAAAATTAAGGCCGAAACGAATTAGATAAAACGTTTTAAAAAGACAATATTTTTTTCCTTACATTTGTATAACTTTCAACAACAAATAGAAAAATAAGATTAGATATACGTTATACAGAGATATTAATGTCTAAATATGTATTTTCTTTGAAAATGTCCAAACATGAAATTAGAGACATTTTTTAAATGTCAATCAGATACAAATCAAATAAAAATATAGTGTAAATTGAGATAAATTAAAAGTAGTTTGTGAATATAGAATTAACCCTATTTAAAGAACAAGTACATTCTCGCGATACACCCTTTAACGATTAATAGACCTAGATAGGTGAAAGGAAGGAAAAATATTCAAAAAACATAACAGAAAATACAACTTTTTTAAATATGTAGTATGTGAAATTATTTGGTACTTAAAACCGATTATAAAATCCAATATAGTATTTAAATGCTTGTTTATCGACAATTAACTTTTTTTTTTTTTTGGCCTTTTTGAACCCGGTTTATCATTAATTAATATATACGTGTAACAGTTTTAATAACGTGATATTATTTTTTAAGGTTTCGATTATTGTATTTTGTAGTATTTTGTAGTCAATTTTACTACAAAAAAATACAAACATCACGGTTATGAAAGAAAGATTTTTGAACCATAATGGAATCAACATAATGCGCGATGAATAGGGGTGAGTAAAAGTATCGAAATAACGATACTGGTATGGTATTGGTACCGGTATCGTTACCTACCAAATACAAGCGATACGGTACTCTGTATCATATTTTTTAAAAGTTTGGCATTCGGTATCAATGGTACTGGTATTTTACCGGTTTTTCGATATATTATATGGTACCGTATCGACCGATACCGTATCGACCGATACCGAATCAGTTAATTTCGATACGGTATTATGTACCAAAAAGATGACTAAAATGGAACCCCTATTAACCAGGACAATACCGATTCCGGAGGATACCACGCTCAACCTAGCTTTGAAACCCATTAAAAAGAGGAGCTTGTAGTGGAAATAGCAACAATTTAAAAGATATTTAATAAGAAGTACTATAATTAAATCATCATAATAGAAAGTGAAAATTATTTTAATGTGAATGACACATTTTGGCCCATCTTCATTAGTTTTTTTTTATTTGGCGTGCCTTTTATCAAGAAAAAAGTATTGTTGGGTGTGTAAAAGTATATCTAAATCGGTTAAACTTGCAAATTGAACCCATATAGGTTATTTTCAGGCTGGTTCTTGGTTTATGATATCAAAAAGATCGGTTTTAGTCTGGGTCACGTCAGTTTCGTCCAAAACCGGATATGTTCAATTGATTTCAATGGGATAAAGTTTTTTAACCAATACATTAGACCTTGTTTACAAGTTTGAGTTTGGTTCCCGTTTCGGTTTGGGATCGAATCGGTTCTAAATAGTACTGGACAGACTTTGAAACTATGTTTTTCGATCTAACTGTCGGGTCCAACATTTCCTTTGTTGGTTCCCGTTGTTTTGGAACTTGCACACCCCTCTCAGTAAATATAGAATTTTAACTTTTTTGCGTATAGAGTGATTAATTTGCGTTAATTTACAAAGTAAAAGTTCAAATAAATTTGTCAATAAGAAGAATTCTCGTTTCCATATGGAGAGAGATTGAAACAGAAAACGGAAGTAGTGTTATGATTTGCTTATATTAATCAACTTATCAACTTATTTAGAAATAGCTCATTGACCAAATAAACTTTTTGTAATTTTCTTTCCCAAAATAACCGGTTTGAAAAAATCCGACGGGTAATTCCATTATAAAAAACTAATTTAATATGTCCGCGAATTTGTTGTTATATTACTTTTAATTAACATAGCAGTTCAGTCACAGTGCTCAAAAATTTCGATGAGTTAAAGTAGACTTTATTTATCTAGCTCTAACTTCTAATCATGTGATAATTTAGTTAATGATACAGACTATCTATTAAAGATTCAAGGAAATATAGTCACAATGCAATGTAATCGAAGTGATTCCTATCGAGATATATTCTGTAAAAAAAAACGAGAAAGGAGCAGTCGATCTAGTTGCAATGTGTTGCCCTGGTCTGGTTATATACTTGCATGATGTTGTCCATTCACTTCTACGAATATTTAGTTATTTATTCAGTTGGTTTATGAACTTTTTTTAGGCATAAATTGTTTTTTGTGGTTTATGACTTTAGTGAAAATGTGATAGTTGTGACAAGTTATGCAGTGGTAATCGTGTTGGTCACGGTGAAATTTATGGTTAATACCATCGGCTTTTTTGTATATATATCTTCAATAGTAAAGTTTAAGTTTTTTTTTTTGAACGGCTTTATTAGTGATTCGGGGCCACAGTGACATCCATTTGGGCAGTATGCAACCCACGAATCTTACACCAAAGTTAGTTATCTCCTAATATTCATCAAAGGAGGAAACCCCAGAGGAGACTCGAATCTGAGACCTTCCATAGGGGCGAACGATCTCCTACCAATGAGAGTAAAGTTTAAGTTGAATGAATAATATTTACTTTTCCACATTAAAGTATCACTTTTGTTTATTAAATAATTAAGTGACGGTTTATACTTGTTTGGCTAATACTGGGTTGTATGCATATCTTATCCCTTTTCTATAATCTAGAACTCAAATTGTATATATGATTTCAGAAAACAAAATAATTATGCCTTAAAAAAATCTTATTAATATGCATTAATTAAATTTAATAATTTTTTATATCTATATTATATTATAAAGTGTCAGGATCAAATAAACTTGTATAACCCCAAATCTTGATTGTTAGATCGTGATCTATCAAAAAAGTTCAGCAGCGGATATGAACATTTTGATATTAACAAGTAATTTAAACAAATAATATTATTAACGTAAGAACAATGATGAACAATAATTTGCCGAATATTATAAGCCTCAATTGATCAATAATGAATATCAATACAACGTGTTTTTATCAATACAAGAATCTATATTTATAGACCTTGAGACTAAACCTAGATAAACTAGGAAACTACATCTATCTAATAAGGAAATACAATCTAACTATAATTGTAATTCTAATTCTAACTTGCATGGCAAGTGTTACAGTATTAACACTTCCGCAATAACTTATGTAGAAGCAGCAGTAGTAATGATAATCCGTAGTAATGAAAGTCTTCAGTAGTAATCTTTAACTTCAGTATTAACTTGTCTTCCGTAGTAACTTGTATGTCTTCAGCATTAATGAACTTCAGTATTAACTATCTTCAGCCCGTATTAATAACATACATTACTATCAGTAGTTAGAAGCAGTATTAATGAAACTAAAACTATTTTATCTAAGTTCTAATTCCAACAATCTCCCCCTAATCTTGAAATTTTATATATATCAAAAGTACAAGTTTCATACATCAGTATTAACTACTTTCATTACAAAACATAATCATTTATCTAAACTTTTCTTCTTCTCAGCTGCTTCCTTCGCAATTTCTTCATTCAACTGCATCATAATGCTCCACACCAACTCATGAGCCATTCTGGAAGCTATAAGTCCATACAATCTCACCTTAATCAGCTCTTTCAATGTCCTCAATCCATGTGGATACTTTTTATCTACTAGATAGAACTCTATTGCACCATGAGTTCTAACTATAGAGTAAGTACCACTCCTTAATAAATAAACCATTTGATAATTGGATTTGTTGGACCTCCTTTCTTGAAAGCAGGACTGACTCTCACTGAATCTGGCTCAAACATGCCATTTAACCAATCCATGGCCATATTGATGCCTGAACTTTGACCTTTGAAGTTTGAGTACATTATTTTTCCAATGTCATATACTCGTTCCAAATCAGCTCTTGAGAAGTCTCTTACCATCCTGTGAAAGGCTGGTATAATGGTCTTGGACTTATCTTTCCTGGTTACCACATATTTTGTCTTCATTGGCCCACCAGTAAGCTCCCAGTCTATGATCTCAGGAAGCTCAACAGCTAATGGTGCTATTCTTAGTCCTTCTTCATGAATGATCAAGGCAGAACAGTAATCTTGTGATATTTCTATATCATCATCCCTTACTTCAATGTTGACTGGTTCTTTCTTGATTGCAACTGTTGGTATAATAGGACTTCCTTGAGGAGCAGATGAAGTAGGAATGTCTTCTACTCTTTGTTTCTTTTGAACAACTCTTGTAGACACTGATTTCTTCCTCTTCGGCTTCTCAGGTGAATTATGCTTAACTGGAGCAAATGGGTTTTTGATCTCCCTTCCTGCAGCATCAAACATAAGTCTTCCAGTTTCATGAGCTCTCTTCAAGGATCTTTCCAACTCATACTGTTTTTGATTTTCTTTGTTAGTGAGTTGAATCCTTCTTTGAGCATCTCTCTTTCTTTCCTTTTCTACCAAGGCAAGCAAGTTCCCCATCTTCATTGGCCCCAATGATTTACCATTGTAGCCCTTTGTCTTGAGGTATGAGATGAACTTTTGTCTGTCTTCAGTTACCTTGTCTTGAGTAGATAGCTCATTCTGTACTTTTTTTTCTTCTCTCTCTCTCTTGTTTGGCTAGCTCAGCCATCTCCTTCTCAAGCTCAGCTTTCAATACAAGCTCTTCTTCCCTCAACTTCTGGACTTTTCCATTTCTTGAATCTGAAGTTGGTGTGAATGTTCATGATAGTTGCTGGATCATCTCCTACATCGAAGTCTTCAGTGGCAAACTTGAGAGCAACAAAATCAGCAAGCTTATCTTCCTGCTCCTTTTTTTTCTTCAATTATCTCATTTTCTTTTAGATCAACAGCTACTCTTTTTCCCTTAGCCTTTTCATCTGGCTCAATATCTGTAAGTGTTTTGGGAACATATGATCTATGAGGAGGAATGATAAGTCTTATACCTGAAGTTCTTGAATGGTCTTCAACATAATCTACTCCTTCTACCAAATTGCTGCTATCAGGTACTGCAGGAAACTTCAAAGACTTTTGCTTTGAAGTGAGGCTTGTTTAATCTTTCTTTCTTTAAGAATTTTGGCCATTTCAAGCTTCAATAGTTCAGCAGCAGCAACTTCTTCATCAACAGTTGAGATTGTAGTAGTAGTAACTGTTGTGACTGTTGTTGCTTCAGAAAAGATTACCTTCAAAGCTTCACTACTTTGAATTGATTCAGTTAATGGAGGAATAGATACTGTTAAAGGTGTTTCAGTAGAAACATGAAGATCAGTAGTAACTGTTGTGACTGTAGAAACTTGATCTTCAGTATTAACTCCTTCAGTATTAGTTCCTTCAGTAGTAATTGCTTCAGTAGAAACATCTTGTGTGTGAGGATCAGTAGTAACTATCTCTTCAATATTAATTGGAGGAGAGGCAGTAGAAACAAACTCTGTAGCAGAAATTAAGACTGAATCAATGGCTGCAGTAGTAAGCATTTCTTGATTTTCATCTTCTATCTCCATCTCCTGCTCCCCCTCAATTCTTTGCTCCTCTTCAACATATTCATCTATAACCATCTTCTTACCTTCAACTTCTTCTTCATGTGATGATGTGGCAGTAATCACAGTATCATCACTTGTTCTTTCCTCCCCCTTGGGTTCAGCACTCTCTTCAGATGATAAAATATCTTCAACTGCTTTCTCCCCCATTTTGTCAGCGGGAGGAGTGTCATCTGAAGAAGATGAGCTGGAGGATTTAGGTGAGGTACCAATGCTCCTGGTAGATGGGTGCTTATGCAATAGTTGTGCTGAAAGTAAGGCTTGTTGAGCTATCAGTTGCTGCACCAATTGAGTTAAAGTGGCAAGGTCCTCCCCTTGTTTATCCACTCTAACAATGACATTAGTGTACATATCCATCAATTCCAAGTTCAAAGTAGATCTATCCTCACTCCTTTCCTGTTGAGTACCAACAGGTGGTGGATCATAGGATGTAGAGGTACCTTCCTGCCCTGCCGAAACATGTACCCCCCACCCCGTGGTTTCTTGGTACCTGGTACCACTTACCAAAGATGCCACAAAAGAAGCATCCAAGGATAGTGTTGCCTTGGATTGGGTCTTAGTGATGTTAATACTGTCTTGGGCATCACTATGAGAAGTAATGACTCCAGTAGTATTAGCCATTTCCAAATGGTCTCCCCCCTCCTTATGGACCACCTTAGGGAGCATGGGGGACTGCTCAATGTTTTCCCTTTGTTTGAAAATGGATAGTGGGGAAGTTGGAGTCCTAAGAGGCTGAGGAACCCTCTTAGCCTTTCTAGAAAATGTTGCAACAAGTGGTGGTGGTGGGTGAGGTGTAGAAGCAGATGGTGTAGTCACAAAAGTGGTGACTGGTGCAGTTGCAACTGGAGTAGAACTCCCAGTATTAACTGGAGGAACACTTGCAGTATTAACTGTAGTTGTATCCTCTGGGATTAAAACTTCAGTACTTGCAACAGAAACTGCAGAGGTACTAACGGTAGTAACAAGATCAGATGGGGGTTGAGACATAGGTGAAGTCACTTGTGTCTCATCTGTGACAGTACTTGTGCCCACCATCATTGTAGAGAACAATGGTGTCACATTTGCTGAAAAACCTTTATTAACCCGTCTCATATTTGCAAAAACTTTCTTTGTATGAGCATGGGCTTAGAAAACGTTTTGAGATCTATTGAGATCTATTGAGATCTCTAAGTTCACAATTAAAGATATGCTGAAGGAATCTTGGATACATTAAAAATTTAAATTTGGGATTTGCCAAGTTCTATAGCATTCCATCAAAAATAAGGCTTGAAAAATTGTATGTTTGGTTTGTAGCCAAACACACCATGGCAGTTGCCAAAGATGAACTACCCTCATTCCAACCCGTTCTTTTATGTGAAAGACATTGTTGCAAAGTATGCAACTAGTACTTCCACTGGGGGGACAGTTTAGCTTTTAAAAACATTGAGGTGTTTAGGTCCCCCTCATACCCCATTAACCTAAAGTTTTCAAAAATCGTTTCACTTGGTAGGTCTGTTATACCTGCTTCATCTTGTAGTTGTAGATGAGTGCGAATGGTTGCCTCTGAAACATTGATTTCTTTACCATCCACTGAGGCTTTGATTACAGGTACTTCTCACATAGCAGTTACACTTGCAGTGTTCCAGAAACTTCTAATGTGGTCTTCATGTAACTCCGGACTAACAGTGAGAGAGAATTTAATATGTGACTGCTTCAAGAAATCGATAATAGGATGAAAATCCTCGTTTTCTTTATTCTTGATGAAGCATGCCACCATGTTATGGGTTTCGAAGAACTGTAGATCAACCATTGTTAGTGATAAGAGAGAATTGAATCAAACAGTGAAGAAAATTTTAGGTTTTTGATTATAACGGTAACTTTTTCTTAGTTAGGGTTCTTGGAAAGAAAGGTAATTAATTTAAAGATTAATTAGAACCCTATTTATACTGAAAAGATTATAACAACTTGGCGAGTTGGATTAGACGCGGGTTATGATTAAAAGTAACGGTGCAATAGGGTATTGCCACGTGTCAACAATTGTTGAACCCGTGCCGAAGATTAAAAATTGAGGTCCAATCACATATCGCCACGTGTTAAAGGTTAGTTACAAGTTGGGGTTTGACTTGTCAACGCAGTATTAACAGAGTAATCTTATTAATTAAGAAAGCTCTGCAGTACTAATCGTTGCAGTATTAACAGATAATGACCGCAATAATTACGTTAATTACAGTAGTAATGACGGCAATATTAACTGGTCTGGCAGTAGTAATATATATTACTTGTCAGTATTAACCAGATGTTCGTATTAATGAATTACTAGCAGTATTAACTTTTCTTGCAGTATTAACAAAACTATGGGCAGTAGTAGTTAAACCTTCCCGTAGTAATGAATTTTTTTTTCAGTACTAATAAAACGTTAGTCAAAATCTATTGCTACTGTTAATTTTGCAGTAGTAACATAGAGTAATACTAAAAAGTAAGGCTCTTGATTCATGTCTAAGGTTACTACTGCGTTTCTCGAAGGGACTTTAAAGAGATGTATTTAGATAAGTTAATCCATGTTGATCAATCCAATACTTGTAATCAAGAAGGTGAATCTTCCCACATCAAAAGCTTTTGTGAGAAGATCAGCCAGCTGATTGTTAGTATGAACTTTATCAACATGTATCAACTTCTTTTCGTTGCAGTCTCTTATGAAGTGATAGCGAATCTCTATGTGCTTTGTCTTGGAGTGCTTCACCGGATTGTTGATAATGCTGATGGTGCTCTGGTTGTCTATGAAAATGGGAGTGTTCATGAAAGAGTATCCATAATCCATCATTTGATTTTGAATCCACAACACTTGAGCACAGCAACTTGCTGCAGCAATGTATTCAACTTCTGTTGAAGAAGTAGACACCGTTGTTTGTTTCTTGCACTGCCAAGATACCAGCCTTGACCCTATGAATTGGCATCCTCCTGTTGTAGATTTCCTGTCTAAATTTTCACCACCATAATCACTGTCAGTATAAGCAATTAAATCAAAGGGTGAATATTTGGGATACCATAGGCCTAAGGTAGGCTTGCCCTTCAAGTAGCGGAATATTCTCTTGACTGCAATGAGGTGAGACATCTTTGGTCTGGTTTGATACCTTGCACACACACAAACTCCAAACATAATGTCAGGTCTTGAAGCTGTGAGGTACATGAGTGAACCTATCATTGATCTATAGTTATGAATGTCTACATCCTCCCCCTCAAGATCTGCAGTCAGTTGTTTGTGAGTTTCCACAGGTGTGCTTGCCACCTTTGCTTCTAGAAATCCAAACTTGGTGAGAATATCCTTGACATACTTTGATTGGCTGATGAAGAGGCCATCGGTCTTCTGCTTGACTCGGAGGCCTAGAAATAATGTGAGTTCTCTCATGGAACTCATTTGAAACTTTGTATGCATCAGCTCTTCAAATTCTTTGCACATAGCAACTTTGGTGTAACCAAAGATGATGTTATCCACATAAATTTTCACAAGAAGGATGTTTGAATGAGTCTTTTTGAAGAAGAGAGTCTTGTCAATTGTTCCCCTTTGGAAGTTGTTCTTGAGAAGATAGTCAGATAGTGTATCATACCAGGCCCTTGGTGCTTGATGAAGCCCATAAAGAGCTTTGTCTAACTTGTACACCAAGTGAGGGTTTTGGGGGTCCTCAAATCCTGGTGGCTGTTTGACATAAACTTCCTCTTTTATCACTCCATAAAGAAATGCACTCTTCACATCCATCTGATAGACTTTGAATCCCATGAAAGAAGCAAAAGCAAGGAAAAGCCTGATTGCTTCTATTCTTGCTACAGGGGCAAAAACTTCTTCATAATCTATTCCTTCTTCTTGAGTGTAGCCTTGTGCTACCAGTCTTGCTTTGTTTTTAATGACTATCCCTCTTTCATCCTTCTTGTTCCTAAAGATCCATCTTGTGCCTATTACTTTCTTCCCCCTTGGAAATGGAACCAGATCCCAAACACCTTGAATTTTGAACTGTAGCAGTTCAGCTTGACATGCTTCAATCTAGTGTGGGTCTAGCAGGGCTTCTTGGATCTTCTTGGGTTCCATTTGAGATAGGAAGCAGGCAAATAAACATGTGTTGATGTCCTTCAGTGGATCCTTTGGAGGCTTGGTGGAACTTCTTGTCTCCATTGAGATATCAAAGTTACCAATGATTTGAGAGGGAGGGTGATTCTTGGAGATACGAGTAGAAGGAATCTTCTCAACCCTTAACTCCACACCCAAATTGGTATCATTGATGTCAGGTATAGCATATCCATGAAATGGATTGGATCCATGATAAGGACTTGAAGTTGAAGTAGTATTCTTTGGAGTAGTTACTTCTGTATCACTATCTTCAACTTCTGCAGCAGTTGGAATTTCAGTTCCATCTTCATTTTCCTCAATTAATGCTGGAATTTCATTAATGCTGTGAGCATCTTCTTTGTCAGTTGTAATAGGTGAAACTTCTTCATCCTGTAGAGGTTGTTCTTGAGGAGTGTCATGTTGTTGTGCCTCTTCTTCTACTACTTTGTCAATGGTGTCATATAGATTGAGTGGGTCATCAGTTGAAATTGGAAGATGGATGTACTCCATTACATCTAATCTGTCAGTTGCAATGACTGGAGGAATAGCAGTAGAAACTGATTCAGTATTAACTGAATCAGTATTAACAGAATTTGTTGAGGCAGTAGGAACTTGAGCAGTAGGAACTGATGCAGATGGTTGAAAGTCAAAATTGAAGGATTTAGATAGAGCATCTAAATCAAACAGCCAGTTTGGCCCTTGTCCCTTTGTGTTGGGGGTGTTTTCATTGAATGTAACATTGGAGCTTTCTTCAATAATTCATGACTTTTGATTATAGATCCTATAGGCTTTGCTTTGAGAAGAGTATCCCACAAAGTATCCTGTGTTTGCTTTGTTCCCAAACTTTCCAAGATATTCCTTGGTGTTGAGAATAGTAGAAGGACATCCAAAAGCTCTTAAGAAGCTTATCAATGGCTGGTTCTTGTGTAAAAGCTCATATGAAGTCTTGTTTGGAGAATTGACTAGGAGAACTCTGTTCTGTACATAACAGGCAGTATTAACTGTTTCTGCCCAGAAGAATATAGGTAGGTTGGAGTCATCCATCATACTTCTAGCAGCTTCAATTAGAGTTCTATTCCTTCTTTCAGCCACTCCATTATGTTGTGGAGTCCTTGCAGCACTGAACTGTCTCTCTATTCCCTTCTTCTCACATAATTCATTCATCACTTGGTTTTTGAATTCTGTGCCATTGTCACACCTAATCTTCTTCACTTTCAAATTGATTTGATGTTCCACTCTTGTGATGAATGAAATGAGAAGTTGACTTGTTTCATCCTTAGTTTCCAGGAAATACACCCAAGTGTACCTTGTGTAATCATCAGTAATCACTAGGCAGTAGGACTTCTTAGCAATACTCTTCACATTTGTTGGACCAAATAAATCCATGTGGAGCAAATGAAGAAGAGTATTATTTGTGTTGATTTCCTTGGACTTGTGAGAAGTCTTGTGTTGCTTTCCCTTCAAACATGCTACACAATTGTCATCCAAAGAAAATTGCTTGTTGGGCAATCCTCTTACTAAATTAGATTTCACCAGGTCATTAATGTTCTTGAGGTTCATATGGCACATCCTTCTGTGCCATAGAGTGGATTCATCTAATGTTGCTTTGGAGACAAAACATGCTTCAGTTGTAGTGGGTTTTACCTTGGACATGTCAAAACAATAGACATTGTCTTTTCTTGGAGTTCTGAGCAAGATCATGCTCTCATCAATAACATATCTAGGCTTCATGATGATTCATTCAGATGCAGTGAAGATGGTTGTGTGCTTCTCATCACAGACTTGAGAAACACTCAACAAGTTGTACTGTAATTGTTGCACGTAGAAGACATCTTTGAAGTGGATTCTTCCATTGCTAACAGTTCCCTTTCCAGAAATCTTTCCTCCTTTTGGATTACCTCCAAAGGCAACATAACCTCCCTTGAACTTTTCAAAGTCCTGAAGACAAGCAATGTTGCCTGGAACAACCACTATCTACATGCCAATTGCTCTCAAAATATTTTGTTGGCTGAAACTCCACATAAACAAGAAAGTTAGTTTCTGGTGGGGACCCAAGCCAAAGTTGACTTGGGTTTGCCCATCTCATCAAAGTAAGTCACCTTCCTCTGAAATAGGTTTGTGAAATCAGGTGGATTAGGTGTTTGAGTTACTTTGACCTTTGGTTGCCACACTTGTTTAAAATTTTTAGCTTTTTGAACTTTAGCAGTATTAACAGTCTTTATTGTAACTGTAGGAACATGTACTGTTTTAATAATCTTTTGATGTGCAGTATTAACACTAACAGCAGTAACAGTGTTACTTTTTGCAGTATTAGCACCTGCAGTATTAACACACTTTCGTTTAACAGTATTAACACGGGCAGTATTAACACTATTATTCTTGACAGTATTAATATGCAGTATTAACAAAAGGTTGTTTAACAGTATTAGTCTTGTTTCTACTGATTTGGAAATTCTTTTTGTTAATACTGTTGCTGCTTGAGACAGTATTAACAGAGTTCTTCTTTGCAGTAGGAACTCTATTACTACTGTTCAAAGCAGGTTTTCTTACAAGTGATGGTTTGTTTTGCTTAACTTGATTGTCAACCTTGCCTGTGTACCCCAACCCCCTGTGCTGTTTTTGTGTCACTTTCTTTTGGTTTTCAGGGGTGTAATAACAGATTTTGGCATAATGGTTAGACTTGTCACAAATAAAGCATGATTGAACTTGTTTCTTAGGACTTTGACCCTTTTGAGTTTTCAACTGATTTTGATTGCGTTGATTTCCTCTTTGTCCTATGTGAACCCAAGTTTTAATCTTTTCTCTTTGATCATCAGGGTATTTACAACAATTGCATTCACAATCCTTCTTTTTAATTTGTTTTTTTGACACTGGTTTTTGTGAATCTGGTTGTTTAACTTCTACTGGTTTGTGCACATGTTCTTCTACCTCTTGGTCACTTTCTTCATCAACATCCTCTATTAGAACTTCATCATAGTTAATTGGATCAACTATGAATGATTCTTTTGGAGGTGTCTGAGTGATGGGAATTCTAGGGGCTTCTAGAGTTGGAGGGATATAGTTTTGATTAAAAGGTGGGGCAACTTCTTTATAACCTAATCCTGATTTGATTTTTCCATGGATTTGTTGGTTAATTAAGTCATTAACAGATTTAGAAGTTCTAATTTCCCTACATTTAATGTAACCTTATCTTTTTCTTCCAATAAGAGTTTAATTTCCTCCCTAGCATTAGTAAGTTTAACTAGTATGTCAGCTTTTAGCCATTCTACCAATTTAATCTTTTCATCATAACTTGACTCATTGATTTTATAAGATTTAATTTGGTTTTCTAGATTTTCTATCCCCCTAGCAGCTGCCCTCCTTTGTTCTTCTAAAGTCTTAACATAATCACATAGTAATTGATTATGACTTCTATAATTTGACACTATTTCTTTACATTCATTAGAACAAAGTTTAGCATTTACCTCAGCTGCTTCCATGGAGGTTGAATCTATGGCCATGAGAGATTGCATTAGATTTGATTTTGCAGTTGTTGTTGGAGTGTCTTCATCCCAATCATAACCAAACACATCTTCAACATCGTCAGTAGGAACTTTGTTAGCAGAAACATCACCATCAGCAGAAACACCATAATCAGTATTAATGCCTGCATGGTGAACAATATTAACTGTCTCAGTAGAAACATGTGAGTCTTCAATAATAACTGCCATTAGTGCCCTGTTTTGACTAGTTTCTTCTGCCAGATCTGACCACTCATACCCAAATACATCCTGTGTAACTAATGTTGTGGGTGTATTGTCTTGAGTGTTCCTAGAATTGTTTCCAGAATTGTTGCCCTTTGGTTTGTTTTTGCACTCCCTGGCAATGTGTCCTGGTTCTCGGCAGTCATAACACTTTACCTTGCTCTTGTCAAAGGTAATTCTGTCATTGGTTCTGGGATTGAATCTTCTCCCTGTGCGCTGGACAAATCTTCTTGCTCGTAGAGATAACATGGTTGTCTGCCACTTCAAATCAATATCCTCCCAATCATCTTGATGTATCTGCTTCAAGTCTTCGTTGGCGAGGCGGGAACTCTGTGAGATGAAGGCTTCAAAAGTCAAATCTTCTCCATCTTCCTGTTGAGTTGTTCTAGCAGAAGAAGTGATAAGAGCAGTATTAAAGTTATTAATACTGTTGTTGCTACTTTGCTTCTTTGCTTCTATTTTTGCTTCAAACACTCGAAGATCGTTGTAAAGATCATCCAGCTCCATCTCCTCTAGCACATCTCCCTGTCTGTATGTGACTGTGTAGATAACCCATTCTTCACCAAGAGATCTGATGAATTTTCTATTGATATCATCCTTATTAATTCTTACTCCAGCACTTGCAAGTTCTCCTGTGAGTTTCTTATACCTATCGAAGGTCTGGGTCATTCGTTCTTCCTTCAATGCTTTGAAATTCTCATACTCTTGTTTGAGTAGAGCCTTCTTGTTCTTCTTAGTATTATTTGCTCCACTAAACCTTTTCTCCAAGGCTTCCCACAGAGCTTTAGCATCGGTGTACCCTTCAAATTGTTACTGGTACTCGTTTGGAATTGCAATAAGAAGAAGACTTAGAGCTTTGATCTCTGTTTGCTTCTCTCTTCTTTCATTGTCAGTTAGAGGACGAATAACTTGACCAGGATGACCATCAGCTGCAAAGTTTGCAACTGCTTTGTTCCCATTGATAATCAAATCCCAAACTATGTAATCAGATAGCAGAATATGTTGCTTGATGCGTAGCTTCCATAAATCGAAATCATTACTATTTAGAACTGGAACCTTGTTGACAAGAACGTCAGACATGTTGTAAATTGAATTCTTCTGTATTAGACTGATATCGCATATTTATATAACTATTTATATGCGATATTTGGTCACATTTCATAGTAAACACGGTGAATAGGATAGGATTTTTACATTTAATTGTGTGGAAAAGTGTTTTTGTCCAATTTACAGGTTTACATGTTCGGGAAGTGGAAATGGTGGAAGAAACGGGGTTAAACGAGAAGAAATGGTGAAAAAGCTGAAGGGAACGGCGCACATGTGTTTACAACGTCGCAGTAATTGTTTTAAGCAAACACAACACCGCACACCAAGCAACAACGACGCAGTAAGCGAAAAAGGCACACGCTGCGTCGTCCTAAGCCTCACAACGCCGCAGTCAGCCAGATTTTGGGACATTTTGAGTTCGAGTCGAATACGTTTTCTACACGATTTTTGCCTATAAATAGCGAGCCAATTCGACCAGATTAATCATTCAATCATCATTATTCGAAGTCTAGAGCTGGAATTCAAGTTTGGAGGCAAGGTTTCGAGCTAGGAAGTCGTTTTCGTTCAACGACGGTCACGAAACGTTTTCGGTTTTTAGTTTGTTTCTTGTTTCCATTTTAACACTTTTTCCATTATGTTTTCTACTTATTTATTTGCTGTTTTTATGTCGATCATGAGTAGCTAAACTATTTTTACATTTGTTTGATTAACGGATCTTATTTGAAGTTTGAGTTTTCGTATTTGATTGTTTAGGTATTTGTTTTTAACCGAAAATCCTTAATTGTCTAAGTTTTAAAATATTATTATAAAGTTGTTTATACATAAGTTAACTAATCAACATTCTAGGTATTCGAGAGGAGTCTAGATAGGTTAAATAATTTATACGAAATAATCGGTCGGTCTATAATCGGTTTAAAATTGTTAGGATTCGAGAGGACCTAATAATATCAACTTAAATAATTAAACTTAGATGAGTGAGTCTAATTGTTAATATTCGAGAGGAATTAATATTTAGAAGAGTTATTCGAGAGGAAACTCTATAAGGTTAAATATCTAAATACCGGCTTGTCACTTAACACTTAATTATTAATAATTACTATAGTATTCGAGAGGAACGGTATAATTAGAGGTAGTTAAAGTTAGTAAAAGATTCGAGAGGACTTTTGTTATATCTTAGAAGTTTTATAATCAATCAATTTCGTAAACTTAAATGGAAAATAAGTGAAGTGTCAAACAAGTGTATTTGCTCTAATATTTGATAATTTTGATTACTTTTTCTCACTCGATTTCTATTAATCACTTTTCCCTAATTACTTGCAATTATAATCAATCTTTTCCCTAATCTTTTGTTATAGTCCCTGCGAACGAACCTTTACTTGCTTTTAAACTATATTACATACGAATAGGTACACTGCCTATAAGTGTGTAATTACGTGAAATAGTAGGTTTAAATTTAGACTAGATTTTACACATCAAGTTTTTGGCGCCGCTGCTGGGGACTGATTTTTCGTTTTTGTTTCGAGTTTGTGATACGATCCTTTTGAGTATTTATTTACTTAGAAGTTACTTTTAATTGTCATTACACCGGTACGTTTTACGCTTTTCTTGTTTCTATCTTTATAGGTATTCAGCTAGTGGATGAACACGAGGGCTTCGGGATTACCACTCGCGAGTCCAAAGTCAAATCCAGGAGTATCGAAGAAGCGAGGCAAGAGGAAAGGAAACTTATTAGTTCAGACACCACCAGGTTTTGGACAAGTCTCACCAGTCAAATTTGAAGATATCACATCTTCAGAAGGAGGAGGGAGCGATTCAGAATCAGAGGTCGAAGAATTAATTTGTGAAGACAAACCGGAACCGCAACCAGCTATGGATCCTTTGGACATGCCAATGCACCGACGGGCCGCAGCTGTAGCAGTGCCACCCACCCGAGGGTCGGCAATCACCACCCCGGACTTGGGTGATGATTTCCTTGTCAAGGGTCACCACCTCAAGATGATCCAAGACAACACTTTCGATGGACGATACAATTCAGATCCGCATAAACACATAGCCAAATTCAACGAGCTTTGTGAGATGTTCAAATACGGTCAAGGTAAAAGCGACAGTGTCAAGCTGAGGTTGTTCCCTTCGTCTCTCACCGGAGATGCGAAGGTCTGGTTCGAGGAGCTAGAAGAAAATTCAATAACAACATGGGCACAGATGCACGAACTTTTATCAAACGATTTTTCCCACCCGCCTTGGGTAGGAAGCTACTTAGAGACATCAGAGGATTCCGACAAGAAGATGGAGAAACTTCCACTGAAGCATGGGCTAGACTGAAGGAGATGCTGAGAAGTTGTTACGGTCACGGTCTGGGCAAGGAAAACATCATAGAGATCTTCTTCTACGGATTAACCAAGGAGTCACAAAACGAACTGGATCTAGCAGGAGGGGGAGATTTCATGTACAAGACCACTAACAAAGCATACAACCTAATGGAAGACAAGCTAGTCATAAGCCTATCCAGGGAATATCGAGACGATGGTCGAGGCCGAAAACATAGAGGCCATGTTGCTCAAGCTGAGAGTAACCACGAAATATCCTCTGTTGTTCAAGAAGTCAAGTCACTAGCGGATAGGATTGATAAACGCATGGGAAGGATAGAGAAAGACATGCACTTGGTCAAGAATGGATGTGAAGGATGCGGAGGACCTCACTACGCTAGTGAGTGTGATCGAAAAGTGGAGGATGCCAACTACGCACAGTATGGTTATCCTAATCGGGGGACGAATTGGCAAAACCGCGGAGGTAACTACAACCGTGGAGAAAATCGAGACAACGGATGGCAAAGAAATAATACACGATCCCCACCACGACAAAGATACGATCCACCGAAGAACGAAGATGAAGATCAAAGCCTAAAAGATCTTATGAAATCGTTCATCCACACCCAAAACTCGAAGAATGACGCTTTTAGCAACCAATTCAAAGTTTTAAATGACCACATCGAGTAGGGACAGAGAAATCAGCAGGCAGCCATGCAAGACTTGGAGAGACGATTCGATAGGATGAACGAGCGGAACTCAAACCGGCCATCGGGCCAATTACCGAGCAATACGCAGCAGAATCCACGACCACAGAACCAGGGAAACAATTCTAACAATCAAGCACCAAAATATCAACCTCCTCCTGCTAGAAACGATGGAATTCCGCAATGTCCAAAACACATAGACGAGCACGTGAACGCAATTACCACCCGATCGGGACATGCTTACGGAAAAGATCAGGAAGACACCGGAGAGAAACTGTCAGACAGGACGCCACCTTCCACTACAGAACCAGTTGTGGATGATTTCGAGATCGATAACGATGAGGACGAGGCACCACCAGTTCAATCCAAGGCTAAAACACCTCAACCAGTGGAGGAAGTTCCAATCAAAGCTTACCAGCCACATGTTCCATATCCTCAACGATTAAGAAAAGCGAGAATGAAGGAGCAGTACGGTAAATTCTGTGACATGATTAAATCTGTTAATATTAATGTTCCTCTTGTGGATTTGATTGTAGGGATGCCAAACTACGCTAAATTCATCAAGGAGTTGGTCACAAACAAAGGAAATTCATCGGAGGAGCAAGCCGCCTTCCTAAACGCTGAATGTTCAGCCTTGGTGAAAAACACAATACCACCTAAGTTGGATGATCCAGGGAGTTTTCTGATCCAGTGCAACTTCAGTAATACATACAGTTGCAATGCCTTAGCAGACTTAGGAGCTAGCATAAATCTGATGTCGTATTCACTATATGCTAAACTCGCCCTAGGAGTGTTAAAACCCACTAGGATGAGTATCCGACTAGTAGACCGTTCATTTCAATACCCGTTAGGAATTGCTGAGAACATGCTAGTAAACGTAGGAAAATTCACCTTCCCGGTTGACTTCGTGATTCTAGAGATGGATGAAGATGTCACGGTTCCACTAATCCTTGGACGACTATTCCTAAACACAGCTGACACAATTATTCGGATGAAAAATGGGCAAATTTCATTAGGGGTTGGGGAAGAAAGAATTGTCTTTACACTAGATAGAGCCATGACCCATTCCTATTCTACTGATGAAACTTGTTTTCGGATTGATGTGTTTGATGATTTAGATTGGCAGGAAATTCTCGAGATAGAAACAAGCTTGGAGGAGGAACTGAAGGACGAGAAGATCGAAGAAGTGGAGACTGAAGTCAAGGAGGAACTGAAGCTGGACCAGAGCATGAGGATCAAGTCTTCAATTGAAGAACCAACCTACCGACTTGGAGCTGAAGCAACTACCGGTACATTTAGAGTATGCTTTTCTTGATGGTACCAATTTATTACAAGTTGTTATTTCGTCATCACTTTCGGGTGACGAAAAAGCTCGATTATTGACAGTCCTTAAAGGTCATAAAAAGGCTTTTGCTTGGGGTATATCTGACATACCCGGAATTAGTCCCGAATTTTGCAAACATAAAATTAATTTTCTTGATAACATAAAACCCGTTGTTCAAAGAAAACGGAGGCTAAATCCGAATATGACAGATGTCGTTAAAAAGGAAGTTGTTACGTTGTTGGATGCAGGAATTATTTACCCAATCTCAGATAGTCCGTGGGTGAGCCCAATTCACTGTGTTCCAAAGAAAGGAGGTATGACCGTGGTGCTGAATGACAAGAATGAGCTGGTACCAACGAGGACAGTCACAGGATGGAGAGTTTGCATCGACTACCGCAAACTAAACGAAGCCACCAGGAAGGACCATTTCCCCCTACCATTCATGGACCAGATGATCGAGAGACTAGCAGGGAATGAGTTCTACTGCTTCCTGGATGGATTTTCGGGATACCCATTGCTCCCGAAGATCAGGAAAAGACCACCTTCACATGCCCTTTCGGAACATACGCTTACCGGAGGATGCCATTTGGTCTATGTAACGCACCAGCCACTTTTCAACGGTGTATGCTAGCCATTTTTCAGGACATGGTGGAGAAAACAATGGAGGTGTTCATGGATGACTTTTCAGTTTTCGGAGATTCTTTCGATGCTTGTTTGAAGAATCTGGATCAGATGTTGGGAAGATGCGAGGAAGCTAACTTGGTCCTAAAATGGGAGAAATGCCACTTCATGGTTCGAGAGGGAATTGTACTATGACACAAAATCTCAAAAGTTGGGATAGAGGTAGACAAAGCAAAGATCGAGGTCATCGCCAAACTATCACCACCAACAAACGAGAAAGCAATTCGGAGCTTTTTGGGACATGCGGGTTTCTACCGAAGGTTTATCAAGGATTTCTCAAAGATTACTCGTCCGATGACGAAATTATTAGAGAAGGAGGTAGCTTTTAATTTCTCGGAGGAGTGCTTACAAGCTTTCGAGTCACTCAAGGAGAGGATCACCAATACACCCATTTTGGTAGCACCGGATTGGTCTCAGCCTTTTGAACTCATGTGTGACGCCAGTAATTTCACAGTGTGAGCTGTTTTGGGGCAACGGATCGACAAGCATTTTCGACCTATCTACTTCGCCAGCAAAACACTGAACGAAGCCCAACAGAATTATACCACTACGGAAAAGGAACTTTTGGCTGTAGTATTTGCTTTTGACAAATTCCGCTCATACTTAGTGTTGAGGAAAACAATTGTTTTCACGGATCATTCTGCTTTAAAATTCTTATTTTCTAAATTAGATGCTAAACCTAGATTAATTCGTTGGATTTTATTGTTGCAGGAATTTGACATCGAGATCAAGGACAAGAAAGGAGCTGAAAATGTAGCAGCAGATCATTTGAGCAGATTGGAGAACCCAAGTTTGGGGGAGTTGAAGGAAGGGGAGATAGATGACGCATTTCCAGGGGAAATGTTGGCCTGCATCAGCAAGAAGGATGACAATGCTCCATGGTTCGCGGATATTGCGAATTATCTAGCCGGAAAAATTGTCAACAAAAGCCTAACCTATCAACAGAAGAAGAAATTGATCGCGGATGCTAAATATTATTATTGGGACGCACCATACTTGTTTCGTAGGTGTGCTGATGGAATGGTGTGAAGATGTGTATACGGAGGAGAAACTCGGAGGATTTTGGACGAATGCCATCATGGACCCACCAGAGGACACTATGGGCCAACGGTAACTGGTAAAAAGGTTTTTGATGCAGGTTTCTACTGGCCAACAATCTTCAAGGAGGCCTATACACTCGTGAGCACCTGTGACGCGTGTCAAGGCCAGGGAAACATCACCAAGCGAGACGAAATGCCACAGCAAGGGATCCAAGTTTGTGAAGTTTTTGATATTTGGGGAATCGACTTCATGGGACCTTTCAAGCCTACAAATAGAAATGTTTATATTTTAGTTGCTGTAGATTATGTTTCTAAATGGGTTGAAGCTAAGGCATTACCTACTAACAACGCTAACGTGGTTGTTGAGTTTCTTAAAAATTTGTTTTGCAGGTTTGGAGTGCCAAAGGCATTAATCAGCGATCGAGGAAGCCACTTCGCAAATGCTCAGCTAGCAAAAGTTTTGAAGAGATATGGAGTCAATCACCGGTTTGCTACCTCATATCATCCTCAAACGAGCGGGAAAGTGGAAAATACAAACCGAGCAATCAAGCGGATTTTGGAAAAGACAGTCAACAACAATCCGAACATATGGTCGAGGAAACTAGAAGACGCACTGTGGGCATTCAGGACAGCGTACAAAACGCCAATTGGAACCACCCCGTATCGACTACTCTACGGGAAAACGTGCCACCTTCCGGTCGAAATCGAGCATAAGGCATACTGGGCATTGAAGAACTGCAACATCGATATGGACTTAGCGGGAGATATGTGGTTCTTACAGCTTCACGAAATGGACGAGTTACGGTTACAGGCCTACGAAAGTTCCCGACTTTACAAGGAAAGAACAAAGGAATTCCACGACCGAAAAATTCGTCGTAAAGAATTCAAAGAGGGCGATAAAGTACTTTTATTTCAGTCGAAGTACAAATTAAAGGCTCCAAAATTAAGATCAAAGTGGACAGGGCCGTACACCGTAAAACGAGCATTTTCCTCAGGCTATGTCGAGCTATGGAAGGAAACAGGAGATTCATTCATCGTCTCGGGACAACGGGTCAAGTTATACCACGAAGAGGATGATGAAAATGGAATGATGATCGAGGATGGTTTCTATACCATCAACACCTGATTACGAGGGGTATCGAGTCAAGCTAACGACTCATTCGTAAAAATTAGCGCTTCTCGGGAGCCAACCCGGGTTTGTTTTTCTTTTCTTTCGTAGTTAATTTTTCATTCATTTAAAAAAAAACCACAAAAAAAATGAGAGTCAGATTTTCAATGTTATTGTTTACATATTGTCCCCTATTAGAAAAAAAAAATAGTCTAATATTTTTTATTCCGTCGTAACTTTTTATTTCCATTTTTATTTTTATTTCGTCATCTTTTCTTTTCTTCTTTTAGGACGTTTTAACACTTTTCTTTTGACGTGTTATTTAGACAGGTACCGAAAAAAATAAAAAAAAAATAAAAAAAAAAAAACGAAAAAAAAATCAGCAGCAGCAGCCAGGACGCCGCACAGGCGCGTGTGTGCGACGTCCTGGCAGGACGACGCAGGGAGTATTAGAACGACGCTGCGGAAAATACAGTCAGGTTATGTTTTCTTTTATTTCATCACAGCACACACATACACACTCACATACCCACTGTCGGCGACTCAAACACACACCCTCACCACCGAATTCCATTTTTCTTGCTTAATTTCTTCCTTTAATCTCACACACATGAGTAATCAGGTATACTTATCATCTTTTTCCTTTCAATTTCGGTTTAATTTCGGTATAATTGCAGAAATCAAATTGGGGGAAAATTTAGGGTTCATCATATTAGACTTTTAATTGTCAAATTGAATGTTTAATTACCCTTCTATTAGAACTGATTATGATGCTTATTTGTTGAATTTTTGGGTGATTTAATTGTTAACCGAATTTCCATGTTATTACATCCGAAATTTGAATTGTTATTTTGGGGGTTTTGGTAAACACGATTTGCAAACAGGTTATGGCCGACTTTTGACTTTACTACCCATGTAGTATCGTTGTGTTGGCCGGATTTTGTTTGTTTTGGCCGGATTTTGGTTATTTAACATTTTGGTTGTGTTGTTTTGGTTGTTTGTGATGTGCAGGCAGCAGGTGGTTCACGTAGACGTCGGCTGATGACCAGGTAGTTGAGGTTGGGCCTCCCGAGAGCCACCCTTGGCTGAAGTGGCCGGGCAGCACTCCGGCTCGGAAGGCTATTCTGGACGGGCGACTGGAAGCACTACGGACTCGCTCAGTTATTGCACCCAGACATCTGGACTGGGCTCTTTTACAGGACCTTCAGATTGATATCAGTGAGTTCTTTCCTACTGCCAGTACGACAGCTCAGGCAGTGATCCCGATCTGGGAGAGAGCTTTTCAGGTGGATGAGCCCGTATTTCGGGAATGGGTTTTGGAGTTCTACTGCACCATTTATGTCCAGACTACTTATGCTCCTGACCGGTTTCTTAGTACACCGCTGATATCTTTTAGATTAGGGGGCGTGGCCCGCCAGGTGACAGTGGTGGAGTTCGGGAGATTACTGGGGTTATTGACAGATGTTGAGGCTGCGGATCAGGACATGATGACAGGGTACTTCGGGGACGCAACTCTGGATTCTTCGAGGTTTGACTTAGAGAGTGCTTGGTTCGAGCTTACAGGAAAGGGGGGTCGTCACTCTACCAGCCCAGTGAAGGATGTTCAGTCTACACTCCTTCGATTAGTGCATAAATGCATCTCATACACATTTTTGCACCGATCGACCCAGCACGACAAGTGCTACAATGAAGACCTGTGGTTACTACACATGTTCAGTCATCGGGATCCACAACGGTAAGTCAATGTAGCATGGACTCTTGCACGTTATATGGGAGACATGGGTGCAGGACAGCAGTCCGCGAGCAGTCTCGTTTGCGGTCACTGGGTTACACGGCTCGCGAATTCGTTAGGTTTATTCACCTCGGAGAACATCGCCTTATGTTCCCGTCCTGTGCACTGCAAGGTGGTAAACCAAAATGCTTTAGTACGGGCTCAGATTCTGAACATCATCGGTAATGCGTTGATGCCTGATCGCCCGACACCGCGCGCAGCCCCACCCCCGAGACCGCAGGCTATGTCACAACGGGATTTTATGGATCAGGTGAACTCTGGCATGCATCATTTACGGTTTGGGCAGGACCAGGATTTGAGACAGTTCACCCAGTATCAGGCTCGGCAGGAGTATTTCCACGACCGTTACCAGCCTTATTGGGAGAACATGTACACCCAGGGCCACCAGGCTTCGAGTTCTGCAGGTCCACCTTCACCATATGCTCCCCCTGCCCTCTACTATCCAGAGCCTTATCCCGGTTATATCCCACCTGCTTACCAGCCACATCCAGATGCTGATGATGATAATATGGAGGATGCTGACTGAGTGATTATTTGTATTTTGTATCTTATTTTGTACTATTTATTTTTGTCCTATTTATTATTCCTAGACTCCTTTTTATTATGTATTATTTTTCCTTTATATTTCTAACATGTGTGGTTGCATTTTTTTTTAGTTTTTTCTAAGACTGGCAGTAAGTTCAGCACCCGATCATAAGCCTGACATTCAGTTCAGCAACAGCAGTTCAACGCTTTATTTCGTTATTTGACGACGGGTTATACTTTCTACCTTTCTATTTTTTTTTTTGTATTTTTTTTTTTGTATTTTTTTTTTCTTTTTAGGTTTTTTATAATTTCCCTTAGTTTTTTTAGTCGTTAACACATTAGGGACAATGTGTTACTTAAGTTTGGGGGGGGTCATCGGGAAATTTTATTATTTTATTTTTCAACCCTTAGCTTAGTTTCCATCGTGTTAGGTTGGTGTTAATTTGTATAATTTTGAGTCAGAAAAAAACATAAAATATAAAAAAATCGAAAAATTGAAAAAATAAAAAAAATATAACGTGTCTAGTCGGTAATACCTTAAACTTTAAGCATAACCAAACGCATTTTACCCCTACTCAGAAAAATAGTGAGAATTTGAGCCTTTGAGTGTGCCGATGGTGATGACTTTAGAACTTGACACTGTTATACATTTCGAGACCATAGATGAGCAATTACATTAGGGTAACTTAGTGTGATTTGGTACAATGATAGGGGCAATTAGGATTA
Source organism: Senecio squalidus (assembly GCA_910822075.1). NCBI lineage: Eukaryota > Viridiplantae > Streptophyta > Magnoliopsida > Asterales > Asteraceae > Senecio > Senecio squalidus. The sequence goes on along the minus strand of CAJVGC010000060.1, from coordinate 15,592,231 downwards.
ACCCATTTGATTAGCCTTTTCGTTTTTTTTATATATTTTCCGCCTAACCCTTGTAACACTTACTTTTAGTGTTAGAAACTCTAGTAAACCAATTTGCGCCTAAACTTTTTCGTTTCTAAACACTACTATAGATTTTGTACACTCGCCTTATTTTCGTTTCTTTTTAGATTAGATCCGAACTTAGTTTTTTGATTGCTATTATATATGAAGTGAAGTTTAGAGTATATTATGGCATAAAAGAAAAGTTATATATTATTGCCTTGTATTGTTCTGTATTTGGAGAAATAGTTTGAGGAAAAAATAAAGTTAGCCTTTTGAGCATGTGTACTTACCACGAGAAATATTATATTGTAAGGCATGTACTAGGCTAAAGAGAAAAAAAAAGAAGAGAAAAATCGGAAAAAAAAAACAGCAAAGCGAAAAAAATTAGTTGTAGAGTTTAAGAGAAATAGTGTATACTGAGTCTTGTATTATATACGAAATTTGTATATTCGTAGGAAAAAGTAAAAGTTGAAGAAAATTGAGCAATCCAGTTCGTTAGAGAGTTTATTTAGTTCGGATTTAATCTAAGTTTTGTATTAGTTTTTATTTAACCCATTTACACTCCATTATATATTTTCACATGCCTTTACCTGTAAATTATAATCCAAATAAAAGTCCCCGTTTAGTTGTACCTAGACTCTAGTGGTGGAGATTTGATACGTTATCAAGCCTATGATAGAATATTCACTATGACTGAGCAATTGAGCGATTCTACAGAAATATTTTACACACCCTTTTAGATTAGTTTGAGAGTTTGTGTGATTTTACTTCCCATAAAAATCGTGAGGTGTTTGGTTATGTTAATTTTTGGCTTTGATAATTACTTTTAAAACAGTTTTTGCTTGAGGACAAGCAAAAAGGCAAGTTTGGGGGGATTTGATATCGCATATTTATATAACTATTTATATGCGATATTTGGTCACATTTCATAGTAAACACGGTGAATAGGATACGGATTTTACATTTAATTGTGTGGAAAAGTGTTTTTGTTCAATTTACAGGTTTACATGTTCGGGAAGTGGAAATGGTGGAAGAAACGGGGTTAAACGAGAAGAAATGGTGAAAAAGCTGAAGGGAACGGCGCATATGTGTTTACAAAGTCGCAGTAGTTGTTTTAAGAAAACACAACGCCGCACACCAAGCAACAACGACGCAGTAAGCGAAAAAGGCACACGCTGCGTCGTCCTAAGCCTCACAACGCCGCAGTCAGCCAGATTTTGGGACATTTCGAGTTCGAGTCGAATACGTTTTCTACACAATTTTTGCTTATAAATAGCGAGCTAATTCGACCAGATTAATCATTCAATCATCATTATTCGAAGTCTAGAGCTGGAATTCAAGTTTGGAGGCAAGGTTTCGAGCTAGGAAGTCGTTTTCGTTCAACGACGGTCACGAAACGTTTTCGGTTTTTAGTTTGTTTCTTGTTTCCTTTTTAAGACTTTTTCCATTATGTTTTCTACTTGTTTATTTGCTGTTTTTATGTCGATCATGAGTAGCTAAACTATTTTTACATTTGTTTGATTAACGGATCTTATTTGAAGTTTGAGTTTTCGTATTTGATTGTTTAGGTATTTGTTTTTAACCGAAAATCCTTAATTGTCTAAGTTTTAAAATATTATTATAAAGTTGTTTATACATAAGTTAACTAATCAACATTCTAGGTATTCGAGAGGAGTCTAGATAGGTTAAATAATTTATACGAAATAATCGGTCGGTCTATAATCGGTTTAAAATTGTTAGGATTCGAGAGGACCTAATAATATCAACTTAAATAATTAAACTTAGATGAGTGAGTCTAATTGTTAATATTCGAGAGGAATTAATATTTAGAAGAGTTATTCGAGAGGAAACTATATAAGGTTAAATATCTAAATACCGGCTTGTCACTTAACGCTTAATTATTAATAATTACTACTGTATTCGAGAGGAACGGTATAATTAGAGGTAGTTAAAGTTAGTAAAAGATTCGAGAGGACTTTTGTTATATCTTAGAAGTTTTTTAATCAATCAATTTCGTAAACTTAAATGGAAAATAAGTGAAGTGTCAAACAAGTGTATTTGCTCTAATATTTGATAATTTTGATTACTTTTTCTCACTCGATTTTTATTAATCACTTTTCACTAATTACTTGCAATTATAATCAATCTTTTGTTATAACAAAAACCCCCAAAAAAACAAATAGTATTATTAATTCGAAATCTAAAAACCAAATTAGTCCCTGCGAACGAACCTTTACTTGCTTTTAAACTATATTACATACGAATAGGTACACTGCCTATAAGTGTGTAATTACGTGAAATAGTAGGTTTAAATTTAGACTAGATTTTATACATCATATACTTTGTAAACTTGTTGATCAATGGATCTAAATCACCTCCTGTGCTCTGATACCACTTGTCAGGATCAAATAAACTTGTATAACCTTAAATCTTGATTGTTAGATCGTGATCTATCAAAGAAGTTCAATAGCGGATATGAACACTTTGATATTAACAAGTAATTCAAACAAATAATATTATTAACGTAAGAACAATAATGAACAATAATTTGCCGAATATTATAAGCCTCAATTGATCAATAATGAATATCAATACAACGTGTTTTTATCAATACAAGGATCTATATTTATAGACCTTGAGGCTAAACCTAAATAAACTAGGAAACTATATCTATCTAATAAGGAAATACAATCTAACTTTAATTGTAATTCTTATTCTAACTTGCATGGCAAGTGTTACAGTATTAACACTTCCGCAATAACTTATGTAGAAGCAGCAGTAGTAATGATAATCCGTAGTAATGAAAGTCTTCAGTAGTAATCTTCAACTTCAGTATTAACTTGTTTTCCGTAGTAACTTGTATGTCTTCAGCATTAATGAACTTCAGTATTAACCATCTTCAGCCCGCATTAATAACATACATTACTTTCAGTAGTTAGAAGTAGTATTAATGAAACTAACACTATTTTATCTAAGTTCTAATCCCAACATAAAGCATTTTATTTTTATTTAAAAATTAAAGAGAAGTAAAATTAAAATACTAAAATACCCTTTTCAACATTAAACGAATGTCATTAAAGATGTATGTTTTAAATTGTAGAAAGTCTTATAATACTTTAAATAATATTTTAAAAGTTTAATTTGAATTTTATTAGGTAGTTTAACATCTGATTAATATAATAATAATGTTCATGAATTATGCCATAATGTACTTGAATCGAAATGTATAGAATAATAATAATGATTTTGTCAAAGTTTGACTAAATCATTTCTTACAAAACTTAATCCGTAACTAATAATTAAATTATAAATCAATAACCTAATAATTTAGGATCTATAAACTATATACTTAAAAAGCATAAGTAAGGAAACAAAAATTGAGATTTGTGAACATAAAATTTGAAATAGTTAGAAAAATATAGTTATTCTACAGGAAACATAGAATTAAACATATGAGTTTTTAGTGCGACACACATATTTAGTATTTATGTTTTCAGTTTAAGCTCGTATTCTCTAGGGCGGGAAATTCACATTTTGTAACATGACAAAGTTCAAAGATGCATGATTTAAACATTTTGAGAGAATTATTGGGTTTCCAACGGGACACACTCATTGCATGTAATATAACATGGACTTCGAAACACCTATAATTAAACAAATAGACACTAGCTAAATTATAAATTGTTAGTGCATAATTCAATTAAGGGCCTAAAAACATAAACTATAAAAATAAACATGTATGTCACGAGATGAATGAAAGCTGCTAGAATTGTCACCACATAAAAAGCATTTAATTTCCGAAAGGGTTGAACTATAGGTCGTAATCATTATCGCAACGAGTATGCTTGTAAAATATTGCTGTTATCACCTGAAGGACCAAACCATATATCGGCCCCACATAATTCTTTTAAAGACTCAAAGAGCCAAACCAAAAACCATGAGCGCGTAATTATTTTTATGCTCGCGAAGAGACGAGTTAGAAACCGTTACATTCAACATTTATATGACGAGAGGAATGAGAAATAACCAAAAGCCATTATTACAGTGTAATTTTATTGAAAGTAAATTTTTAGTTATCATTGCATCACGCGAGTTATATACTAATATTAATAAAATACATTTAGGACTTGTTAATTATTATATGTTTTTAAACTTTTATTTAATACATAGTCATTATTTTATAGTTTTATAATCTATTCAACCTAACAAATTTCTTTCAATTTAATTAGTAACTAGGTAACTGCCGTGCGTTGCACGACTTCGAAGTCGTTTGACATTTTCTACAAAACGTGGGCGATGGTGTTTTTTATAAACGGTGCACGATTGTTGTTGGTTATATACATTACATAGTGTTTGCAAAATGTTTAAATTATTTAATTTTCATGTAATCTCAGCAAATGATTACAAGTTTAAATATGTGTTGATTATTAACCTTTGTTTTGTTTGATAGACCAGATTACGTACCAAATACACTATACTAATTGATATTTTTGTTTCTTACAAAATTAAACCAACAATCTTTAACGTAATGGATTAGCTTACATACCCATTATACTAAGTGCCCAAGCCCAACACTTTTTAGTATTTAAACTTCAAACCAGCCACAAGCCCAAGCCCAAGCCCAACACTGCCAACACTGCAGTACAAAAAAAAAAAAAAAAAAATTTGCTGCTGGGTGGGATTCGAACCGCGGTCTCCCAACAAGGGAGGCCGCGCGCTTACCACTCCGGCAACCAAGTCTTTTTGTAAATAAAACGATAACAATTATACTTAAAGACAAACTTTTCTGAATATAATAATAATAATAAATGGCACAAACCCATAGACATCATCAAGAATTAATAAGGAGAGTAATTTTCCTCCTCTTTCTAAAATCTTATCGTTCTCATCCAAAATCTCAATTTTCTATCTTTACTTTTATCATCTAAAAGTTTATTTATTTTAACTTCAATCTATATTTTTCTAATTTTCTTGACGAAAGAGCCACCTTAAGCAAAACACCATTGCAGCCGAAAGAATCTATCAAACTGCAAGGGGTATATGCAAGTATATTTATTAGTCATTCTTTAGTGTTAGGTGGGTGTTGGAAAATGTTGATAAAAATATGATTTTTTTCATCAACTTTTGACGTCTATAAAGTGATGCAAATATTTCCGAAGTATATTTAACATGAATGTGTAGCCCTTAGAAAGGGCTTTGCAACGATATATTATAGGTCCAAAACGAAGTTAAGGTGAATGAGATATCGACACCTAAAGACAAGTGTTTGGTGCAAACTGTTTTGAGCTTAGAGTTGTCCCACATCGGTGGTGGAGACAAATTTTTTGTTGTTTATATACAAGAACTTTTAACCCTTAGACATCTGACTTGTGGTCTATATGCACACAAGCTCATGTCCTCGCGCGTAGGGGGTGCAAATTTCTGGTCCAAAAGGGTAATGGGTCAAAAACTCATGCAAGCCCGCGCGACTTGCGGACACGAATGCAGCTCCAAAAACCCAGCCTCGAGTGGTCCAGTGTTTTCGGATCGCTTATTTTGTATTTTCGAGAAATTGTTATGTTGGATGTATTTCCTTTAAGATCCGTTGTATGCCATTTGTACTTGGCGTTTTACCGTCTTTGTCTTTGTAAACATTTGGCATGATTAATTTTATTACGATGCTTTGTTTATTGGTTGTAATGTTGTAGTCCTTAACTCTTGATATCGTAACTGGAACAACTCGTGTTATCGCTCTATGTGACAACCGTCACTTTTCTGACTCAGATTAGTCTAGTATGCCGTATGCTCTTACCGGGTTTACAAAATTTTTATAAAAAGAACTTACATTTTCTTTTATGTATAATGATTACTTGTGACATGTGTGTATACTCTATATGTGATGCTATTGTTTTAGTTAGGTAGACAGTAATTAGTTTCCCACTAGTCGAGCTCCTAGATAACTTATCGGTTAAGTTAGTACTTTAGATACTAACTCATTTTACTATATTATTGATCGTTACAAATGATATTCGGATTCTGGTTCAATAATTAAACGTAAGGTAACTATTCAAAGGTTCCTTATATCGTGTTTACGTATATTACACTTCAGAAGGTCGCCCACTACTTGCTCGTTAAAGTGAAGGAAAAATATGGATTTCAGGGCATCGGCTCACAACGTTTTTCGTTTTTTGATTGTTTGCTAGAACCGTGGTGTATGGGCTAGGATTCGATGGTGCAGTTTTAAAGACGGGCTTGGCTTGGCTAAAGGCCTTAACACTTTTCCTAAACCCATTAACCATCTAAATTAACCTAAAACATAAACTAACCTAAACCTAAACCCTAAACTAATCTAGCCGTCACCCTAAACCTCCCATTTCTTCTTACCGTCACTTTTGTGGAAACCCTAATCGCCCCACCTCCTTGCAAGATCGGCCGACCAGCTTTTCCTTCATCCTCTTTGTCGTTTTCATCAGCCATCAAGAGGAAATCGAAGCCTTCTCCACCATCAGCAAATCTGGTCTTCATCAAGGTATCAGTTTCGGATTTCTTTTCTTCTTTTGTTTTGTTTCAGCCGAAACCTTTATGGTGAGGTAATGAACTCGTTTTTGCTAATATACTGGTCATCATCTTGTCTTCTACAGCCCCCTAATCACGAGAAACACCATTGCCATTCATCAATTCGGTTCATACTAATCAGGTACTCGACTGTTCGTTCTTTGGGTTTTGTTTTTGGCCGAAACCCTAATTAGGATTTCTATAGATTCAGTTTCTGTTTTTGATGTTTCGGTTCTTGATTAACTACAGCCACCATTCGAGTATTCAATCTATAATCCGAGATTCAGTAAGGTATAAAATCAATTCATATCAAGTTCCTTGAAATCTATCTTATTTGGATACTAACGATTCGGTATTTTCAAGTTTATGTTCATCCTTTAGGCGGAACTGAGATCGGAAAGCGTAGACGATATGCAGTCCCTCTACAGCCCGTGATCACCATATTCAGAATTGTACCGAGACTTTTCATTAAGGTACTTATTAGTAATTGTGTCACCTTTCGCGTTTTAGCATCGTGTCGAAAATTCTACCGTAAAACTCTAATTTTACATTGTTTCGTGCTAGGGACTACAAACCGATTTGGGAAGGCGAATTTCGTATTGGAATCGAGTTTTGGACAGCGGGAATAAAGTTCCTTCATCGTGCCTTAAAAGGTTTGTAGTCGGGTTTCCAATCTAATTCTATTCCGTTCATTATTACTAGTAAATCCGAGAAATTTACCTTTGTCATACCTCGTGCCAATATGATTTGAAACCGTCTTGATACTTAAGTTTATTGGTGATTCTAATTTTAGATATCCTTGTATTATTACAGCTCTCGAGTCTCTATTCAAGCGATTTCAAGTCGTAACGGTAACCGACTCCCGATAGTATAACCGTTACGACTAACGGTAATCCACTTTTCTTACTTCTTTTGCGTTTCTGTTTTTGGTGGCGTTTGTTTTGCCATTTATTCTTTATTCCATATATTTTAATTGTGTGGTTGTTTATATTACTCGTTGTTAGGTCTCACTAAGATCTCAAACAATGGCAAATCAATCACAAACAAGTATTTAAACGTTAATTGTTATTTATCGATTGATTACTCAGTTTCAGTAATTATTATAGCGGAATTATAATAAAGACACAATGAAAATAACACACAGTTATATTTCGGTAAAAGGTGCATCGATTACAAAACTCAAACTCACTATTTATACACAATTATAGTGAGTTTGATAAGGATCAATCTAAGAAGATCTTTTAAACATATAAAAGATATTGACTAACTAGACTGCCTTAAATCACGCCTGACTTCTCTCATGAGTCTGAGTTAGTCAGACTGAGTCACTCAGACTCATGTCACTCAGACTGAGTCACTCAGACTCATGTCACTCAGACTGAGTCACTCAGACTCATGTCACTTAGACTCAGACTTTGATTAACAGATTTATTAATCTTGGGATAGATCATTGTTTTTCCCAACAATCTCCCCCTATCTGTTTCAACCAAAGTCTTTTACAAAAGATGCAGCAAAATAAACACAAACAAAGAAATCTTCAAGCAAAACATTGTTTGTGAAAAAAATAAACACCAGTCAGTTTACTTCCTTTTCTTCAAAGTTCTCTTCTTTCTTTTCAATGAAGTCTCAAACGGCATAGGTTGATCTCTTTCCCTCATCCATCTCAACCTATCTTTCTTCCAATCCATTAATATCTTCATTTCAGCATCAGATTTGTTAAAGTGCAGCTGATATTCCTTCTTTATTAGCTCCACCTTGTCTGACAATGTTCCAACTTCTTCAATTCTTCTAAGATTGTTGAACAGCCAGCTGATCAGCCTCATTCTGAATGGAAGACATTGAGGAGACTCACATTCACTTAGCAGAGCTATACAGTGATGAATAGAGGTCGTGGTGAGTCCATCCTTAGGTTGAAAACATTCTTCTCCCCCACAATCTGTATAACATAGACCTGTATGCTTTTCAGTCTCAACATAGGTTCGATCTTGAAACACAATCTCTTTAGGAACAGGATGCATGTGACTGGCTTCAAGACTCAAAGATTTGGATCTGACTTTCACATTGTGCTTGGTGCAGAAAGCTCTGTAGTCTTCATCATCCAATAGATTCAACAGATGAGCTGCATTCATGTTGAAGATAGCTTCTCTTCTTATTGCCAGACTCTGAGCTGTGTCAGTTAGATTGTAGCTCAAATTTGCAATATCTTTCCATTCTTCCACTCCCATGGTGTGCATTCTTGACAATCCAACTCTGAAAGATCCACCTTTATGTGAGCATGTGAGTAGAAGGTCAGTTCCACCATGACTTGTACAATCTAAGTGATGAATCTTGTATGTAAGCTTTCTCATGGTGAAGTTTGTTTCAATGTAGTCAACCCTAGCTTGTTCTTTGAGGACCAGTTTGGCCATTCTGGCATCAGCTTCAACCCTCATCTGTTCTTCTTCAATGGCCAACTCTTCTTCAGCTTGCATTTCAGCTTCAAACTCTTCAGCAGCTTTTTCAGACTGATCATATGGATTGAAGTCAAATTTTTCTTTGTATAAGCCCTTCACATACTCTCTGTATTCCTCCACAGTCATTCCAGCACTTTGAGCATACCTCTGGAGTTTAGCCAATTTTTCAGCTTCAGAATCAGTCTGTTTCTTTCTGGCTTCTGTATCAGCTTCAGTTTGAGTTTTCTCCATTTTATCCCTTGCACCTGCTTCCGTCTGTTCTGGGTCACTTTCATACCCAGCTTTGCTTTTCATCACATTAATGTCTGCCATCACTTCTTCATCTCCAGAATTCATACTCATATCAGTTTCATAGTGTACTTCAGACTGACCAGTTTTCGTGTTGAGCCTGGTAGTCTTATAGTACCTTTTCTCCCCCTCTTTTCTTTTCCTTTTCAACTGCTGCTTGGGGATCTCAGATTCATAAGTTGTATCAGTTATTTTCTCCCCCTGAAGCTGAGAACCCCCTGCAACAGCCTTTCCCTTCCTCATCATACTGACTTCAGATGTCAGTTTCATCACCATCCCCTTCAGATCTTTCATCTCCTCTGCATTTTGGTTTCTCAAAGCATGAAATTCAGTCTGCATTGCCTTCAGTCTGTCATCAAACTGAGCTGACATGTCCTGAAGAGCTTGTAACAGCACAGGAACAGTCAAGGCAACCTCAGACTGAAATGAAGTAGTAACAGGTGTTGAAGTAACAGGTGGCACAGCTTCACTCCCTCCCTGTGAGTTAGGAGAATGATCATAAGCCATAGAATATGAAGTCTGTACCTCACTCAGTTTGGGGAGTAAGGCATTGGCGACTAGTGATAGAGAGTGTAAGAGATTTGAAGGTGGTACCTTATCGTGAACCAGCACAGAGCTGGTGAAAATAGCCGTTGGAATAGGCTCTGAAGCTGAGGGGGGTGGTCCCATACTGAGTACAGGTATGTCTAGGAGTGAGACATTTTCTTCAATGCTAGCCACATGTGACAGTGTGGTAGCAGGAATGTTTTGCTCCAAGTTTACTACCTTAATGGGGCTTTGGGTAGTCATGGCAGTCAGATCCAACTCTTGCTCTAGCAGAGAGAGACTGGTCTGTACTGCAGCACTTGAGGGGAGTGATGAACTCTCAGCCTCATGGAATAGTGAGTCCATTAGTGCTTGATTTGCTGTGGGGCTAGATGTGAGTACTTTATCTAATGAACTGGGTGAGTCCATTAGGTTGGTCGCTTGTGTAGCCAGTACATCAAGGTGTGGAGTGGACTGCTCAGACTAAGAGGGGATACTCTCAGACTGAGGTAGAGTTATAGGAATGTCCATACCTTGGTCAGCTTCATTTGGCCCAGCCCCACCCATGTCCACCTCAGCATCTGCAGCAGGGATATTTCCCTCAGGCCCACCATCAATTCTATCAGCTTGGACATCTGAGTCTGAAGAGTCAGACTCAGTTGGTTCCTGATCAATGAACGGATTTGCAATCCATTCAAGCATCACAGGGGTAAGTGGAGCTTCAGTCTCAGTGATGTTGATATATGTAAACATTTTTGGAGTCAGCCTGGGCAGTTCACAAGTATAAAATCGTTGATCAAGCTGATCATAAGTTTCTTTGCCCAGTGCCTCCTCAAAACTGAGTGAAAGGACACGAATAAATGGAACATCATTCGGTCGTTTGGGTTTAAGAGCTAAGGAGAGAATCTCGTCAAAATAAAGCTGTGAAAATGAGATTCGTCTACCTGTTACCATAGCGTGGAACAGATGAGTTTCAAACTCATTCATCTGATCCAAACTTCCCGATTTACCCCCCAGGCATCTTGTTATCATGGAAAACAAGAATTTCCATTTTCCAGTAAAAAGACTGTATTTAATGACTCCCTGGGTTTCAGTCTGACCAATGAGGGGAAAAGCTTCTTCCCTGGCTTGTTGTTTGCTTCGTCTAGTCTGAAACCCTCCTTCGCCAGCCTCAGCAAGTGTTGGAAGGAGTAATGCACGCCGAATGGTTTCTTCAGTGATAACAATTTTGGAACGCCCATTATTATATGTGCCAGAGAGAGCTGTTTTGTCAGCATTAGCAGTGCAGGTGTACCACCATTCACATAGAACGGGAGGACACATTGTGTTTGCACAGAAAAAGGCGCCATAGAGGGGATGAGCTTTCATAAACTGAATCAGGTGCTCAAAACCCCTGTTTTGTCGATTGGCGGGAATATCAGCAGTTGCCACTCGATTATTATCCTTGATTTGAACCCGTTGTTGAAAATCGGCACCTGGGATCATTCTTGAAGTAACATGGAGCATCAGATTGGGGTTAGCCATTAGAGAAAAATTAAGCAAAGAATTAGAAAGAAGAAAAGCTAGGGTTTTTTAAAAAAATTTGAAATTCTGTTAGAATTAAACTAATATAGCGAAAATTTGTAACTAAGGTAGAAAAATTACAATTTAGACCCCTAGAAAATTACAACTTGCAAAGAATGACCGTTGACAGGACTTGACCAAAGAAAAAAAATTATTAAAAAATATCTAATGATTAATTTAAAAGATACAGAAGATAAAAAAAAATAGAAAAAAATATGTTCTAAAAATACATTGAGTCTGAGTATTGTTCAGACTGAGAGTCCTGAAGCTGACTTTTTAGTCAGACTGAAAATGTTCAGACTGACATAGTGGTCAGTTTGAAAATTGACATTTGACCGGACTAAGGATTTAACATGCCAAGTTCTCCTAACAAATAGAAGAACCTTTCCTCACTCAGAGGTTTAGTGAATATGTCTGCCAGTTGATCATTGGTGACCACAAACTCCAGTCTGACCTTTCCTTTCTCCACACAGTCTCGAATGAAATGATGCCTGATTTCAATGTGTTTAGTCCTGGAGTGGAATACTGGATTTTTAGTGATTTGGATAGCACTCTTGTTGTCACACATGATGGGTGTGTTTTGAATGTTGATGTCAAGATCAGCCAATTGATGTTGCATCCAAAGCAATTGTGCACAACAGCTTCCTGCAGCCACATACTCAGCTTCAGCTGTGGAAGTGGCAACTGAGTTTTGTTTCTTGCTAGACCAACTGACCAGCTTGCCTCCTAGAAGCTGACATCCTCCTGAAGTGCTCTTTCTGTCAAGCTTACAACCTGCATAATCTGCATCTGAGTACCCAATTAGTTCAAAACCAGAATCTTTAGGGTACCATAAACCAAGGTTTGGTGTACCCTTAAGATATCTGAAAATCCTCTTAACAGCTTTAAGATGAGATTCCTTAGGATCAGCCTGATAACGTGCACACAGACATGTAGAGAACATGATGTCAGGTCTGCTAGCAGTCAGATAGAGTAATGAACCAATCATTCCTCTATAAGTAGCTTGACAGACTGACTTGCCAGATGAGTCTTTGTGCAATTTGTCAGAGGTGCTCATAGGTGTTTTCATTTCAGAACTCGTTGCAAAACCAAATTTCTTGACTAAATCATGGACATATTTGCTTTGGTTTATAAAAATTCCATCTTCCTTTTGTTCTACTTGCAGACCCAGAAAGAAATTTAGTTCCCCCATCATACTCATTCTGTATTCACTACACATGAGTTCTGAAAACCAAGTACAGAGTCTGTCATTTGTGGAGCCAAATATAATGTCATCCACATATATTTGAACCAAAATAACATGACCATTTTCCCTTTTTATGAACAAAGTTTTATCAATTAGACCCCATTTAAAATCATTTTTAATGAGAAATTCAGACAAGGTTTCATACCAAGCTCTAGGAGCTTGTTTGAGACCATATAATGCTTTATTCAACTTATAAACATGATCAGGAAAGTTGGGGTCAACAAAACCTGGAGGCTGTTTCACATAGACTTCCTCCTGCACATCTCCATTTAGAAAGGCACTCTTTACATCCATTTGATAAACCAAGAAATCTTTGAATGCTGCATATGCTAGGAATAATCTGATAGCTTCAATTCTGGCCACTGGAGCAAATGTTTCATCGTAGTCAATTCCTTCCTCCTGTTTGTAGCCCTGAGCCACCAGTCTTGCCTTATTCCTGATCACTACTCCATCTTGATCAAATTTGTTTCTGAATATCCATTTAAGGCCAATAATGGTCTTACGCAAAGGACGTGGGACCTTTGTCCAGACATTATTTCGTATGAATTCACCGAGCTCCTCTTGCATGCCCTCAACCCAGTCTTCATCTACTAGAGCTTGTTCAACTGTCTTTGGTTCCATCAGACTCAAGAAATTTGTATAAAAACAGAAATTTGCTGTGGCATTCTTTCTTCTGGTTTTCACACCCTCAATTAAGGATCCAATGACAGAGGAGATAGGATGGCCTTTGACAGTCTTGATGTTGCCTGAGCTAGAATTAGGAATTTCTTCTTCTTCGGTCTGACCTCTATCAGTCTGAGTTGTTTGAAGCTGACTTTGATCAGTCTGAGCTGTCTCAGGCTGAGTATCATCAGTGCCCGTTGATTCCAAGTTTTCCAATTCTGAAGTAGTCTGGGTGTTTAGTTCATCAACTTCACTTTCTGATTCTTGATGTTGAAGAGCAGGTTCTGCATCTTGATCTTCAGTCTGATTGTCAGATTCAAACGAAGTCACTAATAATTCATCACAAAGTTTGTTTATAGTGACTAGATCGGTCTGTGACGATGACTCATCTTTGTCAGACTGAGTAGTATCATCAAAAGTGACATTTATACTTTCTTCTACCACTTTCCTTCTTTCATTATACACTCTAAATGCCTTAGCCACACTAGAGTATCCAACAAACAGTCCTTCATCAGCTTTAGGAGACATTTTGCACAACAAATCCCTTTGATTGAGAATATAACACTTACTTCCAAAAATATGAAAGTAATGAATGGAAGGCACTTTGTTGTGATATAATTCATATGCGGTTTTGCCATGTCTCTTCACAATGATTGATCTGTTCTGTGTAAAACAAGCAGTGTTCACAGCTTCAGCCCAGAATTTTATCTTCATGTTTCCATAACACAACATTGTTCTGGCAGCTTCAATTAATGTTCTGTTCCTTCTCTCTGCTACTCCATTTTGTTGTGGAGTTCGGACTGAGGCAAAGTTTTGCACTATGCCTAATTGATCACAAAAATCAATTAAGACTGAGTTTTTGAACTCAGTTCCATGATCACTTCTCATCTGACGAACAAGGGTGTTTTTCTGGCGCTGTTCCCTTTTTATCAAACTGATAATCTCCTCTGCAGCATCACTTTTGGCTCTTAAGAATATTACCCAAGTGAATCGAGTAAACTCATCAACAATGACCAGTGTGTACTTCTTCCCTCCTTTGCTTTCAATTCCAATAGGTCCAAAGAGATCCATGTGTAGCATGAACAGGGGTTCATCAATGGAGTGTAGCATTTTGGATGGAAATTGAGACTTCGTTTGCTTTCCAAGAACACAAGCTGAGCACACTTTGTCTTTGGTGTAAGTCAGGTCTGGCAGCCCTCTGACTAACTTGTTTTTGGATAAGGCATTAATGTTCTTGAAGTTTAAGTGAGATAACCTTCTATGCCATAACCAATTCAATTCCTCCTTTGTTTCTGTGAACAGACATGTCTCAGCTTCATCATTTGCTGTACTCAGATCCAGGCAGAACACATCTCTTTCTCTCTTGGCTAGCAGCAATGGTTTGCCCTTGGCACTATAGATTATGCCAGCTTGTTTCCTGAATCTGACTTCATGATCTTCATCAGTAATTTGACTCACACTGAGTAAATTATGTTGCAACCCTTCCACATATGCAACTCTCTTGAATGTAACAGCTCCAGCATGAATCTTTCCATATCCCCTAGTCATTGATACTCCATTGTCACCATATCTTACTTGAGGTCCATCTTCTTCCTTATAGTCCTGTAGAAAGGACTTCATTCCTGTCATGTGCCTTGATGCTCCACTGTCTAAATACCATTTTGTAGAATCCTGCACATGAAAGAGAAAGAAATAAGTTCCTTTTGGGTACCCACTTTAGAGTGGATCCATGAACTGAAAGAGGTTCAGGTGTAGATTCAATCTTGCAGTCAGTTTTGGGATTTGTATAATTCCATTTGTTGATCTCATTCATGCAATTAACAGAATAGTGACCTATGACACCACAATATTTGCAAGGAATATTTTTAAGACTGACTCTAGATGGGACTGACTTAATTTTGGAAGATTGTATATAAGGAGTCTTTGGTGGAGAGATGTTTCTTGAGGATGAATCTGATTTTGATGAAACAGATCTGGATTTTGATGACCTTGACTGTTGTGAAAATGACCAATGTTTTGATGAAACTGACTTTTGAGCATAAGGGTTTTTGAGTCTAGACCTGGTCAACAGTTTACAAGACACAGCTTCATGCCCTTTTTCACCACAGTTATAGCAATTTCTCTTGAGAGGAGACTTGGACCTTGCCTGATTTGGTGATTTATCCCTGACTAGAGTTTTTACAATGTTGGTCAGTTCCAGTAATTGGTTTCCTAATTTATCAATTGTTTTTGATTCACAACTTTTTTTGTACTCTTTGGAACTGACTGGAGCCTTACCCTTTGGTTTGCTCACAACTTTTGGAGAAACTTTGTTCAAGGGAGTCAGTTTCTGAATATCAGTCTCAGATAAAACAACACAGTCAGATTTAGAAGAAGATGAAGGCAAAAGATCATTTTTATTCAAAACTTGAGCAATTACAGGTTTAACAAATGCATTTGACATCATTATTTTATCTCCTTTCACATAAGTGAAAGTATTTGGAAGAATTTCTGGTTTAAAAATGATTTTTTCTCTTTCAGCCTTTTCAGCTTCTTCTTCCTCTTCTGTCATGTATTTCTTCAAACTAAACCCTTCACCCAACACTGCTTGCACTTGTTTGGGTACCTGTCTGCTCAAACAATCTTCATTTTTTAAAGATGAAATACACCAAGATTTACAAATTCTTTTATAGTGCTCAGTTTCTTCTCTAAACTTGTGATTTTCTTTTGCAAGATCATTATAAGCTTCAGTCTGAGCATTTAAAAGAACTTTGTAGCTTTTTAATTCCATAATTTTATCATCTTTAATTTTTAAATTGTTTTCAAGTTCTTTGAGTTTATGTTTGAGTTCAGTCTGTTCTTCTAAAGTGGTGGTCAAGTCTATATAAATGTACTCAAATATTTGAAGTTTTTGTTCATTTGTATAAGAATTGAAATTATGTACCTTGTAAAGTTTCGATTTGTTCCAGTCTGAGTTGCAACTCATTCTTTCTGCTTCTTTTAGATCCTTTTCGAACTGAGAGGCAGATTTCTCAGCTTCAGTTACTTCTTCCACCACAGCCATCTGACATTTGTCTTCTACTTCCTCTTCATCAGATGATAGTTCCTCATCTAACCATTCTTCAGCAAAGAAGGCTTTCTGTTCAGCTTGAGGTTTTTGAGAATTTGAACTATGGCCTTTCTTATACTTAAGATACTTGTTTCTGTATCTTTGAGCTCTTTCAGCAACTTCATCCATATGCTCAGTCTGAGCATTCTTCACTTTACAATCGGCAGCCATGTGACCATATTCGTTGCATTTGAAGCATTTAACCTTTTTCAGATCAAAAGGTTTCTTTCCCTTGTACCCAGTCTTCTGTTCAAGCTTCATGGTCAATAGGGCAAGCTGACTTTTCAGTTTCTTCACTTCTGAATCATCGTCAGACTCTGAATCTGAGTGTGACTCAGACTCAGATGAGTCAGCTTTAGAATAAATTTATTTATTCCTCTTGCTAGTTGCAACTAATGCAGCTTCAGGATCTCTTGTAGTTCGTCTATGGTTGATCTTCTTTCTTTCTTGAGATTCCTCAAAATTCAGCAATAAACCAAATAGTCCTGGCAGCTTGTAGGTGGACAGTTTCTCACTCACTACAAGAGATGTAATAACAGATTCAAATTTGTTAGGTAGAATATCAACAAATTTCTTACAGATTTCATCATCTTCCTTTGTCACTCCCAGAGCTGACATATCATTTAACATGATTTGAAATCTTGTATGAACATCAGCCAAAGTCTCCTTTTCTTTCATGTAGAAGTTTTCATAATTTCTTATGAGACTGTTTAGCCGTTGTTCTTTCACTACTGGGACTCCTTCATATGACACAATTAATGTATCCCAGAGTTCTTTAGCAGTTTTACAGCCAACAATTTTTGAAAATATTTGTTCAGATACTGCATTGCCTAAAATGCTTCTGGCTTTGGGATCAAGATTGTACAACAGCTTATCTTAATCTGTCCATTGAGCTTTAGTGGTTTGAACCCATCTGGCACGTTGGACAACCTTATCACCTTCTTTGACTTCATCAATTATCTTTCCTGGAATTATGGGTCCTTCAGTTATGATTCTAATCATTTCTTCATGGATTCCTGATAAATGCCACTCAGCTTTAAGCTTCCAATGGGCAAAGTTATGACCATTGAATACAGGAATTCCTTTTCCAGCCATTGTAGTTATATTAGAAGATGATGACATTGTTTTGAGATTCTAAGTATTGATCGTTTAAGATTAATAAATTTATTAAAATGTAAATCTTATTTGCTCTGATACCAGTTGTTAGGTCTCACTAAGATCTCAAACAATGGCAAATCAATCACAAACAAGTATTTAAACGTTAATTGTTATTTTTCGATTGATTACTCAGTTTCAGTAATTATTATAGCGGAATTATAATAAAGACACAATGAAAATAACACACAGTTATATTTCGGTAAAAGGTGCATCGATTACAAAACTCAAACTCACTATTTATACACAATTATAGTGAGTTTGATAAGGATCAATCTAAGAAGATCTTTTAAACATATAAAAGATATTGACTAACTAGACTGCCTTAAATCACGCCCGACTTCTCTCATGAGTCTGAGTTAGTCAGACTGAGTCACTCAGACTCATGTCACTCAGACTGAGTCACTCAGACTGAGTCACTCAGACTCATGTCACTTAGACTCAGACTTTGATTAACAGATTTATTAATCTTGGGATAGATCATTGTTTTTCCCAACACTCGTATATAACTGCCTGGTTGAATTTCGTTATTCGTACCTTTTCGTTTCATCGTAAATTACGGACAATCTTGTATTTGGACATTTTGGGTCCCTTTCCGTTGTAATCTGTATTCATGCATGTTTTTATGTCTCTTGAACTGAGAATTAGATTTTGTGACCTGAACATAAGTTGTAGGTCTCGGAGTCTAGTTTTCAAAAACTTAAATTTCATTTCCTAACTCCTTATAGTTTTTCCTAAAAACGTAAAATACCAGCTAGAGGTCTAATCTGATTATTTTGAGTAATATGTCTAGGTTCATTAATCTATTTCGTGTAACCACTTAGACAACCATAATAATTATTAATTGGGATTACACTAAGTTAATAACAAGTTTTAAAAGTAATAAAATTGTTTATCTTGTCTACACCTAAATTATACGACACTTTAATGTAAAAAACTCAACATCTTTAAGAAAAACGTTTTCGGACAGTTTAGATAACCAGTTTTGTTTTAACCATATCTTATTCGTAACGAACTCTTTTATAACGATGTCTTAGTCTAAAACGTAGCTCTCGGTGTCTAGTTTTCAAATATGTTTCCGTCAACGTATAATTCCTTCTAGAACCATAGTTATCTCAGTTTGAGTGAACCTATGTGTTCGCTGAAAAATTCATTGTTTAATTCAAAGTCGTTAACCGTCAAAATATTATTCTTATACGCTTATACTTTTATCTAGGGGAGCTCTAGGACTAGTGAGGACTCTAGTTGTGACCAACTTACTACACCATATACACACAGTACCGCTTACAGACGCTCACTCGATAAGGTGAGTTCATTGCCCCTATGTTTTTACTGTTTTCACTTAGTTGTGCAAAATTTGGGGGAGACAAAGCTTACCTAAACTACTTTTCATAATGAAATGTTTTGAGAAACAAATCAATTACTAAAGTGTAACGAAATCTAATGCATACAAAACTGTTTTCAAACGAGATGGTTGACATACTGTGACTACATGCGTAGTGACACCCCCCCCCCCCATATACATACATACATACTAGTAGAGTGTACTTACTAGTGACAGACAGACCATGGTGCCAAAGGGCTAAATGGTCACTACATGATTAGTCTTACTGTGTGGACCGTTCCCCACCGACCCGTAAGACATTACAGTCAGTTAACGGAACTACTGACACACACTTCCTATCGGTTAAGGTAACTACCGATACAATCAGTAATGGATTTTACTTTTACTGATGTTGCTACTGTTCTACTTACTTTATGCATTAGTTACACTATTTGAACTATTATTGCTATTTTGAGACTCACTTGCTATTTCAGGAAACTTTCTAAAATGGAAACTTCTTTTATAGAAACCTTCTTTATTTTACGTAAATCATTTAAATTGTTTTACTTAAATTACTCAGTGAACTCGCTCAACCTTTGTGTTGACATTTTAAGCTTTGTTTTCAGGTAATGAGCAGTCATAGGACTTGGATGTAGGAGTCGGACTCTAGATGACCTCAGGATATCTTTTGCATTTACGGATATTTACTATTTATATGCATTCGTTTACATTTCGGGTTTGCACGCCCAAGATTCTTTCATTCGTTGATAATTACATTTGAGCTTTCTTACTTGTAGTGTTTGACGATTTTCGTATACTAAGGTTTATACCTTGAGTATGGCGACGTATTTATTTATTCATATAGATTATATTCTTTATATTACTGTTTTGTTATGACGATCGTCAATCGTGTTGCACCCTGCGTTCCGCCAATGGCGGGGTGTGACACTCTAAGTGGGCTGTAATATGAAAAAAACAATTATAAGTATAAAACAAAAAAAAGTATAAAATATATATATATATATATATATATAGAATATATATTTATATTATTTTAAATATATTAAATATAAAAATTATATATATTAGATATTATTGAATGGGTAGAAATTAAATAACAAAATATATTGTAGTAGTTTTTGTAAATAATATTATATTGAGTAAGTGGTTTATAAAAAGTATATAATATTCAAAAGTTGTTTTAAATAATATTATAATATTGTAAAAGTGGTTTTAGAAAATAATTAAAAAAATTTGTAAAATTTTAGTATTTATAACTAGAAAGTATACCCGCTCGTTACGACGAAATATAAAACTTTCTCCTAATACCTATATAAATAAACGTAATGGATGTATAACTTTTGGTAGCATATTATTCAAAAACTATTAAATAAAAAGTTAAATATGTCAATAATTTCTTAAAGTAATAAGTTTTATTAACATAATAATACTAATAATCTATTGATAAACTAAACTTTAAAGTACAAAGCTTAGAAAAATTGAAAAAAGAAAAATTAAAAGTAAATTTTATTACTAAGATTCGAAACTCGACCACATTATATATCCTAACAAATGGAAGTTATCATGAAATATGAATAGTTAATCAGACAGCTGCCAGTAGTGTGATTGTTTGCTTCATTTTTTTATTTCTTTTTTAGATAAAACTTTTTTGTTTCGTAATTTTTTTTAGGCTAGGGTATTTTTTTATTTTAAGCGCTATTTTTTTACGTTAACCTATTTAATAGAGTAGTTATGTCTTAATTTCGATTTAGTGTTAATTTTTAGTTAAATTATTTTCTTTGTTGTTTTACGATTTTTAACTTGAAGTTACCATAAATAGTGAATTGTCAGTAGTCTGACTAACTGCTTAATTTTTTCTTTTTTTATATGAAAAAAAAACCTTTTTGTTTCGTAATTTTTTTTTTTAGGCTAGACTATTTTTTTCCCTTTTTCTTAAGTGCTATTTTTTACGCTAGTCTATTTAATAAAGTATTTATGTCTTGATTTCGATTTAGTATTAATTTTTAGTTTTATACTTTCTTTGTTGATTTACGATTTTCAACTTTTCAAAATTTTAGGTCGTTGCTTTCGTTTTTAGACTATCGATTAGACTGTAAGTTTTTTTTAAACATGCTGCAACGCGCGGGCACAAAAAACTCGTTCTTAAAAATTGCCAAGGTCTTAGACCATCCACGCCACATTGTTACATTACCTATATAACATTTGTCTGGTCGGCTCGGTCCGGGCTATATAACATTTGTCAAGTACAAACTACTGTTCATAAGCCGAATTAGCCAAGGATTGGGTCGGCTAGGATTGGGTTGGGTCGGAAAAATAACTTCTTTTTTTTTTCTATTTTCAGGCAATTTTAATACATACTTTTTATATGACTTAAAACCCTTTTAATAAGTTCTTTTACATAGGATAATACATACTTTTTTTATGACTTAAAACCCTTTCTAATACTTTTTTTTTGCATAGGGTAAAATAATAATATTTTTTTATTTTTAAGTTTACATTAGCCCGCCGCGACGCACGGGATAAAGTTACTCAGTTGTAAATATTTTACAAATCAAGATTCATATATCATCTCTCTAACAAAAGTCAGAAACTATTAGCAAAACGATTTATTGTGAGCATAGGTGGTAAAATTTATTGTTAAATAATTCATTAATACTATATTTTATTATTAAAAAACCCAAAAGCTATATCTATATCTATATTTACTATAATATAGAGTTGTCGTTTTAATTACGTGTGAGATATTCCAAATAGTGGAATGGTATGCATTTGAAACTCCTGACTCTTTGGTTGCCCTGTGTTTTAATTACCATAATGAGAGGTATAATGATATTTAAACTGTTCAGTTACCCTAAGTTAATAACACATTTGAAACTTCTGACTCTTTAGTTGCCCTGTGTTTTAATTACCATAATGTGAGATATAATGATATTTAAACTGTTCAGTTACCCTAAGTTAATAACACGAAACTCCTGACTCTTTGGTTGCCATGTGTTTTAATTACCATAATGTGAGGTATAATGATATGTAACTGTTCAGTTACCCTAAGTTAATAACACATTTGAAACTTCTGACTCTTTGGTTGCCCTGTGTTTTAATTACCATAATGTGATATATAATGATATTTAAACTGTTCAGTTACCCTAAGTTAATAACACATACGTTTTTAGGTACTCCAAAAGTTGGTGGTATTAATGGCATACTAATTATTGTGTTTTAATTACCATAATGTGATTAACAAACGTTTTTAGGTACTCCAATGGTTGGTGGTTTTGTGTTTTTCTATATAAGTTAGTTACTTTTGCATCAACAAACCCCATAACTACGTACAATTATGTCTCTTTCGAAAAACCTGTCTCACTCCAAGATTGGCGCCCTTGACACAAATAGAGAAAATTGAGTTGTTCATGTAAAGGTTTATAGAATGTGGGAGGCAGTAAATACGAAACTCGGTGATGTCTTACTTGAGTTGGAGATGGTTATGGCTGATGATGAGGTAATTTCTAATTTGTTTGAAAATTTTAAAAGCCGGAAAAAGGGTACGCCACGAAAATGTGGAAAATGTGGGGGGTTAAATTAGTTTCTTACATGTTTTTCTTTTTAAACAAAAAGGGCGGTTCGATACAAGGTTTCATCACTAGAAATCATATACGAAAGTTTAAGGCTCTTCTCGAAGAGGGCCAGATATATCAAATCTCGAGGTTCAGAGTGATTGAAGGTCAAATGGGATATAAAGTTGTCCTGAATCAATACCGCATCCGTTTCAACATTGCAACATCGGTTCGTAAACTTGAAGTATCCTATGATAAGGTTATTGTTTTGAGTTGTTTTATGTAGGGACTATGGTATTAACCTGCCCAATTCATGCTTTTTGTAATGTTTGTTTTCGTTGTTGCAGGTATAGGGTCCATGTGCATGTTGTTGATGAGGCAAGCGATACAATATTTACCATTTTCAATTCCGTGGCGGAGAAGGTGTTTGAGTAAAAAAATGTGTTATTGTTGGAAGTTAAAGACACAAAATTCCTTATTCTGATCATTGTTCGTGACAAATCTCTTTAGAAATTGTCACCGCGCAAGGCGTGGGAATACGTCTAGTTAAATATAATTTAAAAATCTTAAGAAATGTTAGTATTTATAATTAAAAAGTAGTTTTATATAATAATTAAAAAGTTGATAAGTAGTTTATATATAATAAAAGAGGGGCCTTAAATGACACATGGCGAAGTAAGGTCCCTTGGATGAGTTGGATACTTTGATTTCAACTGTTAGATGAGATTGATGATGTCATCAAATATTTTTTTCATTTTACACCCTCTTACAATACATAATTGCATTATTTCTTCAATTTCACCATTATTACAATAAATAACATATGTCTCTTATTGGACTATGATTTACCTTATTATTATTATTTTAAAATCCTTTAATACAAAATATGAATATATGTGTATAAACATAAATGTATATATATATTATTATAACTATAAACAACATGTGTATAAACATAAATGTATATTTGTTATTATACGTGTAATATTATATTTTCATAATAATTTAAAAGAACTTGCTCATAAACATAAAGTTTACGATTCAATCTTATATATATTTACTCGCGCTATATATCGCTGGACAATAATCTAGTTTATAATTAAAAAATAGTTTTATATAATAATTAAAAAGTTGATAAGTAGTTTCTTATAATAATTTTATAATCTTGTTAATGTTCTTAGTTATAATTATAATTATAATATAATGCTTCCCTGCCTTGTTCATATATGTTGATAGTCTTGTTATATGGTGTAGGAGATAATTGGGGTTGTGTTTTTTTCCTCTTTTTTGATGTTTTGCTTTTAATATATCTTATCCTTTTCTGGAACAATAAAACAATAAAATTAACGTGGCTAATATAAATTTTATGTCATAATACTTGAAATTACCATTAAAGGGATGATGTAGTTATAATATTTTATTCAAACATTACGTATAATAAACACGCAAAATATGTAATCCCAAACATCTCTTCCTAAACCCTCGACAGTAAAATATGTTCATAAAGACATGAAAGTATCCAAAGCAAATGTTTTATTGCTTGTTCTCTGCTTATTCTTATAGCAATTTTCAAAATAATAATAAAGTATTTTTTCCTTGGATTGATAATAAACAAAATATATATGAAAATAACTATTACGTAATATTAAAATAAGCATGCAAAAACGTGTATTATTTAAACCATTTAGGTATAATCAGTACTCATTTTATAATCAAATCATTTTCTAAAGTCAAGATCAAACAGCTTAAGTAATATAAAATATAACTATTATATACTTATATTATCTAAAAATAACAAAAAATTGATAGCAATGATAATGACTGTGTAGATTACTACTAGGCTAAGTTAATGAAAATTTAACAATAAAATATTGTATGTATTTGATTGTTATAATATTTATTGTGTATATTTAATTTTAACCTTTTCACGGATAATGTATCAGATTGGATTTTTTCTTACGTGTAAGCGGGCTAATTAATTTTGGTTTATACATTAATTGTGAAAAAATAAAAAATAAATATATACAAAAGATCGAGTTTCTAAAAATTGGATACACAAAATACCAAACAAACAAAATTTGTTCACTTACATCCACTTAACCCTTCCTATTATTCGGATCCGTTTCTAAATAACATGTATGAATAAAAACCATATAAATTACTTTCTATTATTTGGATCAATTACAAAAACAACATGTATGAATAAACCATATAAATTATTAATTTGGAGGGAACTCAGTGTCTCTCGAGTTGTAGTGTGGACAAGAAAGCTCATAGTGTATGGAGTTATGAACCTAACAAATATGGGTTCAGAGACTCCACTTAAACTCCCTCTCATTGATTTCACAAGTTTGAACAAAAACACTAACAGTTTCGATTGGGATGCAACAAAAACTCAAGTTCATCAAGCCCTGGAAGAATTCGGTTGCTTTGAGGCTACCTTTGTTAACATCCCACCCGAGCTCCAAGTTGCCTTATTTGAGTCATTGCCACTACTTTTCGATTTCCCTTTGGAAACCAAACTAACAAACAGATCCTCAAAACCTTTTCATGGCTATGATGGTCAATACCCAACGGAGCCACTCTTCGAGAGCATGGGCATTGACGACGCAAACATTCTTGAGGAGGTCGAAAGCTTCGCCAAAATTTGGTGGCCCAAAGGCAACCCTGAATTTTGGTAAACATATATTTAATTTATTTTAATAGTATTACATAATTTTATTTTTTCTATTCTTTTATTTATGGCGTCAAATGTTTTATTTATACCAAAACCATACAAGAGTTCTCGGAGAGACTATCAAAAATGGATCAAATGGTAAGGATGATGGTGTTGGAGTGTTTGGGATTGGAGAAATAATATATGGATGAACATATGGACTCGACAAATTATCTGCTACGGTTAAATAAATACAGAGTACCCAAAACAAATGAGTCCAACCTCGGACTCAGTTCTCATACAGACACGAACATGCTCAGAATTTTACAACAAAATTAAGTTGGTGGATTAGAGGTGCAAAGTAAATTCGGAAATTGGATCAAAGTACACCCTTTGGTACCCAACTCTTTCCTAGTCATGATTGGTGATTCCTTCCATGTAAGTTTTATCACAAAAAATGCCTTTTAGCAACTTATATCCCTTGTATTATTTTAAGTAATCAAAATAATCTATAATTGTATACAATGATAGGCATGGACGAATGGACGATTGCATTCGCCATATCATCAGGTGGTTATGAGCGAGAATAATTGGATTTTTTTCGTTACCAAAGTCGGGGTATCTGGTTAAAGCTCCCAAAGAGGTTGTGAACTCTTTAAACCATTTGATCATGTTGAATTTCTTGAGTTTTACAATACCGAGGCTGGCTTAAAAACCCAGAATCCCCAAAGAGGTTGTGAACTCTTTAAACCATTTGATCATGTTGAATTTCTTGAGTTTTACAATACCGAGGCTGGCTTAAAAACCCAGAATCCTCTCAAGACTTATTGTGGTGTGTGAGAAACCTACTAATGTACATTGTATGTGCTTGTATTTCCGTGTTCTTGAGGTATAGACCTCAACTCATGTTCTTATTAAGTTATTTGTGTTTATTTTTGTATTGTCATGTTTTCCTTTCGTCGGGTTAAATTAAGATCTATCATCATATACATGATAATTTAGAAAATAAATATTTAATACAATTGTGTGACACAAAAAGGATTATGTAGACCAGTTGTAAAGACTAGTTAGACCGGTTCTTGAACATGTCTACATGTTAGAGGTCTACTTGCTTAAAAGTAATGTATAGCGGTTCTCTAACCAGTCCTGATATGAACAATTAGACCTGTTATTAATTTTTTTACGCACGTTTGAATATCATTTAGACCGGTTAATATGTCTTTTAGACCTATTTAAAATGATATTCATATTCTTTTTAAACCTTTGATATTTTCTTTTAGACCTCTTTTAGCAGGTCTTAATATTTTCTTTTTAGACGTGTGTCCTATAAATTCAAAAATCTAAAATCTAATTTTAAAATCACAGATTACATTAATCTGGAATTTATAACCCAAACAAAAAATTCAATGCTATTATTGAAACGAAAATATATTATGAAGATATTCAAAGTATTAACACACGTTCGGGTACATACAAAACCATATCCAATCGTATTTACTACATAATATTCAACAAAATTAAACAAAACTAACTACTTGATATGAAATCTCAAGTGCCAAAAACTTATAATTTCTTGTCCAACATGGCTCTTCGAGTTTCCTTTATCCCTAAAAGACATTAAGATCAACATAAACATTTTTAGTCTTCAAAAAGTCTAAAGATGAATGTATTACGAAGACCAAAGTGAATTATATAAGTCTTTTTACGACATATATAGGTACTTTCTAAAACTCTAATGTAAACATAGAAGGAAATAAGTTTAGATGTAACGAGTTGGTTAGAATATACCTGATTAAAAAGGACAAAATATATGCCACTTTTCAATTATATCTTTGTATATCCGTTTTAGATAACGCACGTTCATCCCAAGAGATCTATATGTAAAAAAATATGAATGATATATATATATATATATATATATATATATATATATATATATATATATATATATATATATAAGATATTGTTACCTAACTAACATATATATATGAAAAAAATACATAAAAAAACAATAAAGCTAATATATTCTTACTCTATTAATATCAGCAACATCATGATATTGATTTACTATAGAATACATCCAGTTGAGCACATAATATCCGCATTGCCAATTAGCCGGTTGTTGATTGCACTAATTTTAATACCACAAATATTACATATACATGTTAAGCTTGCAACAACAATATAATTTTTTCTCAAATATATATAGTTCGATGATTTACCTTAACCACTTTTCAGGAGCAAATCGGGAAGATCCTAGAGGAAATATTACAATTGTGTTAGAATTTATTGAAACAATTTAATTTAATACCAAAATAAAAAATATTATTTCTTACTCATCTACACAGTCTGTGAGCAAAACCAAAATTTTCTTGTGTGATATTGAATGAATTATGTAAAGCCCAAAATTTTCCTATGAAATAAACCAATTTATTGACAATTATATTGAAGATTTGGTCAGAGAGAAACAAATATATTTTCATATGAACACAAATATGAATTTAAAAACATATAATTATCTCAAAAAAATATAAAAAATGGTATTTAATAGTATTACCTTAGAAAAAAATGGTAGTTGAATTCAAAATAAAGAATCACTTTACAGAGCATTAATGGAGTTTGATTTTTTGTTTTTTGAATAAATGTAATCAATGATAGATATAGAGAATAGAAGTTATAAAATAACTAGTTTTTAGGAGAATTTTTACTAGGTACGTTTAAAAATCTCCACAAAATCTTATCTAGAACAGGTGATTAAGAATTAGTCGTTTGCATTTTCTTTCTAGACCTCTTGATACATTTAGACCGGTTCATATATTACTATCTAGACCCCTCATTTAAATTTAGTCGCTCTCATTTCTTTTTTAGACCTCTAACACATTTAGACCGGTTCCCATGACATATTAAGACCTGTTATCACTTTTAGTTTTGGCGGAACTTATTATATAGACCTATTACATTTTTACCGGTCTAAATGTATGAGTCTAGATAACCATAAATGTAGTAGATGCATTTCGAATTGAGTTGATACAGTCCCCACAAATCGAGTTTGGTGTTTCTTCAAGGTGTGGAGTGAGGTCTCTACTTTTGCTTGTGAAGGAGGGGTTCGTGTATCCTTCTCTTGGTTTCACGGGTTTGTCTTTACGTGTTTGTTGGTCCCTCGGTGATTATCTTCTTCTTCATTTTAGATCTAGAGGGTTTCGGTTAGACTTGGAGAATTTTTATCGTTGCTTCATTGAGTTGTATGCAGGGGCTCTTCTAAAGGGGGGGGGGGGGGGGGGGGGGGAGAAGTGGTTGATACGAGTAGTAATTTGTGACGGAAAAAATGACTTTTTGTGTTTTCTTCCCCTCAAAATACACTATGTGTAGGAATTAATTGAACTTATAACCAATAAATATCCATGTGATATAGTGGTAAGACATCATATATTCTTTCAAGTGGTCATGGGTTCAAACCTCCATAACTTGACTTTTTATGTTAAATAATGACGAGGTTAGTAAGGACTACCTATGTATATATAGGTAATTCCTAAAACCTGAAACTGCCTGACAGGTTGTCACCAAAAATAGTCAGGATGTCATAAACTGTCTGTCAAGTTGTCAACGCCTGTCAAGTGTCAGCGCCTATCATTTGAAGCACTGTCGCCTGTCAAGTTGTCAACCCCTGTCATTTGAAGCGCTGTCATAAATGTCTGTCAAGTTGTCAGCGCCTGTCATTTGAAGCGCTGTCGCATGTCAAGTTGTCAACGCCTGTCAAATTGTCAACGCCTGTCATTTGAAGTGTTGTCATAAACTGCCTGTGAAGTTGTCAACGCCTGCCAAGTTTTCAGCGCCTGTCATTTGAAGCGTTGTCGCCTGTAAAGTTGTCAACGCTTGTCAAGTTGTCAGCGCCTGTCATTTGAAACGATGTCGCCTGTCAAGTTGTCAACGCCTGTCATTTGAAGCGCTGTCATAAATGCATGTCAAGTTGTCAACGCCTGTCAAATTGTCAACGCCTGTCATTTGAAGCGCTGTCATATTTTAGCCTGTCAAGTTGTCAACGCTTGTCATTTGAAGCGTCTGTCTTATTAGCTGACGTCCCGTCATAATGGCACTTCACGACTGCTTTATTGTCGTCATAATAGTAAGGCGTTACATATACTGGTGATTGATGATTAAGGCAGCTCAAGTATTCATGATCATCATTAATGGACCAACGTTCCATATACTTGAGACTAGCCATATAAATACATGGTCTAAATCATTGTCGAGACCATCTCATCTTACCTCAACACACACTTACAAAAGCTTAGACACATAGGTCATACACTCTTACTTTCATCCTCAACCTTGATCACCTTAGGTTTGTCAAGAACTTGTTAGGTTTTCACTTTGATCATCATAGGAGACCCTAGGTTGACATCACCCAAACCCTAATCCTTGTGTTTGACAATATTTGATCGAACATTGGCGCCATCGGTTGGACACGTTTTTTAACGGCGTTTCACTTTTCCCAATTTCTTTTTTTTTTCTCCGTAACCAACCATTTCCATGGAGGCAACACATCCATTGCAGATCACTTCTTCAGCCCAGAAATAACCACTACCGTGACTACCAATGCACCGGAAACGGTGATGACTCCACCCCCTGCTTTTCCTCCATCAATTGTTCGTACCACAATGCCGGAATCATACGTCGATTCTGAGTGGACGGTGTCGGATCTAAGGTCGACACGAGGGTATCCCTCTTTCCACAAGGCTGGCGGGAACAAGTATGTTTACTTCACCACCGCCAATGACATCCATCCCTCCATTTCAGCCTCTTTTGTCCCACGGGACAAGCTCTCAGTAGGATGGCACGGATCAAGTCAGACGACCTGTTTCAAATGTTCCTCAGACCGCTACTCAAGGGGTTCGGGAGGATCCAATTGTGGAGTTGCTTAGAAGGTTGGTGATATCGCATATTTATATAGATTTTTATATGCGATATTGTTTCACATTTCATAGTAAACATGATGGATATGATAGGTTTTTACATTTAATTGTTTGGAAAAGTGTTTTTATCTATTTTACAGGTTTACATGATCGGGAAGCGGAAAAGATGGATGAAATGAACTTAAATGACGAATTAAAGACGAGAAATGGATCAGTGCTACGCACCAGGGTGAGAGTGCTGCAGCACCGAGGAGTTTGAGTTTGTTTTGGACACGGAGTGAAAAATCACACGGTGCGACGCACTGGTAGCATGGTGCTGCGCACTGACTGGATTAACACCAAGATATCGAGTTTGAGTCGAACACGTCTTCCGCTTTGTTTTTGTCTATAAATACCAGAGCAATTCGGCCAGAAAAATCACCAATTATTTATTCTGAAGTTCTGGAGCTGGTTATTACGTTTAGAAGCAAGAATCAAAGCTAGGAAGGTCACTTTTCGGCTAACGACGGTCACGACACGTTTTGGCGAATTCTTCGTTTGTTTCTTTTCTTTTAAAGACCATTATTCCAGAATGTTTTCTAACACTTTATTCGCTGTTTCAGACCTAATCATGAGTAGCTAAATTTCTTTTATGCTTGTTTGAACAACGGATCTTATTTGAAGTTCACGTTTCGTTTATTGATTATTTGTGTTTTTGTGTTTAATCGGTGATCCTTATTTGCTTAAGTTTTAGTATATTATCTTTAAGTTGTTTATATATAATTTGTTTAATCAACATTCTAGGTATTCGAGAGGAATCTAGATAGATTAAATAGGTTGTATGAAATAATCGGTCGGTCTATAATCGGTTTAAAATTACTAGGATTCGAGAGGACTTAGTAATCACAACTTAGGTAATTAAATTTAAGTGAGTAAGTCTAATTGTTAAGATTCGGAAGGACTTAATATTTAGAGGAGTTATTCGAGAGGAAACTCTATAAGATTAAATCACTAAAAACGGACTTGTTGCTTATTGCTTGATTATTAATAGTTATAACTGTATTCGAGAGGAACGGTGTAATTAAAGATAGTTAAAGTTGGTGAAAGATTCGAGAGGACTTTTATTATATCTTAGAAGTTTTAAAATCGGTCAATTTCGTAAACGTGAATGGAAAATAAGTGAAGTGTCAAACAGGTATATTTTCTCCATTATTTGATTATATCAATTACTTTCTCGATCGATTTTAACTAATCACTTTTTACTAATTACTTGCAAACTTTTGTTACGATAAAAAAACCCCCAAAATCACTTAGTATTATTAATTCGGAATTTTAAAACAAATTAGTCCATGCGAACGAACCTATACTTGCTTTAAACTATATTATATACGGATAGGTCCACTGCCTAGAAGTGTGTAATTGCGTGAATTAGTAGGTTAAATTTAAGACTAGATTTTACACATCAGTTGGCTCAGAGTACTCAACCACCACCTACTTCATCGGACCTGTTGTCTCAGTTGGTGGCGGCGTTGCGCCCAGCCCCGCAGCCGACGCCTGTTCAACCAGTAGATCCGTTGTCACAACTCTTGGAGCGGCTAAGGCAACCAAGCACACACACCCCACCAACACCTCTACCACATGACACATCTAACGACATGCTCAGAGTGTTGCAAACCCTAGTGACAACAGCAGCACCACCCCGTGCAGCTACTATGCCTTTGTCAGTGGTTAGTTCAAAGTTCTGTGACTGGGTTGCCAGATTCCCACTCCCAGATAAGCAAAAAGTCCCGTCCGTTGTTGGTACTTACGACGGTACTCAAGATCCAGACGACCACCTTGCTCTGTTTGAACATGCTATTATGACGGAGAAATGGTTAGACCCAGTCGCTTGCCACATGTTCCCTGGAACATTACAAGGTTTCGCTCGTGATTGGTTTGCTGACTTGCCTGAGAGGAGTATTCAAGATTTCGCAGATCTAAAAGCCAAGTTTGTGACTCAATTTGTACAACAAAAGAAGCAACATAGAACTCATATAGAGGCTCGTTTGATACGACAAAAAGAAGGAGAGGGGTTGCGTGAATTTATCCAGCGATACACACAAGAATGCCAAAAGATCGCCATGTTACCAGAGAGTCAACAAATTTGTGGCTTTACTCTTCCCTGCTTCCAGGACAACTGCAAGAAAAGTTAATCAAGAGAACTCCAGTTACTTTCAAAGAAGCCACGGACAGGGCATATGACTATCTAAGGTCAAAGGAAACTGTCTCCCTGACAAGAGAGGTAGGCGGCAAGTCATGGACCGACACGTCAGATCGCAGGCATGATGCTCTAACTGAAGACCATCGACGAGATGAAATGAGCAACAGGAGGTTTGGCCCATACGATAAACATGCGTCTGAGTTTCCTCTTAGCAAAACACCAAAAGAAATCTTGATAACAGAGCAGGTGTGCGCTACCTTCACACCTCCACCCCAGATGGAGCATAGGTCAGGTACGAAAAACATGAATAAATACTGTGATTTCCATGAAGACCATGGACACGACACAAATGTCTGTAGAGAGCTCAAAAGGGAAATCAGACGGGCTTTGGAAGAAGGCAAGCTAGAACACCTTGTCCCTGGCGCTAAGCACCAAGCAAATAAAACTCCACCTAAGAAGAGTTACGCCTGGCAAAAGAGGGGGGAAGACACAGAACACCCCGGACCACCTGATGGCCATGTCTTCATGATACATGAGGAGCCAATATGAACTGACCTATCAAGGTGCGATAGTCTTTACTGTCATTTTTTCCTTTATGTTTTCAATAAATGTTTCCAAGCACATGGAATGTCATGGTCATGTATGAAACTGGCAATAATAGCATTTGGTCTGATCTTGTATCCCAATATTATCTCACAATATCATTTTTCTATGGTATTTTCATAAACAAATAAATATTGAAGTAAGGATTCAATACAAAAAGCATAAGGCCACAATAGACATCTCAGTCTAAAGCCAACCATGCACTTTCATTATGTACAATGTTACAACTTGAACACGCATGCGCACGTACACAACTAAGAACATAGTTGAATACAACATGTATGAAGCCAAGAAAGACAACCTACATATGGCCAAATAACATACAATCATATCCGTCTTTTAATCTACTTGATAAAAGATATGCACTTCTCACTGGAAAACGACAATCCTCGCGAGTAAACAAAGTAAAGGTTAACCAACAAAAGTGCCATTGGCACAGTGTCACATGCACAATATGAAGCATACATCAGAGATACCCAGATCTACCTTTGTCATTGGCATGCAAAGGAACCATGGGCCCTCAAGAAAGTGTCATACGCACAACCAAATATACACACTGTCATGCACACCCAAGACGGTGTCATGGACACAACATCCATAATAAAAAGATAAAAAACAAAAATGTGTTATTGGCTTGATCATCCAATAAAACATTATTTTTAAAAGCTAGACAATGTCACACAAAGCAAGGCTAAGCCTAGACAACGCCATGCCAAATCACAACAACGACAACTACAATATGCCTGATAAATAACAAGGTATATATGTTATTACTAACAACATGGGTGTAAACAAAGCAAAGCAATGGACAAGCAAGTACGCACCAAGACATACAAGGTACCATTAGCAACCCAGTTAAAACTGCAGCAAGACATACAATTACCATTAGCAAGGAGTTAATTATTTAAGCGTACAACTACAATCGCTGTCATGGCTACCGCCGCCGGTCATGGCTAATCCGCCGATCATGGCTAAGCCGCCGGTCATGGCGACTTACGAGTAACGAGTCATGATAGTTACAACTTGCAAATCGTTGTTTTGGGCAAATCCTAACTCGGGGGCATGATGAGGTTAGTAAGGACTACCTATGTATATATAGGTAATCCCTAAAACCTGAAACTGCCTGACAGGTTGTCACCAAAAATAGTCAGGCTGTCATAAATTGTCTGTCAAGTTGTCAACGCCTGTCAAGTTGTCAGCGCCTGTCATTTGAAGCGCTGTCGCCAGTCAAGTTGTCAACGCCTATCATTTGAAGCGCTGTCATAAATGCCTGCCAAGTTGTCAGCGCCTGTCATTTGAAGCGTTGTCGCCTGTCAAGTTGTCAACGCGTGTCAAGTTGTCAACGCGTGTCAAATTGTCAACGCCTGTCATTTGAAGCGCTGTCATAAACTGCCTGTCAAGTTGTCAGCGTCTGTCATTTGAAGCGTTGTCGCCTGTCAAGTTGTCAACGCCTGTCAAGTTGTCAGCGCCTGTCAAGTTGTCAGCGCTTGTCATTTGAAGCGCTGTCTCCTGTCAAGTTGTCAACGCCTGTCATTTGAAGCGCTTTCATAAATGCCTGTCAATTAGTCAGCGCCTGTCATTTGAAGCGATGTCGCCTGTCAAGTTGTCAACGCCTGTCATTTGAAGCGCTGTCATAAACTGCCTGTCAAGTTGTCAACGCCTGTCAAGTTGTCAACCCATGTTATTTGAAGCGTCTGTCTTATTAGCTGACGTCCGATCATAATGGCACTTCACGACTGCTTTATTGTCGTCATAATAGTAAGGCGTTACATATACTGGTGATTGATGATTAAGGCAGCTCAAGTATTCATGATCATCATTAATGGACCAACGTTCCATACACTTGAGACTAGCCATATAAATACATGGTCTAAATCATTGTCGAGACCATCTCATCTTACCTCAACACACACTCACAAAAGCTTAGACACATAGTTCATACACTCTTGATTTCATCCTCAACCTTGATTTTAGGTTCGTCAAGAACTTGTTAGGTTTGCACTGTGATCATCACAGGAGACCCTAGGTTGACATCACCGAAACCCTAATCCTTGTGTTTGACAATCTTTGATCGAACAAATAATTTGTCCCCTTTGAAATTTTTTTTCTTGCATTGCCCTTGCTTATATGATTCTAGCTCCGACCCATGTTATTACTCCCTCCGTCCCAAGCACATGAAAGTGCATTTATTTCACTGTCCGATCAATTAAAATCGTACCTTTGCCATTTTAAAGTATTTTAATTAGCGAAATTTAAAATCAGAGACAATTATTTTAGGACTTGCAAAAAGAAAAAGGTGGACAATCATACTTTGACGGGTCAAGTGATGAACATGAACATCCACACACTAATCAATGGTATAATGTATTTGAATATTTATGTTCGTTCGTGTGTATATCCGTTCATTTTTAATTAACAACATTAAAGAACATGAAGAAGCTTATTTTTTTTAATGAACACAAAAGGAACGCCACAAAATGTTTCGGCTTAAGTATTTGGTGAAACTTAAACGAATGATGTTTTTTCTATTCATCTACCGGCAGTAATGATATACTAATTGTAAGACCCCGTCTTTTCATACTCATGATATTGTCCGCTCTGCTAACAAGGCTCACGGATTTGGTTTTGGTAGAGCTTCCCAGGGGGTCATCCATCCTGGAACTACTCTGGCCCAAGCACGATTAACTACAGAGTTTCTAAGCTTTGCAGTGCCTATAGCCACTAAAACGCATCGTGTCATTATAGGCTAAAGGTTTACTCATATACCCAACATAACTCTTGTCCACGGACGATGTGGGATTTGCCTAAGGTGTTACAAACACCCCCCCCCCTTGGGACTCAACGTCCTCGTTGAGGTTTGCCCCACCATCTCGAATGGCACAAGAGTGATGATGGGTATATGAGTAAACCTTTAGCCTTTCATGAAAAGACGCGTTTTGGTGGCTACATGCAATGCAGAGCTTAGAAAATCTACACCCCGCCTTTTCATACCGACGATATTGTCCGCTCTGCCAGCAAGGCTCACGAATTTGGTTTTGGTAGAGCTTCCCAGGGGTTCACCATCCTTGCACTACTCTGGCCCAAGCATGCTTAAGTACAGAGTTTCTAAGCTCTGCAGTGCCTGTAGCCACCAAATCGCGTCTTGTCATGAAAGGCTAAAGGTTTACTCATATACCCAACATCACTCTTGTCCACGGACAATGTAGGATTTGCCTAAGGTGTTACAAACACTCCCCCTTGGGACTCAACGTCCTCATTGAGGTTTGCCTCACCATCCCGAACAACACAAGAGTGGCTCTGATACCCATTTGTAATACCCCGCCTTTTCATGCCCACAATATTGTCCGCGGCCAATGAGTGTGTAACACCCCGCCTTTTCATGCCCATGATATTGTCCGCTCTGCCAGCAAGGCTCAGAGATTTGTTTTTGGTAGAGCTTCCCAAGGGGTCACCCATACTGGAACTACTTTGGC
This sequence comes from Senecio squalidus, assembly GCA_910822075.1. Taxonomy (NCBI): domain Eukaryota; kingdom Viridiplantae; phylum Streptophyta; class Magnoliopsida; order Asterales; family Asteraceae; genus Senecio; species Senecio squalidus. The sequence goes on along the minus strand of CAJVGC010000060.1, from coordinate 15,555,954 downwards.
CCAAGCACGCGTAACTATAGAGTTTCTAAGCTCTGCAGTGCATGTAGCCACCAAAACGCGTCGTGTCATGAAAGACTAAAAGTTTACTCATATACCCAACATCACTCTTGTTCACGGACGATGTGGGATTTGCCTAAGGTGTTACATTAATCATCTTTTCTATAAGTAAACATAATATCTTGAATATGATATTGTTGAATATTGTATTTGGAAAAGAAACAAAGATTCACCAGCATTCTAGTAACACACCTCAAAGGAAACAATATAATTACACAAGATGAAAAGCTTGGGTTTAAGAGATGATTCTTGCGTCCACTTGAAATCCAATATTGTTGAATATTGATGGTATATACAGAATTTTAGGACAAGTTCGTGGATCCTCCCTCGATCCTTTCACCATGGTTTTGCATGTTAACGGGATTGTAGTAGTTACTTGTTAAACCCGAACCATTCGGTTGTGTCAGACGTTACAAACGATTTGTCTGGATGTGGAATGGTTGCCTAAGACTTGTGGTCCGGACATAGAGCCGTCAGCCGACCAAGCTTTGCATTCGGCCGCCGGCTGGTCTTGCTTGGTTGCCGACTGGTCTTGCTTGGTCGTCGGCTGGTCTTAGCTTGGTTGTCAGGTGGGCCTAGCTTGGTCGTCGGCTGGTCTTGCTTGGCCGCCGAATGTGCCTTACCTGGACGTCGGCTATGCCTTACTTGGCCGCTTGGTTGTGCCTTGCTTGTACATTTGTGACTTGTTTGCACTATAGCCTGAGGCGAGCGCGGCCAAGACAAGCGTGGACGCTTGAACGTTTGGAAGCTTGGAAGACTTAATGCTTGAAAGCCTTAACACTTGGAAGCTTGGACGCTTGAAAGCTTCCCAAGTTCAGGGTGTTGGACATATCCTAAGGGTTTGGGTCCTATAAACATAGACTTAAACCCTACTAATACTATCAAGGAGCATATTAGTAACTCTTTTAAAATTCAACTTTAAGAAAATGGGTCTAAATATTGCATAGATAGTTAGATTAGATAAATATGTATTTAAAAATGATATATGTTTTTGCCTTAACAATTTTGAAATTCTACAACTAAAATCACATATAATTTTGTTAGTATTTTTGTATAGGTCTAGTTAAATTATATACTATATAATATTTTTAAGTTTTAAAATTCATATTTGCATTTAAATCATATTTTTTTTATTACTTTACAAGTTTCAACATTTTTGTAAAAAAAAACGGTTGGCAAATTTTAACTTTTGTTTTAGGTCTACATAATTTATAACTTTTATAGTGTTTTTGTCTTTTAAATTTACTCATTAATGTTAAATCATATATGATTTTATCTCTACAATTTGAATATATACAAACAAACCAAAATCATCCAAACTATACAATCTATACAATCTCACTGCTTTAATTAAAGAAAAGAACACAAAGACCGCGATGATGTAACTTATTAGTACTGCTTTAATTAAAGAAAAGAACACGAAGACCGCGATGATGTAACTTATTTCGTATAACGATTTATTGATTTGTGAGAAAAAAATAATTATAAATAAAATTTAGTTTTTTGTTTTAATGTAAACCATTATATTGTCCTCCGTGAGTTGACGTGGTGGCAAACTAAATTGGATAAAACTCTCACTATAGGTGAAATGTACCAAACTCGATTTCCATCGCAAGCAATGTTGGTGGGACGTTTTACCGATCAAGCATAGCTTGAATAGATATTCGTCTTCGATGACGCACTGGGCCCACGAATATACCTAAAGTTCCCCAGCTCAATTTCGTTACCAAACATTTGTTAAGGATCACGAGTCGAGGTGAATTTACCTGAAATCGTACGCTTCAAATGAGGGAAAGTAGGTGCATATGTTGGAATATGTACGGTAATCATTGTCTGTCATCTAATAAAACCTTTAAATCATTATATTAAAAAGAAATAGAGGGTTAAGATTGTGTTTTGTATTTGTTAATTTTCTTTTAATATATAGTTAATGACAATTTTCGTAGATGGATTTAGTTTTTTTCTTTTAATGAAAAACAACGTGATATATTATCATGTTTTGATTACTAAAGTTTACTTTTTATACAATTATTTCTCACTTTATGATCAAATACTATTTGCAACTCATGATATAGCCAATAAAGAGAACTTGTTGTTGTTGTCGGGTTTGTTGCTGATAAAAATCTGATGTGGACGATTCGATTGCGTATCACAAGAATAATATAAATTATCTTATAGAAATTAATTCTTACCGACATTCAAATTATTATCTGTGTCAACATCAATCATAATAATTATTTCCCATTGCAAATTACAAAAAAACCACCATTTATGACAATCATAAAGTTGTCTATAAAGTGTGGACCGGAAAGCTCATCATTGTATAAACCTATCAGATATGGGTTCCGAGACTCCACTTAAACTCCCTTTCATTGATTTCTCGAATTTGAACAAAAACACAAAAAATGTCCGTTGGAATGAAACGAAGTCCCGAGTTTATCAAGCCCTCGAAGAATTCGGTTGCTTTGAAGCAACCTTTGCAAACATCTCACCCGAGCTCCAAACGGCCATGTCCAATTATATAGAAGAACTTTTCGATTTCCCTTTAGAAACCAAACTTAAAAACAAAGCCTCACAACTTTTTCATGGCTACGACGGTCAAAATCCAAAGACTCCACTCTACGAGAGCATGGGCATTGCCGAGGCACCCGTTCCTGGGAATGCCGAAAGCTTCTCAAAAATATGGTGGCCCGAAGGCAACCCTGAGTTTTGGTATATATATATAACCTACTTCAATAGTATCAAAAGATATATATTTATCCCAAGTAGTTATAGCATGCTGCCTATCTGTGGGAGTCTCGGGTTCGAGGCTCTCTCAAGGTAGGTAACCCTTATATGATTGGATTGATGGGTATACAAATGTATATCAGGGGCTAAGAGACACTTTAATAAACATCTTTTTATATATATAAGGGAGGGTTTTTGTGAAAAATCTCAAATTTGTAAAAAGTCGAGGAAGTATTGTGGTAGTGAAATTTGGCAACTTTGGAAAAAAAATTATTTTTTTATTTTAAAAAAAAAAAATTATATTTTTAATAAAAAAATATTTTTAAAAGAAAAAAAATCAATTTTTTTTTCATGGAATTTTTTTTTTTTTTTTTGGTTTGAAAAAAATGATGCACATTTATGATACATACCTATGATGAACATTTATATGTGACTCATAGTTGAATATCATAGCTTTTTGTGTGCATCATTGATGTGGATCATATTTTTTGTGCATCATATTTTTTGTGTGCATCACACGACGTGGAAGATGATGTGGCATGCTTACTTGGCAAATTTAAGTACATCTTGTTACTTGGCATAACTTTTTCGTGTGCATAACGTTAAAGGTTATGCACGAAAATTATGACATTATCGAAAAAAAATTCAAATTTTTTTTTAAATGTCACATAAACATCCACATGTCATTCTCACATTGCTTCCTCGACTTTTTACAAATCTGGAACTTTTTATTTGATCCTACTTCTATATATATATATATATATATATATATATATATATATAGTGAATGGTTAATACGAGAACTGCGAGAACTCTCACAAAAATTGTTAAATCACATTTCACTTTGTTCATTCACATACAAACTCTTTTAGAGATTAATAATCAACTAAATATAAACATAAAAAACTAAAAAAAATCATATAAAATAACGTAAAAACATTTCGTTCATATATGAACTCATTTTTTGTAAAAAGAAAGTTCACATGTGAACAATTCTAAATACGCATGATTTCATACAATTTTTTTAATTTTTCATTTATATTTTTACTAGATTTTTAACATTTAATAGTTTTTACATGTCAATAGATATAATTACATGTTAATTGACACTTTTTTTTAAGAGTTCTCGAAGTTATCGCAGAAATAAGAGTTCTCGCATGAATCAGTCTCTCTCTCTCTCTCTCTCTCTCTCTCTCTCTCTCTCTCTCTCTCTCTCTCTCTCTCTCTCTCTCTCTCTCTCTCTCTCTCTCTCTCTCTATATATATATATATATATATATATATATATATATATATATATATATATATATATATATATATATATATATATATATATAGGTAAGGTTCCCCTACAAAACATGCATAAAATACAAAACGCTAAGAATGATTCCTGGCCGTTATATTAAGTAATTTTTCTCCATGTCCTCTATTTCACGTGCGTCATTATCTAACAATTTTTTTTTTTTTAAATTCTTTTTACCTCTGTTCCTTTTACTTTATCTTATCTTGTGCATTTTTAGCAATTTTATCAAATTACTTATACCAATAAATCCAGTTTTTCATCCTCTTTAATTTGATACCAGTCTCGTTTCATAAAAAGTAGATGCATTTTACCTATTAGATGCGTTTTTCTATAACTAGTTGTAATTTAAGTGTTAGATGTAATTTAAGCACTGGATGTATTTTCAAAAATACTTTTTTTTTATATCCGTGGACAACATTCAGCAAAAACTCTTACAAAAACTAGATGCATTTTAAAAAAAAGTAGATGCAATGAATATGCTAAAAGTGCATTTTCAAAAAGAACAAACATAACGAAGATGACGCAGAAAATACATGGATGTGTAAATAAGTAAAAACAACACAAAAATTGAAAATGCATCTACCATTTTGAAAATGCATCTACCATTTTGAAAATTCATCTAATTAAAAACTGCAAATTGATTACATATTATAACATTTTTCATGTACTTCTCTGCCAAAAAACACAAAACAAATGTTCAAACATACGGAATTAAATCAAATAATGAAAATTGAAAAAATGTACCTAATAAAATGCATCTAGTTCATCTTCTCCATTCGAATGCTCTTTAAAAAAAATATTCCAAAAACCCTTGATTTCTTCTTCTTTCTTTTCTTTCTCATAAAAAAATATGATATTCTTTCTTTTTCTTTATTTACACGCAGTACACATATGAGTAGTATACTTTTTTTTATTTGAAAGTCGACGAGTTTCAATTTGTGTATCAAATTTCATGGGTCTTGAATTTGATTTTGGATTTACACTTCAAAGATGGTTTAGATCTAATTTTAAGATGCGGGATGATCTGGGGTTTGAATTTTAGGATTATGAAGAGAGAGAAAGAAAAGTGTAATGATATTTTGGGAAGCATGCTTAGTTTGGGTGGCTGATATTTGTTTTTAGCGTTCGTATATTTTATACTGTTCGTACATGATCCCTTTACTATATATATATATATATATATATATATATATATATATATATATATATATATATATATATATATATATATATATATATTATTTGTTTTACTTACGACATCTAATATATTTGTAGCAAAACTATACAAGAGTTCTCGGAGAAACTATCGAACCTTGATAAAATGGTGAGGATGATGGTGTTGGAGAGTTTGGGATTGGAGAAATATATGGATGACCATCTGCAGTCGACAAATTATCTTCTTCGTTTCATTAAATACAGAATACCAGCGAAAGACGAGACCAACCTTGGACTCAATTCTCATACAGACTCGAACTTACTCTCAATTTTACATCAAAATGAAGTTGTTGGATTAGAGGTGCAAATTAAATCTGGAAATTGGATCAAATTTGAACCTAGAGTACCCAACTCTTTCCTTGTTATGAATGGTGATTCGTTTTATGTAAGTTTAAAGATTATGTGAAATTAGATTCACCCTAAAAAATAGTATTTGGCAACTTATTTCACTTTCATGTTTTGTTGTTGTTGGAATACCAATCCATCACTAATCTTTGGAGGTTAATAATTTTAGGCATGGACGAATGGACGTTTACACCCGCCATTTCATCAAGTGATAATTAGCGGGAATAAGCCAAGGTATTCACTAGGTATGTTTGTGGTATCAAAGGCTGGGTATGTGGTTAAAGCCCCAGAAGAGCTTGTGGACGAACAACACCCGTTACTATTCAAACCATACGATCTTGGTGAGTTCCTTAAGTTTTATGACCCCGAGGTTTATGAAAGTCCCCAGGCCGCTCTCAAGATTTATTGTGGCGTGTGAAAACCTACGTACCGCATTTTCGTATTATTCTTTTGTGATGTATGCCTTCAATTTATAGTGTCACTTATGTTCGTTTTTCGTGTTCTCCCGTCGTTGTGTATGTGTGAATGTGTATGAATAATGGAAGATATATAGAAGTAGCACTTTATCTACTCCTACTATCTCTTCCAATCAAAATATATGTATGTCAATAACATATACCTATGTGGTATTTGGAAAATATTTGTTACCTAAATTGTCAATTTACTTTTTTATTCTTTATTTGTCTTAATTTAAATTGATTTATGTGACATTTTAAAGTTGGTTCTAATTACCATTGTGGGTAACGTTTTTTTGTCTTCTTCTTTTCTTCAAAAGATCATATTTAAATGCTTATATCACAATTTGATAATTATCATATGAGAACGTGTTCATATATTGTTGATGTTGTACATACTTTATTGAAGATTATCAAAAATTAAAGCCGAAACGAATTAGATAAAACGTTTTAAAAAGACACAATATTTTTTCCTTATATTTGTATAACTTTCAACAACAAATAGAAGAAAAAGATTAGATATACGTCATATAGAGATGTTAATGTCTAAATACGTATTTTCTTTGAAAATGTCCAAACTTGAAATCAGAGACATCTTTTAAATGTCAATCAAATAAAAATATAGTGTAAATTGAGATAAATTAAAAAGTAGTTTGTGCATATAGAATTAACCCTATTTAAAGAACAAGTACATTCTCGCGATACACCCTTTAACGATTAATAGACCAATATATGATGAAAGGAAGGAAAAATGTTCAAGGAATATAACAAAAAATACAACTTTTTAAAATATGTAGTATGTGAAATTATTTGGTACTTAAAACCGATTATAAAATCCAATATTATATTTAAATGATTGTTTATCAAAAATTAACTTTTTATTTTTTGCCTTTTTGAAACCGGTTTATCATTAATTAATATATATACGTGTAACAGTTTTAATAACGTGATATTATCTTTTAAGTTTTCGATTATTGTATTTTGTAGTCAATTTTTCTTACTACAATTAAGCTTAACCTACAAGAAGGGATATAAAACACAATTTTCAAATGACTAAACTTTACTCTTAATGGTAGCACAAAAATATAAACATCACGGTTATGAAGGAGAGATTTTTGAACCATAATGGAATCAACATAATGCATGATCAATACGGATGAGTAAAAGTATCGAAATAACGATACCGGTATCGTTATTGGTATCGGTATTGTTATCAACCGAATACAAGCGGTACGGTACTCGGTATCATATTTTTCAAAAGTTTGGCATTGGTACCGGTATATTACCGGTTTTTTCGATATATTGTATGGTATCGTATCGACCGGTACCGAATCGGTTAATTTTGATACTTTATTGGTTACCAAAAAATTACTAACATAGAACCGCTACCAATTGGGGCAATACAGATTCGGTACGGGAGTTATACCACGTTCACCCCAGATTTATGAGCTTTGATTCCCACTAAAAAAATGAGCTTGTAATGGAAATAGCAACAATTTAAAAGATATTTAATAAGAAGTAGTTGTTTGTTTAGGCCTATGTAATGAGGTTATGAGTTTATATAATTTTTCATAAGCTTGTAAGCCCAATTTGTTCGGCTTATAAGCCCAATTTGTTCGGCTTATAAGCTTATCAAGTTGGGTTTATTACTTATTTAAAGTCTTAAGCTCAACTTGATAAGCTAATAAGCCGGAAAAATTTGGGTTATAAGCTTATAAAAAATTACATAAGCTCATAAACTAGTTATATAATCCGAAACAAGCACCCCTTAAATCATCATAATACAAACGGAAAATTATTTGAACGTGAATGACACATTTTGGCCCATGTTAATAAGTTTTTTTTTATTAGGTGTGTCTTTTATCAAGAAAAACGTATAGTTGGGTGTGTAAAAGTATATCTAAATCGGTTAAACTTGCAAATTGAACTGATATAGGTTATTTTCGGGTCGGTTCTTAGTTTATGATATCAAAAAGACCGGTTTTAGTCTGTGTTAGGAATAGAATATTCATAACATTGTATTTGTATTTGTTCTTAGTGACATAATTGTATTACTTAAGAAGTCTTTGTTAAGTCCCCACACTCCTATTTCCCACACTCCTATAAATAGGAGTGTGGGGTGTGATTAATGGAACTAATGGTGCTTAATGCTAAATCTACTTTCTTTCTCTAGAATTAGTTTCTCTCTCTAGACTGATCAGACCTAACAATTGGTATCAGAGCGGGGTGCTCGAAAACACTTCGTTCGACTAGAGATTATCCATTCGAATAGGATCATTCGACTAGAGTCACTCGAATAACTCAGTTCGACCAGATTTTCAACTTGTTCGACCAGATTTTCCATTCGTTCGACCAATTTTTTCACCCGTTCGACTAGGAATTCGACTAGGATCCATTCGAATAGCTCAATTCGAATAGATTTTTAACTAACACGAATAGTGTCACACTCCGCTAAAGCGGAAACACGGGATGTGAAGAGCGAGAGTATTCGATACACAAGTTTATAAAATAAACACCAAGTTATATTAAATAAAACATAACTTAAAAGTTTACAAGTGTTTTAAAAACCATTGTTTACATATCCGATTACATAAAAAAATATTGCAATAAAAATTCCCAAACCAAATTCCCTTCTTGAAGTCGTCGACCAAAGCATACAAGCATCATCTCAAAGCTTACTCGTTTCCTGAAAATACGAGTCAAGTGTTAACAACGGGAGACGTAGTTAGTGAGCTACAAAGTTTAAGTAAAGCATTCAAGTATTGACGCATAACAATGCGTAAAGTATAGTATTCAAAGTATTGACGCATAGCAATGCGTAAAGTATAAGTATTCATGTTTGTAGGCATTGACCACATAGTGTACGACTATGTGACAATCCTAAGGTATTGCCCAATGATCGTTGCTAAGCCTATAGCCTACCCACTTAATAATTATGCACCATCTGTTGTTGTTGTGGTGAGGGTCTATCTACCCTAATAGCGCTATCCATAACTATTAACGGTCCTTTCCAAATGGATTAATAGCAACTGCAGTGTTTCTCGTTCGAGTGTATGGGAATTTTAGTGGTATCTCACCTACATGTTGTACAACGTCCGCAACATGACAATCCGATGTTTAAGTCATTGGAAAAATGGTGTTTATATCCTCAGCATTGTTGGCAAAACCTTTCAACAATGCTGACAATATAGTTTTCAAAATAGTATTCAAGTGTCACGGGTTTCGTTAAGCATTCAAAGTATGTTTCAACATAATTATAGTGTTTAAGAAAAGGACTCGCATTTCACCCCAAAATATATTAAAAACGTTTAAACGAAGGGGTTTGTAACTCACTGTTTGCGAAGAATCTAGCGTGCTCGGAATAAGCTCGGGAGGTGCTCGAAATCAACGGAATCCTAATATGTATCAAATTCTCGGGTAAGTATCATTATAGGTTAACTTTTATATTCGTTAGTGAACGAAATGGTTATTGTTTAAGTGTTATTGTTAGGTCTAACTAAATTTGGACAGCGCTTCCGGGCTATATTATTTATGTCCAATATTTCTAGCCATTTTCCCGCTTACAAACGTTATATACATTTTCATACTACTTTACTCAACTTATTATAATAATAACATGTTAATCAAGTCCCCTTAAGCACAAGTTAAGTTCATTTCAGTGACCATTATTCAGGTTTTGAATATATGTTCAAGGTTACGCTTTTAAACGATTAAACGGCGATTTTCGGAGACGGTCAGTAGGCCAGTGCCTCGTCCTAAAGGACTAGGGCGCCGCCCCTGCTGACTGTTTTTACCCGAAAATCGTTTTCGTTCTAAAATTCGTTATTTTGATGGTGGATTTCGATATGAAATCGGTATAAAATTCAAAACACTTTCAAATAACCATTTTGTAAAGCTTTTTCAATCATTTAAACAAGAATGTTTGTATATATTTATAAAACTCGTTTTCTTACGTTTTTAACCGAAAAACTTCATGAAAACATAATTTTAAGTGATAGACTCGACATGTAAAGTAGTATATATATAAAAACAGTAGATTAAGGAGTTTTTACCGGAGAGAATTGTTTGATGGTGATTTGTTGGATATTCAAGCTTCAAAATGACGAAAAACGTTTGAGTGCAACCAAATAATTTAACCCTTTGCTTCCTTTGATTATTAAAACAATTTGTTATGATAACTTGTGAGATTAATGCTTGTAAACTTGCTGGAATTTGTGAGAGTTTGAGAGGAAATTAGGGAGAGTGGTTGTGTGTGTGTGTTTTGATGTTTGTGTTTGAATGAGAGCAAAGAATGGATTCTTGCACACCTACAAGGACCAAAATCTGGACTTGATCAGCTGATGACACGTTAGGGACAGGTGTAAGTCGTTTGGAGCATACAGAAATGAGTCATCAAGTCACAAAAAGGCTGATCAGGTGCGGAGGGCGTCGTCCCTCTCCCTTAGGACGGCGCACCGACCTTGTTTCCGGGTTTCGTCCGTTTTTCGTTCGCGTAATCGTTAGGCGTTTGCGTTTGTTTGGAGTTTACGGTTTTTTTGCTATGAACTTAGACAAGTTCAATATATGTTTTCTTGGTATTAGGATTCATTTGAAGATTTGATTTCCGATTTCCGATTCCGATTTCGAGACACACATGTTTTATGTTTAAGTAACGTAAACCTACGTTAAAAGTTTTGTATAAGTTACATCGAGCTTAGCTTAACGAGTTATGTCTACGTAACCACGTAACACATAAAGTCGGCTATTGTGACAATCCGTCTTTTTGAGGTATTTTTCGTTACCGATATTTATTCTTTTATTCGCAATTATTTTGACCCTTCCATTTCGCTTTATATTTAATCACGTTTTGTATATTTGAGTCGGGTTTTATGTGTTTTGTTACTTCGTCTCTCGAGACGTAAGCTTTATAATCGTCTAAATGCCGAATAGTTAGTATTCTCGTGTTATTAAAGTAGGGTGTTACGCCGTAATCGTCGGTTAAGAAAATTATATTTCAAAATCTCATTACAAAGTTAGTCCTCTAACTTAATCTATTACAAAGTTAGTCCTTTAACGGAGAAGTAACGGAATCTGTTACAAATCTAATCCTTTAACGATAATTTAACGAAATGGCTATTTTGGCACACGGTGCGTCGTCCTAACCTTGAGGAACGACGCCCTCCTTGCCATCATCAGCTTATTTCCAAAACGGCTTTTTGGGTCAAAACCTTGAGATTCTACACCTTTTAGCACGTGAAAATCCCTGCAATCTTCCCTATTTGGGTGTGTTTGATCCCATTGTGTATCTCTAAAAGGGTTAGAGACATTTCTCTTTCCAAAATCAAACTTTTACATTCAAACACTTTACCACTTTTCATCACACAATTCCACTTCACACTTGACTCCTTTTCTCTCAAACTTTATAGAGAATTGAGGGCATTTTCACAAGTGTCTTGAAGAGGAATTCAAGCTAAGAAGTTTGCAACTTCATCACTCAAGAGTTCCTTCACAAAACCATCAATTTCGGTAAGTTTTCTTTATTGAATTCCTTCACTTTTTCTCTGTTTTTCTCCCATTCTTGGTTGAGATTTCTAACATAATCTTATTTCCCTTGTCTCACAAGCTTTATACTTCCATTTTCATCCTTGAAAGCGTGGAGTTTAGGTGATTTCTTTGAAGAACCGTCATTTTAGTTTTGGTAAGTAATCTCTCCAAAAGTTCTCTACTTTTCTTTTCTAGATGAAATCTCTAACACACTTCTTGTTTATGTGTTAATGGAGACTTTTATTTCCATATTTTAACCACTACTTTGGAGTTTGGCTACCTTTCGGAGAAAACTCATTTCTAGTTTGTGGTAAGTAAATTACTCCGAAATCTAATTACTTTTCCTTTCATTTGAGACTCCTTACGAATGGTGGGTGTTTTTGTGTTTTGGAGCCGGTTATCTCCTCACCACCACCAACAAAGTCTCCTCTTTTCGGGCGAATTAGAGATAGTATAATTCTTGCGGGTGAAATCGGTAAACTTGTTATTACCTTTAATCTCCCTTTCTTTTTCATTATTATCTTTACTTTCGGTTTAAGCCTTGAAAAACGGTTAGGTTAACATATTAGACCAACACATGTGATTCTTGAAGATTTGAATTAAAATTGTTAAAAATGTAAAACTACACACACACACACACACACACACACACACACACACACACACACACACACACACACACATATATATATATATATATATATATATATATATATATATATATATATATATATATATATATATATATATATATATATATATTTATATATTTAAAAAGCTTGATAAATGTTATTTGAACATAACTTAACTTTCGGAGAGTTTACATTTTAACTTTGAAACGTCAAACAACTCAGTTTTCGACAAAACGTAAAATTCACGAACCTGGAAAACTGACCAGGGCGCCGTTCCTGATGACCAGGACGACGCACCGTGGTCTGTTTCTCCAAATTTCAGTGTTTCGCAAATTCAACAGCGACGCCCTTGCCTTATTGCGCATCGTAACGAAGTCCCGGATCGCGTTTTATGACTTTTAACAACTTTAAAATCTTATATAAGTAAACTAGTATATATAATAGTGTTACATAATGTTAAAACAACGTCTTTGGACTCAAAGACGTCATCGCCATCATAAACGTTACAAATTTATTTAAAACGAACTTTTTACTCATCTTTTTACGACAAAATCTTTTGAAACCGTTTTAAATCATTTTACTCCACTATTTTGAAATAAAAGGATTTTTAACTCTTAAAATATCAAAGTTCGACTTTTTCGTTGACTTTGACTTTGACCAAGTCAACATCTTTGACTTTGACCAAGTCAACATCTTCGACGTTGACCTTGGACGATCTCAATAACACTTTGGTAACATGATTCCTTTCAACCGATATTCCTGTTAGTCATTCTCGGCTCGGAATATCATTCCTTTCTAATAGTCAATTATGACGTGAATTATCGATATCTTTCCTATCGTCCTTATCGGCGCGGAACATATTCACTTTGATCCGTCATCACGGCTCGACTTGGAAATCGTTGGAATACTTTAATAAAATCTTATATGTTAAACTTAACCGACAAGGCTAAACCGTACCGTATTTATAGGGATACTTAGACTATGTTATATTTGTTTTAGGGCACTTAGGCGGCGGAGTGTTAGCTCCTTATTGATTATTACCCGATACTTTGTTGAGCTTATCTTGTGAGTTATTCGTAAGCCCATTCTTTTACTATTTTTGGGCTGGAAAGCGTATTTTAAATTGTCGCATGTATGTATATCTTGTTTACCTAGTGGATTAGTATTGCCTTAGATTAGATGTTCATTAGGCCTTAGTGGCCCCCCTTATACAGTTGTTAAGCTTTGTGCCCACGGTTTTACATATATATAGATCTATATGGGTTTGACCTAACCCTCATTGCTCGACAGGGTGTCCCTATGAGTGGATGTTATGGCCGTTTGATTATTTGTTGCCTTTGGATTGACATCGCCTTAGGTTAGGGGATTATTGTGTGGTCAGGTTCAGTGTATGATTAATCTAGGTATTATACTCGCACTTTGGTTATAAATCAATATATTCTATTTGAAACTTGTCATGCTTATTAAATCTTTTATTGGGTCAACTTTTACTTTAAATATTGCAAATAGTTCACCAACATGTGTTGATGTCGTTTTTAACGCTTTTCAGGAGTTTGAGGATTTTCTTGATCATGCCATGCTTACTTTGGTATCATTTATTTATGTATTTGGAATTCGTTATGTTGATGTAATTCCTTTATGATCCATTTTATGACATTTGATTTGTATTCGTATTTGGCGATTGGTTCACATTTGACTTTGTATTATATTTGATAAACCTTTGGCATGATTAATATATTCCGATGTTTTGTTTATTGGTTGTAAATGTTGTAATCCTTGACTCTTGATATCTTTAACTGGAACACCTCGTGTTTCCTCTTTGAGCGGGGTGTGACAGAAATTGGTATCAGAGCCAATGGTTATAGCAAACTGAGTGATTTTATGAAGGAAATCACTTGGACTATGACCGAAGGCTTTTCAATCGATTATCTCTGATTTACTACGTGTGCATTAATTGCTTTACGTGTTTATCTTTCTCGCTTTTAGTATTATTATTTGACTATATTTGTGCGCCTATTTTGCTTAACACGTTTCTACTTTTAGGACGATGCCGCCTAAGAGGACTTCCGGTACGAGACAGTCTACGAGACGTGGTCGTCCGAGTATGAGGACTAGAGATGCGATTCCGAACGCGAGAGCTAGCGGTGCTACTCCAGTTACGAGGACTAGTGATACGGGTCGAAATACGACACCAGATATGGCTCAGCTTATCGCACAGCAGATTGCAGCGATGATGCCCGCTATTGTCGCCCAGATCAGGGATAGTACAGTGCAGAGTAGTGATGGTACGGGTACGGGTACGGGTGGATCGGGTCATGCTAACCCCGAGACTATTATTGCGGGTGGAGGTCCCGAGAATACTGGTACTGGATCGGGTGGTTCTGGACACGATGGCCCTGAGGTGATCATTACTGGTTTTGGTGGACCCGAGACGGGTAGGCACATGGGAGGTTCTGGATCGGGCGGAGCGGATGACTCCACTCGACGCACCATTACACTTGACGACATCTCACGGAGAGGATGCCCGCTCAAGACCTTCATGGGATGTAAGGTCCCAGAGTTCAGAGGCACCAAGGGTGCTATTGGGACACTCTAGTGGTTGGAGAAGTTGGAGGCTATTTTTAGTACAGTTGTTTGTGCGGGTGGGGACAAGGTCCGTTATGCTACATTTGTGTTTCAGGGTACTGCTTTGACATGGTGGAACTCTATTGTGAGCGTTCGAGTTCGTGGGGAGACCGATGTCATGACTTGGGAGTAGTTGAAGGAGTTGATACTTATAGAGTACATACCTAAGTCGGAGATTGAGAAGCTAGAGCAAGAGTTGTGGAATTTGGAGATAATTGGGTCGGATATTCTGGGATGCACCTCTCGATTTTATGCTTTGACGCAGTTGGTTCCTCACTTAGTTCGTCCGGAACTTAAGCGAGTTAGTCGTTATATCCGTGGATTACCTCAGGAGATTCGTGGTAATGTTGTGTCTTCGAGACCGAGTACTTTTTAGAGCGCTGTAGAGCTCGCGACTATGTTGACCCACAACGCAGTCCGTGATGGTGGGTTACCTCCTATGATAGTTAGGCAGAGCTCTGGAGGGAAATGAAGTGGTGGATCCCGTCACGGAGACTCGAGAAAGAAGTCTAGGAGACACGATGCTCCTCAGGTTGTACAGTCTTATGTTGCGGTGACTCCGGGTGCTCAGAGTAAGCATCCGAAGTGTGGCCGGTGTGGTAACAATCACGCCAAGGAGGTGACTTGTTGGGAGTATGGGAAGTGTAAGAAGCTAGGATACATCGATAGATTTTGTCGTGCCCAGAGGGGTAAGTGTTTTGCGTGTGGTTCTTCCGATCATCTCAGGGAGAAGTGTCCCAAGTTAGCTTCAGCCGGTACTGGTACATCATCTGGGTCAGGTTCTCGTGATAGAGCTTTTGTTATGGGGGCACAAGAGGCTCAAGAGGATCCTCGAGTTGTCACGGGTACTTTTCTTATTTGTGGTCAACCTGCATTTATTTTATTTGATTCTGGTGCCGATAGAAGCTTTATATCTACTGAGTTTAGGACCATGATTACTTGTACATCTAGACCTTTAGTGCCTGCTTTTGAGATAGAGATAGCCGATGGTGAGTATTTGCATGCTACTAATATACTTAGTGCTTGTAGTGTTAGCTTTGATGATCATTCTTTTCCTATCGACTTGATTCCGATTAAACTGGGTAGCTTCGACGTTATTATCGGTATGGATTGGTTAGCGACACACCGTGCGGAGATCGTATGTTTCGAGAAGATGATTCGTATTCCTTTACCAGTTGGTGGACCGTTGTTAGTTCAGGGGAATAAGGCGGGGAAGCGTCTTAAGATCTTTTCGTGTTTGAAGGTTCGGGAGTACATCAAACGGGATTGCACACTCTTTCTTGCACACCTTGTGAAGAAAGACTCCGCTGAGAAGATTGAGGAGAAGCCCGTGGTTCGTGACTTTCCCGATGTATTTCCAAAGGACTTACCTAGTTTACCCCCTAGTAGAAAGGTAGAGTTTCGTATAGACTTGGTTCCCGGAGCAGCGCCAGTGGCGAAGGCTCCTTATCGTTTAGCACCTTCGGAGATGTTAGAGCTATCGAGGCAATTTTCAGGAGTTGGCGGATAAAGGATTTGTTAGACCGAGTTTCTCTCCTTGGGGCGCGCCGGTACTCTTCGTGAAGAAGGAGGATGATTCTATGAGGTTGTGTATAGACTACAGGGAGCTGAATAAGCTGACGGTGAAGAACCGGTATCCTTTGCCGCGTATACATGATTTGTTCAACCAACTTCAGGGTTCATGCTTCTTCTCGAAGATTGACTTACGATCCGGATATCATCAGTTGAGAGTGCAGGAGGAGGACATTCCGAAAACCGCTTTCAGGACGCGATACGGTCATTTCGAGTTCTTGGTTATGCCTTTCGGTCTCACAAATGCGCCTGCAGCTTTCATGGACATGATGAACCATATATGTCGTCCTTACCTCGAAAAGTTCGTGATCGTATTCATCGATGACATCCTTATATATTCTCGTAGCCGTGAGGAGCACGAGGAGCACTTGAGATTAGTGTTGGAGTTGTTTAGACAGGAGCAGCTTTACGCTAAGTTCTCGAAGTGCGAGTTTTGGTTATCTAAGGTTCAGTTTCTTGGCCACATGGTTAGCGGGAAGGGTATTCACGTTGATCCTGCAAAGATTGAAGCCGTCAGAGATTGGGTCGCTCCGAAGACACCCACCGAGATCCGTTCATTCTTGGGTTTGGCATGTTACTATCGTCGTTTCATCGAGAATTTCTCGAAGATAGCCTCGCCTATGACGATATTGACCCAGAAGAGCGAGGAGTTTGTTTGGGGTGTAGAGCAAGAGGAGGCTTTTCAGTTACTGAAGAAGAGGTTGTGTGATGCTCCTATCTTGAGTCTTCCCGAGGGCACCGAGAATTTTGTGGTATATTGCGACGCTTCGCATAAGGGACTCGGTTGTGTACTGATGCAGAATGGGAAAGTGATTGCCTATGCTTCTCGTCAGTTGAAGATTCATGAGCAGAATTACACGACACACGATCTAGAGTTGGGCCCATTAGTTTTTGCTTTGAAGATTGGCGTCACTATCTTTACGGTACTAAGTGCACCGTATTTACCGATCATAAGTCGTTACAGCACATCTTTGATCAAAAGATGTTGAATATGAGGCAACGCCGGTGGGTTGAGTTGCTTAAAGATTATGATTGTGAGATTCGCTACCATCCGGTTAAGGCGAATGTTGTAGCCGATGCGTTGAGTCGCAAGGAGTCGGTCAAGCCGGTGAGAGTTCGCGCTATGATGGTTTCTATTCAGTTGATCTTAAAGGCTCGTATTATTTAGGCTCAGCAGGAGGCTCTCACCGAGGATTGCCTCAAGGACGAGGTATTATTTAGTTTGGAAGGACAGTTGGAGCCGAAGGACGACGGGGTGTTGTATTTCTTGGACCGTATTTGGGTTCCCGTTAGTCTAAGGTAGTTGATTTTGGATGAGGGTCATAAGTCCAATTATTCCCTTCATCCTGGAGCAGATAAGATGTACAATGACCTTAAGGATTTCTACTGGTGGCCTGGCATGAAGCGGGAAATTTCCGAGTATGTGGGAAAGTGTTTGACGTGTTCAAAGGTCAACGCTCAGAATCAGAAGCCTTTCGGCCTTCTTCAGCAGCCCGAGATCCCACAGTGGAAGTGGGAGAGGATAACGATGGACTTTTTTACGAAAATTCCTAGGTCTACAGGAGGTTATGATACCATCTGGGTTATCGTCGATCGGCTGACTAAGTCAGCGCACTTTCTTCCTATTCGTGAAGATTACCGAGTAGAGAAGTTATCTAGATTGTACATCGACGAGATCGTAGCCAGGCATGGCATTCCAGTATCCGTTATTTCCTATCGTGATGCGCGATTCACTTCGAGGTTCTGGCAGTCGTTACAGCGAGCTTTGGGTACCAGATTAGACATGAGTACGGCTTACCATCCTCAGACTGATGGTCAGAGTTTGCGTACTATTCAGACATTGGAGGATATGCTTCGGGCGTGTGCATTAGATTTTGTTGGGAGTTTGGATAGACATTTTCCGCTAGTCGAGTTCTCGTATAATAATAGTTACCACTCCAATATTAATTGCGCTCCATTTGAGGCTCTTTACGGTAGGAAGTGTAGGTCTCCAATTTGTTGGGCTGAGGTAGGAGATAGCCAGATTACAGGTCCCGAGTTGATCAAGGAGACTACCGATAAGATCTTCAGGATCAAGGATCGTCTGATAGCCGCTAGAGACCGTCATAAGAAGTACGCGGATTTGCGTCGGAGACCTTTGGAGTTCCAGGTCGGGGATATGGTGTTACTGAAATTTTCTCCGTGGAAGGGTGTGTTTCGATTTGAGAAGCGCAGCAAGTTGAGTCCACGTTTTACAGGCCCTTTCAGAGTATTGTCTCGTGTTGGCCCAGTGGCTTACCGTCTTGAGTTGCCACCTGAGTTGTGCGGTGTGCACAACGTATTTCACGTATCGCATCTCAAGAAGTGCCTTGCTGACGAGTCCTTGATCGTGCCACTGGAGAAACTACGTTTGGATGATCAGCTTCATGTGATAGAGGAGCCGGTGGAGATTGTTGACCGAGATGTCAAACGGTTACGGCGGAGTCGGATTCCGATAGTGAAGGTCCGATGGAACTCTAAGATTGGAGCTGAGTTTACTTAGGAGCGGGAGGATGAGATGCAGAAGAAGTATCCCCATCTCTTTTCTAGCAGTAGTGCTTAGTAGTCATTTCGAGGAAAAAATTCTTTTTACTGGGGGAGGCTGTGATAATCCATCTTTTTGAGGTATTTTTCATTACCAATATTTATTCTTTTATTCGTAATTATTTTGACCCTTGCAATTCGCTTTATATTTACTCACGTTTTGTATATTTGAGTCGGGTTTTATGTGTTTTGTTACTCCGTCTCTCGAGACGTAAGCTTTATAATCGTCTAAGTGCCGAATAGTTAGTATTCTCGTGTTATTAAAGTAGGGTGTTACAAAGTGTTTTGAAGAGGAATTCAAGCTAAAAAGTTGACAACTTCATCACTCAAGAGTTCCTTCACAAAACCATCAATTTCGGTAAGTTTTCTTTAATGAATTCCTTCACTTTTTGTCTCTTTTTCTCTCATTCTTGGTTGAGATTTCTAACATAATCTTATTTCCCTTGTCTCACAAGCTTTATACTTCCGTTTTCATCCTTGAAAGCGTGGAGTTTAGTGATTTCTTTTAAGAACCGTCATTTCAGTTTTGGTAAGTAATCTCTCCAAAAGTTCTCTACTTTTATTTTCTAGATGAAATCTCTAACACACTTCTTGTTTATGTGTTAATGGATACTTTTATTTCCATATTTTAACCACTACTTTGGAGTTTGGCTACCTTTCGGAGAAAACTCATTTCTAGTTTGTGGTACGTAAATTCCTCCGAAATTCAATTACTTTTCCTTTCATTTGAGACTCCTTACTAATGGTGGGTGTTTTTGTGTTTTGGAGCCGGTTATCTCCTCACCACCATCACCAAAGTCTTCTCTTTTCTAGCGAATTAAAGATAGTATAATTCTTGCGGGTGAAATCGGTAAACTTGTTATTACCTTTAATCTCCCTTTCTTTTTCATTATTATCTTTACTTTCGGTTTAAGCCTTGAAAAACGGTTAGGTTAACATATTAGACCAACACATGTGATTCTTGAAGATTTGGACTAAAATGTGTTAAAAATGTGAATTTAACCGAAATTAACATAATTACTATATTAGTATGTAAAACTACACACACACACACACACACACACACACACACACACACACACACACACACACATATATATATATATATATATATATATATATATATATATATATATATATATATATATATATATATATATATATATATATATATATATATATATATATAAAGCTTGATAATGTTATTTGAACATAACTTAACTTTCGGAGAGTTTACATTTTAACTTCGACAAAACGTAAAATTCACGAACCTGGAAAACTGACCAGGGCGCCGTTCCTGATGACCAGGTCGACGCACCGTGGTCTGTTTCTCCAAATATCAGTTTTTTCGCAAATTCAGCTGCGACACCCTTGCCTTATTGCGCGTCGTAACGAAGTCCTGGATCGCGTTTTATGACTTTTAACAACTTTAAAATCTTATAGAAGTAAACTAGTATATATAAAAGTGTTACATAATGTTAAAACAACGTCTTTGGACTCAAAGACGTCATCGTCATCATGAACGTTACAAATTTATTTAAAACGAACGTTTTACTCATCTTTTTACGACAAAATCGTTTGAAACCGTTTTAAATCATTTTACTCCACTATTTTGAAATAAAAGGATTTTTAACTCTCAAAATGTCAAAGTTTGACTTTTTCGTTAACTTTGACTTTCCTTTAAAATAGTTGACTTTGACTTTGACCAAGTCAACATCGTCGACGTTGACCTTGGTCGATCTTAATAACACTTTGGTAACAGTATTCCTTTCAACCGATATTCCTGTTAGTCATTCTCGGCTCGGAATATCATTCCTTTCTAATAGTCAATTATGACGTGAATTATCGATATCTTTCCTATCGTCCTTATCGGCGAGGAACATCGTTACTTTGTTCCATCATCACGAATCGACTTGGAAATCGTTGGAATACTTTAATAAAATCTTATATGTTAAACTTAACCGACAAGGCTAAACCGTATTGTATTTATAGAGATACTTAGACTATGTTATATTTATTTTAGGGCACTTAGGTGGCGGAGTGTTAGCTCCATATTGATTATTACCCGATACTTTGCTGAGCTTATCTTGTGAGTTATTAGTAGCCCTATTATTTTACTATTTTTGGGCTGGAAAGAGTATTTTAAATTGTCACATGTATGTATATCTTGTTTACCTAGTGGATTAGTATTGCCTTAGATTAGATGTTAATTAGGCCTTGGTCGCCCCCTTTATACACTTGTTAAGCTTTGTGCCCACGGTTTTACATATATATAGATCTATATGGGTTTGACCTAACCCTCATTGCTTGATAGGATGTACCTATGAGTGGATGTTATGGGCATTTGATTATTTGTTGCCTTTGGATTGACATCGCCTTAGGTTAGGGGATTATTGTGTGGTCAGGTTCAGTGTATGATTAATCTAGGTTATAAATCAAGATACGCTATTTGAAACTTGTCATGCTTATTAAATTTTTTATTGGGTCAACTTTTACATTAAATATTGCGAATAATTCACCAACATGTGTTGATGTCGTTTTTAACGCTTTTCAGGAGTTTGAGGATTTTCTTCATCATGCGATGCTTATTTTGGGATCATTTATTTATGTATTTGGAATTCGTTATGTTGATGTAATTCCTTTATGATCCATTTTATGACATTTGATTTGTATTCATATTTGGCGATTGGTTCACATTTTACTTTATATTGTATTTGATAAACCTTTGGCATGATTAATATATTCCGATGTTTTGTTTATTGGTTGTAAATGTTGTAATCCTTGACTCTTGATATCTTTAACTGGAACACCTCGTGTTTCCGCTTTGAGCGGGGTGTGAAAACTATAGCAAGTATCAATTAAGTACACGAGGTTTATCAGTTAGTATACTCGACCTGAGTTTTCGACGGTTCTCACATTCTCCCCACGTTGAAAGAATTTCTTCCCGAAATTTCAACTTCTAGTATTCGTTGTGGGAGAAGTGAAGAGATGAGGATACTTATGCATCATTTGATCCTCTCGTTCCCAAGTGAATTCGGGGCCACGTTTTGCTTTCAAACGTACCCTTACTATAAGGATTCGACTATGTCTTAGTTTCTTAGTCTCGCGATCTAGGATTTCAATCGGTTCGTCGACAAATTGAATCTTTTCGTCTAATTGTACTTCTTCTAAAGGTGTTATAAGTGTTTTGTCCGATTAGCACTTTTTCAGTCTCGACACATGAAAAGTGTTATGTATGTTACCGAGTGTTGAGGTAGCTCCAAACGATCCGCAACTGGGCCTACTCTCTTGAGTATCTCAAATGGTCCTACATATCTTGGACTAAGTTTTCCATGTTTTCCGAGGCGTATTTCACCTTTCCAAGGTGACACCTTAAGAAGTACTTAGTCACCGACTTGAAATTATATGTCTTTTCTGCGCATATCAGCGTAACTCTTTTGGCTACTCCTAGCGGTCTTAAGTCGTTCCTTAATCGTTGTGATCTTATCGATCGTTTCTTGCACTACATCCATGCTAATTAGTTGTCGATCTCCTGGTTCCAACCAACACAGTGGAAATTGGCATTTCCTTCCGTAAAGAGCTTCAAAGGGCGCACAATTGATGCTAGCTTGATAACTGTTATTATAGAAAAACTCTATCAGCTATAGATGGTTATCCCAACTTCCTCCAAAGTCAATAACACATGCCCTTAGAATATCCTCCAGTGTTTGTATAGTACGCTCACTTTGACCATCGGTCTGTGGATGGTAAGCCGTGCTTAAATCCAATCGAGTGCCGAAAGATTCTTGGAATGCCTTCCAAAATCTGGAATTGAAGTGAGTATCTCTGTCCGAGATAATTGACGTGGGAATTCCGTGACCAGTCCCCACTTCATTGATGTATATTTGGACATGTTTGTCCACGCTAAAACTTTCCTTGATGGGAATAAAGTGTGTTGACTTCGTTAGTCGGTCCACTATAACCCAGATCATGTCATTACCCTTCGACATGCGAGGTAATTTTGTAACGAAGTCCATTGTGATCTGTTCCCATTTCCATTCGGGAATTTCAGGTTGTTGTAGTAACCCTGATGGCTTTTGATATCCAGCCTTCACTTTCGCACAACTTAGGCATTTCTCTACGTACAAGGAAACGTCTCTCGTCATTCCGGGCCACCAACAATGTTCCTTTAAATCCTTGTACATCTTGCTTGACCTTGGATGAATGGATTATCGTGTTCGATGTTCTTCATCCATAATGGCCTTTCTCAATTCGTTAGTTGTAGGAACCCATGCTCGATCCGTAAAATAATAGACATCGTCGTTCTTCCTTACAAAATCCTTATCGTGTTTGTGCAATCCTTGAGGGTTTTCCAATTCTCTATAGCCTCAATCTTTGATAGAGCAACCTGAATTCCGGATCCATTAATTACGTGACCGAGAAATTTGACTTCACACAGCCCGAATTCGCACTTAGAAAATTTTGCGTAGAGTTGTTGTTCCTTAAGTAGTTCTAACAATAATTTTAAGTGCTCTGCGTGATCTTCTTTGGTACTCGAGTAGATTAGAATGTCGTTGATGAAAACGATGACAAATTTGTCTAAATACGGCCGGCAAACTCTATTCATCAAATCCATAAATACCAGCGGTGCATTTGTGAGTCCAAACGGCATTACTAGGAACTCATAGTGTCTGTATCTCGTGCGGAATGCGGTTTTTGGTATATCATCTTCAGATGCCAGATCTTGATGATATCCAGACCTTAGGTCGATCTTTGAAAAGTAGGTTGCGCCTTGAAGTTGATCGAAAAGGTCATCGATTCGTGGAAGAGGGTATCGATTCTTGACGGTTAGTTTATTCAATTCTCGGTAATCGATACACATGCGAAATGATCCATCCTTCTTCTTTACGAATAGAATCGGCGCTCCCCATGGTGATGAGCTCGGTCGGATAAATCCTTTATCCAATAATTCCTGCACTTGGTTGGATAACTCCTGCATCTCGGTCGGAGCTAGTCGATATGGCGTCCTTTCCACCGGTACCGCTCTAGGAGTTACCTCGATTCTAAACTCTACTTGCCTCTGTGGTGGTAGTCCAGGTAGTTCTTCGGGAAATACCTCCGGATAGTCTCTAACTATCGGTATATCCTTAAGGTCTGCTACTTTCGTTTGTTTGTCTTTCACGTTTACTAACAATGCAAAGCAACCCTTATTCAGGTATCTGCGCATTTCATCACCGATATAAGTCTTGAGGTTTGTCCCGGCCTATCTTCTTGTACTATCAATTCCTTCCAATCTCCTAATGGCATCCGAATCGTCTTATCTAAAAAAAGTATTTTCGTATCTCGGATGGTCAACCAATCCATTCCTATTACTACGTCGAAAATCTTAAGTTCGATAGGAATTAGATCTATTTCGAAAGAGTGATCAGCTAGAGTTAAGGTACAATTCTTAATTACATCACTAGCTTGGTATTCCTGCCCATTTGCTTCCTCTACCATAAACTTTTCACTTAGGGGTTCGGTTTCTAATGCAATCAAAGGCCTAAATTCCAGGGATACAAAACTTGTATCCACACCCGAGTCAAATAATAATGAGGCATAATAATTGTTAAGAAGAAATGTACCTGCAACTACCCGGGGGTCGTGTCTCGCTTCCTCAGCTCCAATCACGAAGGCTCTGCCACGACCTTGTCCCCCATTGTTGCCCATTTGATTCTTTTGATTCTGGTTTTTGGGTTGGTTTTGATTGCGGTTTTGGTTTGGGTTTCGGGAAGGGTTTAATCTTGGACAGACATTACGGTAGTGTTCCCTACTACCGCATTCATAGCATTCGCCTTGACGAGGCCTCTCATTTTGTTGTGGCCTCCCTGCTTGTCGAGGTCCTTCGTTTTGTTGCTTCCTTCCCGCCTGCTGCGGTCCCGTGTTTATTCCCTTACAATTCTGAGCCCAATGTCCAACACCGTTGCAGTTAGTACACGACCGACAGTTCCCTACATGATGATACCCGCACCTATCACATTTCGGTAGCTTTCCCTGATAGGCGGTATTTTATGCCGTTGCTACTCCGTAGTTTCTTATTGTTTTAACCTTCTTTTTAAAACGTTCTATCTTGTTCCCCGACGTTTCCTCAACCTTACGCTTTCCCTTTGCATCCTCTGGGACCAGCACTGACACTCCTCCGTTCCTTATCCAGTCCTGGGTTAGGCTGTTAGCCAGACTCACAGCCTGCTGTATCGTAGCTGGGTCGGTAGCTGTCACCATAGCCCTGACCTCGGGTGAGAGTCCCCAAATGTAGTGCTCAATTCGCTTCTCCTCGGGAGTTACTAGCTCAGGTACTAGATTTTCTAGCTCGTTAAATCTAGCAGTATACGAGTCGATGTCGGTTCCCACCATGGAATGATTCCAGAGTTCGTTTTTGAGCTTCTTCAAAATTTCCTTAGGGCACAACTCAATTACTAGAAGCTCCTTGAATCTTGTCCATGACATGTTATACGCAACGTCCTGACCTTGGACCAGAAGCTGGTTGTTCCATCAAGTTGGCGCTCCCCCTTGGAGCAAGCAAGATGTAAATTCCACCTTCTTGTTTTCAGCGCACTGGCTGATTCTTAGCACTACCTCCATACTATCGATCCAACGCGATAGTCCTATGGCGCCTTCAGTGCCGTGGAATTCTTTTGGCCTACAAGACATGAAGGTCTTGTAGCTACACCCCAGATCATTCCTTTGATTGTTTCCTTGGTTGTTCTCTTGGTTGTTGTTTCTTTGATTTTTGTTTTGTTGGTTGTTGTTTTGTTCATTGTTATTATCATTCCCCCTTGGTCCTCCTTGGTGGATACCCGCATTGATTTGGGCAATAAGGCTAGGTATTGCCTCGTTCAGTCGGGCATTGATCCGTTGAGCGATGTGGTCATCGTTGTGATCGGCCATTTTCCTACACAAGAGAGAATTCGGGTTTAGGGTTTTGATACTTTTCACTTTAAAATCAAATAATGATAAATAACAAGAACATATACAATTGTAGTTATAATCCGTCCATTTTATATATAACGCTTCAAAATTTGATGTTCTTACAAAATCCAACATCCTCGACTATCGTTGTACATCAACAACCAACATAAACTAGTCTTACAACCATCCATAATTACAAGTTCTACTTACAATTCCAAAAGTCATCATTCAACAACATCTAAACTTTACATACAACCAATACAACCATAAGGAATACTAGTGCTAAGCAGATCAGCATCCAATTACGTGTTGCTCGAACTGCCCTACGAGCCATCATCTTCGCGCGTAGTACCTCGATGTGCAAGTTTTGTATCTGGTTGGTGTGTTCCAACACAACATGTGTGTATCCGCGAAGGTCGGCAGACATGTTGCACAATGCGTGAATTTCGTCGAGAGTCAATCCGCGAGTAGCAGGTGTTTGTGGCGTAGCTCTCTGCGATCTCGAGTAATGATTCGGTGAACGCCGAGCATGGTGTGTTGGGGGTCGCGAGCATCCTTCTCCGTCCCGACAGAAAGGAGGTAAAGGCGTATGTGACAACCGTCTAATTTCAGGTGAAAATCGCATTCTCTATCTTTCAGTTAACTGTACATTGATCGTATCTATACTTGTATCGTAAACGAGTGTGAGTCAGAATCGGAATCGAAATCATAAATCGAATCCTAATACCAAGAAAACACTTAGTGAACTTCTCTAAGTTCCTATCTAAAATAACCGGAAACTTTCAACTAACGAAACGCTTAACAATGGAACGAACGAAAAACGAAAAAGGCAGAAATCTGCCCTCCAGCCGCGCCGCGGTGAGGCCTGTGCGCCGCGGTGGAGGGTGCAGACCAGCCATTTTCGTTAACTTTGGAAACTTAACTAAACAAACCCAAACCCGAGCCCAACACTTTGGCTCCGGGTTGGATATGTTAGAAGCCTGTTAGAGGTCCAGTAAATCTTTTTTTTAACACCTCTCAAGCTCATTTTTCAAACACCAAACACATTTACACACACATTTGTTATTCACTCTCTCTCACTCTCAACTACACTCTCTCAAAATTCAATTAATCACATCCCTATTTACAGAAATAATTCATCAAAAACATCACACAAAATCGTTCTAATAATCGGAGGAAGAAAGGAGCTTCATCTATTTGGGTTAAAAATCAATTTCTAAGCATTTTGGGTCAAAAATCACCAAGAGATTACTTCAATCCTTCTTCAAATCATCATCCATCCGGTAGAAACACTTCCAATCCTTTTTATTTACTGTTATAACTCATTGCGTGCATCATCTAATAACTAAAAACGAGTTTTTATATAGATTTGTGACCATTTATGAACAAAAACGGGTTTTGATAAAAGTTACGTTAAATCCTTGTTATTATGGATGAAAATCCAAACTAAACTGATATTATAAAAGGTTTTACTATTTTTAACCATTGCATGTCGAAATCTGACTCAAAAATAACGAATTTCTTCAAAAACGATTTTTGGGTAAAGGATCTGTCTCGCGACCGCGCCACGGTGCCTCCACCGCGAGGCAGTCGTGGTGAACCTATGACCGCGGCACAGTCCTTCCACCGTGAGGCGGTCGTGGTGCAGACTTGTTACAAAACCTTATTTAAACCGTTATTGAGCGTAACTCTAAACTTGTTGCTCTAAACTTATGTTCGAAACTGAATTCATGAACCATACCCTGAAATGAGTCCAACTTACATAAAAGGACTAAATGAACAAGTTTTATATGTCTTTGTATTGGTAAATATATGTTTATGGAAATTTTTAGGCGGGAAAGTGTTTTAAAGTTTGGACTTAATGATTTTGGCGCGGAAGCGCTGCCCGTTTTTCGGTAGACCTAAAACCAACACTTATAATAAAAGCATTTCGTTAACTAACAACGTTATAAACGTATAAACATTGGTACTCATTAAATCTTGGTATTACTATAGGATTTCGGTGATTCCGACCCGTTTCGATCACTCTTCGCGCTCGTAGCTTATCTTTGCAATCCGTGAGTTACATCCCCTTTATTTATTGTAATTTTTACATAACTCTTTTGGGGGAAAATGAGATTACTTCTTTTATGAACTTTTGTAACTGTTATGAACTTTTGGAACGTTTTATGAACTATTGGTCTATTACTGAACGTTTTGTGAAACTTATATGCGTAAACAGTTTTATTTGCCCGGTTGGCATACAATAAACTTAATGGCTTGCCCCCTTTATTCGGCACTAGTTTGAACTAAGATTACTTGTATGAGAATCCAACCCTTGAAGAGAATATAACACGAATCATAAGTGCCTACTATCATTTTGAAACAAAATTGCATTAGTGCCCAGTTTTTAGTATCTTACACACTATTAGCATAAGCCGTTACTAATTATGGGTATCGATACTTAGGAAATAAAAGTTCCTTGCTTAGGCGGAAGCTTAAGTACATATTACTAAGAATCTGAGTCTGAATACTCCTCGTGGATATTGCGGGGAAAGGGGCCTCACGGTTGGTTAATCGGTTTAGTGTGTACACTTATGTTATATTATGCCAAGCGGTTGATACATTGTTAATCATTAGTCATCTTATTTACGCATACTCTTTTAGCGATTGAATCCGCAACTATTATTTTACAACTATTGCTATACTTGCCTTCGTACAAACTATTAAGGTGCTGAAACACCTCGTTGCCTTTGGAACTTTTAAAGTATATAATGTTTAAGCACCGTTCCGCTTCTTTTCATTCATGAAACTTTTATACTTATATACTTTACGGGAACTTTTATCGAGAAACTTATAAACTGTAACTCACTCACTACTTTATTGTAGTTGACACTTTATCTCATGTTTCAGGAAACCAAATGTAAGACACGAAGTGCATACTGTGGATGGGTCAGGAATGTCAAGTGGATTCAAGAATCGGGAGAAGGCCTATTTATATATTTGGGAATTTTGATAAACAATTAACTATGTACTTTTGTTATATAACTCGTTAAATGCTTGGTTATTTTCAACTTGTAAACTCTTGTTTTCTTTCGTAATGACTTGAAACCGTATGTTTTTAATTATAACTCGTGTAATGATATCTTTGCTCTTCACGCCTCGTGTTTCCGCTTTAGCGTGGTGTGACAGCGTAGAAGGTGACGATTGGTGACTCCGAGAGCGTGATTGGATTCATAAGGGGGTTCGGTCTCGTTGTCGGACGTAGCTAACTCTTTCCCTCTCGACATGCCCTAAATCGGAAATGAGTTAGATCGATGTTACAACTCATGTTAGTGTTAGTAATAAGCTAAGCATATAGAGTATCTTAGTCTAAGCATCTAAGTCTACACGATCTGACTTTCAAGAATTCCGGGAATGTTCGTTTAAATGTTTACCAATCCCGTTCTAGCATAATATAGTCTAAATTACTCGTAGGTGATCAGGCTCCGAATAATTTAAGTTAAACAATGCCTTCACGTTTTGGTTAAATAAAATCCGTTGTTTAGAAACTGGTTATAGTATGATTTTTTAAATATCGGTATTCAATATAACCTCGAGCTCTGATACCAAGTCAGTCACACCCCGCTAAAGCGGAAACACGGGATGTGAAGAGAGAGAGTATTCGATACACAATTTTATAAAATAAACACCAAGTTATATTAAATAAAACATAACTTAAAAAGTTTACAAGTGTTTTAAAACCATTGTTTACATATCCGATTACATAACAAAAGATTGCAATAAAAATTCCCAAACCAAATACCCTTCTTGAAGTCATCGACCAAAGCATACAAGCATCATCTCAAAGAATACTTGTTTCCTGAAAATACGAGTCAAGTGTTAACTACGGGAGACGTAGTTAGTGAGCTACAAATTTTAAGTAAAGCATTCAAGTATTGACGAATAACAATGCGTAAAGTATAGTATTCAAAGTTTGAGCGAAAAAAAAAAAAAGTATAGTATTCAAAGTGTTGACGCATATCAATGCGTAAATTATAAGTATTCATGTTTGTAGGCATTGACCACATAGTGTACGGCTATGTGACAATCCTAAGGTATTGCCCAAGGATCGTTGCTAAGCCTATAGCCTACCCACTTAATAATTATGCACCATCTGTTGTTGTTGTGGTGAGGGTCTATCTACCCTAATAGCGCTATCCATAACTACTAACAGTCCTTTCCAAAGGGATTAATAGCAACTGTAGTGTTTCTCGTTGGAGTGTATGGGAATTTTAGTGGTATCTCACGTACATGTTGTACAACGTCCGCAACATGACGATCCGGTGTGTAATTCATTGGCAAAATGGTGTTTGTATCCTCAGCATTGTTGGCAAAACCATCAACAATGCTGACAATATAGTTTTCAAAATAGTATTCAAGTGTCAAGCGTTTCGTTAAGCATTCAAAGTATATTTCAACATAATTATAGTGTTTAAGAAAAGGACTCGCATTTCACCCCAAAATATATTAAAAACGTTTACAAGAAGGGGTTTGTAACTCATTGTTTGCGAAGAATCTAGCGTGCTCGGAATAAGCTCGGGAGGTGCTCGGAATCACCGGAATCCTTATACGTATCAAATTCTCGGGTAAGTATCATTATATGTTAACTTTTATATTCGTTAGTCAACGAAATGGTTATTGTTTAAGTGTTATCGTTAGGTCTAACTAAATTTGGGCAGCGCTTCCGCGCTATATAATTTATGTCCAATATTTCTAGCCACTTTTCCGCTTACAAACGTTATATACATTTTCATACTACTTTACTCAACTTATTATAATAATAACGTGTTAATCAAGTCCCCTTAAGCACAAGTTAAGTTCATTTCAGTGACCGTTATTCAGGTTTTGAATATATGTTCAAGGTTACGCTTTTAAACGATTAAACGGAAATTTTCGGAGACGGTCAGCAGGCCAGTGCCTCGTCCTAAAGGACTAGGGCGCCGCCCCTGCTGACTGTTTTTACCCGAAAATTGTTTTCGTTCTAAAATTCCTTATTTTGATGGTGGATTTCGACATGCAATCGGTATAAAATTCAAAACACTTTCAAATTAACCATGTTGTAAAGCTTTTTCAATCATTTAAACAATAATGTTTGTATAAATTAATAAAACTCATTTTATTACCTTTTTAACCGAAAAACTTCATGAAAACATATTTTTAAGTGATAGACTCCACATGTAAAGTAGTATATATATAAAAACAGTAGATTTAGGAGTTTTTACCGGAGAGAATTGTTTGATGGTCATTTGTTGGAGATTTAAGCTTCAAAATGAGAAAAATGTTTGAGTGCAACCAAAATAACTGAACCCTTTGCTTCCTTTGATTATTAAAACAATTTGTTATGATAATTTGTGGGATTAATGCTTGTAAACTTGCTGGAATTTGTGAGAGTTTCAGAGGTAATTAGGGAGAGTGGTTGTGTGTGTGTGTTTTGATGTTTGTGTTTGAATGAGAGCAAAGAATGGATTCTTGCACACCTACAAGGACCAAAATCTGGACTTGATCAACTAATGACACGTTAGGGACAGGTGTAAGTCGTTTGGAGCATGCAGAAATGAGTCATCAAGTCACAAAAAGGCTGATCAGGTGCGTAGGGCGTCGTCCCTCTCCCTTAGGACGGCGCACCGACCTTGTTTCCGGGTTTCGTCCGTTTTTCGTTCGCGTAATCCTAAAGCGTTTGCGTTTGTTTGGAGTTTACGGTTGTTTTGCTATGAACTTAGACAAGTTCAATATATGTTTTCTTGGTATTAGGATTCATTTTTAGATTTGATTTCCGTTTTCCGATTCCGATTCCGAGACACACATGTTTTATGTTTAAGTAACGTAAACCTACGTTAAAAGTTTTGTATGAGTTACATCGAGCTTAGCTTAAATAGTTATGTCTACGTAACCACGTAACACATAAATTCGGCTATAGGAAGTATCAATTAAGTACACGAGGTTTATCAGTTAGTACACTCGACCTGAGTTTTCGACGGTTGTCACATTCTCCCCACGTTGAAAGAATTTTGTCCCGAAATTTCAACTTGTAGTATTCGTTGTGGGAGAAGTGAAGAGATGAGGATACTTATGCATCATTTGATCCTCTCGTTCCCAAGTGACTTCGGGGCCACGTTTTGCATTCCAACGTACCCTTACTATGAGGATTCGACTGTGTCTTAGTTTCTTAGTTTCGCGAACTATGATTTCAATCGGTTCGTCGAAAAATTGAAGCTTTTCGTCTAATTGTACTTCTTCTAAAGGTGTTATAAGTGTTTCGTCCGATTAGCACTTTTTCAGTCTCGACACATGAAAAGTGTTATGTATGTTACCGAGTTCTTGAGGTAGCTCCAAACGATAAGCAACTAGACCTACTCTCTCGAGTATCTCAAATTGTCCTACATATCTTGGACTAAGTTTTCCATGTTTTCCGCGGCGTATTGCACCTTTCCAAGGTGACACCTTAAGAAGTACTTTGTCACCGAATTTAAATTCTAAGTCTTTTCTACGCATATCATCGTAACTCTTTTGGCGACTCCTAGCGGTATTAAGTCGTTCCTTAATCGTTGTGATCTTATCGATCGTTTCTTGCACTACATCCATGCTAATTAGTTGTCGATCTCCTGGTTCCAACCAACACAGTGGAGATTGGCATTTCCTTCCGTAAAGAGCTTCAAAGGGTGCACAATTGATGCTAGCTTGATAACTGTTATTATAGAAAAACTCTATCAGCTGTAGATGGTTATCCCAACTTCCTCCAAAGTCAATAACACATGCCCTTAGAATATCCTCCAGTGTTTGTATAGTACGCTTACTTTAACCATCGGTCTGTGGATGGTAAGCCGTGCTTAAATCCAATCGAGTGCCGAAAGATTCTTGGAATGCCTTCCAAAATCTGGAATTGAAGTGAGTATCTCTGTCCGAGATAATTGACGTGGGAATTCCGTGACGAGTCCCCACTTCATTGATGTATATTTGGACATGTTTGTCCACGCTAAAACTTTCCTTAATGGGAATAAAGTGTGTTGACTTCGTTAGTCGGTCCACTATAACCCAGATCATGTCATTACCCTTCGACGTGCGAGGTAATTTTGTAACGAAGTCCATTGTGATCTGTTCCCATTTCCATTCGGGAATTTCAGGTTGTTGTAGTAACCCTGATGGCTTTTGATATTCAGCCTTCACTTTCGCACAAGTTAGGCATTTCTCTACGTACAAGGAAACGTCTCTCGTCATTCCGGGCCACCAAGAATGTTCCTTTAAATCCTTGTACATCTTGCTTGACCTTGGATGAATGGATTATCGTGTTCGATGTTCTTCATCCATATTGGCCTTTCTCAATTCGTTAGTTGTAGGAACCCATGCTCGATCCGTAAAATAATAGACATCGTCGTTCTTCCTTACAAAATCCTTATCGTGTTTGTGCAATGTTTCGACCTTTATGTTATCTGCTTTCAAAGCTTCATGCTACGCACTTGCTATACGCATCCTCAAGTCGGGTTTAATGTAGATTCCTAATGCACGTACTCGGATTGATTGCTGCCTTTCTTTCATACTCAAGACATCTGCTACGACATTCGCTTTGCCAAGGTGATACTTAATATCACAGTCGTAGTCGCTTAGGAGTTCCAACCATCTCCTTTGCCTCATGTTGAGTAGTTTCTGATCTAGGATGTGTTGTAGGCTCCTATGGTCTGTGAATACCGTGCATTTGGTTCCGTAGAGATAATGTCTCCAGATTTTAAGGGCAAAGACTATCGCTCCCAGTTCTAGGTCGTGTGTAGCGTAGTTGACTTCGTGTTTCTTGAGTTGTCGTGATGCATACGCTATGACCTTGTTTCGTTGCATCAATACACAACCTAACCCTTGGTTAGATGCGTCACAATATACTATGAAGTCTTCGTTTCCCTCAGGGAGAGATAGAATTGGAGCATTGCACAGTTTTGTTTTTAGGATATTGAAAGCTTGTTAATGAGCATCTCCCCAGTTGAACTTCTCGTTCTTTTGGGTTAACTTTGTCAGGGGTTTGGCTATCCTAAGAATTGGCGGATTTCTGTCGGACTTTTGAGGGTTTCCCAATTTTCTATAGCCTCAATCTTTGATGGATCAACGTGAATTCCGGATCCATTAATTACGTGACCGAGAAATTTGACTTCACGCAGCCAGAATTCGCACTTAGAAAATTTTGCGTAGAGTTGTTGTTCCTTAAGTAGTTCTAACAACAATTTTAAGTGCTATGCGTGATCTTCTTTGGTACGCGAGTAGATTAGAATGTCGTCGATGAATACGATGACGAATTTGTCTAGATACGGCCGACATACTCTATTCATCAAATCCATAAATACCGCCGGTGCATTTGTGAGTCCAAACGGCATTACCAGGAACTCATAGTGTCTGTATCTCGTGCGGAATGTGGTTTTTGGTATATCATCTTCAGAAACCAGATCTTAATGATATCCAGACCTTAGTTCGGTCTTTGAAAAGTAGGTTGCGCCTTGAAGTTGATCGAAAAGGTCGTCGATTCGTGGAAGAGGGTATCGATTCTTGACGGTTAGTTTATTCAATTCTCGGTATTCGATACACATGCGAAACGATCCATCCTTCTTCTTTACGAATAGAATCGACGCTCCCCATGGTGATGACCTCTGTCGGATAAATCCTTTATTCAATAATTCCTGCACTTGGTTGGATACCTCCTGCATATCGGTCGGAGCTAGTCGATATGGCGTCCTTGCCACCGGTGCCGAATCGATCAGACTCAGTCCCATCGCAGTATGGTGGATATTTCGCATATCGGTCGGAGCTAGTCGATATGGCGTCCTTGCCACCGGTGCAGCTCCAGGAGTTACCTCAATTCTAAACTCTACTTGCCTCTGTGGTGGTAGTCCAGGTAGTTCTTCGGGGAATACCTCTAGATAGTCTCTAACTATCGGTATATCCTTAAGGTCAGCTGCTTTCGTTTGTTTGTCTTTCACGTTTACTAACAATGCAAAGCAACCCTTATTCAGGTATTTGCGCATTTTCATCACCGATATAAGTCTTGAGGTTTTTCCCGGCCTATCTCCTTGTACTATCAATTCCTTCCCAACTCCTAATGGCATCCGAATCGTCTTATCTAAACAAAATATTTTCGCATCTCGGATGGTCAACCAATCCATTCCTATTACTACGTCGAAACTCTTAAGTTCGATAGGAATTAGATCTATTTCGAAAGAGTGACCGGCTAGAGTTAAGGTACAATTCTTAATTACGTCACTAGCTTGGTATTCCTGCCCATTTGTTTACTCTACCATAAACTTTTCACTTAGGGGTTCGGTTTCTAATGCAATCAAAGGCCTAAATTCTAGGGATACAAAACTTGTATCCGCGCCCGAGTCAAATAATAATGAGGCATAATAATTGTTAAGAAGAAATGTACCTGCAACTACCCGGGGGTCGTGTCTCGCTTCCTCAGCTCCAATCACGAAGGCTCTGCCACGACCTTGTCCCCCATTGTTGCCCCTTTGATTGTTTTGATTCTGGTTTTGGGTTGGTTTTGATTGCGGTTTTGGTTTGGGTTTCGGGAAGGTTTTAATCTTGGACATGCATTACGGTAGTGTTCCCTACTACCGCATTCAAAGCATTCGCCTTGACGAGGCCTCTCATTTTGTTGTGGCCTCCCTGCTTGTCGAGGTCCTTCTTTTTGTTGCTTCCTTCCCGCCTGCTGCGGTCCCGTGTTTATTCCCTTAAAATTCTGAGCCCAGTGTCCAACACCGTTGCAGTTAGTACACGACCAACAGTTCCCTACATGATGATACCCGCACCTATCGCATTTCGGTAGCTTTCCCTGATAGGAGGTATTTTCTGCCGTTGCTACTCCGTAGTTTCTTATTGTTTTAACCTTCTTGTTAAAACGTTCTATCTTGTTCCCCGACGTTTCCTCAACCTTACGCTTTCCCTTTGCATCCTCTGGGACCAGCACTAAAACTCCTCCGTTCCTTATACAGTCATGAGTTAGGTGGTTAGCCAGACTCACAGCCTGTTGCGTCGTAGCTGGGGCGGTAGCTGTCGCCATAGCCTTGACCTCGGGTGAGAGTCCCCAAATGTAGTGCTCAATTCGCTTCTCCTCGGGAGTTACTAGCTCAGGTACTTGATTTTATAGCTCATGAAATCTAGCAGTATACGAGTCGATGTTGGTTCCCACCTTGGAATGATTCCAGAGTTCATTTTTGAGCTTCTTCAAAATTTCCTTATGGCAATACTCAATTACTAGAAGCTCCTTGAATCTTGTCCATGACATGTTATACGCAGCGTCCTGACCTTGGACCTGAAGCTGGTTGTTCCACCAAGTTAGCGCTCGCCCTTGGAGCATGCAAGATGTAAATTCCACCTTCTTGTTTTCAGCGCACTGGTTGATTCTTAGCACTACCTCCATACTATCTATCCAACGCGATAGTCCTATGGCTCTTTCAGTATCGTGGAATTCTTTTGGCCTACAAGACATGAAGGTCTTGTAGCTACACCCTTGATCATTCCTTTGATTGTTTCCTTGGTTGTTCTCTTGGTTGTTGTTTCTTTGATTTTTGTTTTGTTGGTTGTTGTTTTGTTCATTGTTATTATCATTCCCCCTGGTCCTCCTTGGTGGATACCCGCATTGATTCGGGCGATAAGGCCAGGTATTGCCTCGTTTAGTCAGGCATTGATCCGTTGAGCGATGTGGTCATCGTTGTGATCGGCCATTTTCCAACACAAGAGATAACTCGGGTTTATGGTTTTTATACTTTTCACTTTAAAATCAAACAATGATAAATAACAAGAACACAAACAATTGTAGTTATAATCCGGCCATTTTATATATATCGTTTTTAAAGTTGATGTTCTTACAAAATCCAACATCCTCGACTATCGTCGTACATCAACAACAAACATAAAATACTCTTACAACCATCCATAACTACAAGTTCTACTTACAATTCCAATTCAACAACATCTAAACTTTACATACAACCAATACAACCATAAGGAATACTAGTACTAAGCAGATCAGCATCCAATTATTTGTTGCTCGAACTGCCTTGCGAGCCATCATCTTCGCGTGTAGTACCTCGATGTGCAAGTTTTGTATCTGGTTGGTGTGTTCCAACACAACCTGTGTGTATCCGCGAAGGTCGGCAGACATGTTGCACAATGCGTGAATCCGCGAGTAGCATGTGTTTGTGGCGTAGCTCTCTGCGATCTCGGGTAATTATTCGATGAACGCCGACCATGGTGTGTTGGGGGTCGCGAGCATCCTTCTCCGTTCCAACAGATAGGAGATAAAGGCGTAGAAGGTGACGATTGGTGACTCCGAGAGCGTGATTGGGATTCGTAAGAGGGTTCGGTCTCGTTGTCGGACGTAGCTAACTCTTTCCCTCTCGGCATGCCCTAAATCGGAAATGAGTTAGATCGATGTTACAACTAGCATGCTGGGAATAAGCTCGGGAGGTGCTCGAAATCACCGGAATCCTAATATTTATCAAATTCTCGGGTAAGTATCATTATATGTTAACTT
Organism: Senecio squalidus; assembly: GCA_910822075.1. Taxonomy (NCBI): domain Eukaryota; kingdom Viridiplantae; phylum Streptophyta; class Magnoliopsida; order Asterales; family Asteraceae; genus Senecio; species Senecio squalidus. Next base: position 15,518,482 of record CAJVGC010000060.1, on the reverse strand, counting down.
TTATATTCGTTAGTCAACGAAATGGTTATTGTTTAAGTGTTATCGTTATTTCTAACTAAATTTGGGCAGCGCTTCCGGCTATATAATTTATGTCCAATATTTCTAGCCACTTTCTCACTTACAAACGTTATATACATTTTCATACTACTTTACTCAACTTATTATAATAATAACATGTTAATCAAGTCCCCTTAAGCACAAGTTAAGTTCATTTCAGTGACCCCTATTCAGGTTTTGAATATATGTTCAAGGTTACGCTTTTAAACAATTAAAAGACGATTTTTGGAGACGGTCAGCAGGCCAGTGCCTCGTCCTAAAGGACTAGGGCGCCACCCCTGCTGACTGTTTTTACCCGAAAATCGTTTTCGTTCTAAAATTCGTTATTTTGATGGTAGATTTCGACATGCAATCGGTATAAACTTCAAAACACTTTCAAATAACCATTTTGTAATCATTTAAACAAGAATGTTTGTATATATTTATAAAACTCTTTTTCTTACGTTTTTAACCGAAAAACTTCCTGAAAACATATTTTTAAGTGATAGACTCCACATTTAAAGTAGTATATATATATATATATATATAAACAGTAGATTACGGAGTTTTTACCGGAGAGAATTGTTTGATGGTGATTTGTTGGATATTTAAGCTTCAAAATGACGAAAAACGTTTGAGTGCAACCAAATAATTGAACCCTTTGCTTTCTTTGATTATTAAAACGATTTGTTATGATAATTTCTGGGATTAATGCTTGTAAACTTGCTAGAATTTGTGAGAGTTTGATAGGTAATTAGGGAGAGTGGTTGTGTGTGTGTGTTTTGATGTTTGTGTTTGTGTTTGAATGAGAGCAAAGAATGGATTCTTGCACACCTACAAGGACCAAAATCTGGACTTGATCAGCTGATGACACGTTAGGGACAGGTGTAAGTCGTTTGGAGCATGCAGAAATGAGTCATCAAGTCACAAAAAGGCTGACCAGGAGAGGAGGGCGTCTTCCCTCTCCCTTAGGACGGCGCACCGACATTGTTTCCGGGTTTCGTCCTTTTTTCGTTCGCGTAATCGTTAAGCGTTTGCGTTTGTTTGGAGTTTACGGTTTTTTTGCTATGAACTTAGACAAGTTCAATACATGTTTTCTTGGTATTAGGATTCATTTGAAGATTTGATTTCCGATTTCCGATTCCGAGACACACATGTTTTATGTTTAAGTAACGTAAACCTACGTTAAAAGTTTTGTATGAGTTACATCGAGCTTAGCTTAACGAGTTATGTCTACGTAACCACGTAACACATAAAGTCAGCTATAGCAAGTATCAATTAAGTACACAAGGTTTATCAGTTAGTACACTCGACCTAAGTTTTCGACGGTTGTCACAAATAGGATCATTCGAATAGGTTTGAAGATAGGTTGATTCGAATAGGAAGTTGGGACACGAACTTGATATTGACTTGATCGAACACGGTGATTTACACGAATACGTCAAAGCTTGGATTATTGAAAAATTTCTAAGTGTTGATTCGAACTGTTTTTCAACGTACACGAATGGCTTAGTACGACTAGTTTTTGTGCTCACACGAACAGAACAATTCGAATAGGGTTAAGTGGTTAGAAAATTTCACTAAGTGTTGATTCGAACTGATTTTGAACGTACACGAATGGCTTGGTACGACTAGTTTTTATGCATACACGAATAGGATAGTTCGACTAGCATTTCAACACACGAATAAGAGAGGATTCGACTAAGTCATTCAAATAAGGAGAGGTGTTTACAGCGAGCACAAAAGATCACGATCAGTTTTTGAAAACAAGGATTCTGAGACTTCCATATTGAAAAAAAAAAAAAAAAAGATCACGATCAGTTTTTGAAAACAAGGATTCAGTTTTGGACTCGAACCTCATGGAAGTGCTTACACGAGATATCATGAAATATTGGAACACGAAGACTTCGGAACAACTAGGTTTTGAAATCAAACTTCAAATGATTTAGTCTTTCAAAGTATTATCTTTGTGTTTAATAGTATTTTCGTAATTAACAAGTGTTTTCGAAATGACAAATCTTTTCAAAATTCTAAACTAGAAAATTTGATTAACTCGACTAGAACTAGATTCAATCGAAAAAGATGATTTAATAGTGGATTTTGAATCTCGACTAGAATTATTTCATCTTTTAGAGAGGATTTGGTAGCGGTTTTTCTTATTTCAACTAGTTTCTCAAAACACTTACTTGATCGAACATGGAGAATCTATATTTGAGGGGGAGTTCATAAACGCATTTTTCGAACTACCTCCTAAATCTTTCAAATGGGCTTCAACGAAACAATTTTTCAAATGTATTTTCGAAAAAGACTTCCCATAATCAAAAACATTTTTGTCATGCATATGTTGAGGGGGAACGTATTTTCGAAAATATTGTAAACTTCCAAGTCACTTTGGAAAAGTTTTCTCAAAATTTGGCAAAATGTTGATGCACCTTGAGCGATTTTCAAAAATATATCTTTTTCCTATAGTCCAACCAGAGCCGGAGGGACTTACCCAAGGAATCACTTTCGAATGTGAGGGTTCTTTAGGTCTAGGATTGGAAATTAAAGGTGCAAAATCAACAAAATCATCGTGTTCAAAATGCCAAAATGAGGGCGGAGTTGAAAATTATGAGAGGTTGAGTGAGGTGTGTGATACGATTAAAAGAATGAGAGACCGTTTCTTCAACGTTTAAATAGCCGGGTAGCCAAGTTTCTATCAAATTTCATGTGTTGATTTTCGATATTGAAAAAGACATCATGGACCCAGTGATGCAATGCACATATACCTCTTCGCCACTCAAATTCTTCACAAGAATTTTTTTCAATATACACGGAGATTAGCACATTTCTATGATATTCTCACTCGGAAAATGGTGATATTGAAACAAGAGAAAACCAACTCCATTTCTCGACTTCATTTCATGCACTATCGAGTCTAGCACCAAATTGTTAAACATTTTCTAGGACACGAAGGGATTTTCAAAAAGCATGTCTTTGTGGTATCGCTCGGAACATTTGTAGTGGTACCAACGATCTTGGTATTTCACAATGATCGAATGAAAATCCTACCAATGCTAACGTTTTTCCAACATTGAATGTAGGTCACATAATCGACTTCTTTCGTGATTTTGATTGTTGTGTTAACGAGCAATATAAGTACTCTCGTAGTTACTTACCCATTTTCACGCCCATGGATACTATTTGAGGTTACTATTTGGGTACACGTTTACATGATGATTACAGCGAGTCATAATCATCATGAGGGGGAAGAACGTGTACCGATGGGAAAAACGTGTGTAAATGGTGTACCAATGGGAAGAACGTGAAGTAAAGAAGAATGTTGAGGGGGAGTTCATCATCAAGCTTCAACGAAGTAACACATCAACTTTCGGATAGTTGATTACAAGTATGAGTTGAGGGGGAGCTAAATGAAAAATCAAAACGTCAAGGATTTTGGAACGATTGCTCAATCAAAAGAAGCTTCAAACCATGAAATTCAATCAAGCTTCTACAAGTTGAACGATAAAGAGAAACTACTCAATTAAAGGGGATCGTTCCACTTTATGGTTCAAACGATCAAAGGAAATGTCAAAGACTAAACATCTACATTCAACATTCGTTTGAAATGAAAGATTCTTCAAGTAAACTTTCAAAGTGTGCTTTCCGCGATACAAAGATTTAACGCTACTCTAATGAAATCTAAAGTTGAACTTGAAGATCACGAAACCAAAGGAGGAGATCTTTAAGACTATCATTCAAGGTTCGCCAAAAAGAGTTTTTGGATGATTAGGTTCTTAAGACTTCTTCAAAAATCAAGACCTTCGAGAATACTTCATCAATGACATATTCAATACAACGTCAATGTCAAGCTTTCAAGAGAAAAGAAAATGATTCTTCAAGCAACTTATCTTTAGATACAAAAGTATCAAATATTACAACGAGCTACTCTGATGAAATCCAAAGTTGCGGTTGAAGGTCAAATCAAGCATCTACGCGTTCAAGATAACAACAATGAAGATGCTTCAAGACAAAGACTTCATATTTTGAACAACTACAAATAAGGGGGAATTGTAAGGAATAGAATATTCATAACATTGTATTTGTATTTGTTCTTAGTGGCATAATTGTAATACTTATGAAGTCTTTGTTAAGTCCCCACACTCCTATAAATAGGAGTGTGGGGTGTGATTAATGGAACTAATGGTGCTTAATGCTAAATCTACTTTCTCTCTCTAGAATTAGTTTCTCTCTCTAGACTGATCAGACCTAACAGTTTGGGTCACATCAGTTTCGTCCAAAACCGGATATGGTCCATTGATTTCAATGGGATAAAATGTTTTAAACAATACATTAGACCTTGTTTAAAAGTTTGAGTTTGGTTCCCGTTTCGGTTTGGGATCGAATCGGTTCTAAATTGGTACTGGACAGACTTCGAAACTATGCTTTTCGACCTAACTTTCGGGTCCAACATTTTCCTTAAAAAAATATTATTAATATGCATTAATTAAATTTAATATTTTTTTATATCTATATTATATTATAAAGCATTTTATTTTTACTTAAACAATAAAAAGAAGTAAAATTAAAATACTAAAATACCCTTTTAAACATTAAATTTCTTTTTCCTCTCTAAATCTAAACGAATGTCATTAAAGATGTATGTTTTAAATCATAGAAAGTCTTACAATACTTTAAATAATACTTTAAAAGTTTAATTTGATTTTTATTAGGTAGTTTAACATTTGATTAATAATAATAATAAGAGCAAATTACCAAAATAATCACCTATCACTTACACTTTACAAAAGTAATCACCTAATTTGCGACGGATGTCTCGCGACATTTTTTTCGTTCCGAAAGTACATATATTTTAATCAGACTAATAAAAATTTGACGCGTTGTCGCGACACTATTCATTTCTCGCGTCAATATTCATTTTCGCGGCGACGTTTCTGATTTTTATTGGTCTGATTTTGTTTTATGTACTTCTCGCGACGATAAAGTGTCGCGAGAAATTCGTCGCGAATCAGGTGATTATTTTTGTAAAGTGTAAGTGATAGGTGACTATTCTGGTAAGTAATTCTAATAATAATGTTCATGGATTATGCCATAATGTACTTGAATTGAAATGTATAGAATAACAATAATGATTTTGTCAAAGTTTCACTAAATCATGTCTTACAAAACTTAATCCATAACCAATAATCTACTATTACTTATAATCTAAGGGAACCAAACCATTGTTGTGTGAGTTATCCCAAATAGTGGAATGTTGTGCATTTAAAACTCCTAACTCTTTAGTTGCCCCATGTTTTAATATTTGAGTTTAAGTTACCATAATGGGGAGTTTTACTATGTATGTTACAAACCCTTGGCATTTTAGTTTCCACGGTTTAGTGCTCCATCATATTTGTTATGTAACTCCCACATAGGTTTCATTGGCCATTAAGAACATGTATTTATTGGTTTTTGTTGGGTTGCAGTCCAGACCTATAAATAACGGCTTTGTATCTGTGGGGGTGGTATTCATATTGCAAAATGATCCAGGCGTTGGCAGCTATGCAAATTAGTATTGGCAAGTTGGTTGGCATGTCGTTGACCGATGTCCTACAAGACCATGTTTTCATTGTTTTGGCAACAGTTGATCGTCTATATACTCAATCGGGTTGGTGCGACAAGAGTTGTGGAGAGTGCAGCAAAGATTTAGTTTTAAATGATGGTTTGTTTTTTTGTGATCTTTGCAATGACTTTTGCAAGTACCCTATGATAAGGTTGTTGTTTTGAGTTGTTTTCCGTAGGGACTATGGTATTAACCTACCCAATTCCTGCCTTTTGTAATGTTTGTTTTCGTTGTTGCAGGTATAGGGACCATGTACATGTTGTTGATGAGACAAATGATACAATATTTACCATTTTCATTTCCGTGGCGGAGAGGGTGTTTGATAGTTGTGCCAACAAACTGGTGAATCGATTGGGCATTGGCAATGATTGTTTCCCTCTGGAGTTATTCAGTTTGTGTGGCCGGACTTTTGCATTTAAGGTTAGACTCCCAAATTACTTCACTCGGGACCTAGACTTCCACCATTATAGGGTTGCTGGTATGTACGAAATCCACATGCCCCCGAACTATTGCATTCGTTTTCTGCGCAGGAAGAAGGTATGTGTCCTTATTGGCTACTTGTATTTTAAATATGTCTAGAAATGTGTTTCACTTACTTTGTATCCTTTTCTGTTGCCCCCATCGTAGCTCAAACAGCTTGCGAATTTCTATCACGTGGATCCACTGTTTCTGGTGGACACTGGTAAGGATGCTCCTCCAAAATCGGTTGGTTCTGTTGAAAGTGTTGGGGTCGGTTTCCAAAGGTGGTGACGTCGCGAACATTTATGCCCCTTAAAAGATAAGGGCCTGAGCTGCAGGAAGTTAGTAATAATATATTAAAGTCAAACATCCTGTTTTACTATTGAAGTTAGTAATAATATATTCGATCTAGATTGAGATTGGCTTTACGGTGTGATGTAGTAATAGTAGTGAGTTAAAAATACTAGAAAACATGTGGTTTTCCTCAATGTCATTGGCAATTTAGTAATCTACCAAAACAGTTTTAAATTTTTGAGAGCACATTCCTTTTATCCATGTTATATTCTTTCTATACCTTACTTAAAAATATGCAGCAGTTTGCTGAATTATATATGTATCTAATCTAATATCTAATAATGTACGTAGGAATGTCTTTTAATTAACAAAGACACAAAACTCCCGATTCAGATCATTGTTCGTGACAAATCTCTTTAGAAATTGTCATCGCGCAACGCGCGGGAATGCACCTAGTAAAATTATAAACCAATAACCTAATAATGTAGGACCCATAAACTATACACTTAAAAAGCATAAGTAAGGAAAACAAGAAATTGAGATTTGTGAACATAAAATTTGAAATAGTTAGACTAAATATGGGTATTTTACGAAAACATGTAATTAAACATATTGTTGTTATCACCTGAAGGACCAAACCATATATCGGCACCACATAATTCTTTTAAAGACTCAAAGAGCCAAACTAGAAACCAAATTATTTTTATGATCGCGAAGAGACGAGTTAGAAACCAATACATTCAATAGTTATATGACGAGAGGAATGAAAAATAACCAAAAGCCATTATTGCGGTGCAATTTTATTGAAAATAAATATTTGGTTACCATTTCATCGCTCGAGTTATATACTAATATTAATAAAATGCATTTAGAACTTGTTAATTATTATATGTTTTTTAACTTTTATTTAATACATAATCATTATTTTATAGTTTTATAATCTATTCAATCCAACAAATTTCTTTTAATTTATTTAGTAAGTTTCCTCCTCTTTCTAAAATCTTATCGTTCTCATCCAAAATCTTAATTTTCTATCTTTACTTTTATCATCTAAAAGTTTATTTATTTTAACTGCAATCTATATTTCTAATTTTCTTGATGAAAGAGCCGACAATAAGCAAAACACCATTGCAGCCGAAAGAATCTATCCCGAAAGAATCTATCAAACTGGGGTATATGCAAGTATATTTATTAGTCATTCTTTAGTGTTAGTGGGTTTGACTCATATTCATAGTTTCATACTTTGGCTAAATGTGTCTACGATTTGAAGGTTTCCTCTCTCTATATATTTTTAGCATTGTATTCTTTAAAATTTATATATTTTATACATTTTGTATAGGAACAAGGGAATTTCGCCCCACGCGTTGCGACGAGTTTGTGAGATATGTATCTTTCAAAAAATAATGCTAAGTAAAATTTAGATAGGTAACATACTTACATGTGTTTTATGCAACTAAGATACACAAATATATTTAATTTACAATGACTTACATATATAACTTTTTCAAAAGTTTTATATAACTACTATCACATGATTTTATTTGGGTTATCAAAACAAAAGCAGAGAATTTCCGTTGTAAATGATGCAACAAAAGTGTGGCGTAGCATACGCTTAAAGATCATAAAGTTTTATATAATGACCTTTATCGATGGCTACCGAGATGAAATTTGGAAATCTGAAAATAAAATGACATACATAAATGTTGGTAATTTTGAAGTCAACAAATAATACAATATATATATATATATATATATATATATATATATATATATATATATATATATATATATATATATATATATATATATATATATATATAATGACCCTTTGAGCCGGTAAATGTTCCCAACATGATTTGAACTTGGTACCTCCCACCTTTGGTGTGAGTATTATCCAATTTCAAATTGCCACTTTGGCAACTCCTGGAGGACATATATATATATATATATATATATATAGGGGTGGGTTAATGTAAAATGTTTTTAAAATAAAAAGGGTAGGAAGGAATGTGAGCCACACAATTAGTCAACAAAAAGGGGGTTTGAAAAAGTCAACGCGGTGGCAGTTTGGTAATATTTTCGAACTTTCATGCCCTTTTGGTAATAAAGCAGAAATATGTTTTTTTTTTTTTTTTTTTTTTTTTTTTTTTTTTTTTTTTTATTTTACCAGATTACTCATTTTTTGAATCTCTGTGCATAACTTTTATCAATAACGTGTGCATCGGTTTTATGTGCATCAAAAATTTCTATATAAAAAATACGAACATTGTGTATCGGTTTTTATAAAATAACTTGTGCATTAATTTTATGTAAGTTTTTTATACAAAAAATTAAAAAACACTTTGCATAAATATTAAATATATCTGTGCATAAATTACAAAAAGATTGTGCATAACTTTACAAAACCATTGTGCATAAGTACCAAATCAAAATACTCTGCAAGTATTGTAACAAAAACCCCCAACCATCTTTAAATCTCAGTCATTTCAAACAGAGACAGACATGGAAAGATAATGAAGTTTGATTTTATGTCTAGACATAAAAATTCAGAAAATTTCAAGAAAAAGGAACTCAGCTAACAAACACTAATACATTGCTTCATTTCCTACCATAAACCCTTGAAGCTTGCTTGTTCTTCTTCTTCACACCATATTTCGAAACCTTGAGGCTCCTGTTGACACGAGGAAGAACGCGGCGGAGGAAGAAGGCGGAGCTGCGGCGGAGGAAGAAGGCGGCGGAGGAAGTAACCGGCGGCGGGAGCAGACAAGAGAAAGAGGAGCAGAGGTCACCGCCACTGTTTCCAGCGAGGTCACCGGCGAGGTCACCGCCACTGTTTCGGGCGAGGTCACCGCCACTGTTCTTCTTCTTCACCGCCACTGTTTCCGGCGAGGTCACCGGCGCCGGGAGCAGACAAAGAGGAGCAGACCGTCGCCATCGGAGGAGCAGACCGTCGCCATCGGAGGAGCAGATCTACTTTAGAGAGAGAGAGAGAGAGATTTTAGTTGATTTTGGTTATGTTAGGGTTGATTTTGGGATTTAAAAGTGGATCTGAAATTTGTGTTGTAAAAAGACGATTATACCCTTTATGATATAATAATGGGTTTTTTTTTCTTCTGACACGTGGCAGCCCCATGTTGCTTCCTATTCTTTTTATTTTCAATGTCTTTTTATTATATCCTTGTTCTATGTATATATATATATATATATATATATATATATATATATATATATATATATATATATATATATATATATATATATATGTGTGTGTGTAGTTTGCAAGTTTGCGCTATTTTAGAGTCCCATGTGGATATTTCAAGACTTCATGATGTGTATACGAAGGTTTTTAAAGGTTGGCGGTGGACATGTAATTCTCAGGTGAGTCAAAAGGGTACTCGTATTATTCTTGGATGGGATTCGGAGAATGTTGAGTTGATGGTGGTTAATCAGTCGGACCAGGTTCTTCATTGTCAGATGCACTTGATCAGTGCCCAAAAGAGCTTTTATTGTTCGTTTATTTACGCAGGTAATCATTATATTCAAAGGCGTGAGTAATGCCAAAGTTTGTTGATGCATAATCATTTTGTGGGGAGTAACGCCTGGATGGTTATGGGAGATTTTAATGTTGCTTTGAATCTTAATGATAGTACCAGTGGTTTGTCTAGTGTATCTATTGGGATGGCTGAATTTAAAGATTGTGTAGAAAAATATTGGTTTGGTAGATTTGAATCAGTCTGGCCTGTGATATAAATGGAATCAACCCCCGAACTCTATGGATGGTATTCTGAAGAAGCTTGATAGAATAATGTGTAATGGTCCGTTTTTGCATCAGTTTACAGATGATCATGCGATTTTTAAGCCGTATCGTATCTCGGATCATTGTCCTAGTGTTCTGAAGATCCCGTTGGCGAGTGTTAGAAAGCCGAAGCCATTTAAGTTTGCAAATTTTGTTGCGAATAAAGAAGAATTTTTGCCACGGGTTTCAGAAGCTTGGGTGGAGAACATTGATGTGTTTCATTTATTTAGAGTTGCTAAAAAATTAAAACGGTTAAAGCCTATCATGCGGAAGTTGATGTGGAAGAATGGGAATGTTCATAAACGTGTTGGTTTTCTTCGAAAGGAATTAGATGTGGTTCAAGTTGAGTTAGATAAAAAAATCCTGGGTCGGAGGAGCTGCGTGTTGAGGAATCTGCTTATCTTCGTGCGTTTACTGAGGCAAAGTTAGACAAGGATATGTTTCTGAAGCAGCGTGCTAAAATTTGTTGGTTAAAGGAGGGTGATGGGAATACAGGGTTTTTTCATAATATGCTAAAAGGGAAGCGGAATAGGAGTCGTATCTCGTGTGTTCATGATGTGGCTGGTGTGTTGCATTCGGATGTCGACGTTGCTGGTGTTTTTGTGAATCATTACAGTCAGTTCTTAGGCACAGCTGAGGAGGTGGAGCCAATTAGGGATATGGCGGGGTTGTTTCAACAAGGTATTTCGGGTCTTAAAGCTCCACATAAAGATGCAATGTTTGCAATTCGGGAGGACAAAGCTCCTGGTCCTGATGGTTATACGTCTGCTTTCTTTAAGAAGGCGTGGGAGGTTGTGCGGGATGACGTGTGTCTGGCTGTTCAAGAATTTTGTTTGTAATGGTAAAATGCTTAAAGAGGTAAATAGTACGATTATTGCGTTGCTTCCAAAGGTTGCTTCTCCGATGAAAGTTACGGATTATCGCCCTATTTCCTGTTGTAATGTGTTGTACAAATGTATTAGTCGTATTATCACTAATCGTTTGAAAGAGGGGTTGACAGATATTATAAGTTCTAATAAATCGGCTTTTGTTACTGGTAGAAGCATTTCGGATAATATTTTATTATCTGAAGAGCTGGTAAAGAATTATCATATTGCGCGTGGGGTGTCCAGATGTGCGTTTAAAGTTGATATTCAAAAGGCATATCATACAATTGATTGGGGTTTCTTAAGGAATATTCTTATCGGGTTTGGGTTACATAGTATGATGGTGGCGTGGATTATGGAATGTGTGTCTTCTACATCTTTTTCAATTTGTGTTAATGGGGATCTCTATGGGTTTTTTCCTGGGAAGCGTGGTTTGCGTCAGGGTGATCCGCTATCTCCATATTTATTTATGATTGTTATGGAGGTGTTAACATTGTTACTTAAGAGAGGAGTGACGAAGTCAACGACGTTTAAGTACCATCCGAAATGTGCGAAACTAAAGCTTATTAACTTGTGTTTTGCTGATGATTTGATTATGTTTTCTCATGGAGATAAAAACTCGATTATGGTTTTATTAAATGCATTAAATGAATTTAGAAGAGTTTCAGGGTTGATTCCGAGTATTGAGAAGAGTACGACTTTCTTTTTATGTGTAAGTGATCGGGTAGTGCTATTTTGGAGGTGTTTCCTTTTGAGGATGGGTCTTTTCCTATTAAGTATTTGGGAGTTCCATTGATCTCGTCCAGACTTTTAGTTGAAGATTGTAAGAGTTTAGTTGAGAAAGTTCGGAACCGTCTGAGAGATTGGAGGAATAAATCTTTAGCTATTGTAGGTAGACTTCAATTTGTCGTGTCTGTACTTTCCGCTATGCATGTGTATTGGGCGTCAGTTTTCATTCTTCCTAGTTTTATCATCCTCTAAACCGAGAAGTTACTTCGTGGGTTCTTGTGGTGTCAAGGGTTATTAAAGCAGGGTGGAGCTAAGAGGGCTTGGGCTGATGTTTGTCGTCCTAAAGCGGATGGTGGTTTGGGTATTCGTAGTCTTGTTTCTTGGAATTCTTCTTTAATGATGGTGCATATCTGGAAAGTCCTTATTCGTAAGGAGTCTTTATGTGTCACACCCCACCTGCGGCGGAAACGCAGGGTGTGATCGATTGACGATTGTCATAACACAAGTAGTTACAAATAGAGTTAATCTATATGAAAAAGAAATAAATATAGTGTGTCATGACATCGCCACATACAAGAGGTGATCTTGTAATGTAACTATGCCATTCACTACATCCAAATAAATAAACCGAAGTATGAAACATCATACCAAATCCAAATGACAAACAATGGCAAAAAGCCCCAACGAATAGTTCAGTACAAAAGAAAAGTAAAATAGAGTGCCACAAATGCAATGCAAGACTAGGGAGGTCTTCTAAGTCCAATCCTGATAGCTAGTTCCTTAGTTCTGCTCATTACCTGAAAACAAAGCTTAAAATGTCAACACAAAGGTTGAGCGAGTTTACTGAGTAATTTAAGTAAAACAATTTAAATGATTTAATAAAGAATGTTTCTATAAAAAGAGGTTTCTATTTATAGAAAGTTTCCTGAAATAGCAAGTGAGTCTCAAAATAGTAATAAGAGTTCAAATAATGTAACTAATGCATATAAATGTAAAAACAGTAATGCACATCAGTAAGTCCTTCTACTAATCGTCAGTAATTACCTTAACTGACATGAAGTGTATCGGTAGTTACCTTAACCGATAGAATGTATGTGTCAGTAGTTACCTTAACTGACTGAATGTCTTACGGGTCGGTGGGGAACGGTCTACACAATAAGACTAAGCATGAATTGACCATTTAGCCCTTTGGCACCATAGTCTGACTGTCACTAGTAAGTACACTCTACTAGTATGTATGTATGTATATGGGGGGGGGGTGTCACTACCAACGTAGTCACAGTATAGCAATCATCTCATTTGAAAACAGTCTTTAAATGCATTAGGTTTTCGTTACACTTTTTTAATTGATTTGTTTCTCAAAACATTTCATAATGAATAGTAGTTTAGGTAAGCTTTGTCTTCAGCCAATTTTCACAAATAAGTGAAAACAGTAAAAACGTAGGGGCAATGAACTCATCTCGTGAATACGTATGTGATACTAAGCAAAAATGTGTATATGAGTAGTGTAGGTCACAGCTAGTCCCGTCTAATAATGAGCTTCCCTAAAGTACAACGAACGAATCATGAAAACTAATTCAACAAGTGTTTCTAATACCGTTAAGAGTATATGAAAGGACAATTAGGTTATCCGGTCACGTCAAGTAAAGACTCGAGAGTTGACGTTAAAACTTTAGACGATAGTTAAAATTCAGATTGTAGCCCCTTAACACTAAAACTGAAATAACGGGAGTTTGGAAAAGACTTAGAAAACGATTCTGACTCGTACGGAAACTAGACTGAGAGAGCTACGTCGTGGACTCCGGATTCAGTTAAATTGAGTTAATTAAAACTAAGATAAGACCAAAACAAAACAGACTTTATAATCTGTCCAAAACCGTAACGTTGTAGTTTTAAATCTATACAACGTTTTGAAGTACTATAAACGACCACCAATTAACCAACACTTATTTATATAGCATTGACCTGTTTAGTAGATGTAATTATTCCCTTTAAGTTTAGATCAAAGTTCGTTAAATGATTATTCAAAATAGATTACTAAACTTAATAATGACGTCACAAAAATCCCAGATTTGACCAACGTTCACTAATTTACATTTTTAGAGAGTTTCACAAACAATTAGACAGCGAGACTAATTTTCCCAGAAAATAGACTCCGAGACCTATAATTTTGGTTTAGATTTCAGTTCCAAATTCAAAATGGTTAAGTAGTTATAACTTTTTAAAAACAGGTAAAAACAGCAGCTAAAAACCAATTACTCAGCTGTACCAACGTCTACTAAAATTCAGTTTGCAGGAGATGAAAATTAATTAAACGATATATCTTATTTCTACAGAAAATAGATTCAGAGGGCTACAATTTATGTTTAGATTACATATTCCAGTTCTGAGTTGTGTGAAAGTTATTAACGAAGAAAGACAAGTAAACTTTCAATTCAGCAAGCTTCAAAATAGTTATATATATATAGACTTTGTATTAACATTTTTATGACGTTTTGAATTATGAAACATATAAGTATGCTACAGGTGACGTTAAATCAGTTTGTAACATGTTCAAAATGGATTTCCAATGACGATTAAAACCAGATTAGGATACACTACGATGATATGAAAATCGGTTAAAGGGATTAATACGGATACACTTACTTTGATTGATGAACTGAATTCGCGAATCCAAAAGGGCTGTTCTATAATGAGCACGAGATGATGATGATGAAAAGTGCCTCAACCGAAACTGAATCCAGAAGATGTTGGAGATGATTGCTGCCAAAAAAGAATCCATTAATCGGATAGACATTGCAACGGCTTAAAGAAATGAACATAATACTAACAAACTTACTCGATTAAGGGAGAATTCAAGATTGAATTGGAATACTAATGATGATGATGACCTGCTGGTGATCGATTCGAGGATACCAGGAAAGAATCGGCTTAAGGGTTTTGGAAAAGAAAAAGAAAGCCGACTCAAGGTTTCTAGGTGTGTTGGGTTTGGGCTTGGTTTGGGTTGGGATATTAGTTAAGCTTAGTAAACGGACTACATTGTTGGGTGGTTAGTCTAGGTAAATGATACGGGCCAGAAACTTATAAACTCAAAATGATTCCCCGTCAAAGGTTTAACTCGAGAATAACAAAACAAAACCAAATATGATTACGACTCAAGATTGTTAAGGCGACATCGAAATATGGAAGGTTTATGTACATATATATAAATTATGGAACCACTACGGGATTAATTCGTTAAATTATGCAGGAGCTCATCTAGTGGGACTAACTATTGCACCTAACTAACGAAAGCATCACACAAGTATACACACATATCATAGAAGTCATCTTATATCAGAAAACGTAACTCATATCATTAGTAATAATAAAATTTTAAAATTTTCAGCAAAATGCGATAATGATCTAGATGCATATTAGACTAACTAAGGACGGAGAAAGTGACGATTGTCACAGTATACCCCACTTAAAAGAATTTCGTCCCGAAATTCAAGTAGAAAGTACCGTCACGAACCAGATCATCGAAAGCTAAGGCTCATAATCAGAAAGTAAAGTATTAGCATGCGTTTCAAGTAATATCAGAGAATTGCGTAAGAAAAGTATCAACATCGGCATTCGGATTCTGCTGCTCCTCCGCAGCTCTCAGTACATATGCTCTAATACGAGCTCGAGTGTTTTGACCATCCTGATTTCCCTGGTTTCCTGGAGCGTTCTAGGGTGGGTTAGCGTGACCAACAGCTCCCTACTTGTGAGGACAATCTCGAAGAAAATGACTGGTACCTCCGCAACCACAACTGGAATTAAACCTCAATGCATTCACTGGTACGGCAACAACAGACCTGGAACGGCAAATCCTTGGCCAAGTAGTCTCTCCTACGGCTAGCGAACAACTGCATATCATGCGCTCCTCATGGTGATGATGACACTTCTGACATAGAGGAAGTGTACCGGTATACCCAGATTTCGAACTGCTGCTAATCTTGTTTAACTTCCTTGGACTTTACGTGCTCCTCGTCACTGCGATCCTTCCTCTTCCCGTCCGACAATACACCGTCTCGAACCACATCATTGGCGATAGCTCCAGCCCGCTGAATAGTACTTTGAATGGTGGAAGGTTCAATACTCCTCAACGAACGACGAACTTTGGGGTGCAAACCATAGATGAAATGCCTGATACGTCGCGACTTCGGAACTATCATCCGAGGACAGAGTCGTGCAAGCTCATGAAAACGATCCGTGTAGGCGGTCAGAAAAGCATACGCTAGTATAAAAGAAATTGTGAATTTTAAGTACTGGATATGATCAATAATTCAACCATAAGAACTTTAGGTATGTTTTGTATTACGACTACAAACATGGTCATGTAAACATATATATGACTCGTCATGGATATAATTAAGTCGTACGCCCAAAATTATATTCACTTCGTTTCATATACATATCCGCTCCCCATGTTCATTATCATAACATTAACATATCCAAATTAAGGATTTAAATAAAAAAAGAATCGAATCGAGGTTTCAAATCGTAGCAATAGTAGTAAAATAAAATCAAGAAATCCAAATTTAAAGTATAAATCAAAACGAAGAAAATTCCCATGTCGAAAGCTGATATTGGTTGCCGTCTTCCTTAGGCGATGAGTCGTCGCGTACAAGTAGTGAGACGTAATGAAATAAATGAAAAAGATCCTAAAATAATCTATATGAGGACATATAGTTATAGTCTAGGCCAAACCACCTAGTTCTCTATAACCATGTGCTCTGATACCAATCTGTCACACCCCACCTGCGGCGGTGTGATCGATTGGCGATCGTCATAACACAAGTAGTTTCAAATAGAGATAATCTATATGAAAAAGAAATAAATATAGTGTGTCATGACATCGCCACATACAAGAGGTGATCTTGTAATGTAACTACGCCATTCACTACATCCAAATAAATAAACCGAAGTATCAAACATCATACAAAATCCAAATGACAAACAACGGCAAAACGCCCCAACGAATAGTTCAGTACAAAAGAAAAGTAAAATAGAGTGCCACAAATGCAATGCAAGACTAGGGAGGTCTTCTAAGTCCAATCCTGATAGCTAGTCCCTTACTTCTGCTCATTACCTGAAAACAAAGCTTAAAATGTCAACACAAAGGTTGAGCGAGTTCACTGAGTAATTTAAGTAAAACAATTTAAATGGTTTACGTAAAATAAAGAATGTTTCTATAAAAAGAGGTTTCCATTTATAGAAAGTTTCCTGAAATAGCAAGTGAGTCTCAAAATAGTAATAACAGTTCAAATAGTGTAACTAATGCATATAAATGTAAAAACAGTAACGCACATCAGTAAGTCCTTCTACTTAATTACCTTAACTGACATGAAGTGTATCGGTAGTTACCTTAACCGATAGAATGTATGTGTCAGTAGTTACCTTAACGGACTGAATGTCTTACGGGTCGGTGGGGAACGGTCCACACAATAAGACTAAGCATGAATTGACCATTTAGCCCTTTTGCACCATAGTCTGACTGTCACTAGTAAGTACACTCTACTAGTATGTATGTATGTATATGGGGGGGGGGGGGGGGCACTACCAACGTAGTCACAGTATAGCAATCATCTCATTTGAAAACAGTCTTTAAATGCATTAGGTTTTCGTTACACTTTTGTAATTGATTTGTTTCTCAAAACATTTCATAATGAAAAGTAGTTTAGGTAAGCTTTGTCTTCCCCCAATTTGCACAAATAAGTGAAAACAGTAAAAACGTAGGGGCAATGAACTCATCTCGTGAATACGTATGTGATACTAAGCATAAGTGTGTATATGAGTAGTGTAGGTCACAGCTAGTCCCGTGTAATAATGAGCTTCCCTAAAGTACAACGAACGAATCATGAAAACTAATTCAACAAGTGTTTCTAATACCGTTAAGAGTATATGAAAGGACAATTAGGTTATCCGGTCACGTCAAGTAAAGACTCGAGAGTTGACGTTAAAACTTTAAACGATAGTTAAAATTCAGATTGTAGCCCCTTATGACTAAAACTGAAATAACGGGAGTTTGGAAAAGAGTTAGACAACGATTCTGACTCGTACGGAAACTAGACTGAGAGAGCTACGTCGTGGACTCCTGATTCAGTTAAATTGAGTTAATTAAAACTAAGATAAGACCAAAACAAAACAGACTTTATAATCTGTCCAAAACCGTAACGTTGTAGTTTTAAATCTATACAACGTTTTGAAGTACTATAAACGACCACCAATTAACCAACACTTATTTATATAGCAAGGACCTGTTTAGTAGATGTAATTATTCCCTTTAAGTTTAGATCAAAGTTCGTTAAATGATTATTCAAAATAGATTACTAAACTTAATAATGACGTCACAAAAATCCCAGATTTGACCAACGTTCACTGATTTACATTTTTAGAGAGTTTCACAAACAATTAGACAGCGAGACTAATTTTCCCAGAAAATAGACTCCGATACCTATAATTTTAGTTTAGATTTCAGTTTGAAATTCAAAATGGTTAAGTAGTTATAACTTTTTAAAAACAGGTAAAAACAGCAGCTAAAAACCAATTACTCAGCTGTACCAACGTCTACTAAAATTCAGTTTGCAGGAGATTGAAAAATAATTAATGTTTAGATTTATGTTTAGATTGATGTTTAGATTGAAAAATAATTAATGTTTAGATTGAAAAATAATTAATGTTTAGATTGAAAAATAATTAATGTCTACAGAAAATAGATTCAGAGGGCTACAATTTATGTTTAGATTACAAATTCCAGTTCTGAGTTGTTTGAAAGTTATTAACCAAGAAAGACAAGTAAACTTTCAATTCAGCAAGCTTCAAAATAGTTATATATATAGACTTTGTATTAACATTTTTATGACGTTTTGAATTATGAAACATATAAGTATGCTACAGGTGACGTTAAATCAGTTTGTAACATGTTCAAAATGGATTTCCAATGACGATTAAAACCAGATTAGGATACACTACGATGATATGAAAATCGGTTAAAAGGATTAATACGGATACACTTACTTTGATTGATGAACTGAATTCGTGACTCCAAAAGGGCTGTTCTATAATGAGCACGAGATGATGATGATGAAAAGTGCCTCAACCGAAACTGAATCGAGAAGATGTTGTAGATGATTGCTGCCCCAAAAGAATCCATTAATCGGATAGACATTGCAACGGCTTAAAGAAACGAACATAATACAAACAAACTTACTCGATTAAGGGAGAATTCAAGATTGAATTGGAATACTAATGATGATGATGACCTGCTGGTGATCGATTAGTGGATACCAGGAAAGAATCGGCTTAAGGGTTTTGGAAAAGAAAAAGAAAGCCGACTCAAGGTTTCTAGGTGTGTTGGGTTTGGGCTTGGTTTGGGTTGGGATATAAGTTAAGCTTAGTAAACGGACTACATTGTGTCAGGATCAATTAAGCTTTTATACTTCGTTAACCTTAACCTTGTTAGATCGTGATCTATCAAAAAAGTTCAGCAGCGGAGATGAACACTTTGATATTTTCAAGTTAACCACACAAACAATATTTGATTATAATGAACAAATACTAACAATATGTTTGTCGAATGTTAAGCCTCAATTGTATTAATCAATAATATCAATACAACGTGTTTTCTATCTTACAAGGATCTATCATTTATAGACCTTGAGGCTATCCTAGATAAACTAGGAATCTACATCGTTATCTAGAAAGGAAACATACTTTGAATACAATTGAAACTCTATCTATTTAATTTAAACGTGCATGGCAAGAGTCTCCGCAGTAACTTCAAGTCCGTAGTATCTTGAACTATCCGTAGTATCTTGAACTATCCGTAGAATGAAAGCTTCCGTAGTATCTTGTTTAACAGCCGTATTAACCTTGTCTTCCGTAGTAACTTCTTCAATATTAATGACTTCCGTATTAATCTTGTAAGTTACTCTATCCGTAGTTAGAAGCAGTATTAATGAGTTAAAACTATTTTGACTAAGTTATAACCCAACAATCTCCCCCTAACCTTGAACTTTTATAGACTTATCAAAAGTACAAGTTTTCATACATCAACGTTTTAACTACTTCATTACATAACAAGTTATCTACGCATTTCTTCTCTCATCCTTGTCTTGCCATTCCTCTTCTCTTCCTTTTGCTCTCTCTTTTGTTAGTTGCATCATGATATCCCAGACCAGTCTATGTGCTATCTTGGAAGTCAACAGTCCAAACAATTTAACTTTGATCAATTCTTTCAAAGTTCCCAAGCTGTGTGGATACCTTTTGTCTACCAAATAGAACTCCATAGCTCCATGAGTTCTAACTATGGAATAGACTCCACTTCTGTCATATACAAACCATTTGATAACTGGATTTGCTGGACCTCCCTTCTTGAACACAGAACTAGTCTTCACATACTCAGGATCAAACATGCTATTCAAATAATCCATAGCTAAATCAATGCCAGCACTTTGACCTCTGCAGTTGGAATACTTCATCCTTCCAATATCATGAACCCTCTCCAAATCTGACCTTGTAAAGTCTCTAACCATTCTATGAAAAGCTGGGACAATGGTTTTTGACTTATCTTGCCTGGTGACCACATACTCAGTCTTCATTGGTCCACCAGTAAATTCCCAGTCAATGATTTGAGGAAGTTCAACAGCTAATGGTGCAATCCTCAGTCCTTCTTCATGTATGATCAAGCCAGAACAGTCATCTTCATCTATTTCAATGTCTTCCTTTGTTTCTTTAACAGCAACTGGTTCTTCCTTGACTTGTACAATTGGAACAGTAGGACTTCCTTGAGAGGTGGTTGAAGCAGCAACAGTTTCTACTCTTTGTCTCTTTGGAGGAATTTTTGTAGATGCTGACTTCTTTCTCTTTGGCTTCTCAGGAGGAGGATTAGGCTTACTTGGAGCAGTACTAACAAAAGGATTAGGGATTGGCTTTCCTTGTTCATCAAATATTTTTCTCCCAGTGTCATGAGCTCTTTTTAAAGCTTTCTCCAATTCAAACTTCTTCTTTTCTTGTAACTTGGAGAGTGCAGCTTCCCTTTGAGCATCCTTTTTCCTTTCTTTCTCCACCAGTTCTAATAAACTCCCCATCTTTATTGGTCCTAAAGACCTGCCACTGTAATTCTTGGATTTGAGATAGGTGATGAACTTCTTCCTATCTTCAGTGAGTTTATCTTGGGTGGATTGTTTCTTTCTGGGCACTTTCTTCTTCTCAGACTCAGCTTTGGCTAGGTCAGCCAGCTCTTGTTCAACCATGGCTTTCACAACCAATTCTTCTTGTCTTAGCTTCTCTATTCTTTCCAGTTGTTGAGCTTGCAGCTTTGTGAGAATCTCCCTAATTGTCTCAGGGTCATCTCCTACATATAAGTCTTCAGCTGCAAACTTTAAAGCAACAGAGTCTGCAAGATTTTCTTCCTTCTTCTTCTTCTTCTTTAGCTTCTCCAGTTTCTCTAGATCATCTGCTATCTTCTTTCCTTTAGCCTTTTCTTCAGGCTTTACCTCTGTAATTACTTCTGGAACATGTGATCTAGCTGGAGGTACAATAAGTGGTCTTATACCTGAAGGTCTAGAAGAGTCTGCAACATATTCAGTTTCTTGATTTGAGCTTTGAGAGGCTGCAGGAATTGTTAGAGCTTTTGCTTTTGGAAGATTTGCTGCTTCAAGTCTTCTTTCTGCAATGATCCTTGCCATTTCAAGCTTCTTCAGCTCAGCAGCAGCAGATTCTTCATCAACAGTATGAGAGGAAGCCATAGATGTTGTTGTTGTTGTTGTGACTGTTGTTGCTTCAGACATAACTACTTGCATTGGTTCACTTCCTTGAATGATTTCGGATGTTTGTGGAAGTGATATTGTTGGAGGTAGATCCAGAATCATTTGTGTAACAGTAGTAGCTGGATCTTCAACCAAACCTCCTTCCGCAGAAACTTGTGCTTCCGCATTAACTGAATTGTCCGCAGAAACTTGTGCTTCCGCATTAACTGAATTGTCCGCAGAAACAACTTCAGTCTGAGGAGCGGTAGTAAACACTTCTTCCGCACTAACAGGAGGAGCCGTAGTAACAAATTCAGCCGCAGAAATGAGGACTTCATCAATTTGAGAAGTAGTTATGCTTTCTTGCTCCTCAAATTCTATCTCCATTTCTTGCTCCCCCTCAACTTTCTGCTCCCCCTCAACTGTTTCGTCAATCTCCATCTTCTGTTCCCCTTCAACTATTTCCTCCTTTTCAGCTTCTTCATCAATTATCATCTTTTCACCTTCTTGTTCTTTCTCCCCCTTAGGTGTACTATCTATTTCCATCTCCATGTTTTCAGTGCCAACCTCCATATCTTCACTTGGTTCTGAGGTTGCAGTAATCACAGTTTCATCACTTTTTCTTTCTTCCTTCTCCCCCTGCACATCTGCATCTTCTTTGTTTGACAAAATTTCATCTTCACTGTCTTTCTGCCACTTTTTGTCTTCAGAAGAAGAGTCATCACTGGAAGAAGAACTTGAAGGTACAGGTGAGGTACCAATGCTTCTCTTGTTTGTCTTTTGAGAGAGAAAGAAGTCCATCATTAACTGCTGTTGATCAACTAGCTTGGCAACAGTAGCTCTCAGCTCAGCAAGTTCCTCCCCTTGCTTTTCAATTGTAAAGATGTATTTCTGGTAACATTCCAACAATTCAATAGGATCATAGTTATATCTGTCCTCACCCCTTGCCTGTTGGGTACCAACAGGTGGTTGATCATAGGACTTAGAGGGACCCTCTTGCCTAGCAGAAGTTGTTCCCTCCCCCTTGGTCTCTTGGCGCTAGGGACCACTTTCCAAGGATGCTAAAAAAAATAGGATTCAAGGTTAGTGTTGCCCTGGTTTGGGTCTTAGCTATGTTAATATTGTCCTGAGCATCACTATGAGAAGTGATGACTACAGTAGTATTAGCCCTCCCCAAATGGTCACCCCCCCTCCTTATGGACCACCTTAGTGAGCTTGGGGGTTTGCTCAATGGTTTCCCTTGTATGTATCTTTCCTGAAGATCATTCAGGTAAAGATTTTTTGAAAAGTGCGAATGGGGAAGTTTGAAGCTCAAGAGGTTGAGGAACCCTCTTGGCTTTTCTTGTGAAAGCAACTAGTGGTGGTGAGTGAGGTGTAGAAACAGTGGGTGAAGTCACAAAAGTGGTGATTGTGGCAGTATTAACTGGAGATGAACTCACAGTATTAACTGGAGGTACACTTGCAGTAGAGACTGTAGTTGTAACCTCTGGGATGATAACCTCAGCACTTGCAACAGAAATCGCAGTGGTGCTTATGGTTGTAACAATAGTAGATGGTGGCTGAGACAGAGGTGAAGTCACTTGTCTCTCATCTTGTGAACTTGTGCCCACCATCATTGTTGAGAACAATGGGGTCACATTTGCTGTAAAACCTTTGTTTACCCTTCTCATATTAACAAAAACTTTCTTTGTATGAGCATGGGATGAGAAAACATTTTGAGATCTTGTTAAGTTTTTGAGTTCACAGTTAAAAATGTGTTGAAGGAACCTTGGATACATTAAAAATTTATGTTTTATATTAGCCAGGTTCCATAACATTCCATCAAAAATTAAGCCTGAAAACTTGTATGTTTGGTTGGTAGCCAAACATACCATGGCATTTGCCAAAGCACTACTTCCCTCATGCCAACCCGTTCGTTTCTGGGAAATACATTGCTGCAAAGTGTGCAACAAGTATTTCCATTGGGGGGGACAACTTAGCTTTTTGAAAAGTTGAAATATGTAAGTCCCCCTCATACCCCATCCTTTCAAAGTTTGAAACAATTGTTTCATTAGGAAGATCAGTTATACCTTCCTCATCCTTTAGTTGAAGATGTGTGGGCAATGTAGCCTCTGAAACATTTATTTCTTGGCCATCTACTGTGGCATGAATGACCGGTACATCACCATTGGTGTTGAGTTCTGCAGTAGTCCAAAAGTCCCTTATGTGTGTTTCATGGATTTCAGGGCTAATGGTTAAAGCAAGTTTAATATGGGATTGCTGCAAGAAGTCGATAATGGGATGAACATCTTTGTTGTCATCGTGCTTGACTAAGTAGGCCACCATATTATGAGTCATATGAAACTGAAGTTCAGCCATTGTTAGTAATGTAAAAGATATTAGGATTAGAGCAACAATGAAACAAGAAATTGATCAAATAGTGAAAGAATTTTAGGAATTTATTTGTAACGGTAACTTTTTGGGAATTTAGGGTTCTTTATAAGAAAGGTAAGTAATTAAACGGTTCAAAAGATCCCTATTTATACGGTAAAATTGTAACAACTTGACGATTTGGATTAGACGCGGGTGATGATTAAAAGTAACGTTGCAATTGTGAGTTGCCACGTGTCAATTCTAGTTGTACCTCGCGCCGGAAATTTAAAAATTTGGTCCAATGTTTTATCGCCATGTGTAAAAGTCAGTTACAAGTTGTGGTTTGACTTGTCAACTCACCATTAATTAAGAAAAACTTATTAATTAAGAAACCTTTTTAATACGGTGAGTAATTTGATTAATGACCGTAGTAATGGCCGTATTAACAAATAATGACCGTAGTAAGTTGATTAATGACCGTAGTAATGGTACACGAGCCGTATTCACTGGACTGTCCGTAGTAATGTGAATTACTGTCAGTATTAACCAGTGGTCCGTAGTAACAACAATACTAGACAGTATTAATCATTCCGTTCGTATTAACATATTAAGGGCAGTAGTAGTTAAACCTTCCCTTGATACGGATAATGTGGCCGTACTAATAAAACTTTGGTTAAAATTTGTTGCTACTGTTGCTTTTGCAGTAGTAACATAGTACAATACTAAGAAGTAAGGCACTTGTGCTTATGGTAAGGTTACTACTGCTTCTCAAAGGGACTTAAACTAGAGATACTACGAGATAAAATAAGATGGTTTTTATCCATGTTGATCATTCCAATACTGGTAATCAAGAATGTGAATCTTCCCACATCAAATGCTTTTGTGAGAAGATCAGCAAGCTGATTGTCAGTGTGAATTTTCTCAACATGAATTAGTTTCTTTTCGTTACAGTCTCTTATGAAGTGGTAGCGTATCTCTATGTGCTTTGTCTTGGAGTGCTTGACTGTATTGTTGATGATGCTAATGGTGCTTTGGTTGTCTATGAAAATTGGAGTGTTCATGAATGAATATCCATAGTCCATCGTATCCATAGCACTTGAGCACAGCAACTAGCAGCTGCAATGTATTCAACTTCTGTGGAAGAGGTAGACACAGTTGATTGCTTCTTGCATTGCCAGGACACCAGTCTTGAGCCAATGAATTGACATCCTCCAGTTGTTGATTTCCTGTCTAAGTTTTCACCACCATAGTCACTGTCAGTAAAAGCAATTAAATCAAATGGAGAGTCTTTAGGATACCATAAGACTAAGTTAGGCTTGCCCTTCAGGTAACAAAAGATTCTCTTGACTGCAATGAGGTGTGACATTTTGGGTCTTGTTTGATATCGTGCACAAACCCAAACTCCAAACATGATGTCTGGTCTTGAAGCTGTGAGATACATTAAGGAGCCTATCATTGATCTGTAATTATGAATATCCACATCCTCCCCCTCAAGATCAGCAGTCAGTTGTTTGTGAGTTTCTACAGGTGTGCTTGCTACCTTTGCATCCAGAAATCCAAATTTATTTAGAATGTCCTTGACATACTTGGTTTGGCTGATGAAGAGACCATCTGCCTTCTGCTTGACTTGTAGACCCAAAAAGAAAGTGAGTTCCCCCATGGAGCTCATTTGAAACTTTGTGTGCATTAATTCTTCAAACTCTTTGCCTAGAGCATCTTTGGTAGATCCAAAGATGATGTCATCAGCATATATTTGAACAAGAAGAATATCTGAGTGAGATTTCTTGAAAAATAGTGTCTTGTCAATGGTGCCTCTTTGAAAGTTGTTTTGTAGAAGGTAGTCAGAAAGTGTGTCATACCAAGCCCTTGGTGCTTGATGAAGCCCATAGAGAGCTTTTACCAGTTTGTAAACCATGTGAGGATGTTGAGGGTCCTCAAATCCAAGGGGCTGCTTGACATATACCTCTTCCTCAATAACTCCATAGAGAAATGCACTCTTGACATCCATCTGATATACCTTAAATCCCATGAATGAAGAAAAGGCTAGAAATAGTCTAATAGCTTCAATCCTAGCCACTGGAGCAAAAACTTCTTCATAATCGATTCCCTCTTCTTGAGTGTAGCCTTATGCAACCAGTCTTGCTTTATTCTTGATCACAATACCTCTTTCATCCTTCTTGTTTCTGAAGATCCATCTTGTACCTATCACCTTCTTGCCAAATGGGACTTCAACTAATTCCCGGACTCCTTGTATTTTGAATTGAAGTAGCTCAGCTTGACATTCCTCTATCCAGTAATGCCTCTTGAATTTTCTTTATTCCATTTGAGAAAGGAAGCAGGCAAACAGACATGTGTTAATAAGAGCTTTCATAGGGTCCTTTTTGGGCTTAGTTTGGCTTCTAGTCTCCATGGAAAAGTCAAGATTACCAATGATTTGAGAAGGTGGATGATTCCTTGAAACGCGGGAAGATGGAATCTTCTCAAGTCTAGTTTCCTTGCCTAAGTTTGTATCATTTAAATCAAGCATGTCATTGCTTGGGAAGTAAGCAGTAGAAGAAGGAGTAGTAACTGAAGAAGGAAAGTCATTAGTATATGCTTCAAACTCTTCAGTGACAATTTGTTCAACTACATTCTCATCCTCTTCTACTAAGTGTGGAACTCCATTGGATCGTGTGGCATCATCTTTGGCAGTAGTTGTATGACTAGGAACTTCTTCATCTTCATTTGCATCATCTGCTTCTTGTTGAGAAGAACCATCTGCTACATTCTTGGATAAAGTGTCAAAGATGGGAAGTGAATCATCCGTAGAAATTGGAAGATTGATGTACTCCATGACATCCAATCTTTCAGTGCCAAAAATTGGAGCAGTAGGAACTTGCTTCGTATTAGCAGAATTGGCAGTAGGAATAGGATCCGTAGGAACAGATTTTGCCGCATTAACTGAATCAGTAGGAATTGATGTGGATTGAAAATCAAAGTTAAAGTTTAACGATTTGGTTAAGGCATCTACATCAAAAACCCAATTTGGTCCTTGACCCTTCTTGGTGGGAGTGTGTTCATTGAATGTCACATTAGAGCTTTCTTCAATGATTTTTGTTTTGTGATTATACACACGATATGCCTTGCTCTGTGATGAGTATCCAACGAAATTCCCTTCATCTGCTTTACTTTCAAACTTACCAAGATAGTCTTTAGAGTTTAAGACTATGCATGGACATCCAAATGCTCTTAAGAAACTGACCAAAGGTTGTCTCTTGTGGAGTAGTTCATATGGAGTTTTGTTGTGAGATTTAACTAGAAGAACCCTGTTCCGAACATAGCAAGCAGTATTAACTGCTTCTGCCCAGAAAAAGATGGGTAGGTTGGAGTCTGCCAACATGCTTCTAGCTGCTTCAATCAATGTTCTATTTCTTCTTTCAGCAACTCCATTTTGTTGAGGAGTTCTAGCAGCACTGAATTGTCTCTCTATTCCTTTCTTTTCACAAAAGTCATTCATCACTTGATTCCTGAATTATGTTCCATTATCACATCTAATCTTCTTGACTTGTAAGTTGATTTGATGTTCAATCTTGGTGATGAAAGTGATTAGGAGCTGACTTGTCTCATCCTTAGTACCCAAGAAGTACACCCATGTGTATCTAGAAAAGTCATCAGTGATGACAAGGCAATAGGACTTCTTGGCAATGCTCTTTACATTGGTAGGACCAAACATATCCATTTGAAGTAAATGTAAAGGTGTGGTGCTAGTGTTGATCTCCTTTGACTTGTGAGATGATTTCTCCTGTTTTCCTTTCAGACAAGCTAAACAGTTATCATCAAGATTAAACTGTTTGTTGGGGAGACCTCTGACTAATCCTGGTTTGACCAATTTATTGATATTCTTCAGGTTCATATGGCACATCCTCCTATGCCACAGAGTGGATTCATCTAAAGTAGCTTTTGAGAGAAAGCATGCTTCAGATGAAGTTGGTTGTACCTTAGATATGTCAAGACAATAGACATTGTCTCTTCTTGGTGTTCTAAGTAAGATCACGCTCTCATCTATAACATATCCTGGCTTCATAATGATGCATTCAGAAGCAGTAAAGATAGTTGTGTGTTTCTCATCACAGACTTGAGAGACACTCAACAGATTATACTGCAACTGTTGCACATAGAACACATCTTTGAAGTGTATTGTTCCATTGCTTACTGTTCCTTTTCCAGAAATTCTTCCTCCTTTTGGGTTGCCTCCAAATGCAACATATCCTCCATTGAACTTTTCAAAGTCCTGAAGGAATGACATGTTGCATGTCATGTGCCTGGAACAGCCACTATCTACATGCCAACTACTCTCACTTTCATTTGTTGGCTGAACCTGCACATAAACAATAGGAGTTAGTTTCTGGTGGGAACCCAAGCCAAAGCTGACTTGGGTTTGCCCATATCATCAAAGTAACTCACCTTCCTTTGGACTGGTTTTGAGAAATCAGTAGGAATAGGTGGTTGAGTTACTTTGATCTTTGGTTGCCATACTTGTTTGAATGTTTTAGCTTTTGAGACAATTTTGGTGTTAACAGATTTTGGTTTAACAGTAGGAACAGATACTGGTTTGACAGACTTTTGTTTCACAGTATTAACATGAGCCGTAATAACTAAAGTTACGTTTTACAGTATTAACACGGGCAGTATTAACATGGTTATTTTTCACAGTATTAGTACGAGGAGTACTAACACCATTATTTTTTACCGTATTAAGTCTTGCATTAGAAACCAAGTATTGTCTAGAAGTATTAACTCTATTTCTACTGTTAGAAAATAAGTTTTTGTTAACACATTTTCTTCCTTAATCCGTAGTAACAGATTTGTTGTGTACATGATTTATTTTGTTACTACTGTTCATGAGATTGGTTTGATGTACATTCTTTCTAGTGTGTCCCAACCCGTTATCTGTTTTTTGAATCACTTGCTTTTGATTTTGAGGATTATGATAGCAAACTTTTACAAAGTGATTTAATTTGCCACATATAAAACATCCCTTTACAGAACTTTTAGGAATCTGACCCTTTTGAGATTTTACTTGGTTCATATTTTGTTGATTGCCTCTTTCACCTATATGTACCCAAGTCTTTTCCTTTTCCTTAAGAACTGTTTTGTTTTTACAACAAGTGCATTCAGGTTTATTAGTTTTCTTAGTATGTTCATAAGATGGCATAGACACTAGACTTTGTGAAGATTGTTGAGTAACACCTTCTATTGTGATTAAGTGATTTTCCAAAGGAATATCCTTATTTTTCACAATATTCAGTTTACTTTCTTCAACTAAGTCCTCAATCAGAACTTCATCATAGTTGATTGGATCAACATTGAATGATTCTGTTAGAGGTGGCTGTGAGATAGGAATCCTAGGTTCATCTAAAGATGGAGGGATGTAGTTTTGATTAAATAGAGGGGTTGTTTCTTCAAAACCTAGACCTGCTTTAACTTTACCATGTATTTGTTGTTCAAATAGGGCATTTACAGTTTTTGAAGCATGTTCAAGTTTTCCTACATCTAATTCAACTTTATCATGTTTCTCACCTAGTCTTACTACCTCTGCCCTAGCATTCTGAAGTTTGATTAGGAGATCCTCTCTTTGCCATTCTACTATTCGAATTTTCTCTTGATAACTTTGTTCATTGACCTTATATGATTTAATTTGATTTTCTAAGTTATCTATTACCCTAGCAGCTGACCTTCTTTGTTCTTCTACAGCTTTAAGTGAGTCACTCATTAATTGATTGTGATTTCGGTATTTAAGCATAACTTCCTTGCACTCAGAAGAACAAAGTTTGGAATTCACCTCAGCCATGAGAGATGGAGTTTCAGCTTCCTTTGATGATGATTCAATTGCCATTAGAGCATCATCATGAGTTGATTCTTGATCATCTTCATTCCAGTCGTATCCAAGAATATTTTTGTCAATTTCCGTAGTAACCAGGTCAGTATAAACAAGCTCCGTATTAACATTATCCTCCGTAGAAACAGCATCGTCAGCATCCATTACTACAGCTATGCATGCATGGTGAACAGTAGTAATGTTGTCAGTAGAAACAGAATCATCATATGAAATTAATTCTTTGTTTTGACTAGTTTCTTCGGCTAAGTCATTCCAATCATATCCAAATATGTCTTGAGAAACAAGTGCACTTGGATTTTTGTCATGTGTGTTTCGTGAGTTGTTGGATTTTGACTTATTTGGGCATTCCCTTGCAAAGTGCCCTGGTTCATTGCATTCGTAGCACTTCACCTTGCTTTTATCAAAGGCAATTCTTTAATTTTTCCTTGGATTGAATCTTCTGCCAGTTCTGTTCACAAATCTCCTAGCACGTAGAGCTAACATGGCAGCTTGCCACTTCAAATCCATATCTTCCCAGTCATCTTGGTGTATCTGCTTTACATCATCACTAGTGAGATTTGAGCTTTGTGAGATGAAAGCTTCAAAGGATATCTCTTCTCCACCTTCATGCTTTGTTCCTCCAGAGGTTGTGACAAGAGCAGTATTAAAATTATTAATACTGTGATTGCTGCTGCTTGGTTTATTTGCTTCAACTTCTGATTCAAAGACTCTTAGGTCGTTGTACGGATCATCTAGTTCTAATTCTTCCAATTTATCTCCTTGTCTGTAAGATACAGTATAGATGATCCATTCCTAGCCTAGAGCTCTTATGAATTTTCTGTTGATGTCATCCTTGTCGTATTGAACTCCTGCACTTATCATCTCTCCAGTGAGCTTTTTGTGTCTGTCAAACGTTTGAGTCATACTCTCATCTTTCAAGGCATTGAAATTCTCGTATTCCTGCTTAAGAAGAGCCTTCTTGTTCTTCTTGGTATTCTTTGTACCGCTGAATCTTTTCTCCAATGCTTCCCACAAAGATTTAGCATCTTTGTATTCTTCAAACTGTGATTGATACTCATTGGGGATGGCAATAAGAAGAATACTCAGTGCCTTAATCTCCGTTTGTTTTTCCCTTCTCTCCTGGTCAGTCAATGGTTGACGAGCCAAGACACCAGGTTGTCCATCAGCTGCAAGATTAGTAGCTTGCTTGTTACCATTGACAATAACATCCCAAACTGTGTAGTCAGATAATAGGATGTGTTGCTTGATACGTAGCTTCCATAGATCGAATTCGTTGCTATTAAGTACAGGAACTTTGTTGATTGATACATCAGTCATGGTGATTATCTTGATTCTGGCGTATGAGGATTGTCAACTTGTTGATCAATGGATCTAAAGCACCTCCTGTGCTCTGATACCACTTGTCAGGATCAATTAAGCTTCTATACTTCGTTAACCTTAACCTTGTTAGATCGTGATCTATCAAAGAAGTTCAGCAGCGGAGATGAACACTTTGATATTTACAAGTTAACCACACAAACAATATTTGATTATAATGAACAAATAATAACAATATGTTTGTCGAATGTTAAGCCTCAATTGTATTAATCAATAATATCAATACAACGTGTTTTCTATCTTACAAAGATCTATTATTTATAGACCTTGAGGCTATCCTAGATAAAATAGGAATCTACATCGTTATCTAGAAAGGAAACATACTTTGAATACAATTGAAACTCTATCTATTTAATTTAAACGTGCATGGCAAGAGTATCCGCGGTAACTTCAAGTCCGTAGTATCTTGGACTATCCGTAGTATCTTGAACTATCCGTAGAATGAAAGCTTCCGTAGTATCTTGTTTAACAGCCGTATTAACCTTGTCTTCCGTAGTAACTTCTTCAATATTAATGACTTCCGTATTAATCTTGTGAGTTACTCTATCCGTAGTTAGAAGCAGTATTAATGAGTTAAAACTATTTTGACTAAGTTATAACCCAACACATTGTTGGGTGGTTAGTCTAGGTAAATGATACGGGCCAGAAACTTATAAACTCAAAATGATTCCCCGTCAAAGGTTTAACTCGAGAATAACAAAACAAAACCAAATATGATTACGACTCAAGATTGTTAAGGCGACATCGAAATATGGAAGGTTTATGTACATATATATAAATTATGGAACCACTACGGGATTAATTCCTTAAATTATGTAGGAGCTCATCTAGTGGGACTAACTATTGCACCTAACTAACGAAAGCATCACACAAGTATACACACATATCATAGAAGTCATCTTATATATCAGAAAATGTAACTCGTATCATTAGTAATAATAAAATTTAAAAATTTTCAGCAAAATGCGATAATGATCTACAGGCATATTAAACTAACTAAGGACGGAGAAAGTGACGGTTGTCACATTATGGGTTAAATGGGTGCATACGCATCATCTCGAGGGTCGCAGTTTTTGGGAGGTCCAAGTAAAGGCGAATGCAAGTTATGGTTGGAGAAAGATCTTGGGGTTACGTGATGTTATTCGACTGCATGTCATCAGCAATATTGGTGATGGTAGCATGATTTCTGCCTGGTTTGATAATTGGAGTGTTGATGGTCCTTTAAATAACTTTATTTCGAATCGGGACATTATGAATGCGGGTTGGATGTTAAAAAGTAAACTTGCTGATCTTTTAAATGGTAATGGTTGGTCTTGGCCTGTGTTTTGGTTGCAAAAATACGCGGTGTTAAATCAGGTTCCAGTGCCAACTTTGCGCGAGTGCAGGGATTCGATCGGTTGGGTTGATAATGATGGTTCTGAGGTGCTGTTTTCTGCTGCGAGTGCGTGGGATGCAATTCGTGACCGTGCTGATCGTGTGGATTGGAAGGAAGTTGTGTGGTTTTCTCTGAGTATTTCGTGCCATTCTTTTGTTGTGTGGTTACTCGCTTTACAAAAATTGAAGACGCAGGATCGTATCAAAGATTGGGAGAAATCGGATAAGATCAAATCTGTCAATTGTGTTTTTTGCAATCTACAGCCAGATTCGCATGATCATTTATTTTTTGAATGTTCTTATGCGAATCAGGTTTGGCGGTTAGCTTTTGCTTCCTCGAGGATTCCGCTTCATATGTATAAATAGTTAGATGTTATTGTGTTTTTAAAGCAGCGAGTCCATAAAGGTAATGCTTGGGGGCGTGTTGGCCGTCTTGTTATTGCGGCTTCAGTTTATTTTATCTGGCAAGAGATGAATAATAGATTGTTTAAGAAAGGAACACGTAGTATCGATGTCTTGTATAAGGTTATCTTTACCACGGTCCGATTGAAGCTCATGTCGCTTGGGACTGCAAACCGGTTAGAATGGAAGAATATTTCTACTATCTGGAATTTAGAAGTGGTTAAGGGGCACGAGTAGGATGTGGTTTGGGCGCAGTTTCGGTGTTTGATTGTTTGTGTCTTTAGCTGGTTTGTGTGTTTTGTAGGTGTGCTGAGTGGGTTAGTCTTTGGTTGTATTGAAGTTTTTTCTCCATGATTTTCTCTCAAATGATTCTTTTGTTTCATCTCGTTCTGTAACCGTTTTTTGTTAATATATTTTGCCGGTGAATTTTCCTTTTAGCGAAAAATATATATATATATATATATATATATATATTTTGTATTATTTGTTGACTTCAACATTACCAACATTTATGTGTGTCATTTTATTTTCAAATTTCCAAATTTCATCTGTTAGAATATATATATATATATATATATATATATATATATATATATATATATATATATATATATATATATATATATATATAATTATATTAAAATATACATTTATATGAAAATATATAAGATATATAAATATAAGTATAAAATTAAATATATAAAAGGTATATAAATATATTAAAGTATATTAAAATATAAATCTAAAAAATGTAAAAAGGGTAGGAAAATATATTAATAAAATATTTTTGAAGTGCTTTTATAATTTATTTAAGTACGAGATGATGTTATCTCGTGCTTATAGTTCCGCTTCTTGCTCTAAAAATTAGGAAAGACTTGTCGGAAATCGTCATTTGACGGGGGAGTTATTACATTTTATAACTAATGATTATATACATGTTTGACGGACTTATAACACGCAAAAAATACATATTTATCGTACATATAAAAGCCGATCACAAATTAAGTATGTACAAAAATAAAGTTTTATAATTTTTTTTATATATCATATTTTCTAAAAAACTATCTAGCAATTACCATCTGAATTTTATATACAAATATATTAGAAATATAAAATTGTAAGATGAAAAAAATAATTATAATAAAATAAAAAAGTATAAAAAAATAAAAAAAATTTAAATTAAAATATATCTTTATTATATTTAAATATATAAAATCTTTTAAATATAAAAGTTATATATATATATATATATATATATATATATATATATATATATATATATATATATATATATTAGATACTATTGAATGGGTAGAAATTAAATAACAAAATTTATTGTAGTAGTTTTTGTAAATAATATTATCTTGAGTAAGTGGTTTTTGAAAAATATATAATATTCAAAAGTTGTTTTAAATAATATTATAATATTATAAAAGTGGTTTTAGAAAATAATTAAAAATCTTGTAAAATGTTGGTATTTATAACGAGAAAGTGTACCTACGTGTTACGACGGGATAAAAAACTTTCTTGTAATACCTAGATAAATAGACGATTAACGGATGTATAACTTTTTGTAGCATATTATTTAAAAACTATTAAGTAAAAAGTTAAATATGTCAATAATTTCTTAAAGTAATATGTTTTATTAACATAAATAATACTAATAATCTATTGATAAACTGAACTTTAAAGTATAAAGCTTAAAAAAAATTGAAAAAAGAAAAATTAAAAGTATATGTTATTACTAAGATTCGAAACTCGACCGAATTATATATTCTAACAAATGAAAGTTACCATGAAATATGAAATAATAGTAGTGAATCATTCAGTTAGGCTGCTGTCAGTAGTCTGAGTGTTTGCTTAATTTTTTTATTTCTTTTAGATAAAAAAATTTTTGTTTCGTAACTTCTTTTTATGCTAGGGTATTTTATTTATTTATTTTAAGTGCTATTTCTTACGCTAACCTATTTAATAGAGTAGTTATGTCTTAATTTCGATTTAGTGTTAATTTTTAGTTAAATTATTTTCTGTGTTGATTTACGGTTTTTAACTTGAAGTTACCATGAATAGTGAATTGCCAGTAGTCTGACTGCCTGCTTAATTTTTTCCTTTTTTCTTTAGAAAAAAAAAACTTTTTTGTTTCGTAATTTTTATTTTTTAGGCTAGCCTATTTTTTTTCCTTTTTTTTAAGTGCTATTTTTTTATGCTAACCTATTTAATAAAGTAGTTATTTCTTGATTTCGATTTAGTGTTAATTTTTAGTTTTCTATTTTCTTTGTTGATTTACGGTTTTCAACTTTTCAAAATTTTAGGTCGTTGCTTTCGTTTTTAGACTATCGATTAAAATGTAAGTTTTTAAACCCGCTGCAAGACGCGGGCACAAAAAGCTCGTTCGTAACAATTGCCAAGGTCCTAGACCATCCACGCCACATTGTTACATTACCTATATAACATTTGTCAAGTACAAACTACTGTTCATAAGCCGAATCAACCATGGTTTGGGTCGGCTCGGTCCGGGCTATATAACATTTGTCAAACATTACGTAAAATATTTTATTCAAACATTACATATAAGAATCAACCATTAAAGGGATGATGTAGTTATAATATTTTATTCAAACATCTCTTTTATCTAATAAAAGGGACTTTAGGATGAAATCATTATAATAACGTATCAGCTTTTTAGGTTGTCCACATAGGTTGATCTTTGAAATGCTGATGTCATTGACTTAAGTGCCATTTTCTTATATATTTTTTTAATTTGTAAAGGATAAATAAATTCAATTAATTTAATTTAAAAAATCTCTTTTATCTAATAATCTTTTTTCAAACTAAATATACAAAATATAACAACAAAAATTAACCATTTTTAACGAAACGTTTTTTTATAAAACCCCATGTAACACATGGGGAATAAGCTAGTTACGTATAACAAACATGCAAAATATGTAATCCCAAACATCTCTTCCTAAACCCTCGACAGTAAAATATGTTCTTAAAGACATGAAAGTATCCAAAGCAAATGTTTTTGAAAATAGTACGCGTTTAATGCTTACATCCACTAGTTATTTATTGCTTGTTCTCTTCCCCCGATTGCTTATTCTTATAGCAATTTTCAAAATAATGATAAAATATTTTTTCCTTGGATTGATAATAAACAAAATATATATAAAAATAACTATTACGTAATATTAAAATAAGCATGCAAAAACGTGTATTATTTAAACCAATTAGGTATAATAGTACTCATTTTATAATCAAATAATTCTCTAAAGTCAAGATCAAACAACTTAAGTAATATAAAATATAACTATTATATTATATACTTATATTATCTAAAAGTAACAAAAAATTGATGGCAATGATAATGACTGTGTAGATTACTACTAGGCTAAGTTAAGGAAAATTAACAATAAAATATTGTATGTATTTGATTGTTATAATATTTATTGTGTATATTTAATTTTAACTTTTTCACGGATAATGTAGTAGATTGGATTTTTTCTAACGTGTAAACGGGTTAATTAATTTTGGTTTATACATCAATTGTGAAAAAATAAAAAATAAATATACACAAAAGATCGAGTTTCTAAAAATTGGATATATACACAAAATACCAAACAAACAAAATTTGTTCACTTACATCCACTTAACCCTTCCTATTATTCGGATCCGTTACTAAATAACATGTATGAATAAAAACCATATAAATTACTTTCTATTATTTGGATCAATTACAAAAACAACATGTATGAATAAACCATATAAATTATTAATTTGGAGGGAACTCAGTGTCTCTCGAGTTGTAGTGTGGACAAGAAAGCTCATAGTGTATGGAGTTATGAACCTAACAAATATGGGTTCAGAGACTCCACTTAAACTCCCTCTCATTGATTTCACAAGTTTGAACAAAAACACTAACAGTTTCGATTGGGATGCAACAAAAACTCAAGTTCATCAAGCCATGGAAGAATTCGGTTGCTTTGAGGCTACCTTTGTTAACATCCCACCCGAGCTCCAAGTTGCCTTATTTGACTCATTGCCACTACTTTTCGATTTCCCTTTGGAAACCAAACTAACAAACAGATCCTCAAAACCTTTTCATGGCTATGATGGTCAATACCCGACGGAGCCACTCTTCGAGAGCATGGGGATTGACGACGCAAACATTCTTGAGGAGGTCGAAAGCTTCACCAAAATTTGGTGGCCCGAAGGCAACCCTGAATTTTGGTAAACATATATATAATTTATTTTAATAGTATTACATAATTTTATTTTTTCTATTCTTTTATTTATGGGGTCAAATGTTTTATTACTAGCAAAACCATACAAGAGTTCTCGGAGAAACTATCAAAAATGGATCAAATGGTAAGGATGATGGTGTTGGAGTGTTTGGGATTGGAGAAATATATGGATGAACATATGGACTCGACAAATTATCTGCTTCGGTTAAATAAATACAGAGTACCCGAAACAAATGAGTCCAACCTCGGACTCAGTTCTCATACAGACACGAACATGCTCACAATTTTACAACAAAATGAAGTTGGTGGATTAGAGGTGCAAAGTAAATTCGGAAACTGGATCAAAGTACACCCTTCGGTACCCAACTCTTTCCTAGTCATGATTGGTGATTCCTTCTATGTAAGTTTTATCACAAAAAATGCCTTTTAGCAACTTATATAACTTTTGTATTATTTTTAGTGATCAAAATAATCTATGATTGTATACAATTGTGGGCATGGACGAATGGACGATTGCATTCTCCATATCATCGGGTGGTTATGAGCGAGAATAAGGTAAGGTATTCATTTGGATTTTTTTCGTTACCAAAGCCGGGGTATCTGGTTAAAGCTCCCAAAGAGGTTGTGGACGAAGAACATCCTTTACTCTTCAAACCATTTGATCATGTTGAATTTCTTGAGTTTTACAATACCGACGCTGGCTTAAAAACCCAGACTCCTCTCAAGACTTATTGTGGTGTGTGAGAAACCTACTAATGTACATCGTATGTGCTTGTATTTCCGTGTTCTTGAGGGTGTTTATTTTTGTATTGTCATGTTTTCCTTTGGCCGTGTTAAATTAAGATCTATCATCATATACATGATAATTTAGCAAATAAATATTTAATACAATAGTGTGACGAGTGAGGAAGGCATTTCGAATTGATTTGATACAGTCCTCACAAATCGAGAGTGAGGAAGGCATTTCGAATTGATTTGATACAGTCCTCACAAATCGGGTTTTGGTGTTTCTTTAAGGTGTGGAGTGAGGTCTTTTCTTTTGCTTGTGAATGAGGGGTTCGTGTATCCTTCTCTTTGTTTCACGGGTTGGTCTTTACGTGTTTGTTGGTCCCTCGGTGATCATCTTCTTCTTCATTTTAGATCTAGCGGGTTTCGGTTAGACTTAGGAGAATTTTTATCGTTGCTCCATTGACTTGTATGCAGGGGCGCTTCTAAAGGGGGGCAAAGTGGGTGATACGAGTAGTAATTTGTGACGGAAAAAAGGACTTTTTGCGTTTTCGTCCCTTCAAAATACACTATGTGTAGGAATTAATTGAACTTTTAACCAATAAATACCCATGTGATATAGTGGAAAGACACCATATCTCCTTTCATTCCTTTCATAGGTTCAAACCTCCATAACTCGATTTTTTATGTTAAATAATTTGCCCCCTTTGAAATTTTTTTCTTGCATCGCCCCTGTTTATATGATTCTAGCTCGGACCCATGTTATTACTCTCTCCGTCCCAAACACATGAAAGTGCATTTATTTCACTATTACCTTTACCATTTTAAAGTATTTTAATCAGCGAAATTTGAAATCAAAGACAATTATATTAGGACTTGCAAAAGAAAAAGGTGGACAATCATACTTTGACGGGTCAAGTGATGAACATACACATACATACACTAATCAATGGTATAATGTATTTGAATAATTTAGGTTCGTTCGTGAGTATATCCGTTCGTTTTTTATGAACAACATTAAAGAACATGAAGAAGCTTATTTTTTTTAATGAACACAAATAGGAACACCATAAAATGTTTCGGCTTAAGTGTTTTGAGAAACTTAAACGAATGATGTTCTTTCTATTCATCTACCGACAGTAATGATATACTAATTGTAACATCCCATCTTTTCATACCCACGATATTGTCCGCTCTGCCAGCAAGGCTCACGTATTTGTTTTTGGTAGAGCTTCACACGGGGTCATCCATCCTGGAACTACTCTGGCCCAAGCACGATTAACTACTGAGTTTCTAAGCTCTGCAGTGCCTGTAGCCACCAAAACGCGTCGTGTCATGAAAGGCTAGAGGTTTACTCATATACCCAGCATCACTCTTATCCATGGACGATGTGGGATTTGCCTAAGGTGTTACAAACACCCCCCACCCCCCTTGGGACTCAACGTCCTCGATGAGGTTTGCCCCACCATCCCGAACGGCACAAGAGTGATGATGGGTATATGAGTAAACCTTTAGCCTTTCATGACACGACGCGTTTTGGTGGCTACATGCAATGCAGAGCTTGGAAACTCTACACCCCTCCTTTTCATGCCCACGATATTGTCCGCTCTGCTAGCAAGGCTCACGAATTTGTTTTTGGTAGAGCTTCCCAGGGGTTCACCCATCCTTGAACTACTCTGGCCCAAGCACACTTAACTACAGAGTTTCTAAGCTCTGCAGTGCCTGTAGCCACCAAAACGCGTCTTGTCATGAAAGGCTAAAGGTTTACTCATATACCCAGTATCACTCTTGTCCACGGACAATGTGGGATTTGCCTAAGGTGTTACAAACACCCCCCCTTGGGACTCAACGTCCTTATTGAGGTTGGCCTCACCATCCAGAACGGAACAAGAGTGGCTCTGATACCATTTGTAACAACCCGCCTTTTCATGCCCACAATATTGTTCGCGGCCAATGCGTGTGTAACACCCTGCCTTTTCATGCCCATGATATTGTCCGCTCTGCCAGCAAGGCTCACGGATTTATTTTTGGTAGAGCTTCCCAAGGGGTCACCCATCTTGGAACTACTCTGGCCCAAGCACGCTTAACTACAGAGTTTCTAAGCTCTGCAGTGCATGTAGCCACCAAAACGCATCGTGTCATGAATGGCTAAAGGTTTACCCATATAAAGCATCACTCTTGTCCAAGGACGATGTGGGATTTGCCTAAGGTGTTACATTAATCATCTTTTCTATAAGTAAACCTAATTTCGTGAATATGATATTGTTGAATATTGTATTTGGAAAAGAAACAAAGATTCATCGGCATTCTAGTAACACATCGCAAAGGAAACAATAGAATTACACAAGATGAAACATAATCGAGCTTGGGTTGCAACCAACCAGGCCAATTAAGAGATGATTCCTGCTTCCACTTGAAATCCAATATTGTTGAATATTGATGGTATATACATAGATAAAAATTGGTTTAGAATTTTAGGACAAGTTCGTGGATCCTCCCTCAATCCTTTCACCATGGTTTTGCATGTTAACGGGATTGTAGTAGTTACTTGTTGAACCCGGACCATTCGGTTGTATCATACCAAACCACTTATCTTTGAACCACGGTTAGAACCGTTAAAAAAAAAACCCCTGCTTCGATGACATGCTCATTAGGGATGACAATTGACAAAAAAAAAAAAAAAAAAAAATTCGCGGATACCTGCCAGTCATGGATGGATAAACCCTCAAGTAGGTTATGGGTAAAATAGTGTGTTTACGTCGGGTCTTTGGCAAGTAGTAGGTATGCACTATCCATATATGGGTAAACACGACTCACGAACCCGTGAAACTTGTTTCATATACACGTGGATATTACAGTATAAATTTCGAATATTACTATGATTATAGTTTAATAAAATACAAGAAAAATGATGAAAGAGAAAGAAATAATAATATTGAAGTCTTTTTAACTAACGAAAGAACTCTATCAATAATTAATTATATCGAACAATTGTTTTGATGTTTCTAGGTTCCATATTTCATCAATAAATACTTTTTAAGATTTATTATTAGTTGTTTTATGTGTTTTTGAAACAGTTTTTTTTAACTAACTAAACTATTTCATTATGATTTTTTTATATGTCATTTTACGTAAAACCTGCGGGTCACGGACATGGATGTAAACATTACCCATAACCATATACCCATGCATGGAGAGAAAAAAACTCGCGAGCACAAATGGTGGGTAGAGAATATCAACACCCACGACATGTGGGTGCTATCCCTACCGCTACTTGTTCCTTTTGGGAAATTGATGTATGAATATCTTGTTTGGAATTTCCGAGTGAGTTATTTGAAATCATAGTTGTATTTAGATTAACGCTTGGTTAACATTTCGTTATTTCACAAATTTATACCACCTTTTGATAACAAAATATCACATTACATCCCGATAGAGCTCATTTTTTGATTGATTTGCCAAACATATAATTTCTACTGTAGTTATATAAAAGAAGCAGAAAAGGAGAAAAGCAGTAGAAAACAATTGAAAACAAGGAAGATCGCACGAAGATCATAGCTGCTACTTCTAAAAGACTATCTGATAATTTCGTTTTACTCGGAAGACCTAGTCAACACATTTATCATTAACGGGTGAGGTCATATTGAAGAAATATGCAAGCCCTTGTGATACGAAGTTTATCATCAAAAGTCTAGACATCTGAAGAATGCAGCAGTTAACCGAACTATATTCAGGAAGTGTCCGGATCAACCTGGAAAAGTTAGTAAACTAATTTCGTGTGAAACCCGAAACAGTGTCGAAGCCGAAAACGCACCAGAGAGAGCAGACCGGACCAGCCAGCAGACCAACCAGTCTACCGGCTGGGTGGCTGGTAGTCCAGGCGGTCACTGTCATTTTTCCCTATAAATATGATGCAAATTTCCACCATTCAAAGACACATTTTTACACCATTTCTTTTCCTTCTCTCTATTCTCTCTCTAGGATTTTCTTTTCGTAATAGTTTTTAGTAATTTATGTAGTTAGAATCTAGACGAGGGAAGTTTATTCTCTTGCTTAGTTTTGTAGTGGGTAACTAAAGATGAGGTGTTTCGAGATTTTCCAAAGTTTGTACTATCTTTCTACTCGTTATATTATTCAGGTTTTTCTTTCTTAAATTTCACCATTTTAAACATGTTCTTGTTTGATTGTTGTTTTAATTGTTAAACTAGGATTTCCATGCTTGCCATAATATAGTAGAACTATAGTTGTTTGCCATGATAGATGCGGGATAGGGTTGTAATGATACACTAATGTACTTATATGGTTAAGTAGTATGTGAATATGAACTCTATGATGAATTTGTGATCTAGACCTACAGTTGTATACATTTCCAACTTATTTGTGATCTAAACTTGCAGTTGTATACCTTTCCAAAAAGCTTCGATCTCTTATAGTACGAATAATAAGAGTAAAGATAGGTTAGGTGTAGAATCACTTATTATTTACTTTTGGAGCAATCTTAGGGTGCTTATGATTTAAAACGGCTACCTGATAAATATAAATACCTACAAAAACCTAATTGCATGTTTTTCTTTGATGTTGCCTTTAGGATCTTAATCTTTCCCTTATACCTTATCTAGGTTGCATGTTAGGTTCAAGTTTTCATATAGAACAACCATATTATCTATCTATTTTTCATGTATAAGTTTTACTTTAATATCTTAAATAAATGAGAATGATGAACACTCCGGGCAACCTGCAACCGAGGCATACCCAACTATCTCCGTGGGGGGTTTTCCTGTTCATATATTGTCGATAAAACGAGCATGTCATGACTCCAGAGCTTAAATGAGATGGATCATGGGGGGGGAAGGACTAGAGGATGGTCGTTGACTAGACTGATTGCATTGCACAGAAAAAATCCTAGCAAATGTAACATTACATATTTGTAACTCACAGTGACAAGTTGTATGTATGATTGGGGAGAACTTCGCTTCATACAAACAGTTGAGTTACGGATATTTCTCATTCGATATAAGAGATATTACGGCATAAACTTAACCTATTAATTTGAATTCCCC
This sequence comes from Senecio squalidus, assembly GCA_910822075.1. Taxonomy (NCBI): domain Eukaryota; kingdom Viridiplantae; phylum Streptophyta; class Magnoliopsida; order Asterales; family Asteraceae; genus Senecio; species Senecio squalidus. Next base: position 15,475,511 of record CAJVGC010000060.1, on the reverse strand, counting down.
ACTATAGCATGATCTGATATTTTGGTAAACAACTCTTCTTATCTATTGCTTTCTCACTTCCTGACTTAAGGTGATTTGCTTTATTTTACTTCTTTACTATCTTAGTTTAATTAGAAAACCATAACAAGTCCCCTCTATCTATTAAACCCAAACTAAAAAGTGGTAACGAGTTTGAAAAGACTATTTTCAATTCATTGAGTTCATTAGTGACGACCTAGGACATTATTATCACTAACTACATAACTGGTATTTATATCTTTTACACAAGTGATAGTAAAAGATTTAAGGCTAATCTTAGCTCTTATAAATATTAAATCTCTTGATATTTTTAGACAAACAATCTGTATATATCAAAGTGAAACAGTTAGATGGAACAATTTTAGAAATCAATATCATATGTAGACTCCAAAAATCATGGATCGAATTTACATATAAGCCTATGTTTAGTAAATACATTTTACTTATTGCTAGTTTTATAGGTGCAACTTGGGTGTAGTTTGCATTAATATATGTTTATGTCATGTCATTAGATTGTAGTTTTCGATAAGAAAAAACCTACATTAATTATTAGGCATTTTCAGTTAATTGTTAAAATAATACGAGTATTCTTTGACATCCATATGACAACAAGAAAAAACATTTTATATTTCAGAAAACAGGAGAAAATGTTATTGAATTATGCGTTATTTGAATCACTAAATTAAATGTGGTACCATACTCAAAATGTGGTATTATACAATTATTATTAATCATATGATCTAATACTTTTTTAAACTCAAGATCAAGTAATTTTTAATACATAATATTAAGGTTATCTTTAAATAATCATGCATTAATCTTGAGGAGACTCAAACTTGTCTATATATGTGGACTAGAAAACTCAGAAGTGAATACGACCCTAGCAAATATGGGTTTTGAGACTCCACTCAAACTCCCTTCCATCGATTTCTCGAATTTAAACAAAAACACAAACATTGTACTTTGGGATGAAACAAAAACACAAGCTCATGAAGCCTTAAAAGAATTCGGTTGCTTTGAAGCAGTGACGGATCTTAAAAAAAAGTTGAGGGGCATCCAAAATAGTTTTTACAATAATATTTGTATAACGATAAAAAAAAAATTTCTATCAAAATACTCTCAAAAATGAGAAAAAAAATACCAAAACCGCGTTGTATGTTTAAATTTTTTTTATAAAGTACATGGGAATGAAACAAACTTTGCAAATCATATCCATCTCTCAAAACTACTATTGTTTATACTCAACTCTTATTTTCCCCCAAATGATGTAACGAACCAGATTTTTGTTGACGTGTAACCGGTTTAAATATATGATGTTTCTCAAAAAAAAATCCGGTTGTTAGATCATTTATAGAAAAATAAAAGTTGAATACATACAATATAGCTTTTAAGAGTTTGATACACAAAATAGGAAAATAGTCAAAATTTATTACATGTTTATGCACTTATCCTTTTCTATATTAGTATAATATTATTTACCGGATTATTACTTTCGCATATTCGATAGTTATATCATAAGTAATAAAAATCTAGTTTCAACTATATTTTTATATCTATATCATAACATACGATAATTTAGTTACCTTTAAAACATATTAGTAAAAGATAAATAATTTAGGATGAATAATACGGAGTAGATTAACACACTATTGGTAATTAATATCTCTTATATTTATAAAACAAAAATAAACATAAAAATAAAAATCTTCTTCAAATTGATAAGACTAAATAAATATAAAACTATGTCAGGATCGTATTAGTCTGGATAAACTAATAAGTTTGCTAACGATTAAGATCGAGATCTATTGAAGAAGTTAAGCAGCGGATGAACACTTTAATATTACGAGTTATCGAACAACTAATAATGAATAATGAATAAACAAATTATTGTCGAATTGTAAGCCTCAATTGCATTAATCAAATTATATCAATACAACGTGTTATGTTCTCTCAACAAGGATCTATATTTATAGACCTTGAGGCTCGTTCTAGATAAACTAGAAATCTACATCTATCCTTATCTAAACATAGAATAAGGAAACTTTACTTATTTAACAAAAGGAAATCTAATCTAATTATAACTCTATCTAATTAGATATACTTGCAAGATAAGTTTGTCTTCCGCGTGTCTTGGCTTGACTTCCTCCTTATCTTGATTCTGACTTTGTCCGTAGTAACTTTATCTCCCGTAGTAACATTAGTATATGTTGAACAGCCGCACTAAACTTGTTCTTGTGTTCTTCCGTAGTAACTTCTTAACTTCAAACTGAATGTTTAAGTTACTTTCATTTGTTTATTAGGTTTCATTGTTATGTTAAACTATATCAACTAAGTTTAACCCAACAATCTCCCCCTAACCTGA
>CAJVGC010000060.1:15430293-15473030 GCA_910822075.1 Senecio squalidus | reverse complement strand
GAATCATATAAACAGGGGCGATGCAAGAAAAAAATTTCAAAGGGGGCAAATTATTTAACATAAAAAATCGAGTTATGGAGGTTTGAACCTATGAAAGGAATGAAAGGAGATATGGTGTCTTTCCACTATATCACTTTATTGGTTAAAAGTTCAATTAATTCCTACACATAGTGTATTTTGAAGGGACGAAAACGCAAAAAGTCCTTTTTTCCGTCACAAATTACTACTCGTATCACCCACTTTGCCCCCCTTTAGAAGCGCCCCTGCATACAAGTCAATGGAGCAACGATAAAAATTCTCCTAAGTCTAACCGAAACCCGCTAGATCTAAAATGAAGAAGAAGATGATCACCGAGGGACCAACAAACACGTAAAGACCAACCCGTGAAACAAAGAGAAGGATACACGAACCCCTCATTCACAAGCAAAAGAAAAGACCTCACTCCACACCTTAAAGAAACACCAAAACTCGATTTGTGAGGACTGTATCAAATCAATTCGAAATGCCTTCCTCACTCGTCACACTATTGTATTAAATATTTATTTGCTAAATTATCATGTATATGATGATAGATCTTAATTTAACACGGCCAAAGGAAAACATGACAATACAAAAATAAACACCCTCAAGAACACAAGCACATACGATGTACATTAGTAGGTTTCTCACACACCACAATAAGTCTTGAGAGGAGTCTGGGTTTTTAAGCCAGCGTCGGTATTGTAAAACTCAAGAAATTCAACATGATCAAATGGTTTGAAGAGTAAAGGATGTTCTTCGTCCACAACCTCTTTGGGAGCTTTAACCAGATACCCCGGCTTTGGTAACGAAAAAAATCCAAATGAATACCTTACCTTATTCTCGCTCATAACCACCCGATGATATGGAGAATGCAATCGTCCATTCGTCCATGCCTACAATTGTATACAATTATAGATTATTTTGATCACTAAAAATAATACAAAAGGGATATAAGTTGCTAAAAGGCATTTTTTGTGATAAAACTTACATAGAAGGAATCACCAATCATGACTAGGAAAGAGTTGGGTACCGAAGGGTGTACTTTGATCCAGTTTCCAAATTTACTTTGCACCTCTAATCCACCAACTTCATTTTGTTGTAAAATTGTGAGCATGTTCGTGTCTGTATGAGAACTGAGTCCGAGGTTGGACTCATTTGTTTCGGGTACTCTGTATTTATTTAACCGAAGCAGATAATTTGTCGAGTCCATATGTTGATCCATATATTTCTCCAATCCCAAACACTCCAACACCATCATCCTTACCATTTGATCCATTTTTGATAGTTTCTCCGAGAACTCTTGTATGGTTTTGCTAGTAATAAAACATTTGACCCCATAAATAAAAGAACAGAAAAAATAAAATTATGTAATACTATTAAAATAAATTATATATATGTTTACCAAAATTCAGGGTTGCCTTCGGGCCACCAACTTTTGGTGAAGCTTTCGACCTCCTCAAGAATGTTTGCGTCGTCAATCCCCATGCTCTCGAAGAGTGGCTCCGTTGGGTATTGACCATCATAGCCATGAAAAGGTTTTGAGGATCTGTTTGTTAGTTTGGTTTCCAAAGGGAAATCGAAAAGTAGTGGCAATGAGCAGAGGCGAGTTCAGTATAGAGCAAGGCAGGTCCTCGGACCTACCTTAATTTTCGAATCGTTTAGAAACGATATAGACTTTTTTCGTAGGACATACCTAAAAAAATTAGAAGGACCTAGTTAAGATAATTGTTTTACAAAACCATAACAAAAGATGGGGCTAGTGCAGTGGTTACTCCCTTATGTGATATTGAATCTTTAATCTTTTTAGGTCAAGGGTTCAAATCTCACCCAACACATTTCACATTTTTTTTATATATTTTTATTAAATGTTGCATGTTGGGTTGTATAATTTACAAACAATCCTTTATGTTTTCTAAAATTATCTTTTAATATTCTTTAATCATAACAATTATTCTTGTTCAGTAATAGCATTCATATTTCATTTTACCTCAATATGTGCCTAAAACTCATAAATACACAATAAAATTATAAACTTAAAAATTTATCAAGTTTATTAATTATGTTATATGAACCATACATTTTATTTTAAAGTTAGCAAACAACATTGACAATATCATGTTAAGTAAACACGATTTTACTTATTTTCATATTTATTGTTAAAATTCGTGGAACGTATACGCCTTACATAAACTTATATGAAATATTGTGACTTAACTACTTAAGCATTGTATTGTTTGTTAATCGGTACTACTTTTATTTTATGTATATTCGTAGTAATCTTCGACCCGACCCGTTTAACATTTCCGAACCGCTCGATCCATAACTTTTTGTCGTCTAAATTGTTTTAGGACCTACCTTCATTACCATCCTAGACTCGCCACTGGCAATGAGTCAAATAAGGCAACTTGGAGCTCGGGTGGGATGTTAACAAAGGTAGCCTCAAAGCAACCGAATTCTTCCAGGGCTTGATGAACTTGAGTTTTTGTTGCATCCCAATCGAAACTGTTAGTGTTTTTGTTCAAACTTGTGAAATCAATGAGAGGGAGTTTAAGTGGAGTCTCTGAACCCATATTTGTTAGGTTCATAACTCCATACACTATGAGCTTTCTTGTCCACACTACAACTCGAGAGACACTGAGTTCCCTCCAAATTAATAATTTATATGGTTTATTCATACATGTTGTTTTTGTAAGATCCAAATAATAGAAAGTAATTTATATGGTTTTTATTCATACATGTTATTTAGAAACGGATCCGAATAATAGGAAGGGTTAAGTGGATGTAAGTGAACAAATTTTGTTTGTTTGGTATTTTGTGTATATATCCAATTTTTAGAAACTCGATCCTTTGTGTATATTTATTTTTTATTTTTTCACAATTGATGTATAAACCAAAATTAATTAATCCGTTTACACGTCAGAAAAAATCCAATCTACTACATTATCCGTGAAAAAGTTAAAATTAAATATACACAATAAATATTATAACAATCAAATACATACAATATTTTATTGTTAAATTTTCCTTAACTTAGCCTAGTAGTAATCTACACAGTCATTATCATTGCCATCAATTTTTTGTTACTTTTAGATAATATAAGTATATAATAGTTATATTTTATATTACTTAAGTTGTTTGATCTTGACTTTAGAGAATTATTTGATTATAAAATGATTACTATTATACCTAATTGGTTTAAATAATACACGTTTTTGCATGCTCATTTTAATATTACGTAATAGTTATTTTTATATATATTTTGTTTATTATCAATCCAAGGAAAAAATATGTTATCATTATTTTGAAAATTGCCATAAGAATAAGCAATCGGTGGAAGAGAACAAGCAATAAATAACTAGTGGATGTAAGCATTAAACGCGTACTATTTTCAAAAACATTTGCTTTGGATACTTTCATGTCTTTAAGAACATATTTTACTGTCGAGGGTTTAGGAAGAGATGTTTGGGATTACATATTTTGCGTGTTTGTTATACGTAACTAGCTTATTCCCCATGTGTTACATGGGGTTTTATAAAAAAACGTTTCGTTAAAAATGGTTAATTTTTGTTGTTATATTTTGTATATTTAGTTTGAAAAAAGATTATTAGATAAAAGAGATTTTTTAAATTAAATTAATTGAATTTATTTATCCTTTACAAATTAAAAAAATATATAAGAAAATGGCAATTAAGTCAATGACATCAGCATTTCAAAGATCAACCTATGTGGACAACCTAAAAAGCTAATACGTTATTATAATGATTTCATCCTAAAATCCCTTTTATTAGATAAAAGAGATGTTTGAATAAAATATTATAACTACATCATCCCTTTAATGGTTGATTCTTATATGTAATGTTTGAATAAAATATTTTACGTAAGGTTTGACAAATGTTATGTAGCCGGACCGAGCCGACCCAAACCATGGTTGATTCGGCTTATGAACAGTAGTTTGTACTTGACAAATGTTATATAGGTAATGTAACAATGTGGCGTGGATGGTCTAGGACCTTGGCAATTGTTACGAACGAGCTTTTTGTGCCCGCGTCTTGCAGCGGGTTTAAAAACTTACATTTTAATCGATAGTCTAAAAACGAAAGCAACGACCTAAAATTTTGAAAAGTTGAAAACCGTAAATCAACAAAAAAAATAGAAAACTAAAAATTAACACTAAATCGAAATCAAGAAATAACTACTTTATTAAATAGGTTAGCATAAAAAAAATAGCACTTAAAAAAAAGGAAAAAAAATAGGCTAGCCTAAAAAATAAAAATTACGAAACAAAAAAGTTTTTTTTTTCTAAAGAAAAAAGGAAAAAATTAAGTAGGCAGTCAGACTACTGGCAATTCACTATTCATGGTAACTTCAAGTTAAAAACCGTAAATCAACACAGAAAATAATTTAACTAAAAATTAACACTAAATCAAAATTAAGACATAACTACTCTATTAAATAGGTTAGCGAAAGAAATAGCACTTAAAATAAATAAATAAAATACCCTAGCATAAAAAGAAGTTACGAAACAAAAAAAAATTATCTAAAAGAAATAAAAAAATTAAGCAAACACTCAGACTACTGACAGCAGCCTAACTGAATGATTCACTACTATTATTTCATATTTCATGGTAACTTTCATTTGTTAGAATATATAATTCGGTCAAGTTTCGAATCTTAGTAATAACATATACTTTTAATTTTTCTTTTTTCAATTTTTTTAAGCTTTATACTTTAAAGTTCAGTTTATCAATAGATTATTAGTATTACTTTAAGAAATAATTGACATATTTAACTTTTTACTTAATAGTTTTTAAATAATATGCTACAAAAAGTTATACATCCGTTAATCGTCTATTTATCTAGGTATTACAAGAAAGTTTTTTATCCAGTCGTAACACGTGGGTACACTTTCTCGTTATAAATACCAACATTTTACAAGATTTTTAATTATTTTCTAAAACCACTTTTATAATATTATAATATTATTTAAAACAACTTTTGAATATTATATATTTTTCAAAAACCACTTACTCAAGATAATATTATTTACAAAAACTACTACAATAAATTTTGTTATTTAATTTCTACCCATTCAATAGTATCTAATATATATATATAACTTGTATATTTAAAAGATTTTATATATTTAAATATAATAAAGATATATTTTTATTTAATTTTTTTTTATTTTTTTATACTTTTTTATTTTATTATAATTATTTTTTTCATCTTACAATTTTATATTTCTAATATATTTGTATATAAAATTCAGATGGTAATTGCTAGATAGTTTTTTAGAAAATATGATATATAAAAAAAATTATAAAACTTTATTTTTGTACATACTTAATTTGTGATCGGCTTTTATATGTACGATAAATATGTATTTTTTGCGTGTTATAAGTCCGTCAAACATGTATATAATCATTAGTTATAAAATGTAATAACTCCCCCGTCAAATGACGATTTCCGACAAGTCTTTCCTAATTTTTAGAGCAAGAAGCGGAACTATAAGCACGAGATAACATCATCTCGTACTTAAATAAATTATAAAAGCACTTCAAGAATATTTTATTAATATATTTTCCCACCCCTTTTACATTTTTTAGATTTATATTTTAATATACTTTAATATATTTATATACCTTTTATATATTTAATTTTATACTTATATTTATATATCTTATGTATTTTCATATAAATGTATATTTTAATATAATTTTATATATATATATATATATATATATATATATATATATATATATATATATATATATATATATATATATATATATATATATATATATATATATATATATATATATGAAATTTGGAAATTTGAAAATAAAATGACACACATAAATGTTGGTAATGTTGAAGTCAACAAATAATACACAAATATATATATATATATATATATATATATATATATATATTTTCCTCTAAAAGGAAAATTCATCGGCAAAATATATTAACAAAAAACGGTTACAGAACGAGATGAAACAAAAGAATCATTTGAGAGAAAATCATGGAGAAAAAACTTCAATACAACCAAAGACTAACCCACTCAGCACACCTACAAAACACACAAACCAGCTAAAGACACAAACAATCAAACACCGAAACTGCGCCCAAACCACATCCTACTCGTGCCCCTTAACCACTTCTAAATTCCAGATAGTAGAAATATTCTTCCATTCTAACCGGTTTGCAGTCCCAAGCGACATGAGCTTCAATCGGACCGTGGTAAAGATAACCTTATACAAGACATCGATACTACGTGTTCCTTTCTTAAACAATCTATTATTCCTCTCTTGCCAGATAAAATAAACTGAAGCCGCAATAACAAGACGGCCAACACGCCCCCAAGCATTACCTTTATGGACTCGCTGCTTTAAAAACACAATAACATCTAACTATTTATACATATGAAGCGGAATCCTCGAGGAAGCAGAAGCTAACCGCCAAACCTGATTCGCATAAGAACATTCAAAAAATAAATGATCATGCGAATCTGGCTGTAGATTGCAAAAAACACAATTGACAGATTTGATCTTATCCGATTTCTCCCAATCTTTGATACGATCCTGCGTCTTCAATTTTTGTAAAGCGAGTAACCACACAACAAAAGAATGGCACGAAATACTCAGAGAAAACCACACAACTTCCTTCCAATCCACACGATCATCACGGTCACGAATTGCATCCCACGCACTCGCAGCAGAAAACAGCACCTCGGAACCATCATTATCAACCCAACCGATCGAATCCCTGCACTCGCGCAAAGTTGGCACTGGAACCTGATTTAACACCGCGTATTTTTGCAACCAAAACACAGGCCAAGACCAACCATTACCATTTAAAAGATCAACAAGTTTACTTTTTAACGTCCAACCCGCATTCATAATGTCCCGATTCGAAATAAAGTTATTTAAAGGACCATCAACACTCCAATTATCAAACCAGGCAGAAATCATGCTACCATCACCAATATTACTGATGACATGCAGTCGAATAACATCACGTAACCCCAAGATCTTTCTCCAACCATAACTTGCATTCGCCTTTACTTGGACCTCCCAAAAACTGCGACCCTCGAGATGATGCGTATGCACCCATTTAACCCATAATGTGACAACCGTCACTTTCTCCGTCCTTAGTTAGTTTAATATGCCTGTAGATCATTATCGCATTTTGCTGAAAATTTTTAAATTTTATTATTACTAATGATACGAGTTACATTTTCTGATATAAGATGACTTCTATGATATGTGTGTATACTTGTGTGATGCTTTCGTTAGTTAGGTGCAATAGTTAGTCCCACTAGATGAGCTCCTACTAATTTAACGAATTAATCCCGTAGTGGTTCCGTAATTTATATATATGTACATAAACCTTCCATATTTCGATGTCGCCTTAACAATCTTGAGTCGTAATCATATTTGGTTTTGTTTTGTTATTCTCGAGTTAAACCTTTGACGGGGAATCATTTTGAGTTTATAAGTTTCTGGCCCGTATCATTTACCTAGACTAACCACCCAACAATGTGTTGGGTTATAACTTAGTCAAAATAGTTTTAACTCATTAATACTGCTTCTAACTACGGATAGAGTAACTTACAAGATTAATACGGAAGTCATTAATATTGAAGAAGTTACTACGGAAGACAAGGTTAATACGGCTGTTAAACAAGATACTACGGAAGCTTTCATTCTACGGATAGTTCAAGATACTACGGATAGTTCAAGATACTACGGACTTGAAGTTACTACGGATACTCTTGCCATGCACGTTTAAATTAAATAGATAGAGTTTCAATTGTATTCAAAGTATGTTTCCTTTCTAGATAACGATGTAGATTCCTAGTTTATCTAGGATAGCCTCAAGGTCTATAAATAATAGATCCTTGTAAGATAGAAAACACGTTGTATTGATATTATTGATTAATGCAATTGAGGCTTAACATTCGACAAACATATTGTTATTATTTGTTCATTATAATCAAATATTGTTTGTGTGGTTAACTTGTAAATATCAAAGTGTTCATCTCCGCTGCTGAACTTTTTTGATAGATCACGATCTAACAAGGTTAAGGTTAACGAAGTATAAAAGCTTAATTGATCCTGACACAATGTAGTCCGTTTACTAAGCTTAACTCTATTGTATTCTCAGAACTCTTCCTATAAATCTACCTCTACAAGGGATATTCAAACCGAGTCAAGTGCTTCAACTAAATCCAGTGTTTCGAAAACAGAAATGAGTACATTAGCTGAAAACTCAAAACCCAAACAGCCTATGGATGATTTAAAGTGTTTTAAATGCCGGGAACATGGTCATGTGGCTTCGGTATGTCCAAAGAAGAAGCAAAAGCAAGCCAACAGATCGCCTTCTCCAAAGAAAGAGCAAGCTAGAAGATCGTCGTCCCCGAAGAGTAAACCAATGGCTAGCTCACATTCACCTGTACGGAAACAGGTGCAGCCTGTTCGGAAATCAATGGCTCGATCTTATTCACCTGTCCGAAAACAGGTGCGTCAAAAGTGGATTAAGAAACAGGAACACACAGGTGTTTCTAATGATCGTTCCTCTCAATCGCGTCCATTTCGACCGTCTTTTCGAACTCCTAATCCATACTGCCCGAGTCAAAGAGTACATTCCTTTTATCAGCAGTCGAGATCCTTTCGTCCACCGATGAACCATCTGAATTCTAAAGTTCAAGCTACTGTTACTAAAGATGATGGTTTCTTAAAGGAGTTTGTGTACGTGAACGAAAGCGGTCAATCAAGACGTGTTATGGCATGGGTTCCCCACCATAACTGATCATTGCTAATTTTAGCTGATAATTTTGTAATCTTGTATTTTATCTTTATGAAAATTAGAATTGACATGAAAAACTAAAAGTCTTCATGTCGATATCTTAAAAAAAAAAAAAAAAAAAAAAAAAAAAAAAAATTAGTTACTAACGTTTGTTTGCAGGTTACGAAGCGCATACGAGACTCTACTCTTGAAAACTGCTGTTTGAGACGTTGTTCATCGTCAGACAGCTCAGGGGGAGTTTTGTTGTCATTTATGGAAGCTCGAAGAATACAAGCTATAGTGATGAACTTAGTTGAGTCAACTCGTGATGAAGACTCTGATAAACAACGAAGTTCACAACAACAAAGGGAGCTGCCTAACTCTTCACAAGCATTAATTGAGAAGACTAACTCTTTGAAAGCGTAAACGGAGAAGACTGAATCTTCACAAGCTTAAACGGAGAAGACTGAATTATTGCAACAATTCAGGGGGAGTTATTCAAGCCAATGATGAGTTAGAAGAACCTGCAAGGAACACAAGGAATACAAGACTATAAAGACTTTGAGCGTATAACGGAATCTAGAAGCAACAGTCAAGGGGGAGTTTGTTGGTGCAATATCTGTGACAGTTGTTCTAGATTAATTAAGTCTTTAGTTATAGTTTATTTGAGTCTGTAATGGCCCAATAGCATTGTATTGCTATGTGGGCTATTTAGTCTGTTATGGGTGTTAATGGACTTTGCATAGTCCATGAGCCCATTAGTGGCCCAAGCCTGTGAACATGTCTCTATATAAAGAGGCATTGAGTTTAGGTTTAGGGTTAATCAGTTAGTGAATGATTGGCAGACAGACTGAGGGAGAGAGTTCTGAGAATACTTTATTGTAATTGAGTGATTCAATATATAAAGTATTTGGAATTCGGTAATTCGTATTTGTTATTTACTGCATTCGTTTATAACCTGTTTGTTCTACTGATTACGAGATTCCGCCTCGAGATTAGTTTGGTTTAATCCTGTAGATCGGACCACTGGGACCTACATTATTTGTTCATTATAATCAAATATTGTTTGTGTGGTTAACTTGTAAATATCAAAGTGTTCATCTCCGCTGCTGAACTTCTTTGATAGATCACGATCTAATAAGGTTAAGGTTAACGAAGTATAAAAGCTTAATTGATCCTGACAAGTGGTATCAGAGCACAGGAGGTGCTTTAGATCCATTGATCAACAAGTTGACAATCCTCATACGCAAGAATCAAGATAATCACCATGACTGATGTATCAATCAACAAAGTTCCTGTACTTAATAGCAACGAATTCGATCTATGGAAGCTACGTATCAAGCAACACATCCTATTATCTGACTACACAGTTTGGGATGTTATTGTCAATGGTAACAAGCAAGCTAGTAATCTTGCAGCTGATGGACAACCTGGTGTCTTGGCTCGTCAACCATTGACTGACCAGGAGAGAAGGGAAAAACAAACGGAGATTAAGGCACTGAGTATTCTTCTTATTGCCATCCCCAATGAGTATCAATCACAGTTTGAAGAATACAAAGATGCTAAATATTTGTGGGAAGCATTGGAGAAAAGATTCAGCGGTACAAAGAATACCAAGAAGAACAAGAAGGCTCTTCTTAAGCAGGAATACGAGAATTTCAATGCCTTGAAAGATGAGAGTATGACTCAAACGTTTGACAGATACAAAAAGCTCACTGGAGAGATGATAAGTGCAGGAGTTCAATACGACAAAGATGACATCAACAGAAAATTCATATGAGCTCTAGGCTAGGAATGGATCATCTATACTGTATCTTACAGACAAGGAGATAAATTGGAAGAATTAGAACTAGATGATCTGTACAACGACCTAAGAGTCTTTGAATCAGAAGTTGAAGCAAATAAACCAAGCAGCAGCAATCACAATATTAATAATTTTAATACTGCTCTTGTCACAACCTCTGGAGGAACAAAGCATGAAGGTGGAGAAGAGATATCCTTTGAAGCTTTCATCTCACAAAGCTCAAATCTCACTAGTGATGATGTAAAGCAGATACACCAAGATGACTGGGAAGATATGGATTTAAAGTGGCAAGCTGCCATGTTAGCTCTACGTGCTAGGAGATTTGTGAACAGAACTGGCAGAAGATTCAATCCAAGGAACAATTAAAGAATTGCCTTTGATAAAAGCAAGGTGAAGTGCTACGAATGCAATGAACCAGGGCACTTTGCAAGGGAATGCCCAAATAAGTCAAAATCCAACAACTCACGAAACACACATGACAAAAATCCAAGTGCACTTGTTTCTCAAGACATATTTGGATATGATTGGAATGAATTAGCCGAAGAAACTAGTCAAAACAAAGAATTAATTTCATATGATGATTCTGTTTCTACTGACAACATTACTACTGTTCACCATGCATGCATAGCTGTAGTAATGGATGCTGACGATGCTGTTTCTACGGAGGATAATGTTAATACGGAGCTTGTTTATACTGACCAGGTTACTACGGAAATTGACAAAAATATTCTTGGATACGACTGGAATGAAGATGATCAAGAATCAACTCATGATGATGCTCTAATGGCAATTGAATCATCATCAAAGGAAGCTGAAACTCCATCTCTCATGGCCGAGGTAAATTCCAAACTTTGTTCTTCTGAGTGCAAGGAAGTTATGCTTAAATACCGAAATCACAATCAATTAATGAGTGACTCACTTAAAGCTTTAGAAGAACAAAGAAGGTCAGCTGCTAGGGTAATAGATAACTTAGAAAATCAAATTAAATCATATAAGGTCATTGAACAAAGTTATCAAGAGAAAATTCGAATAGTAGAATGGCAAAGAGAGGATCTCCTAATCAAACTTCAGAATGCTAGGGTAGAGGTAGTAAGACTAGGTGAGAAACATGATAAAGTTGAATTAGATGTAGGAAAACTTGAACATGCTTCAAAAACTGTAAATGCCCTATTTGAACAACAAATACATGGTAAAGTTAAAGCAGGTCTAGGTTTTAAAGAAACAACCCCTCTATTTAATCAAAACTACATCCCTCCATCTTTAGATGAACCTAGGATTCCTATCTCACAGCCACCTCCAACAGAATCATTCAATGTTGATCCAATCAACTATGATGAAGTTCTGATTGAGGACTTAGTTGAAGAAAGTAAACTGAATATTGTGAAAAACAAGGATATTCCTTTGGAAAATCACTTAATCACAATAGAAGGTGTTACTCAACAATCTTCACAAAGTCTAGTGTCTATGCCATCTTATGAACATACTAAGAAAACTAATAAACCTGAATGCACTTGTTGTAAAAACAAAACAGTTCTTAAGGAAAAGGAAAAGACTTGGGTACATATAGGTGAAAGAGGCAATCAACGAAATATGAACCAAGTAAAATCTCAAAAGGGTCAGATTCCTAAAAGTTCTGTAAAGGGATGTTTTATATGTGGCAAATTAAATCACTTTGTAAAAGTTTGCTATCATAATCCTCAAAATCAAAAGCAAGTGATTCAAAAAACACATAACGGGTTGGGACACACTAGAAAGAATGTACATCAAACCAATCTCATGAACAGTAGTAACAAAATAAATCATGTACACAACAAATCTGTTACTACGGATTCAGGAAGAAAACGTGTTAACAAAAACTTATTTTCTAACAGTAGAAATAGAGTTAATACTTCTAGACAATACTTGGTTTCTACTGCAAGACTTAATACGGTAAAAAATAATGGTGTTAGTACTCCTCGTACTAATACTGTGAAAAATAACCATGTTAATACTGCCCGTGTTAATACTGTAAAACGTAACTTAGTTACTACGGCTCATGTTAATACTGTGAAACAAAAGTCTGTCAAACCAGTATCTGTTCCTACTGTTAAACCAAAATCTGTTAACACCAAAATTGTCTCAAAAGCTAAAACATTCAAACAAGTATGGCAACCAAAGATCAAAGTAACTCAACCACCTATTCCTACTGATTTCTCAAAACCAGTCCAAAGGAAGGTGAGTTACTTTGATGAGATGGGCAAACCCAAGTCAGCTTTGGCTTGGGTTCCCACCAGAAACTAACTCCTATTGTTTATGTGCAGGTTCAGCCAACAAATGAAAGTGAGAGTAGTTGGCATGTAGATAGTGGCTGTTCCAGGCACATGACATGCAACATGTCATGCCTTCAGGACTTTGAAAAGTTCAATGGAGGATATGTTGCATTTGGAGGCAATCCGAAAGGAGGAAGAATTTCTGGAAAAGGAACAGTAAGCAATGGAACAATACACTTCAAAGATGTGTTCTATGTGCAACAGTTGCAGTATAATATGTTGAGTGTCTCTCAAGTCTGTGATGAGAAACACACAACTATCTTTACTGCTTCTGAATGCATCATTATGAAGCCAGGATATGTTATAGATGACAGCGTGATCTTACTTAGAACACCAAGAAGAGACAATGTCTATTGTCTTGACATGTCTAAGGTACAACCAACTTCATCTGAAGCATGCTTTCTCTCAAAAGCTACTTTAGATGAATCCACTCTGTGGGATAGGAGGATGTGCCATATGAACCTGAAGAATATCAATAAATTGGTCAAACCAGGATTAGTCAGAGGTCTCCCCAACAAACAGTTTAATCTTGATGATAACTGTTTAGCTTGTCTGAAAGGAAAACAGCACAAATCATCTCACAAGTCAAAGGAGATCATCACTAACACCACACCTTTACATTTACTTCAAATGGATATGTTTGGTCCTACCAATGTAAAGAGCATTGCCAAGAAGTCCTATTGCCTTGTCATCACTGATGACTTTTCTAGATACACATAGGTGTACTTCTTGGGTACTAAGGATGAGAAAAGTCAGCTCCTAATCACTTTCATCACCAAGATTGAACATCAAATCAACTTACAAGTCAAGAAGATTAGATGTGATAATGGAACAGAATTCAGGAATCAAGTGATGAATGACTTTTGTGAAAAGAAAGGAATAGAGAGACAATTCAGTGCTGCTAGAACTCCTCAACAAAATGGAGTTGCTGAAAGAAGAAATAGAACATTGATTGAAGCAGCTAGAAGCATGTTGGCAGACTCCAACCTACCCATCTTTTTCTGGGCAGAAGCAGTTAATACTGCTTGCTATGTTCAGAACAGGGTTCTTCTAGTTAAATCTCACAACAAAACTCCATATGAACTACTCCACAAGAGACAACCTTTGGTCAGTTTCTTAAGAGCATTTGGATGTCCATGCACAGTCTTAAACTCTAAAGACTATCTTGGTAAGTTTGAAAGTAAAGCAGATGAAGGGAATTTCGTTGGATACTCATCACAGAGCAAGGCATATCGTGTGTATAATCACAAAACAAAAATCATTGAAGAAAGCTCTAATGTGACATTCAATGAACACACTCCCACCAAGAAGGGCCAAGGACCAAATTGGGTTTTTGACTTGGATGACTTAACCAAATCGTTAAACTTTAACTTTGATTTTCAATCCACATCAATTCCTACTGATTCAGTTAATGCGGCAAAATCTGTTCCTACGGATCCTATTCCTACTGCCAATTCTGCTAATACGGAGCAAGTTCCTACTGCTCCAATTTTTGGCACTGAAAGATTGGATGTCATGGAGTACATCAATCTTCCAATTTCTACGGATGATTCACTTCCCATCTTTGACACTTTATCCAAGAATGTAGCAGATGGTTCTTCTCAACAAGAAGCAGATGATGCAAATGAAGATGAAGAAGTTCCTAGTCATACAACTACTGCCAAAGATGATGCCACACGATCCAATGGAGTTCCACACTTAGTAGAAGAGGATGAGAATTTAGTTGAACAAATTGTCACTAAAGAGTTTGAAGCATATACTAATGACTTTCCTTCTTCAGTTACTACTCCTTCTTCTACTGCTTACTTCCCAAGCAATGACATGCTAGATTTAAATGATACAAACTTAGGCAAGGAATTAAGACTTGAGAAGATTCCATCTTCCCGCGTTTCAAGGAATCATCCACCTTCTCAAATCATTGGTAATCTTGACTTTTCCATGGAGACTTGAAGCCAAACTAAGCCCAAAAAGGACCCTATGAAAGCTCTTATTAACACATGTCTGTTTGCCTGCTTCCTTTCTCAAATGGAATAAAGAAAATTCAAGAGGCATTACTGGATCCACACTGGATAGAGGCATGTCAAGCTGAGCTACTTCAATTCAAAATACAAGGAGTCTGGGAATTAGTTGAAGTCCCATTTGGCAAGAAGGTGATAGGTACAAGATGGATCTTCAGAAACAAGAAGGATGAAAGAGGTATTGTGATCAAGAATAAAGCAAGACTGGTTGCACAAGGCTACAATCAAGAAGAGGGAATCGATTATGAAGAAGTTTTTGCTCCAGTGGCTAGGATTGAAGCTATTAGACTATTTCTAGCTTTTGCTTCATTCATGGGATTTAAGGTATATCAGATGGATGTCAAGAGTGCATTTCTCTATGGAGTTATTGAGGAAGAGGTATATGTCAAGCAGCCCCCTGGATTTGAGGACCCTCAACATCCTCACATGGTTTACAAACTGGTAAAAGCTCTCTATGGGCTTCATCAAGCACCAAGGGCTTGGTATGACACACTTTCTGACTACCTTCTACAAAACAACTTTCAAAGAGGCACCATTGACAAGACACTATTTTTCAAGAAATCTCACTCAGATATTCTTCTTGTTCAAATATATGTTGATGACATCATCTTTGGATCTACCAAAGATGCTCTAGGCAAAGAGTTTGAAGAATTAATGCACACAAAGTTTCAAATGAGCTCCATGGGGGAACTCACTTTCTTTTTGGGTCTACAAGTCAAGCAGAAGGCAGATGGTCTCTTCATCAGCCAAACCAAGTATATCAAGGACATTCTAAATAAATTTGGATTTTTGGATGCAAAGGTAGCAAGCACACCTGTAGAAACTCACAAACAACTGACTGCTGATCTTGAGGGGGAGGATGTGGATATTCATAATTACAGATCAAAGATAGGCTCCTTAATGTATCTCACAGCTTCAAGACCAGACATCATGTTTGGAGTTTGTGTTTGTGCACGATATCAAACAAGACCCAAAATGTCACACCTCATTGCAGTCAAGAGAATCTTTCGTTACCTGAAGGGCAAGCCTAACTTAGGCTTATGGTATCCTAAAGACTCTCCATTTGATTTAATTGCTTTTACTGACAGTGACTATGGTGGTGAAAACTTAGACAGGAAATCAACAACTGGAGGATGTCAATTCATTGGCTCAAGACTGGTGTCCTGGCAATGCAAGAAGCAATCAACTGTGTCTACCTCTTCCACAGAAGCTGAATACATTGCAGCTGCTAGTTGCTGTGCTCAAGTGCTATGGATACAAAATCAAATGATGGACTATGGATATTCATTCATGAACACTCCAATTTTCATAGACAACCAAAGCACCATTAGCATCATCAACAATACAGTCAAGCACTCCAAGACAAAGCACATAGAGATACGCTACCACTTCATAAGAGACTGTAACGAAAAGAAACTAATTCATGTTGAGAAAATTCACACTGACAATCAGCTTGCTGATCTTCTCCCAAAAGCATTTGATGTGGGAAGATTCACATTCTTGATTACCAGTATTGGAATGCTCAACATGGATTAAAACCATCTTATTTTATCTCGTAGTATCTCTAGTTTAAGTCCCTTTGAGAAGCAGTAGTAACCTTACCATAAGCACAAGTGCCTTACTTCTTAGTATTGTACTATGTTACTACTGCAAAAGCAACAGTAGCAACAAATTTTAACCAAAGTTTTATTAGTACGGCCACATTATCCGTATTAAGGGAAGGTTTAACTACTACTGCCCTTAATATGTTAATACGGACGGAATGATTAATACTGTCTAGTATTGTTGTTACTACGGACCACTGGTTAATACTGACAGTAATTCACATTACTACGGACAGTCCAGTTAATACGGCTCGTGTACCATTACTACGGTCATTAATCAAATTACTACGGTCATTATTTGTTAATACGGCCATTACTACGGTCATTAATCAAATTACTCACCGTATTAAAAAGGTTTCTTAATTAATAAGTTTTTCTTAATTAATGGTGAGTTGACAAGTCAAACCACAACTTGTAACTGACTTTTACACGTGGCGATAAAACATTGGACCAAATTTTTAAATTTCCGGCGCGAGGTACAACTACAATTGACACGTGGCACTCACAATTGCACCGTTACTTTTAATCATCACCCGCGTCTAATCCAAATCGTCAAGTTGTTACAATTTTACCGTATAAATAGGGATCTTTTGAACCGTTTAATTACTTACCTTTCTTATAAAGAACCCTAAATTCACAAAAAGTTACCGTTACAAATAAATTCCTAAAATTCTTTCACTATTTGATCAATTTCTTGTTTCATTGTTGCTCTAATCCTAATATCTTTTACATTACTAACAATGGCTGAACTTCAGTTTCATATGACTCATAATATGGTGGCCTACTTAGCCAAGCACGATGACAACAAAGATGTTCATCCCATTATCGACTTCTTGCAGCAATCCCATATTAAACTTGCTTTAACCATTAGCCCTGAAATCCATGAAATACACATAAGGGACTTTTGGACTACTGCAGAACTCAACACCAATGGGGATGTACCGGTCATTCATGCCACAGTAGATGGACAAGAAATAAATGTTTCAGAGGCCACATTGCGCACACATCTTAAACTAAAGGATGAGGAAGGTATAACTGATCTTCCTAATGAAACAATTGTTTCAAACTTTGAAAGGATGGGGTATGAGGGGGACTTACATATTTCAACTTTTCAAAAAGCTAAGTTGTCCCCCCCAATGGAAATACTTGTTGCACACTTTGCAGCAATGTATTTCCCAGAAACGAACGGGTTGGCATGAGGGAAGTAGTGCTTTGGCAAATGCCATGGTATGTTTGGCTACCAACCAAACATACAAGTTTTCAGGCTTAATTTTTGATGGAATGTTATGGAACCTGGCTAATATAAAACATAAATTTTTAATGTATCCAAGGTTCCTTCAACACATTTTTAAATGTGAACTCAAAAACTTAACAAGATCTCAAAATGTTTTCTCATCCCATGCTCATACAAAGAAAGTTTTTGTTAATATGAGAAGGGTAAACAAAGGTTTTACAGCAAATGTGACCCCATTGTTCTCAACAATGATGGTGGGCACAAGTTCACAAGATGAGAGACAAGTGACTTCACCTCTGTCTCAGCCACCATCTACTATTGTTACAACCATAAGCACCACTGCGATTTCTGTTGCAAGTGCTGAGGTTATCATCCCAGAGGTTACAACTACAGTCTCTACTGCAAGTGTACCTCCAGTTAATACTGTGAGTTCATCTCCAGTTAATACTGCCACAATCACCACTTTTGTGACTTCACCCACTGTTTCTACACCTCACTCACCACCACTAGTTGCTTTCACAAGAAAAGCTAAGAGGGTTCCTCAAACTCTTGAGCTTCAAACTTCCCCATTCGCACTTTTCAAAAAATCTTTACCTGAATGATCTTCAGGAAAGATACATACAAGGGAAACCATTGAGCAAACCCCCAAGCTCACTGAGGTGGTCCATAAGGAGGGGGGTGACCATTTGGGGAGGTCTAATACTACTGTAGTCATCACTTCTCATAGTGATGCTCAGGACAATATTAACATAGCTAAGACCCAAACCAGGGCAACACTAACCTTGAATCCTATTTTTTTAGCATCCTTGGAAAGTGGTCCCTAGCGCCAAGAGACCAAGGGGGAGGGAACAACTTCTGCTAGGCAAGAGGGTCCCTCTAAGTCCTATGATCAACCACCTGTTGGTACTCAACAGGCAAGGGGTGAGGACATATATAACTATGATCCTATTGAATTGTTGGAATGTTACCAGAAATACATCTTTACAATTGAAAAGCAAGGGGAGGAACTTGCTGAGCTGAGAGCTACTGTTGCCAAGCTAGTTGATCAACAGCAGTTAATGATGGACTTCTTTCTCTCTCAAAAGACAAACAAGAGAAGCATTGGTACCCCACCTGTACCTTCAAGTTCTTCTTCCAGTGACGACTCTTCTTCTGAAGACAAAAAGTGGCAGAAAGACAGTGAAGATGAAATTTTGTCAAACAAAGAAGATGCAGATGTGCAGGGGGAGAAGGAAGAAATAAAAAGTGATGAAACTGTGATTACTGCAACCTCAGAACCAAGTGAAGATATGGAGGTTGGCACTGAAAACATGGAGATGGAAATAGATAGTACACCTAAGGGGGAGAAAGAACAAGAAGGTGAAAAGATGATAATTGATGAAGAAGCTGAAAAGGAGGAAATAGTTGAAGGGGAACAGAAGATGGAGATTGACGAAACAGTTGAGGGGGAGCAAGAAATGGAGATAGAATTTGAGGAGCAAGAAAGCATAACTACTTCTCAAATTGATGAAGTCCTCATTTCTGCGGCTGAATTTGTTACTACGGCTCCTCCTGTTAGTGCGGAAGAAGTGTTTACTACCGCTCCTGAGACTGAAGTTGTTTCTGCGGACAATTCAGTTAATGCGGAAGCACAAGTTTCTGCGGACAATTCAGTTAATGCGGAAGCACAAGTTTCTGCGGAACGAGGTTTGGTTGAAGATCCAGCTACTACTGTTACACAAATGATTCTGGATCTACCTCCAACAATATCACTTCCACAAACATCTGAAATCATTCAAGGAAGTGAACCAATGCAAGTAGTTATGTCTGAAGCCACAACAGTCACAACAACAACAACAACATCTATGGCTTCCTCTCATACTGTTGATGAAGAATCTGCTGCTGCTGAGCTGAAGAAGCTTGAAATGGCAAGGATCATTGCAGAAAGAAGACTTGAAGCAGCAGATCTTCCAAAAGCAAAAGCTCTAACAATTCCTGCAGCCTCTCAAAGCTCAAATCAAGAAACTGAATATGTTGCAGACTCTTCTAGACCTTCAGGTATAAGACCACTTATTGTACCTCCAGCTAGATCACATGTTCCAGAAGTAATTACAGAGGTAAAGCCTGAAGAAAAGGCTAAAGGAAAGAAGATAGCAGATGATCTAGAGAAACTGGAGAAGCTAAAGAAGAAGAAGAAGAAGGAAGAAAATCTTGCAGACTCTGTTGCTTTAAAGTTTGCATCTGAAGAGTTATATGTAGGAGATGACCCTGAGACAATTAGGGAGATTCACACAAAGCTGCAAGCTCAACAACTGGAAAGAATAGAGAAGCTAAGACAGGAAGAATTGGCTGTGAAAGCCATGGTTGAACAAGAGCTGGCTGACCTAGCCAAAGTTGAGTCTGAGAAGAAGAAAGTGCTCAGAAAGAAACAATCCACCCAAGATAAACTCACTGAAGATAGGAAGCAGTTCATCACCTATCTCAAATCCAAGAATTACAGTGGCAGGTCTTTAGGACCAATGAAGATGGGGAGTTTATTAGAACTAGTGGAGAAAGAAAGGAAAAAGGATGCTCAAAGGGAAGCTGCACTCTCCAAGTTACAAGAAAAGAAGAAGTTTGAATTGGAGAAAGCTTTAAAAAGAGCTCATGACACTGGGAGAAAAATATTTGATGAACAAGGAAAGCCAATCCCTAATCCTTTTGTTAGTACTGCTCCAAGTAAGCCTAATCCTCCTCCTGAGAAGCCAAAGAGAAAGAAGTCAGCATCTACAAAAATTCCTACACAGAGACAAAGAGTAGAAACTGTTGCTGCTTCAACCACTTCTCAAGGAAGTCCTACTGTTCCAATTGTACAAGTCAAGGAAGAACCAGTTGCTGTTAAAGAAACAAAGGAACACATTGAAATAGATGAAGATGACTGTTCTGGCTTGATCATACATGAAGAAGGACCGAGGATTGCACCATTAGCTGTTGAACTTCCTCAAATCATTGACTGGGAATTTACTGGTGGACCAATGAAGACTGAGTATGTGGTCACCAGGCAAGATAAGTCAAAAACCATTGTCCCAGCTTTTCATAGAATGGTTAGAGACTTTACAAGGTCAGATTTGGAGAGGATTCATGATATGGGAAGGATGAAGTATTCCAACTGCAGAGGTCAAAGTGCTGGCATTGATTTAGCTATGGATTATTTGAATAGCATGTTTGATCCTGAGTATGTGAAGACTAGTTCTGTGTCCAAGAAGGGAGGTCCAGCAAATCCAGTTATCAAATGGTTTGTATATGACAGAAGTGGAGTCTATTCCATAGTTAGAACTCACGGAGCTATGGAGTTCTATTTGGTAGACAAAAGGTATCCACACAGCTTGGGAACTTTGAAAGAATTGATCAAAGTTAAATTGTTTGGACTGTTGACTTCCAAGATAGCACATAGACTGGTCTAGGATATCATGATGCAACTAACAGAAGAGAGAGCAAGAGGAATGGCAAGACAAGGATGAGAGAAGAAATGCGTAGATAACTTGTTATGTAATGAAGTAGTTAAAACGTTGATGTATGAAAACTTGTACTTTTGATAAGTCTATAAAAGTTCAAGGTTAGGGGGAGATTGTTGGGTTATAACTTAGTCAAAATAGTTTTAACTCATTAATACTGCTTCTAACTAAGGATAGAGTAACTTACAAGATTAATACGGAAGTCATTAATATTGAAGAAGTTACTACGGAAGACAAGGTTAATACGGCTGTTAAACAAGATACTACGGAAGCTTTCATTCTACGGATAGTTCAAGATACTACGGATAGTTCAAGATACTACGGACTTGAAGTTACTACGGATACTCTTGCCATGCACGTTTAAATTAAATAGATAGAGTTTCAATTGTATTCAAAGTATGTTTCCTTTCTAGATAACGATGTAGATTCCTAGTTTATCTAGGATAGCCTCAAGGTCTATAAATAATAGATCCTTGTAAGATAGAAAACACGTTGTATTGATATTATTGATTAATGCATTTGAGGCTTAACATTCGACAAACATATTGTTATTATTTGTTCATTATAATCAAATATTGTTTGTGTGGTTAACTTGTAAATATCAAAGTGTTCATCTCCGCTGCTGAACTTTTTTGATAGATCACGATCTAACAAGGTTAAGGTTAACGAAGTATAAAAGCTTAATTGATCCTGACACAATGTAGTCCGTTTACTAAGCTTAACTTATATCCCAACCCAAACCAAGCCCAAACCCAACACACCTAGAAACCTTGAGTCGGCTTTCTTTTTCTTTTCCAAAACCCTTAAGCCGATTCTTTCCTGGTATCCACTAATCGATCACCAGCAGGTCATCATCATCATTAGTATTCCAATGCAATCTTGAATTCTCCCTTAATCGAGTAAGTTTGTTAGTATTATGTTCGTTTCTTTAAGCCGTTGCAATGTCTATCCGATTAATGGATTCTTTTGGGGCAGCAATCATCTACAACATCTTCTCGATTCAGTTTCGGTTGAGGCACTTTTCATCATCATCATCTCGTGCTCATTATAGAACAGCCCTTTTGGAGTCACGAATTCAGTTCATCAATCAAAGTAAGTGTATCCGTATTAATCCTTTTAACCGATTTTCATATCATCGTAGTGTATCCTAATCTGGTTTTAATCGTCATTGGAAATCCATTTTGAACATGTTACAAACTGATTTAACGTCACCTGTAGCATACTTATATGTTTCATAATTCAAAACGTCATAAAAATGTTAATACAAAGTCTATATATATAACTATTTTGAAGCTTGCTGAATTGAAAGTTTACTTGTCTTTCTTCGTTAATAACTTTCAAACAACTCAGAACTGGAATTTGTAATCTAAACATAAATTGTAGCCCTCTGAATCTATTTTCTGTAGATATAAGATATATCGTTTAATTATTTTTCAATCTCCTGAAAACTGAATTTTAGTAGACGTTGGTACAGCTGAGTAATTGGTTTTTAGCTGCTGTTTTTACCTGTTTTTAAAAAGTTATAACTACTTAACCATTTTGAATTTGGAACTGAAATCTAAACTAAAATTATAGGTATCGGAGTCTATTTTCTGGGAAAATTAGTCTCGCTGTCTAATTGTTTGTGAAACTCTCTAAAAATGTAAATTAGTGAACGTTGGTCAAATCTGGGATTTTTGTGACGTCATTATTAAGTTTAGTAATCTATTTTGAATAATCATTTAACGAACTTTGATCTAAACTTAAAGAGAATAATTACATCTACTAAACAGGTCCTTGCTATATAAATAAGTGTTGGTTAATTGGTGGTCGTTTATAGTACTTCAAAACGTTGTATAGATTTAAAACTACAACGTTACGGTTTTGGACAGATTATAAAGTCTGTTTTGTTTTGGTCTTATCTTAGTTTTAATTAACTCAATTTAACTGAATCCGGAGTCCACGACGTAGCTCTCTCAGTCTAGTTTCCGTACGAGTCAGGATCGTTGTCTAACTCTTTTCCAAACTCCCGTTATTTCAGTTTTAGTGATAAGGGGCTACAATCTGAATTTTAACTATCGTCTAAAGTTTTAACGTCAACTCTCGAGTCTTTACTTGACGTGACCGGATAACCTAATTGTCCTTTCATATACTCTTAACGGTATTAGAAACACTTGTTGAATTAGTTTTCATGATTCGTTCGTTGTACTTTAGGGAAGCTCATTATTAGACGGGACTAGCTGTGACCTACACTACTCATATACACATTTTTGCTTAGTATCACATACGTATTCACGAGATGAGTTCATTGCCCCTACGTTTTTACTGTTTTCACTTATTTGTGAAAATTGGCTGAAGACAAAGCTTACCTAAACTACTATTCATTATGAAATGTTTTGAGAAACAAATCAATTACAAAAGTGTAACGAAAACCTAATACATTTAAAGACTGTTTTCAAATGAGATGATTGCTATACTGTGACTACGTTGGTAGTGACACCCCCCCCCCCCATATACATACATACATACTGGTAGAGTGTACTTACTAGTGACAGTCAGACTATGGTGCCAAAGGGCTAAATGGTCAATTCATGCTTAGTCTTATTGTGTAGACCGTTCCCCACCGACCCGTAAGACATTCAGTCAGTTAAGGTAACTACTGACACATACATTCTATCGGTTAAGGTAACTACCGATACACTTCATGTCAGTTAAGGTAATTATTGACGATTAGTAGAAGGACTTACTGATGTGCATTACTGTTTTTACATTTATATGCATTATTTACACTATTTGAACTCTTATTACTATTTTGAGACTCACTTGCTATTTCAGGAAACTTTCTATAAATAGAAACCTCTTTTTATAGAAACATTCTTTATTTTACGTAAATCATTTAAATTGTTTTACTTAAATTACTCAGTAAACTCGCTCAACCTTTGTGTTGACATTTTAAGCTTTGTTTTCAGGTAATGAGCAGAAGTAAGGAACTAGCTATCAGGATTGGACTTAGAAGACCTCTCTAGTCTTGCATTGCATTTGTGGCACTCTATTTTACTTTTCTTTTGTACTGAACTATTCGTTGGGGCGTTTTACCATTGTTTGTCATTTGGATTTGGTATGATGTTTGATACTTCGGTTTATTTATTTGGATGTAGTGAATGGCGTAGTTACATTACAAGATCACCTCTTGTATGTGGCGATGTCATGACACACTATATTTATTTCTTTTTCATATAGATTATCTCTATTTGTAACTACTTGTGTTATGACAATCGTCAATCGATCACACCCTGCGTTTCCGCCGCAGGTGGGGTGTGACACATAAAGACTCCTTACGAATAAGGACTTTCCAGATATGCACTACCATTAAAGAAGAATTCCAAGAAACAAGACTACGAATACCCAAACCACCATCCGCTTTAGGACGACAAACATTATCCCAAGCCCTCTTAGCTCCACCCTGCTTTAATAACCCTTGACACCACAAGAACCCACGAAGTAGCTTCTCGGTTTCGAGGATGATAAAACTAGGAAGAATGAAAACTGACGCCCAATACACATGCATAGCGGAAAGTACAGACACGACTAATTGAAGTCTACCTGCAATAGATAAAGATTTATTCCTCCAATCTCTCAGACGGTTCCGAACTTTCTCAACTAAACTCTTACAATCTTCAACTAAAATTCTGGACGAGATCAATGGAACTCCCAAATACTTAATAGGAAAAGACCCATCCTCAAAAGGAAACACCTCCAAAATAGCACTACCCGATCACTTACACATAAAAAGAAAGTCGTACTCTTCTCAATACTCGGAATCAACCCTGAAACTCTTCTAAATTCATTTAATGCATTTAATAAAACCACAATCGAGTTTTTATCTCCATGAGAAAACATAATCAAATCATCAGCAAAACACAAGTTAATAAGCTTTAGTTTCGCACATTTCGGATGGTACTTAAACGTCGTTGACTCCGTCACTCCTCTCTTAAGTAACAATGTTAACACCTCCGTAACAATCGTAAATAAATATGGAGATAGCGGATCACCCTGACGCAAACCACGCTTCCCACGAAAAAATCCATGGAGATCCCCATTAACACAAATTTAAAAAGATGTAGAAGACACACAGTCCATAATCCACGCCACCATCATACTATGTAACCCAAACCCGATAAGAATATTCCTTAAGAAACCCCAATCAATTGTATGATATGCCTTTTGAATATCAACTTTAAACGCACATCTGGACACCCCACGCGCAATATGATAATTCTTTACCAGCTCTTCAGATAATAAAATATTATCCGAAATGCTTCTACCAGTAACAAAAGCCGATTTATTAGAACTTATAATATCTGTCAACCCCTCTTTCAAACGATTAGTGATAATACGACTAATACATTTGTATAACACATTACAACAAGAAATAGGGCGATAATCCGTAACTTTCATCGGAGAAGCAACCTTTGGAAGCAACGCAATAATCGTACTATTTACCTCTTTAAGCATTTTACCATTACAAACAAAATTCTTGAACAGCCAGACACACGTCATCCCGCACAACCTCCCACGCCTTCTTAAAGAAAGCAGACGTATAACCATCAGGACCAGGAGCTTTGTCCTCCGGAATTGCAAACATTGCATATTTATGCGGAGCTTTAAGACCCGAAATACGTTGTTGAAACAACCCCGCCATATCCATAATTGGCTCCACCTCCTCAGCTGTGCCTAAGAACTGACTGTAATGATTCACAAAAACACCAGCAACGTCGACATCCGAATGCAACACACCAGCCACATCATGAACACACGAGATACGACTCCTATACCGCTTCCCTTTTAGCATATTATGAAAAAACCCTGTATTCCCATCACCCTCCTTTAACCAACAAATTTTAGCACGCTGCTTCAGAAACATATCCTTGTCTAACTTTGCCTCAGTAAACGCACGAAGATAAGCAGATTCCTCAACACGCAGCTCCTCCGACCCAGGATTTTTTATCTAACTCAACTTGAACCACATCTAATTCCTTTCGAAGAAAACCAACACGTTTATGAACATTCCCATTCTTCCACATCAACTTCCGCATGATAGGCTTTAACCGTTTTAATTTTTTAGCAACTCTAAATAAATGAAACCCATCAATGTTCTCCACCCAAGCTTCTGAAACCCGTGGCAAAAATTCTTCTTTATTCGCAACAAAATTTGCAAACTTAAATGGCTTCGGCTTTCTAACACTCGCCAACGGGATCTTCAGAACAGTAGGACAATGATCCGAGATACGATACGGCTTAAAAATCGCATGAGCATCTGTAAACTGATGCAAAAACGGACCATTACACATTATTCTATCAAGCTTCTTCAGAATACCATCCATAGAGTTCTGGTGTTGATTTCATTTATACCACATGCCAGACTGATTCAAATCTACCAAACCAATATTTTTCTACACAATCTTTAAATTCAGCCATCCCAATAGATACACTAGACAAACCACTGGTACTATCATTAAGATTCAAAGCAACATTAAAATCTCCCATAACCATCCAGGCGTTACTCCCCACAAAATGATTATGCATCAACAAACTTTGGCATTACTCACGCCTCTGAATATAATGATTACCTGCGTAAATAAACGAACAATAAAAGCTCTTTTGGGCACTGATCAAACGCATCTGACAATGAAGAACCTGGTCCGACTGATTAACCACCATCCACTCAACATTCTCCGAATCCCATCCAAGAATAATACAAGTACCCTTTTGACTCACCTGAGAATTACATGTCCACCGCCAACCTTTAAAAACCTTCGTATACACATCATGAAGTCTTGAAATATCCACATGGGACTCTAAAATAGCGCAAACTTGCAAACTACACACACACACACACACACACACACACATATATATATATATATATATATATATATATATATATATATATATATATATATATATATATATATATATATATATATATAAATATATATTTATATATATATATATATATATATATATATATATATATATATATATATATATATATATATATATATATATATATATATATATACATAGAACAAGGATATAATAAAAAGACATTGAAAATAAAAAGAATAGGAAGCAACATGGGGCTGCCACGTGTCAGAAGAAAAAAAAAACCCATTATTATATCATAAAGGGTATAATCGTCTTTTTACAACACAAATTTCAGATCCACTTTTAAATCCCAAAATCAACCCTAACATAACCAAAATCAACTAAAATCTCTCTCTCTCTCTCTCAAAAGTAGATCTGATCCTCCGATGAATCTGCTCCTCCGATGGCGACGGTCTGCTCCTCCGATGGCGACGGTCTGCTCCTCTTTGTCTGCTCCCGGTGCCGGTGACCTCGCCGGAAACAGTGGCGGTGAAGAAGAAGAACAGTGGCGGTGACCTCGCCCGAAACAGTGGCGGTGACCTCGCCGGAAACAGTGGCGGTGACCTCTGCTCCTCTTTCTCTTGTCTGCTCCCGCCGCCGGTGACTTCCTCCGCCGCCTTCTTCCTCCGCCGCCTTCTTCCTCGTGTCAACAGGAGCCTCAAGGTTTCGAAATATGGTGTGAAGAAGAAGAACAGGCAAGCTTCAAGGGTTTATGGTAGGAAATGAAGCAATGTATTAGTGTTTGTTAGCTGAGTTCCTTTTTCTTGAAATTTTCTGAATTTTTATGTCTAGACTTAAAATCAAACTTCATTATCTTTCCATGTCTGTCTCTGTTTGAAATGACTGAGATTTAAAGATGGTTGGGGGTTTTTGTTACAATACTTGCAGAGTATCTTGATTTGGTACTTATGCACAATGGTTTTGTAAAGTTATGCACAATCTTTTTGTAATTTATGCACAGATATATTTAATATTTATGCAAAGTGTTTTTTAATTTTTTGTATAAAAAACTTACATAAAATTAATGCACAAGTTATTTTATAAAAACCGATACACACTGTTCGTATTTTTTATATAGAAATTTTTGATGCACATAAAACCTATGCACACGTTATTGATAAAAGTTATGCACAGAGATTCAAAAAATGAGTAATCTGGTAAAATGAAAAAAAAAAAAAAAAAAAAAAAAAAAAAAAACAGATTTCTGCTTTATTACCAAAAGGGCATGAAAGTTCGAAAATATTACCAAACTGCCACCGCGTTGACTTTTTCAAACCCCCTTTTTGTTGACTAATTGTGTGGCTCACATTCCTTGCTACCCTTTTTATTTTAAAAACATTTTACATTAACCCACTCCTATATACATATATATATATATATATATATATATATATATATATATATATATATATATATATATATATATATATATATATATATATATATATATATATATATATATATTTTCGCTAAAGGGGACAGAACCCCGGCAAAAATAGAATAAAACCTCATAAACGTTTACAAAACATGATGAGCCAAAAAAGCACATCAAAAGAGAAAAAACCTTGCATACAGGCATACAAGGCAACCCCACAACCACGAAAAAAACCCACAAAAACAACCCGCAAACACCAAGACAAACTAGAAAAACTCTAGAAAAACTCTAGACTCGAGCAAACCCTATAAGCATAAAACAGCCATCAAATATGCCATTTGCTTGTGAGACCCATGCTATCACGTAACTTGTGCAAATCCAGCGTAGACATCTTCATCTTGACCATCAGAGTTGTAGCCTCGAATAGAGAATCCACAGACCTTGACCCCTTGTTGAATAGCCTATTGTTTCGTTCTTGCCATACAAAATATACCGCAGCCGCAAACACCATACGACCTGCAACACCCCAAGCACTATTCTTCATATTCCTCGGCTTTAAATAACCAAGAAAGTTTTCCCATTTATACTTTGACGTAGGTATTTTCACCATATCCGAACATAAGGACCAAAACTGTTTCGTGTAGCCGCAGTCAAAGAAAAGGTGATCATGAGAATCCTGTTGAGCATTGCAAAACACACAATTAATAGTCTTGATCTTTCGTGATTTTTCCCACTCTTGCACCCGATCCTGTGTTTTAAGCTTCCTAAGAATTAACAACCATAATATAAATGAGTGACGAGGAATATAGGCTGAATTCCAGACAACATCACACCAATCGACCTCCTGACCGTGGGGCCGAACAGCCTCCCAAGCTCGGGCTGCAGAAAACAATTCCTCCCTGCCATCATTCGAAATCCATAAGAGCTTATCACGGCATACCTGAAAAACTGGGACATTTATCTGATTGAGAACCGGGTATTTCTCGAGCCATATACTAGGCCAGCGAAATCCCTGACTAGAACAAACATCATCCAACTTGCTTTTTAAATTCCAACCCGCTTGCATAATATCCCGATTAGAAATTGTTTTTGTTAACGGACCAACATCACACCAAGTGTCAAACCATGCCGAAATGGATCGCCTATTACCCACTGAGAACCGAAAGTTCTTTTGAATCTCATCCCGTAATTCCAAGATTTTACGCCAACTCCAACTCGCATTTGCTTCACTTTTACTTCCCAAAAATTACGCCCAGCAAGATGGTGCGTATGTACCCATTTTACCCATAACGATTCCTTTAGAGATAAAAGCTTCCATATATGAGTTATCATAAGGGCTGAATTCCAAGAAACTAAATCTCTAATGCCTAACCCACCCTCAAGTTTCGACATACAAATATTCACCCATGCAACATTAGCCTTTCCCGGTTTCATATCACCTTGACACCACAAAAAGCCCCGAAGTAATTTTTCTATCTCATTAATAATCGAATGAGGAAGAATAAACACTGAAGCACAGTATACATGCATTGCAGAGAGAACCGATACAACTAACTGTAAGCGACCTGCGATGGATAGGGGTTTGTTCCGCCAATCACCGATCCTATTTCTCACTTTCTCAACCAAACTCGAGCAATCCTCAACCAAAAGACGGGACGAAATTAAAGGAACTCCAAGATATTTGATGGGAAAAAAACCTTCTTCAAATGGTAAGATGTTAACAATTGTTGCCTTGGTTCGATCACTAACACAAGAGAAGAAAGCCGTGCTCTTCTCTATACTCGGCACTAACCCAGACACTTGTCTAAATTCATTTAAAGCATTTAACAACACCGCCACAGATTTTCTATCACCATGCGAAAACATTATAAGATCATTTGCAAAACACAAGTTTATGAGTTTGAGTTTTGAGCATTTTGGATGAAATTTAAAATCACTTGACTCGCGGACTCCTCTTTTCAGGATTAACGTCAACACTTCCATTACAAGGGTAAACAGATATGGCGAGAGCGGATCCCCTTGACGAAGCCCCCTCTTGCCCTGAAAGAAACCATGAAGCTCACCATTAACACAAACCATGAATGAAGTAGTAGTAACACACTCCATAATCCACTTTATCATAACTTCATGAACTCCGAAAAAACCCAAGATATCCTTTAAGAAACCTCAATCAACTGTGTCATAAGCTTTTTGGATGTCGATCTTGAAAGCACATCTTGAAACACCCCTCTGAATATGATAATTCTTAACAAGCTCTTGCGACAATAAAATATTATCAGAAATGCTTCTACCAGGAACAAAAGCTGATTGATTTTCACTAATAATATCCACCAGGCCTTCTTTTAAACGATCAGTAATTAAACGACTGATACATTTAAACAAGACATTACAACAAGAAATAGGGCGATAATCTGTAACCTTAATAGGAGCTTGGACTTTTGGTAACAGTGTGATGATAGTCGAATTAATTTCCTTTAATAATTTACCATTGCGGAAGAAATCCTGGACAGCCGAGCACACATCATCTCCCACTACATCCCAAGCATTCTTAAAAAACGCCGAAGTATAACCATCCGGACCCGGGGCTTTATCCTCCCCAATAGCAAACATTGCACTCTTAATATCTACATTAGTCACATTACGAATCATATTAATAGATTTAGCAAACGGAATACGATTAATAAAAAGACCAGCAGGGTCTCGGATTGTTGCAGCAGGTTCCGCCCTCCCCAAAAATCGTTCATAGTGAGTCACAAAAACAGCCGCAACATCCCTGTCCGTGAAACTTTGACCCTCGTTATCTTTCACCGTTGCTATCTGACTACGATTACGCTTCCCTTTTACAACGTTGTGAAAGAAACCCGTGTTACCATCACCCTACTTTAACCATCTAACCTTTGCTCGTTGTTTAAGAAAAAGTTCTTCATCAATTTTCGCCTCCTTGAAAGCATTCAAATAAATACTGGCTTCATCTTTTAAACGGATTTTTATCCAATTCCACTTGCACGTTGTAAAGTTCTGTTCGAAGAGACCTAACACGCCGATGCACATCACCATTTCGCCACATTAACTTCCTCATCACAGGCTTTAGATTCTTTAAATTCTTAACAACACGATACATATTATGACCCACGATAGCTTCAGCCCACACCCGCGAAACATGCTGTTTAAATTCAGATTTACGAGCAATAAAGTTTGCAAATTTGAACGGTTTTGGCTTGTTATTTATGACCAGCGGGATATTCAACACCATAGGGCAATGGTCAGATATACGGTAAGGTTTGAATATAGCATGAGCATCCATAAATTGATTCAAAAACTCACCATTACACATTACTCTGTCAAGCTTTTTTAAGATACCGTCATCAGCATTTGGTTTCTGGTTCCACGTATAAAACATGCCAAAATACTTCAAATCCTCTAAGCCGATAGACTCCACACACTCCTTGAATTCGTTCATGGCAATAGATGATCCCGATAAACCCCAGGTGCTTTCATTTAAATTCAACAGAACATTGAAATCTCCTAAAATCACCCATGGATTATTAGCAACAAAAATACTATGAATTCGAAGACTCTTCCACAACTCCCGTCTCTGCAAGTAATGATTCCCTGCATATACAAACGAGCAATAAAACGATCTTTGAGTACCAATCACACGCACCTGACAATGCAGAATTTGGTTTGTTTGGTTAATAACCATTAAATCCACATTCTGATTATTCCAACCCACAATACTCCGTGTCCCTTTCGGACTCAAATTTGAATTCGACGTCCAATTCCAACCTCGAAACACCAGCGAACATACATTAGACAATCTCGATATATCAACATGCGACTCCAGAATTGCACATACTTGTAAATTATTTTCACTAACGACTTCCTGAACCTCTGATTGTTTTGGGGTTTGGTTCAGTCCCCTAATGTTCCAAGCAGCAAGACTAAACATTAAACCATCCATATAGGGAGTGCTTGCCCCCTTTGTACCGTATTCAGCCTTATTCGAGTCTGTGTCACCATCTTGTTTCACACCCTTACCATTTGGCGAATTACTTGTCCCACCATCGGTATGACCAGACTGCTCATCACCTTGAGCATTTTTAACACCATTAGTTATGTTTTCCTTTGCGGGACTAGGCTTCGAGATATTACCATCATGATTCGTAGCATTTGTTTTATCACCTGAACCCCCAGCCGTCGACCTACCTCCTTGCTTAGGACGGTATTCATAAACAGGCGGTTTCGGACCAGCAACATTAAAACCTCGCGGTTTTTTCCTCTTTACCTCCTGAAACCCTTCCTCATCTTCCACCTGAACCTTTGAATTTACCTGCTCAGTTCCTTTTTTACAAGCCCCATCAGAATGCCCAAATACACAACATTTCATGCACTGTGGCGGTTTCCATTCATACTCAATTCGGACATCATGTTTCGTAAAACCCTCACCATCAAGTTTTGGAGTAGCAATGACCAGTTTTTCTTTTAATTTGCTATCCGCCTTAACTTCAATCATAGCACGAGCGAAACTAGGACGACCCCAAGAATCAATACACAAAGCGCTAGTGTAAGAATCTAGCATCAATGGTTTACCAATCTTCGTGGCCATAGCACTCAGGCCATCATCAGAATAACCTACAAACGGGACATCATGCATCTTTATCCACACCGGGACCTCAGTAATGTCCTCTTTTACCACATTTAAATTTGGAGGCCAACGATTTAAGATAATCGGAACATTTCGAATTAACCACGACCCTCCTTCCAACACATCAATCACACCTTTTTCTCCAGAAAACTTGAAATAGAAAAACCCTTTCGAGTTCATCATAGTTTTTTCTAGACCATATTTACGCCAAGCATTCCAAACATACCTATCTACAACCGGGAACGGGAGCCGTTTACCAATAAAATAACCATACACAGTAAACTCGTAACGTTTACTAGCTATTCTAACAGCTTCCTGTGGTATCACCAGATCAATTCCATTATCACCATCTGCAGACACCAAATCAAAAGGTCTAAAGTTTACCTTTCGTTTAGGAGGAGTAACATGATTCTGTTCCTTTAACACCTCCCTAAACAAAATAGGGATTGGATCTTTATCAGCCATCGAAGATGATTCCGGAATCTCGCCCATGTTTCTCTTCACAGAACCTTCGACTTTACTCGACGAGTTACTTTGAGGGAAAACAACTTCACGTTTAGATTTTAAGTACGTAAACCATCTTGTCATATAGTCCTCCATTGTTTCTCCAGGCAGCGCTTTAAAAAGCTCATCAAGATTTATATTATCTCCTAACGATGGTGATTTAATGTCATTTGCCGCAAACCCAAAACTAGACATTTTACTATCACTATTTGGAGTCTGAAACACCTGATCATCCATGCCTCCATCTATTTTGCTCCCATTCCCAGCACCATTAGACTTACTATCCCCCATAATGACGTTATTCTCATCTTCGTTCTTGTTCCCATGCACAGCACCTTCATCATCTGACCTCTTAGTATCCGGAATAGTCGACGGAGTTGCTAGGACAGATTCTACTTGAATTA
Organism: Senecio squalidus; assembly: GCA_910822075.1. Lineage (NCBI taxonomy): Eukaryota > Viridiplantae > Streptophyta > Magnoliopsida > Asterales > Asteraceae > Senecio > Senecio squalidus. Next base: position 15,438,942 of record CAJVGC010000060.1, on the reverse strand, counting down.
CATTCTCAAACGAACTAAACCACTTGTTCCAACTCCCCCGTTTCTTGCCCCGTCAACTTTGCAGTATCCGGTACATTAGACAAAGCCGCATCATCTGACGAACTCGCAGCTGTAGTACCCTGATCATCAGTCTTCTGTTTCAGTCGCGATCCAGCTGGAGATGAAGACTTCTTCTTCTTTCCCATGTTATATGACAACCCAGCTTCAATACTTCTTCCCCGCAAAACCCTAGCTGCTGTAACGTTTACCTTTTGTTCGTATTTTTTGCGTTTGCGTTGTAACAGAATCCTCCTTGCTCATAACCTATTCAACCCGCCACTCATCTACCTGCTTATTCCGGCTAACGCATTATATGAACCGGAGTTATTCTATATATATATATATATATATATAATATATATATATATATATATAATATATAAATATATATCTATAGATATTATATATATAATATTATATACTATATATATATATATATATATAATATAATTCGTTTAGCCGGATAATCAGGTAGATTGAGTGGCGTTTTGAATAGGTTATTAGCAAGGAGGATTCGGTTACAAAGAACTCGCAAAAATACGAAAAAAGGTACGTACAGAACAGCTAGGGTTTTTGCGGGGAAAGAAGTAGTGAGCTGGGTTGTCATCTAACAATGGGGAGAAGAATAGTCTTCATCTCCAGCTGACGAGTTCGCTCAGCTGATGAGGCTTTGTCCTAATGTAACCGGATACTGACAAAGTTGCCGGGGCAAGAAACCGGGGGGAATGTTGGAACAAAGTGGTTAGTTCGTTTGAGATGTATTCAAGTAGAATCTGGCCTAGCAACTCCGTCAGCTCAGTCTGATACGAAGAGATCAGATGATGAAGGTGTTGGTGCATGGGAACAGAACGACAGATGAGAATAACCGGCATTATGGGGGATAGTAGTCGAATAGGTGCTGCGGAATGGGACGCAAAATAAGATGGTGCATGGATGATCAGGTGTTTCAAGACCTCCAAATAGTGATAGTAAAATTCTAGTTTTGGGTTTGTGCAAATGACATTAAATCACCATCGTTGGAGATAATATATATCTTGATGAGCTTTTAAGCGCTGCTGGAGAAACATGGAGGACTATATGACAAGATGGTTTACGTACTTAAAATCAAACGTGAATTGTTTCCCTCAAAGTAACTTGTCGAGTAAAGAAGAGAAAACATGGGCGAGATTCCGGAAATCATCTTCGATGGCTGATAAAGATCCAATCCCTATTTGGTTTAGGGAGGTGTTAAGGAACAGCATCATGTTACTCCTCCTAAACGAAAGGTAAACTTTAGACCTTTTGTGTCTGCAGATGTGATAAATGGAATTGATTTGGTGATAACCGCAGGAAGCTGTTAGAATAGCTAGTAACGTTACGAGTTTACTGTGTATGGTTATTTTATTGGTAAACGGCTCCCGTTCCGGTTGTAGAAGAGGTATGTTTGGAATGCTTGGCGTAAATATGGTCTAGAAAAAACCTATGATGAACTCGAAAGGGTTTTTCTATTTCAAGTTTTCTGGAGAAAAAGGTGTGATTGATGTGTTGGAAGGAGGGCCATGGTTAATTCGAAATGTTCCGATTATCTTAAATCGCTGGACTCCAAATTTAAATGTGGTAAAAGAGGACATTACTGAGGTCCCGGTGTGGATAAAGATGCATGATGTCCCGTTTGTAGGTTATTCTGATGATGGCCTGAGTGCTATGGCCACGAAGATTGGTAAACCATTGATGCTAGATTCTTACACCAGCGCTATGTGTATTGATTCTTGGGGTCGTCCTAGTTTCGCTCGTGCTATGATTGAAGTTAAGGCGGATAGCAAATTAAAAGAAAAACTGGTCATTGCTACTCCAAAACTTGATGGTGAGGGTTTTACGAAACATGAAGTCCGAATTGAGTATGAATGGAAACCGCCACAGTGCATGAAATGTTGTGTATTTGGGCATTCTGATGGGGCTTGTAAAAAAGGAACTGAGCAGGTAAATTCAAAGGTTCAGGTGGAAGATGAGGAAGGGTTTCAGGAGGTAAAGAGGAAAAAACCGCGAGGTTTTAATGTTGCTGGTCCGAAACCGCCTGTTTATGAATACCGTCCTAAGCAAGGAGGTAGGTCGACGGCTGGGGGTTCAGGTGATAAAACAAATGCTACGAATCATGATGGTAATATCTCGAAGCCCTAGTCCCGCAAAGGAAAACATAACTAATGGTGTTAAAAATGCTCAAGGTGATGAGCAGTCCGGTCATACCGATGGTGGGACAAGTAATTCGCCAAATGGTAAGGGTGTGAAACAAGATGGTGACACAGACTCGAATAAGGCTGAATACGGTACAAAGGGGGCAAGCACTCCCTATATGGATGGTTTTAATGTTTAGTCTTGCTGCTTGGAACATTAGGGGCCTGAACCAAACCCCAAAACAATCAGAGGTTCAGGAAGTCGTTAGTGAAAATAATTTACAAGTATGTGCAATTCTGGAGTCGCATGTTGATATATCGAGATTGTCTAATGCATGTTCGCTGGTGTTTCGAGGTTGGAATTGGACGTCGAATTCAAATTTGAGTCCGAAAGGGACACAGATTATTGTGGGTTGGAATAATCAGAATGTGGATTTAATGGTTATTAACCAAACAAACCAAATTCTGCATTGTCAGGTGCGTGTGATTGGTACTCAAAGATCGTTTTATTGCTCGTTTGTATATGCAGGGAATCATTACTTGCAGAGACCGGAGTTGTGGAAGAGTCTTCGAATTCATAGTATTTTTGTTGCTAATAATCCATGGGTGATTTTAGGAGATTTCAATGTTCTGTTGAATTTAAATGAAAGCACCTGTGGTTTATCGGGATCACCTATTGCCATGAACGAATTCAAGGAGTGTGTGGAGTCTATCGGCTTAGAGGATTTGAAGTATTTTGGCATGTTTTATACGTGGAACCAGAAACCAAATGCTGATGACGGTATCTTAAAAAAGCTTGACAGAGTAATGTGTAATGGTGAGTTTTTGAATCAATTTATGGATGCTCATGCTATATTCAAACCTTACCGTATATCTGACCATTGCCCTGTGGTGTTGAATATCCCGCTGGTCATGAATAACAAGCCAAAACCGTTCAAATTTGCAAACTTTATTGCTCGTAAATCTGAATTTAAACAGCATGTTTCGCGGGTGTGGGCTGAAGCTATCGTGGGTCATAATATGTATCGTGTTGTTAAGAAATTAAAGAATCTAAAGCCTGTGATGAGGAAGTTAATGTGGCGAAATGGTGATGTGCATCGGCGTGTTAGGTCTCTTCTAACAGAACTTGACAACGTGCAAGTGGAATTGGATAAAAATCCATTTTCTAAGGAACTAAAAGATGAAGCTAGTATTTATTTGAATGCTTTCAAGGAGGCGAAAATTGATGAAGAACTTTTTCTTAAACAACGAGCAAAGGTTAGATGGTTAAAGGAGGGTGATGGTAACACGAGTTTCTTTCACAACGTTGTAAAAGGGAAGCGTAATCGTAGTCAGATAGCAACGGTGAAAGATAACGAGGGTCAAAGTTTCCCGGACAGGGATGTTGCGGCTGTTTTTGTGACTCACTATGAACGATTTTTGGGGAGGGCGGAACCTGCTGCAACAATCCGAGACCCTGCTGGTCTTTTTATTAATCGTATTCCGTTTGCTAAATCTATTAATATGATTCGTAATGTGACTATGTAGATTAAGAGTGCAATGTTTGCTATTGGGGAGGATAAAGCCCCGGGTCCGGATGGTTATACTTCGGCGTTTTTTAAGAATGCTTGGGATGTAGTGGGAGATGATGTGTGCTCGTCTGTCCAGGATTTCTTCCGCAATGGAAAATTATTAAAGGAAATTAATTCGACTATCATCACACTGTTACCAAAAGTCCAAGCTCCTATTAAGGTTACAGATTATCGCCCTATTTCTTGTTGTAATGTCTTGTTTAAATGTATCAGTCGTTTAATTACTGATCGTTTAAAAGAAGGCCTGGTGGATATTATTAGTGAAAATCAATCAGCTTTTGTTCCTGGTAGAAGCATTTCTGATAATATTTTACTGTCGCAAGAGCTTGTTAAGAATTATCATATTCAGAGGGGTGTTTCAAGATGTGCTTTCAAGATCGACATCCAAAAAGCTTATGACACAGTTGATTGGGGTTTCTTAAAGGATATCTTGGGTTTTTTCGGAGTTCATGAAGTTATGATAAAGTGGATTATGGAGTGTGTTACTACTACTTCATTCATGGTTTGTGTTAATGGTGAGCTTCATGGTTTCTTTCAGGGCAAGAGTGGGCTTCGTCAAGGGGATCCGCTCTCGCCATATCTGTTTACCCTTGTAATGGAAGTGTTGACGTTAATCCTGAAAAGAGGAGTCCGCGAGTCAAGTGATTTTAAATTTCATCCAAAATGCTCAAAACTCAAACTCATAAACTTGTGTTTTGCAGATGATCTTATAATGTTTTTGCATGGTGATAGAAAATCTGTGGCGGTGTTGTTAAATGCTTTAAATGAATTTAGACAAGTGTATGGGTTAGTGCCGAGTATAGAGAAGAGCACGGCTTTCTTCTCTTGTGTTAGTGATCGAACCAAGGCAACAATTGTTAACATCTTACCATTTGAAGAAGGTTTTTTTCCCATCAAATATCTTGGAGTTCCTTTAATATCGTCTCGTCTTTTGGTTAAGGATTGCTCGAGTTTGGTTGAGAAAGTGAGAAATAGGATCGGTGATTGGCGGAACAAATCCCTATCCATCGCAGGTCGCTTACAGTTAGTTGTATCGGTTCTCTCTGCAATGCATGTATACTGGGCTTCAGTCTTTATTCTTCCTCATTCGATTATTAATGAGATAGAAAAATTACTTCGGGGCTTTTTGTGGTGTCAAGGTGATATGAAACCGGGAAAGGCTAATGTTGCATGGGTGAATATTTGTATGCCGAAACTTGAGGGTGGGTGTAGGTGCATTTATGTAGTTACTAAGATTCGTATGTAATTAACGTTTTATATCAGTCTTTGTATTGTGTGATTGAATATCGGTATTGAATATTTGATTAATGTTTACATTGTTATGAATTAATCGAATATGTGTTTTGTGATGTTTAAATGATATTCAAACTGGTTCGCACGGATAAGGATGATATCCGTGCGAATGGAGATTGATTCGTACGAACCAGATGTGGTTCGCACGAATAGAAACTCATCCGTACGAATGAATTCTCATTCGTACGAATGGATAGCTGGGCCTATATATACCCAGCTAGGGTTTCTGCATTCGGCGGAGGTTTGGCAAGTTTGTGTGTGGGTGCCGAATTGCTGCTGCGATTTTCTTTGTGTTCCAAATAGTTTAGTAAAGTCTAAACAATCATCCGAATAGTCTTCCTTAGGTCCGATCTTATCAATTATCATTGGTTTGATCTCGTTTCCGACGGTTACATATTCGCTAGATAATCTTTGATCTATTTCCGCTAGGTTAGAGATACAACGTTGACTATAAGATCCGAACAACCCCAACAGTGGGTTAGGCATTAGAGATTTAGTTTCTTGGAATTCAGCCCTTATGATAACTCATATATGGAAGCTTTTATCTCTAAAGGAATCGTTATGGGTAAAATGGGTACATATGCACCATCTTGCTGGGCGTAATTTTTGGGAAGTAAAAGTGAAAGCAAATGCGAGTTGGAGTTGGCGTAAAATCTTGAAATTACGGGATGAGATTCAAAAGAACATTCGGTTCTCAGTGGGTAATGGGCGATCCATTTCGGCATGGTTTGGCACTTGGTGTGATGTTGGTCCGTTAACAAAAAAAATTTCTAATCGGGATATTATGCAAGCGGGTTGGAATTTAAAAAGCAAGTTGGCTGATGTTTGTTCTAGTCAGGGATTTCGCTGGCCTAGTATATGGCTCGAGAAATACCCGGTTCTCAATCAGATAAATGTCCCAGTTTTTCAGGTATGCCGTGATAAGCTCTTATGGATTTCGAATGATGGCAGGGAGGAATTGTTTTCTGCAGCCCGAGCTTGGGAGGCTGTTCGGCACCATGGTCAGGAGGTCGATTGGTGTGATGTTGTCTGGAATTCAGCCAATATTCCTCGTCACTCATTTATATTATGGTTGTTAATTCTTAGGAAGCTTAAAACACAGGATCGGGTGCAAGAGTGGGGAAAATCACGAAAGATCAAGACTATTAATTGTGTGTTTTGCAATGCTCAACAGGATTCTCATGATCACCTTTTCTTTGACTGCGGCTACACGAAACAGTTTTGGTCCTTATGTTCGGATATGGTGAAAATACCTACGTCAAAGTATAAATGGGAAGACATTCTTGGTTATTTAAAGCCGAGGAATATGAAGAATAGTGCTTGGGGTGTTGCAGGTCGTATGGTGTTTGCGGCTGGGGTATATTTTGTATGGCAAGAACGAAACAATAGGCTATTCAACAAGGGGTCAAGGTCCGTGCATTCTCTATTCGAGGCTACAACTCTGATGGTCAAGATGAAGATGTCTACGCTGGATTTGCACAAGTTACGTGATAGCATGGGTCTCACAAGCAAATGGCATATTTGATGGCTGTTTTATGCTTATAGGGTTTGCTCGAGTCTAGAGTTTTTCTAGTTTGTCTTGGTGTTTGCGGCTTGTTTTTGTGGGTTTTTTTCGTGGTTGTGGGGTTGCCTTGTATGCCTGTATGCAAGGTTTTTTCTCTTTTTGATGTGCTTTTTTTGGCTCATCATGTTTTGTAAACGTTTATGAGGTTTTATTCTATATTTGCCGGGGTTCTGTCCCCTTTAGCGAAATATATACATATATATATATATATATATATATATATATATATATATATATATATATATATATATATATATATATATATATATATATATATATATATATATATATATGGGCGGGTTAATGTAAAAAAAATTTAAAATAAAAAGTATAGGAAGTGATCTCAGCCCTCCATTTGTCTAAATCTACACGGTGACAGTTCTGTAAATAAGTCGAACTTTGGGGGCTTTATTATAACATATTAAATAAAGAAAAGACCGTCCTTTACCTACCTCATTTCATCCCCAAATTTTACCCAGATCACTTTCAAAAACCCTAATCCTTCAACATAGAAAAATTGTTGAAACCCTAATCCTTCAACACAAAATCATTGTTGAAAATTACTCTCTAAAGCTCGTCAATGGCACCGAAAAAACATTAAGAAATCTCAGCGGAAAAATTAAGAGGTATAATATCTATTTTCTATCATTTGATTTTTAATTTAATGTTTAATTTCAACTATTAACTTGTTATATAGCTAATAGAAGAAGCGGTAGAATTGCTAGCAAGTTTAGATCTAAACTTCCAAAAATTTCTTATATTTCATTAGACAATTCAGATAGTGAAGGACAGAACAACACAAAAAAAGAAGGTAAATTTTACATTATTTAGTAACAAAATTCTCTGTGCATAAAATTTGTTTACATAACGTGTGCACTGATTTTGTGTTTTGCATAAGTATTATCAAAAATGTGTGCATTGATTTATGTCGATAAAAGTTTTTTATACAAAAAAATACAAACATTTTGCATAGGTTTTAGATATAAAAATATGTACCTCTGTGTATAAGTATTATCAATGACGTTTACGTTGATTTTATGTAAACAAAAATTGTGCATAGGTTTTAGATACTAAAAATATGTACCTCTGTGTATAAGTATTATCAATAACGTTTGCATTGATTTTATGTAAAAAAAATTGTGCATAAGTTTTAGATACTAAAAATATGTACCTCTGTGTATAAGTATTATCAATAACGTTTGCGTTGATTTTATGTAAAAAAAATAAAAAAATATGCATAGGTTTTAGATACTAAAAATATGTACCTCTGTGTATAAGTATTATCAATAACATTTGCATTGATTTTTTTGTGTGCATTTGTATCATTGTCTAAAATTACCCAAATTTGATTTGAAAATAACATGTGCACTGATTTTAGGTGTGCATTAGTTTATTACATCGTTGAACCTCTGCGCATAAAAGTAATATAAAAACATTTGATTTGACAAAACAAATTGTAAAATTGGTTTTATGTGTGTATCAATTTCTACTTACATATGTTTGATATAGAATTACAAAATCTCTGTGTAAAAGTTTACAAAATGTTTAAAAGTTCTCATTTAACAGGGTCTTGACTTTAGTGTGAATAGGTTTATATAAACATAATGGTCTGCGTATTTCTGATGTAACAATAACATGTGCATAAAAAGTTTTATATATCCCCGATTTGACAAATAGTATATGGATAGATTTATGATTTGAGAATAGTTTGCTATAATATTTTAACGTGTTATTCACTTATGTAGCTGATCCAATAAATAATGATGAAGATGACTTTGCTACTCCACCACCGTTGCAACAAACAGTTGTTAGTAAAAAACGTGTGAAGTCTACTGCTAAAAAACCAAGAAAGGATAATAAGAAGAAAACAATACCATTAAAAAGATTACGGTCAAGAGCTCCACCAGTGAATTTGTAGCAAGTGATGAATAACCTCAACGAAGATCAAGAACTTGCAGTGAAGGAGATGGGATTTGAATGTTTTCTCATGTTCAAAATAAGCGAAATCCCAACACAACTTGGGTATTAGATT
>CAJVGC010000060.1:15369012-15430193 GCA_910822075.1 Senecio squalidus | reverse complement strand
AAAGTTCAATATTCAGCACATAACTCTTTCATTGTTATGATTGGTGATTACTTCTCTGTAAGTTTTATAGCGTACACCTGAATCAATCACCAAGAAAACAATAGACACAAAATAATGCCTTTTAGCAACGGATTTCACTTGCATATTGTTGTTATCAATTTCACTCCTACTAGTAGAAAAAAGACTTTTAGCGACGGACATTTCCGTCGCAAAGAATTAAGTGACGGATTTCACTGGTCGTCGGAAAAAAAAATACCATTTCCGACGGGTCAGCAAAGATTATGTTTACCTAAAGATATTTTGTCGCAATTATGTCGGTATCAATTTCTCCAATTAATACTTCTTAAACCATTCAAGTAATAGATATATCATATATGATATGGTTATGTTATTTGATACATATCATATATGATATAACTATCATATATGATATACATGTTTTCAAGTAATAGGCTTATTACCTGTTTTCAAGTAATAGGCTTATCATATATGATATACCTGTTTTCAAGTAATAGGTATATCATATATGATATAACTGTTTTCAAGTAATATGTATATCATATACGATATACTTGTTTTTAAGTAATAGTTATATCATATACGATATATCTGTTTTCAAGTAATAGGTATATCATATATGATATGGTTATGTTATTTGATACATATCATATATGATATAACTATCATATATGATATAACTATCATATATGATATAACTATCATATTACTTTTGAAATAGGTATTTATCATATATGCTTATAATATCATATATGATGTACCTATTACATATGATATACATAACATATATGATAGTCAAACACTATTTTGGACTAAATATTACAGCAAATTGTTTCAAATTGTTGTTACTAATCGATTTCAAGTAATAGGCTTATCATATATGATATAATATACCTATTTCAAGTAATAGATATATCATATATGGTATAGTTATGTTATTTGATACATATCATATATACATGTTTTCAAGTAATAGGCTTATCATATATGATATACATGTTTTCAAGTAATAGGCTTATCATATATGATATACATGTTTTCAAGTAATAGGCTTATCATATATGATATAATATACCTATTTCAAGTAATAGATATATCATATATGATATAGTTATGTTATTTGATACATATCATATATGATATAACTATCATATATGATATACATGTTTTCAAGTAATAGGTTTATCATATATGATATACATGTTTTCAAGTAATAGGCTTATCATATATGATATACATGTTTTCAAGTAATAGACTTATCATATATGATATACATGTTTTCAAGTAATAGGCTTATCATATATGATATACCTGTTTTCAAGTAATAGATATATCATATATGATATGGTTATGTTATTTGATACATATCATATATGATATACCTGTTTTCAAGTAATAGACTTATCATATATGATATACCTGTTTTCAAGTAATAGGCTTATCATATATGATATACGTGTTTTCAAGTAATAGGTATATCATATATGATATACCTGTTTTCAAGTAATATGTATATCATATACGATATATCTGTTTTCAAGTAATAGGTATATCATATATGATATGGTTATGTTATTTGATACATATCATATATGATATAACTATCATATATGATATAACTATCATATTACTTTTGAAATAGGTATTTATCATATATGCTTATAATATCATATATGATATACCTATTACACATGATATACATATCATATATGATAGTCAAACACTATTTTGGACTAAATTTTACAGCAAATTGTTTCAAATTGTTGTTACTAATCGATTTCTAGTAATAGGCTTATCATATATGATATAATATACCTATTTCAAGTAATATGTATATCATATATGATATGATAAACATTCCAATCTGTTTGCAATATTCGACAAAACTGAAATCACAATCACAAGATATACGGAATCAAACTTGATACCTTCCCGCAACATTTGGACAAAGAAACTTATGACGTCTTTAACCGGCCATTTTCAACCGTGCATGTCATCATTGCATTCCAAACTACCACATCTGTACAAGAAATCTCACGAAAAACTTCTACAGAAGACGAATAATCACCGGCTCGTGAATAAGCCATAACGAGAGACGTGGAAGTGGGAAGATGATCAAGAACACCAGCCTTAAATGCTAAAGCATGAACTTTTACCACATTTCCCACATTGGGTCTCACTTTATAATATTCAACAAGATCAAGAACATCAAAAAAACCGACAGTGTCATAACCTTGTGTTCTTTAAAAGATAGTCCTAAGTTGCAGCACTTTATAATGTACGTGTTTGGATATGTTAAACATACCCGGAAGCAAAATCTTAAATTTTATCATAACAATTACTATGACTGTATAAACAAACAAACAGATTTTGCACATCCAGTTTGTTTACGGAAAAAAAATATGTTATTATGTCTCCAAGTCAATGTTGTCACACTATAAACAAAAAAAAACATTTCAACTGTCGATCAAACATTGCTAACTCATTCAACATTTTGGTCAATAAACGGAACTTTTCGACGAATGTCAGCTTTAGCTTCTTCAAGAGCCCAAAGGCCAACAATGTCAGCTTTAGCTTCTTCAAGAGCCGAGTGTAGTTGTTGTAGCTCCTGTTTCATCATATAAATAAGTAAAAAGATTAATTAAGTTCTCGGAAATGATATAATTCTTGAATTAAAAAAAAAAAAAAACGACGGTAAAAATGTAGGAAAATAGAGAAACTGACCAATCTCACAGTTGACCTCTGACCACTTGGAAGCGTTATTGTGTGTGGTCCAATTCCGTGACAGCACTCGTGACAAATGATGTGAGTAAAAAAGGAGTCAAAGTCAACTAAGTCTTGTTGTTCCTTTACAATACACGCCTCAGCTATAGCTGAAGAATTAGCTTGAACCTGCTCAAAAATACAAAGATGAAGCAATTAAAATGTGTTTAAAATTCAGATTATTTGTAAGAATATTATTATAGGTTTGTTGACTTTACTTAGCCTCGGAAACATTCTTAAGCATGACCATTGATGAACCACGATCCTTAACAATACGCTCATCATTCGGAAGATTAAAGGCAGCAGTTTGAGGGCCACACAGACAATAAGGATTTTCAACTAAACAATAAGAATGCTAGTTTAACATCTCAATTAGATTTTGAGACAGTCGACTTAAAAAAGTCAATAAGGTACCATACCTTGAAACTTCAAAATGGGCTGCAACGTCTCTCCAATTATCCCAATCATCCCCGGTGACTCTATACATATTAACAAGGGGTGCAACTTGTTTCGCCATTGCTGGTGTGGCACTAGTTCCGGGCGGCAGTGAATAAAGAATTGGACGTTTATGCCCCTTCAAGATCTGTACTTGTTATATGTTACAAGCTTGATATCATGTTGTCGATAATTGATAGAGATAGAACACCGCCCAAATCGACCCATTTATAAATAATTGGGTCAAAATGGCCACCTTTATGTCTAACCTTAACCTCAAAGCATGGTCTGATGCAAGCAAAGACCGAGTTAAGAAGAAATATTTAAAAAAGTAAAACTTACCCCTCTTCCATACTCTTTATATCCATGTTGTCGATAATTGATGCAATTTGTTTTTCACAAGCACTGCTGGTTTCAAGATACTGTTTCTGATCATCTGAAATAGCCGATTTTTCAAGAAGTTTGTGAGTGAAACGCAACTGAAAATCACAACTAATTAATTCATCACAAATCACCACAAATGTTAACTGAAAATCATATATTTTAATTTGTAAGTTTGTCATTTCATCAAACAACTTGCGTGCTCCACAGTGACAAAACATTTAACACGATTAATATATTGATATTCTCACCAGGAAATGGATTTAGTATTAATATCAAACAAACCATTGTTGAATGTCGTTAATCGAGAATAACCCAAATTTTATTAGCCTAATCAGATCAAATCTTACACAAAACTGGTTATATTCGATTATATATGATATTTGACATATTTCTTACTTTATAATCAACTTCAAAAAATTAAATTACCTCGAATCGATTTAATACGAAATTGAACGGCGGCGGCGGTGGCGGAGAATCACGACGGAGAATACGACGATGAGAATCGATTGAATCACTAAATCGAAGGGTTTAAGGTTTATCATCGCCCCAAATCCCTAATAGTTATCAATTGCTTACTGTTAAATGACGAAATTATCCTTTCAGTATAAAAATATAACCTAACCTTAGCCATTAGATCATTTTATTTGAATGGCTAAGATCAAGTCTTTTTGTCTTTATTTTTTATGTAGTCTTGATAGAACCCACCCCTCATTATATTATCTTATTTAATCTATTACTTTGTTTTTTTCGTTCATTTATTATTCCATTTCGTCCGGCAAAACAAACTATTTGTTAATTATTATCTTCAATTAATTATTTATTACAATCACTTTTGCATCCACACAATTTTGCTTAAATAGTGAACATCTATATGAAAACAAGCAAAATAGTCTAGACCAATGTTGTTAAGATCGGATCTTACTATTGATTGTTTTTGTCTTTATAAGATTATGATCGAATTGGAAAAATATCTTATAAAAAATTATAGTAAATATCATGTGTTGCAATTCATATAAAAATGTAAATATATGACATATTCATAATAAAATATTAATTTAAAATTAATATAAAAAACTTTAATGTAATTTACATGCATTTATATTACTAAATTAATTACTTTGCCTTCAAGTTTTAAAGTATTGAAATATTAAATTGAATATCTAAGAGACATATATACTTTTAAAGGTTATTTATTCACTATTTTCATAAAAAGCTCGCATATATAGTTTTCAACTCGGTAATTCAAGATAAGAATGATCGACTCGGATCGAGATCCTAAGATCCTATGAGCAAGATCGGAATCTTATGTAGATTCTATGATATAAAGATCCACGTAAGATTGGACAAGTTTTCAATGACTAAAATCGTAAAATCATAAGATTTTAAAATCTTGATCGTAAAATCGATAATCTTGGTCTAAACTTCAAAGGACAAGAGGAAATATTATTAAATTCCTAATGACTTTATTTTAAAGTGGTATCAAATGTTACCACTATACAATTATTACTCGATCTTAATCATCAAATACTTTTTTAAACTCTAGATCAAGTTATTTTTTATGTACAAAACATTAAATAGTATTTTCTGAAAATAATTATATGATGCCATTTGACAATGACATTCTAGATTATTATTGAATCAAAATCAATTACAAATATAGATGTACGAATCAATTTTATATTTATTGATTTGGAGGAAACTCAATGTCTTTTGAATCTTGATTTGTCTATAAATGTTGACCAGCAAATCACTAAGTGTATAAACCTAGCAAATATGGGTTCCGAGACTCCACTTAAACTCCCTTTCATTGATTTCACTAATTTGAACAAAAACACAAACAATGTGCTTTGGGAAGAAACTAAGTCCCATGTTCATCAAGCCCTTGAAGAATTCGGATGCTTTGAGGCAACCTTTGCTAACATCCCACTCGAGCTCCAAACATCCATGTTTGATTCGTTGAAACAACTTTTCGATCTTCCTTTGCAAACCAAACTCAAAAACAGATCCTCAAAACCCTTTCATGGCTATGTCGGTCAATACCCTCAGGTGCCACTCTACGAGAGCATGGGCATTGACGCCGCACACATTCCTGACAAGGCAGAAAACTTCACCAAAATCTTGTGGCCGGAAGGGAATTCCAAATTTTGGTATATAGCTATATATAACTTACTTTTGTTCTTTAGTCGTACAAGCCTTATTTTTTTTTTTAAGAAATACGATACTCTAAAGAATACTAGCTCTCCTACTCTTATACTTAACATATCTATTGTTTTCGTAGCAATACTATTCAAGAGTTCTCGGAGAAACTATCGAAACTTGATCAAATGGTGAGGATGATGGTGTTGGAAAGTTTAGGATTGGAGACATATATGGATGAACACATGGACTCGACCAATTATTTGCTTCGGGTTATGAAATACAAAGGACCCGAAACACATGAGACCAAGCTCGGACTAAATTCTCATACTGACAAGAACATAGTCACAATACTACAACAAAATGAAATAGACGGACTAGAGGTGCAAACTAAATCTGGAAATTGGATCAAAGTTCAACCTTCAGCACCAAACTCTTTCATTGTTATGATTGGTGATTCCTTCTATGTAAGTTTTATATTTTACGCGTAAATCCATCACAAATAAAAAACAACACAAAGTAATGCCTATTACCAAGGGATTTCACTTGCATACTGTTGTTAGCTATTGCACTGTCACTAATCTTTACAATTATAGGCATGGACAAATGGACGACTGCATTCACCTTATCATCAGGTGATGATGAGTGGGGATAAAGCGAGGTATTCTCTTGGTTTGTTTTCAATACCGAAGGCAGGATATCTTGTTAAAGCCCCCGAAGAGGTTGTGGACGAAGAACACCCTTTACTCTTCAAACCATTCGATCACGTTGAATTCCTTCAGTTTTACTACACAGAGGCTGGCCAACGAACGCAGTCTGCTCTCAAGACTTATTGTGGTGTGTGAAAAGCAATATTGCCGTTTTCTTGATGTATGCGTCCCAATTTGTGTGTTTGTCGTGTATGTGTGTATGTCTATGTGGACTTCAAAAATTATTGCTAGTTTTTGACAATACAGCTTGGGTGTGGTTTGCATTATTATGCTTATGTGGTACCAGACAATTATTACTAATCTTATAATCTAATACTTTTTTAAACTCGAGATCAAGTAATTTTTAATACAAAATATTAAACATTATCTTTAAATAATAATTTGATGTCATTTAACAAAAAGATTCTAGATTATCATTGTGTCAAATTTGTTTTTGATTAAAACAACTCTTAAAGAGTTAGACACGCTTTATTTCATACCACCTCGACTAAAAATCATCCCTTGAATTTTGGTTATGAGGACTCTGTGTCAAAATCAAATTTTGAAAAACAATATTTATGGATCAAATCAATATAATTATTAATCTGGTGGAGACTTAATGTCTCTTGAATTGTCTATAAATGTGGACGTAAAAAAACTCTGGAGTTAATTACACGGATGGTCCTTAACCTTATACCCAAATGGCACTTTCAGTCCTAAATTTTGGATAATTACATGGCTAGGCCTTTATTTGGAATCTTTGCACACGGACAGTCCTTTGGTCCGTTAGGGTTAACTCAGTTCTGTTAGTTATATCATAATGACCAAATTACCCTTTTTGTCTTATTCGCAAAGGACCATCCGTGTAATTAACTCAAAAATTTATTAAAAGTATTAAAGAAATTAACAAACTTTTTAGGACGGAAAAATCCCAAATAATATCACCAAATAATGGTCCATAAAAATTAACAAACTTTTTATTCAATCCAAAATCATATGTTTCAAGATTTGTTAAACTGATCTATTCCCAGATAATATCACCATTCTAATCGATTCTATTTTGAGTTAGGGTTAATTTGTTCTTCATAAAAATTTTTGAAAATATGGCGTCAAATTTGGAAAGATGGGAAAAAGATCCCTTTTTTCCTGCTGCAGAAGAAGTCCAAGAATCTGCCGACAGGTATTTCCGTCTCAATTTAGGGTTTCTGTTATTTTCTAGTTAGATCTTTGATTAGGGTTTTTTTTAGGAATTTTCTTATGATTGAATTGTTTTGTGATTAAAAAGGATGGAATCAACATATAGAACACTAATTCATGCCTTAAGAGAACCTTCTGCTTGGAATACAGAAGAACTAAAGCGAGATTTACGAACCGCACTCGGTACTGTCAAATGGCAGGTAATTCACACCCTGGTTTATGTTTTTAGTTTCCTTGTAAGATGTAGGCATAAAAAAGTTAAAAATAAGTTTGTTGGATTTTTACAGTTGGAAGAGTTTGAAAAGGCGGTTGAGCATAGTTATAGTAAGTTATCGTGTAAAGAGACCAAGACTCGACATCGTGAGTTTATAAATGCGATGGAGAGTCAGGTTTCGAAAGTTGAAAAGTGTTTAGATGAATCAACGGTTGCTACTAAAAAGCCACCTCGTCCTTGGGTGCGTCTTGATGAAGGAGAAAGTGATGATCTTGCGTTGTTCCTATCGGGGAAACCTGTAGAAGGTTGTTTAAAAGATGAGAAAACACAGAAAAGGGATGTTGGAGACCAGTCAATACGGGAATGTGGCAAGAATTTGTCTAGTGAGAATAGGTTTTCTAAGCATAGAAGGACTGCAAGTGCTGGTGCTGATATTGGTGCTTGGAATATTGCGGTTACTGATGATGTTTCGGCTGGTATTGTTGATGAAAAAACAGAACAGCCGCCTAGGAAAATACCGAGCTTTTCTGGGTTTTTAAATAATATGGATTCTGGTTCGAAATTACTAGACAAATAAAAAGGTTGTGGAATTAAAAGGGATAAAATCAAGTTTGGAGAAGATGATTAAAGAGTAAATTTATCTTTTTTATTTTGTTTTTAAGTTTTAAATTTTTTCTTTAATACTTTTAATAAATTTTTGAATTAATTACACGTATGGTCCTTTGCGAATAAGACAAAAAGGGTAAATTGGTCATTATGATATAACTAACGGAATTGAGTTAACTCTAACGGACCAAAGGACTGTCCATGTGCAAAGATTCCAAATAAAGGCCTAGCCATGTAATTATCCAAAATTTAGGACGGAAAGTGCCATTTGGGTATTAGGTTAAGGACCATCCGTGTAATTAACTCAAAACTCTGTGTATATGAACCTAGCAAATATGGGTTCCAAGACTCCACTCAAACTCCTTTACACAAACAGTGTCCTTTGGAATGAAACGAAAACACAAGTTCATCAAGCCCTCGAAGAATTGGGTTGTTTTGAGGCAACGGTTGCCAACATCCCACTCGAATTTCAAACATCCATGTTTGAGTCACTGCAACTACTTTTCGATCTCTCTTTATAGACCAAACACAAAAATATTCAAAACCCTTTTATGGCTACGTCGGTTAACCCCAAGGCGCCACTCTATGAGAGCATGTGCATTGATGACGCACACATTCCTGAAAAGGTCGAAAGCTTCACCAAAATATTCTGGCCAAAGGGAACCCAAATTTTGGTACTTTTGTGTTATTTGGTGGTACAAGTACTACTAATTATTTGAAGTTACTTTAAATTAGAAAAAATTACACTGTTCGTCCTTAACTTTGATCCAAAAAGGGTTAGCGGCGCAGCTTGTTGTCTGTTTGTCTTCTGCCACTTTGCAAATTCTTATGATCCAATATTAATATAAGATTATATTATATTTAAAAAAAAAAAGTTTCATTGGCAGTCCAAATATGCGCGTTTTGTTTCACTTGTAGTCCAACCGTTCACATTTCGTTACTATTGCCGTTAAGTTTCGTCACATGAGTTACACTCAAGGCTATTATGGTTATTTCCCCTTCTTTCTCTCTTTAACTTCTTTTCGATGAAAATAATATTTTAAAAACTTTTTTGGTGCACCCCAACCCCTCAATCCTCGATCTGAAAAAACACCCACCCAAAATCGTCAAACAAACCCTCTTTTAAACACAATCTCTGAAATCAACCATCATTTTCCGTCGAATAACAATACCATCATTCGCGCTGGTCCTTCAGGTATCAGAAGTGGTCGTGGATTTTATGACTGATTCAAGGTCAATCTCTATTGTGAGTGTTACAATTAATTGATTCTTTACAAACAAACAAAAAAAACTTAAAAAAAAGACGAAATTAATAAGGATTTTATGTTAATCTAATTGGATTTTATGATATCCAGTTGTATCATTTGCAAAAAACAAAATATAAAGCTTAGAAAGGAAAAGTGGGAAGACCAGAAAAGTTAGAAAGGAGTCACATCGCAAAACAACCGGATTTCTACATGAGTCACCAAATCCAAATAGATCTTATTGCTTTGAATCGAAATCTTCGATGAGGTGGTGCTTTATTTTTCCGGCAAACAACCGCAACTATGGAGAGAGAAAGAGGTTAAGAGAAAGATAAATAGATGAGAAAGTCTAGACTTACAAAAAGGTTTATAAAAATACTTTTATAAAATAATTGTTTGAAAAGTAGTGGATGAAAAAAATATGAAAAAGAATTAATGGGATTATGTGATTGGTTAAATTCATTTATCATATTATTTTGTAAGTGTAATATTGTTCTAAATAGATATAGAAAAAGAGACTAATTATGGTAATCAAGTTATCAGATTTTGACCGGCTGAGAAAAAACCACAAACACAAACCACCCAAACCATATTCTAAAAGAGAGATGGATTCCTAGAAAAAGAGAGAAAGTAAGAAAGAAGATAGAGAGAAGGTGAGAAAGAAGATAGAGAGAAGGTGAGTTCGTTTGTGAGTGTGATTGTGTGTTTTAGTAATTTACCAAAATTGACTCATATGCAAGTCATGTGACAAAACTTAACCGAAAAAGTAACGAAATATTAACGGTTGGACTACAAGTGAAATAAAACCAGTATTTTTGGACTGCCAATGAAACTTTTGAAAGTTAGAGACGAGGAGTGAAATATTGGATCATGGTTAAGGACGAACGGTGTAATTTTTTCTTTAAATTATACTATTTATCGTATTCTTTTACTTACGACATCTAATGTTTTCGTAGCAATACTATATAAGAGATTTCGGAAAAACTGTCAAAATGGATCAAATGGTGAGGATGATGGTGTTGGAGAGTTTAGGATTGGAGCAATATATGGATGACCACATGGACTCGGCCAATTATATACATCGAGTTATGAAATACAAAGGACCCGAAACAGATGCAACCAAAGTCGGGCTTAATTTACATACAGACATAAACATAGTCACAATACTACAACAAAATGAAATAGATGGATTAGAGGTGCAAACTAAATCTGGAAATTGGATCAAAGTTCAACCTTCAGCACCAAACTCCTTCATTGTCATGATTGGTGATTCCTTTTATGTAAGTTTTACCATTAGGCGTAAATCTGTCACTAAAAATGCCTTTTAGGAACAAATCTCTCTTTCATATATATTGTTGTTAGCACTTAGGACTAATATGTGGACGTTTACAATTTTAGGCATGGACACCTCGTCATCAAGTGATGATGAGCGGGAATAAGGCGAGTATTCACTTGGTTGTTTTCCATACCAAAGGCAGGGTATATTAGTAAAACCCCAGAAGAAGTGGTGGACAAAGAACACCCGTTACTCTTTAAATCTTTCAATCATGTTGAGTTCCTTCAGTTTTACTACACGGAAGCAGCCCAACAAACCCAGTCTGCTCTTAAGACTTTTTGTGGTGTGTGAAAAGCCCATATCACTCGTTATCATATCGCCGTTTTTCTTGATGTATGCATCTCAATTTGTGTTTTTGTTGTGTATGTCAATTTGTGTTTTTGTTGTGTATGTGTGTATGTATACGAATAATAGAATATAGTAAAACCATCCATCGTCATATTCATGATAGTTTTAACAATAAAGATCGAGTACAAATATTTTGAATATCTTAATGTACGTATTTTTTAGTATGATCAAATGTTTGTTCTTTTTTGTGTTAATGAGCGGAGATAAACAAACATTATCAGTCTTATTGTCTTAACAAATGAACAAGAACATAAAAAGTTGTTCGTTTAAATATCTATATTTATTTATTTATTTGCAAAAACTTTTAAAGAACAAGCTCCTAAAACTTATATCCCTAAAGAGGGCCAATAGTTCTTGCTAGTTACGATAGAGATTAATCTAGTACATGTTCACAGAGGAAATATCAACGTTTTCTTTGACACTTGCGAATTGGGGTTTAATCTGTATAAGATTCTTGTTCATCTTTCACACGAATCAACGAATTTCCCAAACTTTATCTTCTTTCTTGCATGCGCTTTTACCAAAGATTCGAACAGTAAATGACGGCAATGGTGATATCATGTTGTATCTAAAAACCATGAATTGGCCTAGCTTTAGATTCTTATCTTTCACAAATTTGTTCCAGCCATTCTTTAAAACAACATAATTCTCCACTTGCTCTATATCTACATGCCACACTCTTCCTGGGAGATCTTTAAGAATGACCGCCTCGGGTATTTTCTCATCAAAATGCTTGAGAAAATCAGGTGGTATAATCTACCCATACATAAAGTAAACATCAAATAAGATATTACCAAAAAAATAAAAAACACTTTTATTTTTATCTAATATGACTCGAGAAAGTGAAACAAATTTACGAGTTGGTGTGATATTTTGTCTGGGAGGAAGATTTGGAAGAATTCGGGATATTGATTAATGATATCTTGACTGTTCTGAGAACGAACCCTTTCTTGTTTTTCCATTAATTTTAGGGTTTTACGGGTGATAGGTGATTTACATAAAATAAGTTTCATACTTGGTCCATGTAGTTTTCCAAAATTACACAATATGCTTTTCTTTTATGTTTATATAAACCATTTTTGAAAGCATTGTTTGTTTGCAAAAATGTTCATCATCTCCGTGTAATATTCTTATTACAATATATCTATGAAAGTAATTCACTTTTTTTTTGTATATTTCCACGACAAACCAGAGACATAAAAGGGACAACAATCTATTTTGAAAAAAATTAAATACCATTTTGAAGAACAAGTTAAAGGCTTTGGACATGTGTAACCGAGTACATGTTAGTAGGTTTATTTATAAACTTTGTTAAGTTTATAGAAATAGAAAGGTAAATTAATAATTGAGATGTATGGACCTCCTAAAGTCTATAGTATTACAAGTGTTCTTAATTAGAGATAATACACATAAATCACTAGTATATAGACCATTTTCTCGAACAGTAGAAAAGCTTTTTTAGAGCAGTTTTACAATCGTTATAAAAGATTGTGCTCCAAAAAAGCAAACGTTTTTTAGAACGATTTTATAAATAGTTCTAAAAAATGGTAGATTATTTGGAACGTTTGTGGAAAGGCGTTCTAAAAATATTTTTCATATTAATATATTTATATTTATTTACTAATTAATCTTTTTTAGAACAGGTTTGCGAGAACTCATATTTTTACGAAAACTGCGAGAAGTGATTTCTATTGGTTGTTGGGTTTTAATATGAAAATAACTATCATAGGTATTCTAGTAATTTACAATAGTTAATTTTATTAACACAATTATCTAATTAAAACCAAATCTCTGAAAATACTCAAACTAAACTACCATGATAATTCTTTCTCTTTTATCCTCAACCTAATCGTAATTTTTGACATCCGAATAATTGATTCCATCTAATTAGAGTTGTTTTTAAGTTTATCTACTATGTCTTTTTTTATATATGTACGTATAATATTAATTTGAAATTAATAAAAAAAAAACTTTATAAAGCTAGAGACATGATGATAATGTTGAACTAAAAGTCAACAATAAAGTTCATCATAAATCTTTAAACAATCATTCAAAATAAAATTAATATAACATCATATATATTAATTTTAACACAATGTTTACATCCATCAAAATAATGCTAAAAGCAGAAAATTCAAATTCATCGGTCTAAAGCTAAGTTTTTGGACTAATTACCAGTTAAACAATTTCCTTTGGTATAAGAAAAAAAATCTAAAAATAAGAATTAACTTATAAAAACAACCCAAACCATCATCAATCTCGAACAATAATTCTAAATACGTAGTTAGATATTATATGAACATTTGTGATAACTTATGAACACATAACTGAATTTATATAAATATTCACCTATGAATAAATATTCAAATGATCATATAATATCCAAGTACATATTTCAAAACACTAATTCAATAATTGCATATTTATCATTATAGCCAAAATAAGTTACTTGTTTTCAAAATAAGTTACTTGTTTTATTGTCGAAATCGGTATTTATCGTCACAACCAAAATTTTCGGTATACAATTAGAATTTAATTCAATATGTAACTTCCCATAAATCATGTTAAAGGTTTGAAAATACAGTTAGTGATTTGTCAAATTACAATGGTACCCTTGTTAATTTAATGAAATACTAAATGTTCAAAATTAATTTACTATAATGCCATTGAACTATCTGAGCCTTAGATCTTGATATCCAACGGTTAAAAAAGAGTTCTCGTAGGAACCATTCTATATATATATATATATATATATATATATATATATATATATATATATATATATATATATGTGTGTGTGTGTGTGTGTGTGTGTGTGTGTGTGTGTGTGTGTGTGTGTGTGTGTGTGTGTGTGTGTGTGTGTGTGTGTGTGTGTGTGTGTGTGACAACCGTCAAAAATTCAGGTGATTCTCGTATATTATGTCTTCGTTATGCCTGTGCTACTCTTAGTCATATTTTATCGTGATCGTGTTTGTGTCGGAATCAACAAATAAATCCTAACACCAAGAAACTATACTATGAACTTGACTAAGTTCATAACGGGAA
Source organism: Senecio squalidus (assembly GCA_910822075.1). NCBI lineage: Eukaryota > Viridiplantae > Streptophyta > Magnoliopsida > Asterales > Asteraceae > Senecio > Senecio squalidus. The sequence continues at coordinate 15,415,778 of CAJVGC010000060.1, read as the reverse complement.
CTAACATAAAACTCTAGTCAATACTTAACGAAAACGAAAACTTAAAACGACATTTAGCTGGAAAAGCTATCCAGCCGATGGCCGAAGCCTTTCAACCAGCGGCTGAGGCCCAGGCGGCGGCTGGATATGCCCAGCCGGCGGCTAATAGTCGCTGACCAGCGTTTTGATGACTCATAAATGCATGAAACTCGATTGGCCAACACCCAAACTCGGGGATTGGACCAAATACTGGCCACTTTGAGTCCCTAGGCCAATACCATCACCCCTTTCACTCACCCTTCACTTTTTCATTTTCAAAACACACACACACATTTACATACTCCCTCTCTCTCTCTAAACTCTCTCTAAAACTCTCTCAAGAACAACTTGCAATCCAGTCACTTTATTCCATTAAAACAGCAGGAAAATCATCCTAAATCACCATCAAACTTACAAAAATCGTCCATATAGCAAGGGGGAATCAAAAGGTTTGCATTTTAAAGACGTTTTATATCGGTTTGAAGCTCAAATCTCCTCCAAATCGGAATCCACCCATCTTTTTCGGTAGACCTCTTTTCTTTACTGTTTTTATTAAATATAACCTCTTGCATGGACGATCCATTGCTTAAAAACTCATTTTTAAGAAGTTTTATAACGGTTTTCTTACAAAAACGGATTTTTATATAAATCTACATATTGTGTTAAAGATCTAAAAAGAAACTGAGATTTGGCCACTAAAATGGATATTCTGCACTTATAAACTGTTGCATGTCGAAATCCAACCTTAAAACGCCTAAAAATCGTGAAAATAGCTAAATAACCAAACTGGCCGAAGGCCTCCAGCCGGCGGCTGAATACCTTCAGCCGCTGTCTGAAACTCGTTGTCCACAAAAATCTTATTTTTACAATTTAAACGTTACGATTCAATAACTTAACATATTTTCACAGATTATAATACATAATGACAGATTATATGTTTTGATAATATAAATGTTTGGTTAATCTTTTATAACTAAATCTATTATGTTATATATATATTATCGTTGTATATGGTTATTGAGCGGGAAAGTGGACTTAAAAATTGGACTAAATTTTTATAGCGCGGAAGCGCTGCCCAAATTTTACCAGAATATATACTTGAATTTCAGTAGCGAACAAATAATATAACTTAACCATATTGACCTTGAACATCGAACCTTTTGGACATAATCGGACTAAACGGACAATTAAACGTAATATGGCATGTCGAATCTCGTAAGTTTTGATATTAAACCATTTCGGTCAGAACTTAAGTATAAAGATTTAACCCTTAATATGTTAAAATGGAACGTTAACACAACCTAAATCATATTACTTATACGAGACTTGGTTGTTTTAGGATCTCCTTGATTCCCGACGTTTCCCGACTCTTCTTTTCGCACGAGGCTTTATCTTCGCAATCCGTGAGTTACATCCCCTTATTTATTGTCTTTAAATACTCTTTGGGGGAACATGAGATTTAAATGCTTTTGAACATTTTATGAACTATTTGACGTTTATTAAACTTATATGCGTAAAACTATTTTAATTGCCCCTGTTCGACATTCTTTGACTCTTTGACTTTATGGCTTGCCCCCGATCGGCACTTGACTAAAAACTATGATTGATTGTATTATACGCACTCGCCACTGACTCGGCACCTCCGTGAACCCTTGATGAAAATATAACATGTTTGTAAGTTAAATCAAAGTGCCTACTATTAGTTTTTAAATTAAATCAAAGTGCCTCGTTTCAGACAATTACACACTATTAGCTTTAAGCCGTTAGTAACTATGAGTATCGATACTTAGGAGAGGATCGCTCTTACTTTAGATGGCAATCTAAGTACATATTACTAAGTTCAGACGTACCTCGTAGATAGGGCGGGGTTGGGGCTGTTCACGATCAGGATTAATCGGTTTAGTGTGAACACTTACAGTTATATTATGTCAGGTGGTTGATACAATGTTTTAATCATAAGTTACCTTTATTTACGCATATACATATTTACTCTACGACTGAATCCGCAACAACTCTTTTTACAAGTATAATTCTACTTGTCTATGATCTTCTTGAAAGTATATATATTTTAAGCGCTTGTTCCGCTTCATTTTCTTTTAAGAAACTTTTTTTTTATATATGCTTGTCGGAACCTTTTGTCGAGAACTTATAAACTGTAACTCAGTCACTACTTTATGTAGTTTGACACTTTATCTCATGTTTCAGGAAATCAAGTGTAAGTCATGAAGTGCATAGCGTGGGCGGTTAGGAAAGTTACGTGAAGTTTGAATCGGGAGAAGACTTGTCTTATTTTGGGAATTTTTATGAAACAATTTAATTCCGCAATTGCATGATTGTATTCAACAACACATAACTTGATCAACTATGCCTAGTTCAAAATGAATTATGCAAGAACGGAAAGTAATTGCTATTGTTGACGGTTTTTGAGTCGAAAAATTATCGGTCTTATCGATTCCCGATTCTCACGTGACTGACCCGCACATGCATTTCATTTACACTTTTCCTATTAGTTTCCCCTGTACTTATGTATTGCTCTTCGTCTCTTTTGCCTCTATCCCCATGAAGATAAAATGTCTTTGCACAATCGGCTAAAAATACACCGGTCTCTGTATTTGTACAGTTTGAATCATCATCTTCAACAACGTTTAGAATCTCGTTAGTTTCATTTTGCACTATTTCTTTGCTCGTCGAGTCTAACTAGTTGTTCGCAAAATTGTGCAAGTTGTGGGTTTTCCATCGAAATATTGAGTTGATAAGTATGTTGTGTGTAATAGAGCTGTTAATGGGGCGGGTCTGGGCGGGTCTTTTGTAGATCTAGACCTGACCCAATATCCAATTAATTGGGTCCGGGTCCGACCCATTAGCTATTGGATCTTGATCCGACCCAAATCCAACGAATTTAATGGATTGGATCTTGACCCGAATCGACTCATTTAGTAATAATTTTTTGAAATCATTTTTATCATTATATATAATCTGCCTACCAATTTAGTAATAATCTTTTGAATTCGTTGGACCTGGTGTAACTGGACCCAGACTCGGAGGATTAAATGTTGGCGGTTGAGCTACTATAACAACAGGAGGGGGTGGAGACATGGTGATCACTTTCTGAGGCGGAGGCGGAGGCCTCGTAACTTCTGGCGGAGGTGACGACGGAGAAATGGATGCAGGTGGCGGAGGTAGATATGAAATTGAACCAGATGCCCGCGGTGGTGGTGGAGGGAAATTGATGGCATTTGGATCAAGAGTGGAGGGGAATTGATTTTAGTTGCTTTTGCGATGAAACACATTTTTATCAGTTTATTTAGGCTAAAAGGGCACCAACAACTTAGTAAATAAGAATAGAAATGCTGAGACTCGTTTGTTTATAAATTCTTACATGTTTAGTTATGTTTGGGATATGAATAATGGGACACATATATATATATATATATATATATATATATATATATATATATATATATATATATATATATATATATATATATATATATATATATATATATACTATAAAACTGTTACAATTATTTTTATCCTAATAACGGAACTAAGAAGGAACTTACACTTATGGACAGAACTTAGTAATGATTTATCAGTTTATTGGATTTTTCTGGTGCAGTAGGAAAGAGTGATTCTTGGGGTGAGCAGGAAAAATGTAACTTAATATAAATTTGGGTCGACCCGACCGGGTCATGGGTCGACCTATATGAAGAACCATTTAAGTTGGTGGCCCCATTGGATCGGATTTTGGATTGTTGGATCCAATTTTTTGATCCATTGGATCCTCTTTGAGTTGATAAAGATGTAAGTGTTGTAATGGTTTTAAGTGTTTGTGTTTGTATTTGTAATATGTGTATTGTGTATATATAGCAGATTTTACGTTGCATGGATGACAAGTGAGTATATAGATGGGTCGCACCTGGCAGGTGTGATCCCTCTATTATTTTTAATTAATTGTACTTAAGAAAAGTAGCCGTTGAAATGTGGGTGTCAGTAGTTGATGGATCGCACCTACAAGGTGCGACCTATAAACATGACGGTTTTTTTTTCTTTTTCTTTTACATGGGTCGCACCTAGTACGTGCGATATATATAAATATTTTATGTCTTTTGACAGGAGTCGTACGTAATAAATACGATTAAGGTAGTTTTGAACCTCTTCTAAAATAACGCATTTTTGATAATTATTTCAAAAAACAATGTAATTTTATAAATTTTTCAATTTATGACTCAGAAACTAAAGCCATCATTTTCAGTTCCTGGGATTTAGGGGGTGTTTGTGAAAGCTTATTAAAAGGGCTTAGGCTTATAAAACATAAGCAGCTTATGGCTTATGAAATATAAGTTTATAAGCTCCTTCCTAGTGTTTGGCTTAGCTTATGTTTTATAAGCTCATAAGCTATGGTGTTTGGCTTAGCTTATAATGGTAAAATGACCAAAAAGGACATGTTTAAACATTATCATAAACTAAAGTGTTTGGATTAGCTTATAATAATAATTTGATCATTTTTTTATATTTAATACAAGGTTAAAAAAAACTATCGTTTGGAATTTTAAATAATTTTTAAAAATGTCTCGAAAATGCATATGCTTCTAATTTGAGTACACAACGTTTGGAATTTTAAATAATTTAATACAAGGTTAAAAATATGCTATCTTTACTAATTAAACTAGATTAGATATAATTAAAAATATGGTTTGAATTATGTTAACTTTAGTTTGATTTCACAATTTCATGTAAGTAGCATCAGGTTCCAACGATTATGACTCAACAAGAAAGAAGCCGTTGGCAATATATATTTCTGCTTTTCAAAAAAAAGATTCAACCAAAAATATATAAAGGAAAACAAAAATAATCGAAAAACATGTAGTAAAATGTATCGAATTACATACCCGTTTATTTGATAAATGATGGCATGATGAGATCGACGTGATGAGCAGTACCGTTGGAAAAGAATAACGTTAGGTTTTAGGTTTAATTTAAGAGTATATTGGTAATTTGCTAAAAAACCTAATGTATAAGTCCAAACTTCTTTTCATAAGCCACAAATTTTGGGCTTATGAAAAACCCCTTTCATAAGCTCATAAGCTTAAGCTTGTAAGCCCATCCAAACACCTAAAGTGAGCTTATTAAACATTCATAAGCTCGTAAGCTAATAAGCCCCTCTAATAAGCTTTCACAAACACCCCCTTAGTCTCCTAAAAATCAAAATAAGTCTCCATCCCCAAATCTCACTCTCTTCACTTCCTACTGAACAAAAAGTGTTCAATAATCACAAACCCTAATTCTTCCACTCAGATCAATCACTGTTATCAAACCCTAACTATGGCTTCCTCTGTAAATCAATCTCAAAATCAACCTCAATTCGACATTCACCGACTCTTTTCCACACCATCACCACCACACCAACCACCGCCGTCCTCCGCCGCTTCATTTCCACCACCCGACGTCAACGGCGGCCCATACACCTACCACACTCCTCACCAATACCACATTCCACCACCTCTTTTCACTAACCCTAACCCTAATCACGGTGCTCGTCTTATGGCGTTATTAACTCCCGATACTCCACCGCAGTTACAAATGCCGGTAGTTCCTATGATGCAAAATGCTAGTTTACACGATGTGATGAATTCTCCGTTGCGAATGCCGAGTAGTAAGGTACCCAGAGGACGGTATTTGAGTGGAGAGAGGATTGTTTATGATGTAGATGTTAGGTTGCCTGGGGAGATACAGCCTCAGCTTGAGGTTACTCCTATTACTAAGTATGGTTCCGATACTAATTTGGTGATTGGACGGCAGATTGCGGTTAATTCAACGTATTTTTGTTATGGTTTGAAACCGGGGGCGGTTAGGGTTTTAAATGTGAAGAATGGATTGAGATCGTTGCTTAAAGGTCTCCTTGATCATAATGATCAGGTTAGTTCCGTAATTATGTTTGTTTTGTTTCAATTTATATCATAACGAATGTAGATTAAGGTTGCCATATGACTTCTGTTGACTAATGAGGTATATGGACATGTGTCTAAACGAATTAGCATGACTATAGAATAATTAAGTTTGAGTGTTTAGTATAAGTGATTACCTAACCATAAGTACCTTTACGCACGTAATTATCGAACTATCTTTATAATGCTTTAAGTACTCTTTTGGGTTGTGGTACTTGGAAATTTACGGAAGTGCTACCTTTTACCATCATACTCGTGACTCTTGTCATAATTTATAAGCTCTACTTTCATCGTTATAGTACAATGTGGTTCTGATTATGACATCTGTGAAGAGTAATTTTAAATATGAACTCATCATGTTCGCAATCTTCTATGTCACATGTTTCTGATTGCTAGGTCATATTATAATGATATTTTTCTTTTGATCACATCTATTCGTAGTAACATTTTTTTTTTTCCACAGAGGGTTACAGATATGGCTTTCTTTGCAGAGGATGTTCACCTTTTAGCTTGGTAAGGTTTTGTTTGCTGTTTATCTATTCACTTGATTTATCTATGGGTTATACTTACACACTTTTGTGCAGTGCAAACATGGATGGACGAGTTTATGTCTGGAAGATTGCAGATGGTCCTGATGAGGATGACCAACCACAGATCAAGGCAAATATTGTTATTGCTGTAAAATTTGTAGAAGGACAACCTGTTCATCCTCGAGTTTGTTGGCACTGCCATAAACAAGTAAGGTTTTCCTGAGATTTTGCTATAGTCACTCACATGTAGAGGGTGCAAATATGACGGTTTCTTAGGTTGGGTGATGGGTCGGCTAGACCAGAATCATCTTTGTACAATTTTTTATATTTTTCTCAATAGTTAGCATGACTGTCTACATCTTACTTGAGTTACCTCCCCCACATACCGCACCCTGGGGTGGGATTGGGCATCGGTGTAGTAGTTAGTGTGTCAGATATAATTACAAAGTTATAATATGAGGTTTTATGCTTTAAAGAAAAATACACTTTAGTTGTTTTTCTACTCTTTTTAGCTATTTTTTTGTGATTTTACCCATTTGACCCATTAGAGATAAAATATTACCCGAATCAATCAATTTTGCAAGTCGGTGGGTAAATTTCGACCTCTACGCATGTGGTAGAATTGTCTTTTTATTGGATTTTTGATATGTTGCAGGAACTTCTTGTAGTTGGAATTGGGAATAGTGTTCTTAGACTTGATATTACAAAGGTCGGGAGAGGTAAAGTTAACCCCGAGAAACCTATCGAATGCTCTGTTGATAAGTTGATTGATGGAATTCAGTTCGTTGGTAAGCATGATGGTGAAGTGACAGATCTGTCAATGTGCCAATGGATGACCACTCGTTTGGTTTCTGCTTCGGTAGATGGAACGGTGAGTGATTTTGTGCCAAGTTTTACTTTATTACTAAATAGCAATAGCAATATGCGTTATTTTATATTATAATACATGGTTGTCCTTGATAACGTTGATTATTTTGAATGTTGATCAAGTATGCAATGTGGAATATCATATCTGAATGTGAAAATCAAGATGTTTATTGTTTATGTGTATACATTGTTAAGACCTGAGATTAAAGATATTTATGTTACTTGGTCTATTTATGTTTCTTGGTCTTTTTATGTTATTTGGATTTTGAAATCGTGTGCCATTGTCTATATGTTGTATCTTATATGTATATCATTTTTCTAAGTTATTGTATGTGCTCCTGGAAAACACTTCAACATGAATATGGTATGAGAGAATGTCCAGGATCTTGATACTACTACCACTAACCTAGCTACCGCGCAACCCTAGGTTTTTGCTTCTGATGGTGCACAACATTTGTAATAACATGGTTTATTTATAACAATAGAATGGTCCCACGTAAATTTTTTAAACCCAACAATTTGTGGGGTTTGAATCTAATTGGTTTCATACTCATAGATCAGGTTTAGGGTACTAAACAAACATTAAAAAATATCAAAAAAACACATCCTTAGTTTATACTTGTAACTCCATTTATTTTGCAACAGTAATCTGTAGATTCTTGCAGCTGTTGGCTTTATAGTTACATATACTTTTTACATCCTTTGACTAAAACTTATCATATGCTACTTTACAAGGTTTACCAGAGATTATTTTCACCATGTGTAAAAGTTATGCTTTGCTCTCTTTATTAAATTAACAAGTTTAGTGTATCTAATAATTCAAAGCCGTCAACAAAATATGTTATGACTGAAATCTGTACTGATCTGATAACTTAATTCTGTTATTTGCTTCTGTTTGTACATCTTGCATATCACAAAGGATGAAAAGACAGTAATGAAAAGTAGCTGTTCTCGTTTATAATAATTTACCATCAAGTGCATGATTAGTCTGGTTTACAGTTTGGTAAAGGGTCTTAGCATTTGTTTATGATTTGTACTTGTTTGGATTGCCTCTTCTAACTGTCATTGGACATGAGGACATATAGAATATCAAATCAAAGCTCAGGAAAACAACGAAGAGTAAAACCAAAAGCACAAATAGTATATTTTGTTTTTTGTTTCTCTTGTGATGGCTCCTTGGTCTTTGAAAATTAGTTATTTTTTTTTATCCCTTTTCCATAAGTTGATACATGAATTGTTTTTTGGTTGAACAGATAAAGATTTGGGAAGATCGCAAATTGTCACCAGTTGCAGTACTGAGGCCACACGATGGTCTTCCTGTCAACTCTGTTACATTCTTGACTGCTCCTCATCGCCTAGATCACATCATACTTATCACTGGGGTATGTGCTGAACAATTTTTTTTCCCACAAACACACTCTTCGCTAATTTTAAAAAAATGATGTAAACTATTCGTAAGGATAAGAAGTTCTAGAATAGGCCAGTGAGACGGGTTAAAAGGACAATTGTTCAGTATGGGTGAAAACAGGTCTTGTTGGGCTGACCGACTTGCACGTTTTTCTCCTTTTGAGTTTTATAAACAGTTATTGTGATAAGTTTGATTAATAAACTCTTTCAGTTTAACTTTTAAAATAAAGCAAATTTAGGAGGCTTCTATGTATTTTGAATGCACTCCGGGCCACTTACAACCTGGTTGATCCATTCAACCAGCTTCTATCGTAGGTAATATTTTGAATATACCAATTTGACCTGTTAGAGATAGTATCCAGTTCGACCCATTTGTAGCCATGAATAGTTTTGAATTGCCATTAGTAAGAATGTAGGATACACATTTCGTAGTCCCAAATTCTTCGCCCTTATATTTCAACTTGGAGAAATGGTAAAATATTAACTGCTGTGATAACCCAGCAAGCGCTTCCTTTTGCTCATTCTGATAATATAAAGATGGCTGCAGGGTCCATTGAACCGTGAAGTGAAAATATGGACCACTAAAAGTGAAGAAGGATGGTTGCTTCCTAGTGGTTCTGATTTGTGGCATTGTACTCAGACATTGGAGTTGAAAAGTTCTGCTGAACCTAGAATTGAAGATGCATTTTTCAATCAAGTAGTTGCTTTATCCCAATCCGGGCTTCTCATACTCGCAAATGCCAAGAAAAATGCTATATATGCTGTACACTTGAACTACGGGTCCAATCCAGAAACGACCCGTATGGATTACATTGCGGAGTTTACCGTGACTATGCCAATACTGAGCTGTACTGGCTTTACTGATCTATTACCAAACGGGGACCAGATAGTAAAGGTTAATTGTGTCCAAACACTGGCTATTCAACAATATGCTTTGGATTTATCCCTGTGCCTACCACCTCCTGTTTATGATGTATCTGAGAAATCAGGTTCAACCGTTTCACATGATGCAATAGGAACCGAAAGTTGTATTGGTTCGGAATTTAGCCCTGATGGTGCATCTACATTGACCCGGACCCCTAACGAACTTTTTTCGTCAAGTGCTGAATCCAAATCTATTCCATCTCTGATTACAAACTATAACGATATTGATACTGATATTTCTTGTGTCGTATCACCAACAGTTCCATTCAGCCCCAAGTTAACAGGAAAAGAGTTTAGAAGTCCATCTGGCACTTTTGAGCCACATCATCAACTAAACGGTTATGATGATCAGAAAATTCTGGAATATCCTGTTGACAGACAATTGAAAACTGCTTCTTCAAACTTGTCTAATGTACCCTCGTTAGATGACGATGATGAAAACAAAGCTCTGAAAGAGAAGTTTAAACATCCAACTCATCTGGTTACTCCTGCTGAACTAATGGCCACATCATCATCTGAAGTAAATGATGTGACAGTAAACTCCGAGACACAGAACACTGAGGTGGAGGTTAAGATTGTGGGTGAAATGGGTACTTCGAAAAATGCTGATTCTGTCTTGAAAGTTGATCTTAATGGTTCTGCTTATGAAGAAAAAGAACGATCTAGAAATTTCTCCTCACATGCATCAGGCTTTGGGATTGATATAGATCAGATTTCAGATGCTCAGGATGTGGTTGATGACGTGTCAACTGATCTAGTGGGACAGGGTCTAATGCTTGATCAATTTGTGACTCCCCCGTCGAGTGAAAAGAAGAAAAAGAATGCCCAAATATCTTGTCAATCTTCTTCTCCAAGTGTCTTAAAGCCAAATGGTACTTGTGATGACCTAGGTGTGAGTTCAAGTATCCTTTCAGCAGAAGCTATACCCGAATTTCAGTCCATGCAAGAAACACTTAAACAGGTAAATATCCATATGTCCGGTTGAAATGATATTTCTTTATATTTGGTTTCACAAAAATAGTTTCTTTCTGGTATTACATAGTCAAATTCTAGCAGGTGTTGGCTAAAATTACTTTCAAGGGTGCATTATAATCTCAAGAAATTACTTAAATCCCCCTTAATTCACAGGTATTGAGCATACAAAAGGAACATCAAAAGCAGATAGTGGAGACAGCAGTCGCAATTACAAAAGAAGGAAAAAGAATTGAGGCTGCGATTGGGAAGAGCATGGAGAAAATTCATAAAGCTAATTTTGATGCTTATTGGGCTCGTAATAAAGAAGAGTTTGCAAAACTGGAAAAGTCAAACCGAGACTTTCATCAGCAAGCTTCGACCTCAGCCTCAGATGGCCACAAGGAATTGCTTGCAGCAGCAGAGAAAGCGGTGAAGAAGGAAATGGCTGCTGTGGTGCCTGCTGTTGTGCGCTCCGTGACTCCGATTGTTGAAAAAGCCGTCTCTACAGCTGTCTCAGAAGCTTTCCAGGTTACCAAATGTCACATTTAAATTTTCATTAGTAGAGTTGGTAAAATAGGTCGGTTGAGCGTGTTGGGTAACATATCAAAATGTTTTTTTTAGTGCGGGTCATGCTGTGTCGAGTGTTAACCCCAAAACACTTTTATTCTTTTCTAAATATATATCTTAAATAATAAATGTGTTAAAATGCTGAAAAAACTATATTATTACAATGATAATGTAGATTTTTCAATTTAGTGATATAGGAGTTTATATGCGGTATGCTATTAGAATTAGACTATGGGTATATTATGACCTATTTGACCATTTGTCCCGTTTTCTTTATAGTCTATTTTTTTATTTGACCTGTTTGAGATAAAACTTATCCCAAATTTGATCTATTAATAAGTGAATGGCTTTTGAAAGTTATTAAAATATTCTTTGATAGAAGTCTAAATATATGTTTGCGTGCAGAGAGGTGTAGGTGATAAGGCTGTAAATCATCTGGAGAGAACAGTTAATTCCAAACTTGAAGCTACTGTTTCTAGGCAAATTCAAACTCAATTTCAAACTTCTGTCAAACAAGCCCTACAGGTATGCCTAAAAGTATTTTTTTAAACTGATATGTTGTTAACATCTATGAATAACATACCAATTATTACGACCTCCTCGAAATTGATGATGCAGGAAGCGCTGAGATCGAGTATGGAGGCTTCTGTTATTCCTGCCTTTGATAAATCATGTAAGACGCTGTTTGATCAAGTTGATGCCACATTTCAAAAAGGAATGGCTGAACATACAACTGCAGCTCAACAGAAAGTTGAGTCCAGGCATTCACCTTTGGCGTTTGCTTTGAGGGTAATATATCAAGCCCGTTTCAACCTGAGCCGTTACCCAACTTGCTCATTTTTCCATGATTTCTGTCTTATTATGTTATCATAAATTTTCAGGAAACCATTAATTCAGCATCATCTTTGACTCAAACATTGAGCACTGAAATAGTTGATGGTCAAAGAAAATTGATGGCTCTTGCAGCTTCTGGCGCAAATGCTAAATCGTTTAACCCATTAATAAGCCAAATTAGCAACGGGTCTACGGGTGGTTTCCTTGAAAAGGTTGGTTTTGCCCTTTATTATGTTACAATCATATTGATACAGATATTGTACACCACTGATATCCTAACCATTTTACTTCTCGTTGTAGATTGAAGCACCTGTAGATCCAACAAAAGAGCTATCTAGGTTGATATACGAGCGCAAATATGAAGAGGCTTTTACTTCTGCCCTGCAAAGAAGTGATGTTTTGATTGTTTCATGGTTATGCTCTCAGGTATCTCTTCCTTTCAAAAGCACGTTTAAAACACCCACACAAGGTTTGGTAATTTCATATTTCTCATCTCCGGGTTTTTATGTTTTTGAAAAAATATAGGTTGATCTACAGGGGATGCTAACAAGTAATCCTGTTCCTCTGAGTCAAGGGGTAATACTATCGTTGCTACAACAATTAGCATGTGATATTGGGAACGATACATCCCGTAAACTTGGTTGGATGATGAATGTGGTGCTGGCAATCAGACCATCTGACACAGTCATTGCAATGCATGTAAGGCCAATATTCGAACAGGTGTGCTCAATACTAAACCAGCAAATGAGTGTTCCCACGACTTCGGTTGCTGAAGTATCCAGCATACGTATCGTGATGAAACTCATAAATTCCACGATGTAAGTAATTGACTTAGGTGAATATTTTGTACAAAGTCTTGGATCTGATGTAAATGAAATTAGACAGTTTTGGAACCTATATTTTGTTTTCTTGAGACCGTTTTCACATTTATGCGTATGAATTAAGTGTTTGGGATGTAGTTATTTCATGACCACTAATCGCTTCGTTGAAGTTTTTGGATTACCTCTAGTTTCTGTTTTAGCCTCATTGACTGGTGATTATTCATCTATTTGAAGATTTTACATGCTCTCTAAATGCAAATTAACAAGAAAAATGAATTTTGATAAACATAACTGCAAAAGAGGCAATACATATTTTGCATGAAAATTGGAGTTAAGGGGGACCCCTATTCTTCAAATTGCTGCTGTTTACTTTTATTAGTGGAATTTAAAGCTGTTATATGGTACTCATAAAAGTTTCAAAAACTTTCATTTATAACCGTAATGTTTCTATATTTGTTACAATAATAATAATAATGATTATTCTAAAATTAAAAGTAAACTTTAATAATTTGTAAAGTAAAATCAGTTGAGATTATGGCCCATACTGTAAAGTTAGTGGAATATAATATTAGTATATTTCAGTCAATTTGTCATTTTCTATTTTGTTATGGAAAAATATCGTTTTCAAAGACCACATAAATTTGTATGTATCGAAATACAATCAAAAGCAAAAGCCGGATTATTTTATTGTTCTGGGAGCATAATTTCCATTTTTGATGGTTCCAGTTGTTAACTTTCTTTTTTTAGTTAAACTTTCAAATGTGTTCAAAAAGAAAATGATTGATATATTTAAATAAATAAAATTACACATAGACTTAAAAATATGATGAACTGGTTGAATAAATGATTGATTAGTAAGACGAAGCCATAATAATATTGAAGATATATTTGTTATATTTTATATGAATTAAGCATGTTTAGACTTATAAAATTTATATTCGTACATTACTTCTTGTTTAAAAATTAACATTTAAAATATTTGTTTCCGATAAATGTTATGATGTAAACTTATAAAATGATTGTATATTTGAAATTGATTTTGATTTAAAATAACAGTTTTCAAAATTAAGGAACATATTTCCTATCCTTTTACTCTCTTCACAATTTTTCTCATAGTTACTTTATTCTACGTTTTGATAACATAAGTCCCAAAAAGTTATGCCTATGAAAACCTTTTAATTACTACATTAAGGGGTGTTTGTTTCGGCTTATGTAATGGACTTATTAGTTTATATAAATTTTGATAAACTCATAAGTACAATTTGAACTTATCAACTTGAGCTTATAGCTTATTTAAGCTCATAATCTCAACTTAATAAGTTCATAAGCCAAAAAAATCAAGGTTATAAATTTATCAAAATTTATATAAAATCGTTACATAAGCCGAAACAAACACCTTTAAGTATCATAATCTATCTGTATTTAATAAGAAAATTAGGCGCCCAAACACATATTAAACAAATAAAAATCCAAAAAGAGAGCCGGAAATAGATACATCGATCATCTTTTATCATTTTTATTTATTTATTTTAATATTCTACCAACACTGATCAGTCTCCCATCTCCGGCAAGTATAAACCTCCGGTCTCTTTCCACCAACAACAACCGATTTCCGTCTCGTTTTCATATCGTACAATTCACGCGCCACCGGATCAGACAACGTAGCATACGCGTCATGTATTTCAATAAATTCACGGCCGTCAACCTCAGAAGCATCCGGATGATAAATCTTCGCTAAACTCCGGTAAGCCGACTTAATCTCAGTTAGTGTAGCATTGTTTTCAATTCGCAACACTTGGTATAAACTAGCCGCCGTCGTTGGTTTCGCGGTCATTACGGCGTTAACTGACGATTTTTGAAATAAGTTTGATCTTACGTAGTTGAGAGTCGGTGACCGGAGATTTATTCCGGCGATGGAGTTAGTTAGGATTCCGGTCATGTTAAAAGATATATGAAATTGAAAATAATAGATATTTTTGGTTGGGTTTTAGTGAGTGAAAGGGGTCGGGTTATATAAATATCGAAGTGGGGTCCATGGACCTATAGATTGTTTCTAGAAAGGTCAATATTTTGAGAAATATGACCTTGACTTAACAATTTATAATTAGACTATGGGGTGTGGTGGGTGATGGGGTATGGTGATGTGGAGTGATAGAGGTGATTTGTAGGAAAGATAGTGTGATTTGTAGGAAAGAGAGTGTGATGATGTGGAGTGATAAAAATGGGTGGTGTGGTTGTGTGATGATGTGGAGTGATAGAGGAAAGAGAGTGTAATTTTAAAAAGTTATATATTTATAATTTTTTTTATATAAATGAAATTTAAAAAATTGTAGTTTTATTATAAAAAAAAAAAACACTACAATTTATTTAAAAAAAAAATACTACAATTTATTAAAAAAAAAAACATACTATAATAAAAAAAATACTACATATATTGAGGAAAAAATTTCTCGATAAGCCTTTTCTTTTCATCTTCCGCTATTCTTTTGTAAGGCCTCCGGGAGATGACTGGTGTCCTTCGTGATCGTCTTTAACGCTTTTGCTCGCACTTTTTCTTCAGCAGTATCAGCAAATTTCCCTAACTTTTCCCCAATATACTTGAGTGATTCTTCGGCCCCCGAAGAAGAAGCAGCGGCTTTGCCCTTTCCTTTGCGCGCTTTTGCCTTTGCTTGATCTCTACCAATCGGTCTTGGAAGGTCTTCCTCCAAGTGAAGATCATCATCATCATCGTTGAGATCGATTCCAGCAAAAGGCGATACCGGAGTGGCGGGAGTGGCGGGAGTGGAGGGGTTACTAGACTCCGATGTTCTACGCGCTTTTCGGGACCCTCCAGATGTTGGGACATGTTGACAAATCGGGCTATTTCTCAATATTTGCCAAGACGCTAAATGTAGGAAACCCCCTTGCATTATGGTGCGGTAAGTCTGCAGAGCATGTTCGAGCAATTGTTGATCACTATGACCGCTTGGTCTAGTTTGTTGGACTTGTCGAAAAATCCCGTTGAATTTTTTGACCTTTCTTCGTAAGTCGGACCACTTGCTCGAAAGAGAGTCGTTGGTACGAAAGTAAGAGGGATCATCTTTAAGCATCTTCGCGAAATATTTTTCACGAACACTCTCCCAGTAAATTGGTGAATGTTGATCATTTCCCACAATGGGGTCCTCGGATGTCGACGACCACGCTGAAGCAAGTGCGATCTCCTCCGCTTCGGTCCACTTCTTCCTTCCGGTTTTGCCTCTTAGGGATTCGGTTTCTTTCTTCTTATGTTTCCTCTTCCCACGGGCCGGCATTCTTTGAGCTTGAGTTTCCGGAACCACCTCATCGTCTTCAGAATCGTTAACGTCAAATGGAGGCACTTGCGGAAAATTGGATAAATGGTCTTGGTTAAGCAATTGCGAGAACGACCCGCCTTGGTATAGCGGGTCTAGGGATGGTCGTTGTGGTGGTGGAGTTTGTTGGTAAAAATGGGGAAATTGGTTAGGGTTTGGAAGTTGGGTAAAGTTTTGAAATTGGTTTGGATGTTGATATTGGTTAGGGTTTTGAAATTGTGGAAATTGGTTTAGGTTTTGATATTGGTTTGGGTTTTGATATTGGTTTGGGTTGAACCATTGGTTCCATTGGTTGGGGTTGGGGTTGTTTTGATTGTTGTTGTTGTTGGGATCCATTTGAGATTATTGAAAGATTGTATAAAAATAGAGAGATTGTTATAAAAATTGAGAGAGAAAGAGAGATTTTGTGTGGTTTTTGTTATAAAAATGAGTTGGTATTTATAGAAAAAGTTTAGGTTTTTTAAAAAAATGCCGTTGGTTTCTTTTGAACATTCGACTGTTGCATTTTCTTTTCTGTCCGTTGCTCCTCACCACGGCGTTGTGCAGAAAACGCCCGAGCCATTTTTTTTGTTGACAACGCCCCCAACGGTGTGGTCGTGGGCGTTGTGGGGCGTTGTCTTGCTTAGGTGGAGGCGTTGTCGAGCATCACAAAGCCCCACACCCCATAGTCTTAGATATCGTTGATGGTACATACAAACTCTTTGATAATGTGACTATTTGAGAGTGTCTTTGATTTCTAAAGGAATTAAGTTTATTACTTCATTCTTATGCAAATAATAGAAAAAAACGTTACTTAAATTACTTTTTTCTTAAAATTCTTTTGTTCCATATGATACATAATTATAGTGAAATATTGGGACCACAAGAATGAGAGTGGGATATGAAAGATTTCTAGAAGTTGCTTTCTGTTTTTGAAGTATGTTGTTTGAAGTGATATATACAATCACAAATCTAATTATCACACGGTATGATAATCGTGATTTTGATGATCGTGTGATTATTTTTGCTGATGTGGTATTGAGAATCACGATTTTGAGTTTTTTTGTGGTGTGATAATGAGGATTTGTGGTAGATTGTGGAAGATGTGGGACCCTTTTTTTTCTTTCTAAAAACAATTATATTAATTTAAAAAAATATTTTATTAATCATTATACAATATAAATATTTAAAATATAAGTAAAATGAAAATTAATAATACGAAAAATTGTAAATAAATCAAATTTGTAAATACAAAACATTTGCAGTAAATAATATAAACATAAAAATGTTTAGAATATCTATAAATACAAAAACAAAAGTAAGGGCAAAATATATAAATAGAAGAAAGAAAAAGTAAATATTGAAAATTCTTTGTGTTCTCCATCTAAACCTGCAAAAAAAAAAGATAGATTAAAGAAAAAATAAATTACATCAAGTCATTCAAGTGTAAACCCAACAAAAATAAAACACATTTCATCTTCTTAAAAATTATTAGAGAAAAGAAAAGAAAAAAAAAAAAAACTTCAGCACGACTCGTTATTGTGGTAACGAGATGAACAACGAGAAGACAGGCGAAGTAGAACAATGAGGAGTGACTCTCGTTGTGGTGGAGAACGAGAGGGAGAATGAGGTGAGAACGAGCCATACCATGTGCTCTAAATAGTATACAAAACGTTACTAAATAAAACATAAGTTTGCCGTGTATGAAATAAATTTGGTATATACATATTACATCCTCTTATAGGGGGAATTGATAAGTATATATCTTTTGTTAAACCTTAATTAACTGATTAGAGTTTAGTTTTTGTATAAATTGAAAATGTATCTGAAAAATCGGCTAGAATTGTAACGTATAAATTAAAGTGACATAAAACATTAATACAAAAGGTTATACGAGTCGACCCATAATATAAAGATTATGGGTTAACTAGCGTCTCGTAACGAATAAAATTGTAAATAATTATATGATTGATATAATAGTTTATTTCAAAGAAAAAAAAGATTATGTCCTATTTATTTATTAGTTAGATAGATAAAAGATCTAAAATGTAATATATAATTGAAAAGAAAAATATGGGAATGAGTAAACTCATAATTGTATATGGGTTTCGATCTATGGGTTTCATTTCGTAGTTTGATTCCTATTCAAAATATCAAACAATTTCATTGAAAATCATTACGTCCTTTTATTTCCAAACCTATATACCAAACACATTTTCGTTGTGAATGCCTACTTTGGGAAAAAGATATAACATTTCAAATACATTGTCTATTACTGTATATAATAGTATGCATATTAGAATATTGTTAACCAAAAAAATGAACAAAGACTTGAAATGAAGAAAAGGTGCAATAATAATCAATGAATGGGTGAGAAAAACATTGAATAATATGAACTATGGAGATATATAAATAGTATGAAAGGGATTTGGGGGAAGATTAATTTATATCATATATATTTCATGGTCATCATTTTCTAAACCCGGGAATATAAGATTAAGCATCCTAATATCCTATTCATATTAGCATTTAGAAGTATGTATTTCAATATATAGTTTAAAACCTCATGAGAACGTATGTGATTATATGATCCTATTCATATAAGTATTTAAATACTTCCTTCGTATAAAAAAAATGTTTATCTTTCTATTCATATTTGTATTAAAATTATTGTGGTATTATAAAATATTACTAGTTAAAATGTAGTAATTTTTTCTTTAAATATGTTTAAATTTTCAAACTTTAAAAGTAACGGACGTCCACACAATTTTCATACATGTTTACATAAATATCCACAATCTCTGGTACCAACTGTGTTCCAGAGATTTTTTTTCTTTTTTTTTCTGAAGAAACGAAAAGAAATGAAAAGAAGTAGGAAGAAAATAAAAATAAAAACGTGTTCTTAAGTTTTTAAGCGGAAAAAAAAGAAAAGAAGTGGAAAGAAAATTTATTTAATTAATCTCTCCAAACATTCCTTCCAAAATTGTGAAGATTTGAAAAGAAAATATATTTTGAACATGTTTTTAAAAAATCAATCCATTTATCTTTAACCAAATATATATCTCTTTCATACATATCTATCTTTTTTCATCTTTACTCGAAGTTACAACCACATCAAATCGAATTACGAAATTACCCATATTTTGTTCTTTGACCCGATTTTACACAAGTGAATTTTCTTTAAATAATTTAGTATATACAATACTTGTTTCTCTCTTAATTAATTTGTATATTGTGTAATGCTCGTTTGTTCTTGTTAAGTTTTTCTTTCTTTTTTTTGTATTGTTTTAGTTGTGTTTAAGAAGTTCTATCATATTATATCTTTTAATATAGATTAAACTTTGATATGAATTTACTTTTCTTTCTTTTCTTTCAAAATACTTTCAGCTCGAGAACACACTAAAGAAAAATTAATCTCTTTTCTTCTCTCTTTTTAATGTTATATTATTTATTTTTTCCACTTCTCTTCTCCCTCTCTAAACTCAGGAACACATGTTGATGGGTCACCACACATCTATACTATATTATAATGAATCTCCTTCAAAGTCTTAATATCTTAAAATTTAAGTAATTGAAATTACCTTAATACCCTTAATCTATATTAATTATTATTCAAGTCAAACAACACTCTCTTTCCTAATTAATTTAAAAAAATTTAATATATAACAAAGTAACTTATAATTATTATGTAACTAAAAAAAATTAAAATACTTTCTATTTAATTTAAAAACTTTCAAAATTATAAATTTTATTTATAACCCCAAAAACTTAAAATAATTAAAATATTATGCATTTTTTTCTAACTAAAATACGTATACTAAATCTACACTAGAATATAATCTATTTCTACTATATTATAAAACATTTCTCACATAGTCTTAATTCTCTAAAACCTTAAGAATTTAAATTACTTAACTACCGTTTTTATATCTCTCACCACATATCATTATTCAAAATAACTTATAATTAAATAATGTTAGTTAATAAAGTTTTAGCCTTCTAGAGTAAATGAACGAAAATATACTTTAAACATGTAGACTTAAAAGTGTTTATTTAGCATAATAACAATAACCAATTTCGTTTATATTGATTAAAGAATTTATAATTGAAAACCAAAACTGACATGTAAGTCCATACCGTGATTAACGGTATTTATTTGTTAACAAATGGGTCAAATTCATAAAAAGGTTTGATTACAAACCATGCAAATATTGATAGAGAATAGGAAGTCGAAAGAGGTTCATCTTAAAAATGATTCCTAAGTTTGTTTTGTAATTTGTTTGATGGAGAACTGGAAGTCGGGTCAACACATACACACTTATGTCACACATGTTGGTCCTAATTGTACTTGACGAAGTTTCATATACTAAAAATGTTTATTTGTTTATGTTTAAGTGTAGGGCTGAAAATAATAATTGAACTATCTGAGATGAGACCTTAAGAAATGTTGGGTATCCTCTCAAGAAGAAACCATCATTATGGATATACATGCTCAAATAGGTATTTACTCATTTTCTTTAAAAAATATGAGACCATTTTATACTATCTTTATCTTTTAAAAGCTCTTACTTATAGGTAGGTTTATTTGTCATTACAATGTTATGTTTTAGATGGTCAACAATTGCAAGAAGCTTACCAAGAACAACCGATAACGAGATATAAAACTATTAGAGAACTCAATTCAAGAAAGAAAAAAAAAAGTGTAAAATGAGTTTGAACCAATCAAGAAATAGAAAAAACGACTATTGATGGGCAAATGTTTTAACAAGTACAATGACAACAAGAATTGCAACAAACTATATTTTCTATCTTTTAAAAGTTCGTATCTATACGTATCTTCACGTTTTACATTATGATTGGAGTTTAAATACATTTTATGTTTTTATCATTTTGCGTATTTAATTTCCGTAGTTAAATATTCGTAATATAATTATATCAAATATAGTTTATTATCCCCGCTGCACCGTGCGGGTACTATACTAGTACTATTAGAACAAATGTCTTTAGGTAAGCGACGTCTTTAATACTTGGACATAATATGTAATCTAATAAAAAAAATTATTTTCATTAATTGTAACCTCTTATTTAGAACATTTTTTTATTTTCATACATTATTTTTTTAGAAAAAAAAAAGTACAAAAGTTGTGAAAAATAATTAATCAATTTCAACAGTTTTATTAGAAGGTTTTGTCTTTCTAAAAATATGGCACCTAACCAAGTAACATGGTTTTTTTTTTTTTTTTTTTTTTTTAAACAGACAAATTCACTTTAATATACTTATAAAACAGACAAATTTATTGCTTCAAAAAAGTTGATATGACTACTTATTATGAAAAATCATTCAATTATTAACATGTTGAAAGGGCCATGTTTCCATAAACTCATTCAAATATGGAGCAATCGAGTGATCAAAATCATGCAAAAGGATTCTAGAAAGAAAAATATCACTATGAGCTATCACATCTTCATACCTTTTAAACAACCTAAAAAATAGTGTCTTCTTATTTTTAGAAACAACATTAGTATATTAAAACCAAATTCTTACATAGTAGAAATATTTTTCAACCTGAATACTGCTTTCTTCGTTTTAAAAAATGTTTACTTTTTATATATGATTGTTTCAAAATTATTGTTTTGTGTTAAATATAGATCGTTAAAATATATTAACCTTCTATTTTGCTATTAAATATTTTTAGCTTTTCAAATTTTAAAAGTAACCGATGTCATTATTAATTGAACCTATTTTATTTCCACAATTTTTAATTTATAGATATCCTTTTTAAAAAAGAATGAGTAATTAATAATTAAAATTTAATTTATCTAACTAATATGTTCAAGAGAAATGATAACAAAATTTGTATTGGTTGTCTAAATTAATAAACACCTCATGGATTTTACAGATCATCCTCTACATTTACTTACGAAAGAAAAACGGTTTTAAGAATATATAATATATTAACCATAAGGTTTAAGATTTTGGTTATCATAATTTTATATTGAAATATTTAAAGATGTGGAAGTTTTTCACTAGTTACTAGTTTAAAAACACAATACCCATCATTGTAACAACACCATTCCCAAAAGCATTGGTGTCGATTTACATCCCCGAATTAATAAAACATTAATCATTCGTTTCAATAATTCACTTTTAATATTCTCATTGAAAATCAGCTTTAATGTAATCTATCTATGGGATATGGTCTGCGCCTAATGAAAACTTGTTTAATAGTTTAACAACCTCGACACTTGATTAAGTTCAAAAAATTCAAGTCATACACATTTTTTTGGATTGATAGCAGAAACAATTATTTGAAGCTAGATTGGGCTCGGTGAAATAGTATTTTGCAACAATAGGTATGTCCCTTTTAGGTGTTGTAATGTTTGTTTCAAATTAAAAATTATACCTATCTAATTTTTTTATATTTATATATTTATCATCCTCTTTGCGGTTAAAAAAAAAAAGAAAAATATGAAAACTTTATATATGAAATTATAACTAAGTATTTACTTAATACAACTAATATGAAAAAACAAAAACGATCCTCTTTCCAAATAATAACTATTTTTATTAAAGTTAAACAAGGTAGATTATTCAATCCATTGGCATCTGATTTATTTCATAAATTTATCGCTACATTACATCCAACCAAACGAAAAAAATGACATAAAATTTAGTTGGAAAAAGGAGACGGACTTTTTTATGAACTTTTTTTTTATTTTTTCTAGTAAGAGATCTACCAACATTGATCGGTCTCCCAACGCCTGGGAGTATATGTTTCCGGTCTTTTTCCAACGGTCGTGGAAAATCCTGTTTTTCGTGTCAATCCAATGCTCCATGTAAGATCATACATGGCTCGTGACTCTGGATCAGACAACATAGCATAAGCGTTATGAATTTCAATAAAATCATTTTTATCACCATGGTGTTTAAAAGTTGATGCATCAGGATGATAAAGCTTAGCTAAATTTCGATAAGCAGTCTTTATCTCTAAAGGTGTAGCACTTCTTTTGACATGTAGTACTTCATATAGACTATCTCGTCTCCCCACGAGTGATGTCTGCTCAACCACCAGGCTCGCCTTGAGTACGAGATGGACCCTGACTTTACGCATGGGAGGAGAAAACCGGAGGTTATATCCGGCACTAGGAGTGCTGATGGCTCCGATCATATCAAGAAAGATGAATTGGAAATGAATTATTTGAAGTGGAGGGTGGTGCACTATATATAAATATATATGAGGTCGGGTCGCTATGTCGACGCATGGACCAGCTTCATGTTTTTGGCTATTGTTTCTAGAAGGTTAATATATAAACTCCAAACGCTTGATAATGGTTCAAGTCTTGATATTTTTATGATTACCTTAATATTTTATAAATCTTATAGTGTATAATTAGTTATAGGAAATAATAATAATAATAATAATAATAATAATAATAATGCAACGGTAAGCTTTATACAATCAATTGTGTAAAATAAAACACAAATGAAAATATAGCTACTTTCATTTGTGTTTTATTTTACACAATTGATTGTATAAAGCTTACCGTTGCATTATTATTATTATTATTATTATTATTATTATTTCCTATAACTAATTATACACTATAGCTACTCTGCCAATCAGGTTCTGCCTGGTTGGTAAGGGGTTTTCCTGATGAAGGAGAGGTCTCGAGTTCGAGCCTCTCCAGAGGGTTTCCTCTTGGGCGAAGCATTGAGGGGGTGGCTGGTAATGGTGGCACAAAGATACTCCATTACTGGCCCGCAGGAGTTGCTGTTCCAAAAAAAAAAAAAAAAAAAAAAAAAAAAAAATATAGCTACTCTATTTAACAACCTAATACAGAAAAAGAAAAAATTAATTAACGTAATCTAAAAAGAAAATCTAAACAACGTAATCTAAAACATAAAACTAAAACTATTAAACAAAATATGATCGATATAAAGACGTAACTACTTTATTTAATAATGTAACACAGTAAAAAAAGGTGAAACAAAATATTTGAGAAGTAAAAACATAACCCAAAAACAAAAGCTAAATAATGTAAGTAGAAAAACATGCTATAACCAAAAATCAACAAATAATTTAAACTGAAACGTAGCTACTTTATTTAACAACGTAACTCAAAATGAAAAAAAGAAAAATAAAACCAAATATTTGAAAAAGAAGAAAAGCGTAAGCAAGAAAACTAAAAATTAACAATAATCGAAATGAAAAGATAGTTATCTATGTAATAGAGTAATAAAAAGAAAAGAAAAGAAAAAAGCCTAATAATAATCCAAAAACAAAAGTATTTTTTTAAGAAAAATAAAAAAACTAAGTAAGCAAGCTAGCTACTAAGATTCTGGTTTTTACACTATTCATCCGGGCTTTAGATGTTAAAATATAAGTTGGTATTATTAGTTTTGCGCGATGTTATTTAATAAAGACGTAACTACTTTATTTAATAATGTAACACAATAAAAAAAAAGTGAAACAAAATATTAGAAAAGGAAAAACATAACCCAAAAACAAAAGCTAAATAATGTAAGTAAAAAAAAAAACTATAACCAAAAATCAACAAATAATTGAAATTGAAACGTAGCTACTTTATTTAACAACGTAACTTAAAAAGAAAAAAAAAATAAAACCAAACATTTGAAAAAAAAAAAAAAAAACGTAAGCAATAAAACTAAAAATTAACAATAAATCAAAATAAAAAGATAGTCACCAAGTAAGAAAAGGCATTTCAAATGACATGGGGTCATCCACCAAGTATCAAAGACGCTGGTTAGTCCACTTTATCCGTGACTAGGAGTCCAAGATTTCGGGATCAAGAAACTAGCAAACAAATATGTTGGGCTGGACTCTTTTCTTTTGATGTTAAAATATAATTTAGGTATTTGTTCTCTTTGTATAATACAAGATAATTATGGTCACCAGAAAACTAAGAATCTCACTCAAAATAGTTAATATTACACTTTTCTAAAGAAGCTATTTCTCTTTATAAAGACATTCTGATTAAAAACTAGTAAGAAGTTAGAAAATAAATATTAGATGGTCTGAATTGATGACCTTGGGTTAAAGCACCATTCAAATCAATGAGCTTGGGTTGAAACACCATTATATAATCATATTATAAATACTATCAATTTTCAAAATATCTTGGCTAGAGAATAGTGATTTTAAGGGTGTTGTCTTTATTTTATAGTTGGAAGACTTTTTGTTTTTTTTTAGCTTTTTATTTATTTAGAAGATATTGTCATGTTTATATTTAGTAAAGTGTTTATCTTTTAATATTTATCATCGAATCTTACGAATACAAACATGATCCAAGTAATAGAATTTTCCCGTCGCGAAACATGGTAAAATTTTCCTCGTTCAAATCAATCTATAGATACATTCTTTTCCTACTACAAATCCAAAGAAAAGTCACTTCTAGGCTTTTTCAGATAAATAGTGGTATCGTTTCTAAATCTCCAAATGACCCAAAGGGCTGCCAGAATTATCACCATACCACCTTGAAGATCCGCTTATGTTTTGCTAGAGGGACAAAAGATTTTGGAATGTTGAGAAGGTCATTAAAGGAATTTAGTTGCCACAATGAAAAAAACTTATGCCATATATCTTTTGCCACTCAACATTCTAAGAAAAGGTGTTGTTCAATCTCTTGTTCTTCGTCACATAAGGGACATCTAGTGGAATGAAGGTCTACACCTCTCCGATCAAGATTTAACCTCATGGGGAGGCCGGAGTTGAGAACACGCCATGCTATGATGTTTACTTTAGAGGAACGATTTTATCCGAAACAAAATTGGGGATCAATAGTGGTAGTTGTAATTGAGATTTCTGTAATTAGCAAACATATAATCACATCATTTGCAGCAACCCATTAGGAATCCCATTAGTACTTTCGGGCTCAATATGACTACATAAGGGATTTCGAGTGTTAACAGAAGCACAATGTAAGTTTTCCTTTAGAATAAATCTATATCTATATTTACTAAGCAATTCTTATAGTTTCTAAGGCATAGAGCCTAGGAAATTCTTCTTTCAGTTTAGTGCCTCCAATCCTAGTATCGTTCCAAAAACTTGTAGATAAACCATTACCAATTTTCTTTTTGAAAAGTGATGGAAAGATTAACACCGACCTTAATGTAAAGTTTTATAAAAGAACCACGAACAATCCCGGAATTAACAAAAGACAAAAGTGTTTATTAAGATTAATCAAATGGGTGTTCGTAACCTAAAGATTTACAAATATGATATTATGCATATTACTATATTAGATTATTGTTAACCAAAAAAATGAACAAATACTTGAAAAGAAGATAAGGTGCAATAATAATCAATGAATGGGTGAGAAACCATTGAATATTATGGAGATATATCATATATGTTTCTTCGTCATCATTGTAGTAAAATGAAAATATATCAGTAATCAATTTATAAACACAGAAATAAAATCAAGCATCATAATATCCTATTCATATTAGAATTTAGAAGTATACATTTCAATATATAATTTAAACATCATGAGTACGTGTGTGATTGATCCTATTCATATTACAAGTATATTAATATAAAAGTCGTAAAAAGTATTTACTGAATTACGTTTATCTTATTTCAACTGTTTTGTTTTATGTATAGACGTTCTTTTAAGAGGTAGGAAGTTTTATTTAGAAGGGTTTTTCTTTCTAAAAATATGGCACCTAACCAACTAATAGGGTGTTATAAAATAGGCAAATTATGTTTGTCCCATTGGTAGGAGATTGTTCTTCCTAATCTATGAGGTTTGCTCATTAGGTGAATATTAAGAGATATGTAACTAACTTTGGTGTAAGGTTCGTGTCACTGAGCCCGAATCACTAACATTGCCTGTTTATTAAGAAAGAAAAAAAAAAAGAAAAAAAAAAGAAATAGACAAATTTATTGCTTCAAAAAAGTTGACATGACTACTTATTATGAAAAATCATTGAATTATTAACATGTTGAAAGGGCCATGTTTCCATAAACCATGTAACGTTACAGGTTGGTAGGGTGTGACTTCAAATATGGAGCAATCGAGTGATCAAAATCATGCAAATGGCTTCCAGAAAGAAAAACATTACTATGCTACTTTTTATACAATCAACCTAAAAAATAGTCGGCATAAGTACAAAGCAAAAATAGTTTTTAAACTAAATATTACTCTGTTTAAAAAAAAGTGTCAATCTTCTTATTGTTCAAAATTTTTTTTTTTTTAATATATATGGTTAAAATGTAGTAATTTTCGAATTTTTTATGAAATATTTTAAAATTTTCAAACTTTGAAAGTAATCGACATTTTTATTAACTGAACCTATCTTATTGCGATAATTTTTTGTTTCGGACACTTTTCTTAAAACGAAGAAAATAAATAATAGATTGAAATTGACTATAGATATCTGTACCTGTTTTTTACCCAAGTGGCCAAGTAAACGTTATGGAAAATGATAAGTATGCCTAATTACATAAGCCTAAATTTAGGCCTAAAGATATGATTTGATGATTAAAAAAATGATTGGTTAGTATTAGTATGAAGAAAGATAAGTAGTAGAAATTCATTTGTAATATTTTATATGAATTAGACATGTTTAGTTATATATTATTTAGATTTATATATCATTTAGGCATGTTTGGTTGTCTAAATTAATAAATATCTCATGGATTTTACAAATCATCCTCTACATTTGCGAAAGAAAAACGGTTTGAGGAATATATAATTAATCATAATTTTTAAGAGTTTGGTTATCATAACTTTATATTTAAAGTATTTAAAGATGGGGAATTTATCCACTAGTTACATACACCGTTCCCAAAAACATTTGGTCTATATACACCCCCGAAAAGCGGTAATCATTGCGTTCAATAATTTCACTTTTAATATTCACATAAATAGATTGTTGTTGTTTTCTAATGAAAATCACTTTTAATGTACTTCATCTATATGTGATATGAAAACTTTATATAATGAAATTATACATAAGTATTTACGTAGTACAACTAGTATGTAAAAATAAAAACGTTCCTCTTTCACTTTTTTCATAAAAGTAAAATATTCCATATAATATATCGCCACATTACATCCAACCAAGCTAAAAAAATTACATAAAATTTAGTTGGAAAAAGGTGACGGATTTTTTCATTAACTCTTTTCTTTTTTCTAGTAAGAGATCTACCAACATTGATCGGTCTCCCAACGCCTGGGAGTATATGTTTCCGGTCTTTTTCCAACAGTCGTGAAAAATCCTGTTTTTCGTCTCAATCCAATGCTCCATGTAAGATCATACATGTGGATCAGACAACATACCATAAGCGTTATGAATCTCAATAAAATCATTTTTATCACTATGGTGTTTAAAAGTTGATGCATCCGGATTATAAAGCTTAGCCAAATTTCGATAAGCAGTCTTTATCTCTAATGGTGTAGCGTTTCTTTTGACATGTAGTACTTCATAGAGACTATCTCGTCTCTCGGGCGTTGTCTGCTCAACGACGAGCTTAGCTTTGAGTACGGAATGGACCCTGACTTTACGTATTGGAGGAGAAAACCGGAGGCTATATCCGGCACTAGGAGTGGTGATGGTTCCGATCATATCAAGAAAGATGAATTGTTTAGAGTGAAAGGGTGGTGCATTATATAAATATGTATGTCGACGCATGGGCCAGCTTCATGTTTTGTGCCATTGTTTCTAGAAGGTTAATATATAAACTCCAAACGGCTGATAATGGTTCAATTCTTGATATTTTATGATTAATATGACACAAATTAATTATTGTCATTAGGAAAGTAAGGATCTTAAATATCAAATATAAAAATAATTAAAATAAAAGAAATTAAAAGAAGCTACCTTCGGATAGAAAATTTTAGAGTAGATTGGTGACATATAATTTTGATCTTAGGACAACGGCAAATTAGCTACTTAATTATTTCTCATTTTCGAAGTTGGGCGAGATGGTCAAATGTTAACTATCTAAATATCACTTTGTAATATTGAATCGAGTAGTTTGCATACAAAGTTGATAGAAAGCTAGTCTTGTTAAAGAACTCTTTATAATCTCTAAACGGACTTCTATCTTTAGAAGCTTCACTTTTTCACTTTGTTCGAGGAACCAAAAAACTATAAAAGACGGCCCTTCTAATAGAGATACGTTTATATGAAATAAACTATATTTAGTTTAAAACGAAACTTAAACCAGAATCCAACAATACAAGTAGAAATTTATGTTGATTTAAGATATTTGTATATCTGTTTATACAAACCAAGTTAGTACAATAATTCAGAAAAGTTAAAAGCAAAAGAATGATAGCGCCGATGTGAGTTTTTTTACAGGTTGCTTTCCATTTCCTTGCTTAATTGTTTTCGTTGGTTCCTTAAGTATTAATGTGTCACTAATGGTAAAAGGGTTTAAATTTCTTCATTTATCAACTCTTTAGAATGGCTATGCAATGTTTCTAAGTCTACCTTAATTGGAGATCGATCTCGTTCTTTAAGTTCTTGTCATGTGGTCGAGCTTTGTATTTGTTCAATCAATAAGATTTTGCTTTGTCAAATTCATTGCATTTGTATATATGTATGTATGTATGTATGTATGTATAGAAGGAGAATCAGATGAGAAATGAATTTTTGGTGACAAGGTGAGAAAAAACATTGATTCAACATATTTTTATTTAATTCATAATTTTATATTTTTTAAAATTTCATTTTTATGTAGTTATGATTCAATATATCTATACAAGTAGTTATTATATTACGAATTCTAACTTCGGTTGATACTTTCTATTCAATTTTTTTTTCGAAAACATTGAATCACAATGAAAATTTGTTGAATCAATATTCTTTCTCACGTTTCTCACAGAAAATGCATTTCTCACCGGATCCAGATCATGTATGTATGTATCAAATCACATTTGCCATATCTTTATCATCATTCATGGTTGTATTTTAACAGGGTTCATTCAGTTTTTGGAGGCCCTGTACGACTAACTAATGTAGATAGTAACTTGTTATCGGAAATGAGATCATCATATTAAAGATCAAGAAAAATAGTATTACACGTTTATTTATGAATGTAATTAGTAATTACAAATAATTTGATTTCAAAATCTTACAAAATGACAGGTAACTTATTTTTCATTTTTAGTTAACATTACTAGTATGATCAGAATAACTCGAGGCCCCAAACATTTGGAGTCTATGTGTGGCCACCCACACCTCTTACACCCTCGAGGACGCTCGGTATGTTTAGCATTTCGAGCCATACCATTGTTGGAACAACATGAATGTTCCTAACGAGCGGATGACCATTTTTGTGTTTAAATGCAAAATATTTTTTGGGGGAGTTTTTGCAAGTGTCAATGTGAAGAAGGTACATGATTGAATATATTGTTTGGTTGTATACTGGTATATTGACATATTGTCATTTTAAGGCTTGATCTATAACGAGCTCTTTGATTTGAATCTCCAATTCACGAGTCAGATAGTGTCGGTTGCATATTCGATTCAAGAGTCATTTTAGAGCAAAGTATTAACTATTAACTTGAAGTTAAAGAGGAATGTACGCAAAGCAAAACCTTGTAAGGTTGAAAAATAAGAACTGATTCATGCAAAACCTTGTAAGTGATTCCTAGCACATCTTTCGCAATACAAGAAAACAGGAATTCAAATCGACAATGGGTTATGCATGTCCTACTCAAGCGAGTAATCTCAATTTTTAACTTTTTCCAAAACTTATACCAGTTCAACTCTTAGCAATTGTAATTGTTTTCCTTTGACCTGTGGATATTTCTTCTGCAGAGACAAGAAGGATCCCATTAACATCGATGTCAAAGCAAACCTCTATTCGTGCCACCCCATCAGAACCAAGATTAATCCCATACAGGTTAAAATCGCCAAGTAATACGTTGTGTTGAACTATGTGGCTCTCACCCTGGTACACGAGGATATGTATTGCTGAGTTTTTGCCAAATGAAATAAATATTTTTTTCTTACTAGTCGGTATGGACGTGTACTTGGGAACAACAATAGACATGAGCCCATTTACACCGGCCTTTATTCCTAAGGAGAGAGGAGTGACATCCTGTAAGACCAACTCTTGTATCACATCATCATCGTTTCCAGCCAACTTCGCAGCCAAACGCAACAGCCTCGTCGCCATTCAAACTCTTGCAAAGAATCTTTCCATCAAAAAACTCCACCAACATTTGTTTTACCTTTGGAATCCTAGATGAACCCCCAACCACAACCACTTCATCGACATAGTTCTTTTTCAATTCCCCATCACACAAACATTTTTTTACAATTTTAATGCACGTGTCAAAGAATATTGAATTTAGTTCCTCAAATTTAGCTCGGCTGATCGTAATAGAAAAGTCAAGACCCTGATAGAGCCCGTCGATTTCAATATAAGCTGGACTGGTTGACGACAAATCTCTCTTTGCTTTCTCACATGCCACTTTAAGCCTCGCCAATGCTCTTGGGTTTCCTCTTATATCCTCATTATGTTTTTTTTGGAATTCCATTATGCAATGATTAACGAGTGTAGTATCGAAGTCCTCTCCACCTAAATGAGGGTCGCCACCAACAGCTTTCACATCTATAATACCTGTTCTACTAACTGTCAAAAGAGATACATCAAATGTTCCACCGCCCAAGTCAAAAACCAAAACATTCTTGTCCTTGTCCCATTCTTTGTCACCCATATTGTCCACACCATACGCAACTGCAGCCGCTGTAGGCTCACTAATCAGTTGCATCACATTGAGACCCGCAAGTGTTCCAGCTTCTTTGGTTGCCTCTCGTTGCTTGTGATTGAAATAAGCCGGAACAGTAATCACAACATCAGTTACCTCAGTCCCAAGAAATTCTTCGGCAGCCTCTTTATCTTTTTAAGAACCATGGATGATATTTCTTCAGGTGTTAATTTCTTCTCGACACCCATGAACTCAACTACAATAGTTGGCTTTTCGCCAGGCCCTTCAACAATCTTGAAAGGCCAAGACTCCATGTCCTTTTGCACTTGCGGATCTTGGAATCTTCTGCCGATCAAACGCTTCACATCTTAACAAAAAAATTAAAGTTTTAGTTAACGTAGACGATTAAATCAACAATATGGCGCCAATATAAAACATAAAATGGAAAAGGAGAAAATTAAAACTTGCCGAAAACAGTGTTAGCTGGATTCCCGGTGATGAGGTTTTTCGCGGTCTCTCCTACTACAAACTCTGAACCATTTATACCTATAAAAGACGGAGTTACCCTGTTTCCTTGTTCATTCGGAATGATCTCTACCCGATTTTTCTTATTGCACCAAACAGCAGCACACGAGTTCGTTGTTCCAAGATCGATACCAATGGCTGCACCTTTAACTCTTTCAGACATGTTTGAACCAAAAATGAAAAGACACAAGCTGAAGTCGATATAAATATAGCCAACGATGGTGTATATCACTACAAGCTAAATGCCATTTAGTGACTAAGACCTTTAGTGACTGAAACATATACCGTCCTTAAATTCCCCCTTTTTATAACCTTTCTTGACTGAAATGAAAAAGAGTAAGAAATTATAAATTAGAAAAAAGCCAGAAGAAAAGAAAATACAAGTAACACGCGCCGCTCATAATTTCCCCAATTTCTAAAATCGAAACCCTAATAAGTCCATATGTCCTCATTCTCTCGCCGGCGATTCTAGAATTGAAACCCTAAATCCATCCACTCGTCGCCGGCCAGTTGCATCATCGTCGGAAACTGCACCGGTGCCGCCCCTGCTTCCAATTTCGACACCGTCACCACTCATCTACAAGGTTAATTTTCCAGTTTAAGCGCCTCAATCAGTCGTTTTTTAATGGCGGACGATCGAAACAACCGTCAAACTCAGGCATACGAAGCTTGGAGGTGAATTCACCGTAAATCGGTGTATCGGTTGAACTACTCGAGGTTAATTTCTCATCGATTCACGCATCGCGCCCTAACTAATCGCTTGATTCATATCTTCTCTGTCCTCGCTAAATTCGGAATACATTTGTATGAATTATGAAATTTGATATTGTTTTTCAACTTTCATCAGAGTATATTCGATTATGACTCATTTTGTATAAATGTTGTTGTCGTTTGTAGATTTTATACGAGTTTTTGTTATTGTGATGGTGAAATTGGGGATATATAGATATATGTATGAACGTGATACTCTGTAACTGCCCTGCTTGTAAATACAGTCCCTCAAACTCTTCTACTACTTTGCTAGTATGGGATAACTTTTAGAGAATAAATCGTTTTTTCACAAATGATAATGCAGGTTGTACATTTAGATATGGAAAAGTTAGACGAAAGAAGCATGTTGACTGCTTGATGATCCAATGGATGTTGTGAGCTTGGCGTTCTGCCAAATCTCCTATTATTAGAATCTAAGGTCCGTAACTTGAGTTTTGGAAAGGACTTGTCTCGAGATGGTTAGGTTATAAATTACCTTGTTTATTACTATATTCTCAATTGTTAACGTTATGTTTCAATTAATGTTAATTTTGCTTCTACAATAATTGTTCCATGATTTCTACACAGGTTAATGACATCATTAATATTCATTATTATCATCTTCCTTGACAATTATTTGCATGATATGCATGTCTAGTGCTTTAAATTCAATATGCTAGGCCACGGATCAACACAAGTAAATTTCTATAACATAAAATGTACTTTGGGTGACTGATGGTTATAAGATGATTTTTGAATGGTTAGGACTGAACAAAAGTATATTGGACAGCAATCGTTGCCCTTATTATGTTGTAAGGTAATTTGTTGCATGATGCACCTTTACATAAGTTTTCAATGTAAGTCAGGGGTTCCATATTTGGGTGACCGATGGTTATAAGTTGTTTTACTTCAGTTTATTATTGGCATTCGATTATCATTAGTTATCCCTAATTAACTTGTTACTTTTCAGATGTCGAGAAGTATGATCATACTATGGGTGTCATATCGTTAGATATATAATAAGGTTAGTGTTATATTTTAAAAGTAGTTAGCAAATGTCTATTTTGTGTTATACTATCTTCTATAGTGAATGCTTATGTGATTTAAGTATCCTTATCATGGCCACTATTTATATGTACTGTCTTTGAGCATCATAATCGATAATCTGAACTGAAATATGAGGTTATGCTATCTTCTACATTTTGAGTAATAGGATTATGTGAAGCATAACTCATTTTTCCTGTCCGTGTGCATGTGTGCATCTTTATATTATCCTTCTTTTTTGAATGCTACTTGTATGCAGAGCATATACATATTCTTATTTTTAATCGGCTTAGTTGTATTTAGTCATAGACCTTGCACTTATTTATCTCTACATGTCAAATGGTTGAGTTTAACTGACATATGATTATATGTTATATTTCCCGTATTATCGGTTTAGGCTGCATATGATGCCTTTGCTGGAGCTACTCGAGTTACTATTCCGTACATGCTTATGTAAGTTATAGAGTATTAAATTTTGATTCTAAACCTATAGCTCGTCTAATTATTTTGATATTCTGATTTTTAAATCACATTCAGGGGAAAGTCAACCCTAAATACTCTGTAGCTTAAACAAATGTTTGTGCTCAGGTATGTATCTTTTTCGAGCTTTAGCTTAGTCAGTAAAAGCATAGCATACACGTCAAATGATTAACTCCTTTTCTTTATTAACAGAATAACAGAACAGTGTCTCATCCATGTGTATGCTTCTTTTGAAATAAACAGTGTTGTTGGCCATGTTTATAATCCTATGATTTCTGTTAACTTTTAATGGTTGCCATTTCTTATTTGATTCAGGAGGAGTTCAGTTCTGATTTCTTGGTCTTTCTTTAAGTCCTAATGTTGAAACTCGATGCTGGTAAGTAAATAATATACCTAAATTTGTGTAAGTAAATATAATGCGTCAATAATTATCCTGAGGACCACTTTGAGTCGAAACTTGTTATAGGTTAATCAATATGTACTTTTCTAAGAAATTGGTTTAGGAGATTTTATACTCGCGACCCATTTCCTTTTTATCCTGAGGACTTTTAACTCGCGACCCATTTCCTTTTTATCTGGTTTTTATTTGATTTTACGTCTTTGACTGGTTAGAGATTAAATATACATAAATCAGTCCATTCATACAACTTTTCTTTTTGTTTTTCTCAGTGATTTTAGCCAAGACGTGTTGAAGTAAAAATGGGTAGATCCACATGAAGTAAAGCGAAGATGGATATTTGTTCTTTCTTATTTAGTAGCTTTAATATGAACCCATAATGTATTACATTTTATTTGAAAAAAGAAGACAGTGTTATTATCAGTCAATAAAGTCAATATTGTGTTTATTTTTATTTTATCTATTTTTTTTTTTTTTAAAAGAAAAAAACTTTTGCTTACTGAAGGTTCAGTCAGTATTGATTTTAGTATTGATTTTTTTGGTAAATTATTTATGACCCTATAATGACTGAAAAAAGAGACATGAAATCTTTCACACCTTTCGTGACTGAAATATCTGTCATAATAGACTTTTAGTGATGGTGACGGTAGTGACTGATTTTTCTTTAGAAGGAGTAGCTCAAATGGTCTTTTGTGACTGTTTTTAGACTTTTTCTGACACTTATTTATCTTGTAGTGTATATACTATTTAAAAACAGTGCTATTGTGTTTTTTGTCACTAGTAGTCTGGCACCTAACGGTCACAACAATTCATGCATTTACATATAACAAGTAATAAAGTTAGCCATAATGTTCCATAATGTTTTTGGTAAACGTGTGAGAGTCTTTCTGTATTCCCGGTTAAAGACTTCACTAACGCAGCCCATTGATCTAATTAAAAATATAGTTATATGTTAAGGTTAACCAAACTGTTGGAGCATTATTGTCTGTATTTGTATTCATTTGAACGTGTCGTAGAGTTAGAATGTAATTAGATCGAGTTGTAAAATCCAAACGCATTTACGAAAACAGTTACGTCAAGTAACTGAGTTACGTCACGTAACTAGTGAGTTACGTCACGTAACTAGTGAGTTACGTGTGTAACTAGGAGAGTTACGCGCGTAACTGTCTCCCAGACAGTTACGTGCGCGTAACTCTTCTAGGTTTCCGTGCTGCCTATAAATAGCAGCCTCGGGATCATAAATGCGGTTGTTGAAAGTTGTCAGAGCTGTCAAATCAAGAATAGTTACGTGAGCTAGGGTTTGTGAGCGTAATTAGTTGTTCTTGTGTGTTAAAGTGTTGTAATCGAGTGTTTAGGTTCTATTCGTGATTGTAAACAAACACGTAAGCTTAATAGAATCATTCATTTGGTTATTGCATCTGTTCTTCACCGTTTACTTATACATATTAGTTATTCCGCAATTAGTTTGTTGTAGGATTCAAAGGAGATCGTAAGAAAGGCGACCAACAAGTGGTATCAGAGCCTCTATACTTGCTATAGAGGTCTTTGAATCCGTTTGGTGAAGATTGGGGCTGATTTGGGATAGATCTAGGTTTTGGAGTAATTTTACTTTATTTCGGGATTTTTTAGATCTAGGCATTTCTAGCCGGAGTTTGGTATTGGGGTTCAGATATTACGTCTACAGTTGGGTGTATTTGATATCTGCAGAAGATGGGTGCTTAGTTTTGTGTATTTCTTCGTTTACGGCCGTTTTAAGAAGTTTCTGCTGTTCGTCACGTAACTGAGGTATTTTGTCACGTAATTAAGCTTCTCAATCACGTAAGTCACGTACTTGGTCACGTAATTAAGGAAGTTACGCACGTAAGTATTAGTTACTTGACAGTTGTTACACACGTAACTAGTAAGTTACGCACGTAACTCTGTACTTACGTGCACGTAACTAGGGTTCTGAAATCGTTCGTTTACTGCATTTTCTAGCCGTTACTCTGCCCGTTTTTCGTTGGAAACGTTAAGTGGGTGTTAGGTTAGGTTTTCGGGTATTCGTTAGTTGCTGATTTTGGGTATTGGTGTGGATTTGTGATGGCTCTCTCTACGAATTCGAATACATTCAACATGGAACCAAGCCGTAATCCTCAACTTCCTCCTTTATACAACCCAAACCGAAGTGTAGAGGATTGGATGTTGAGCTTCAGGACGTATGTTGCTTGTACAGATCCGAGTATGTGGGCTCCTATCCTCACGAAGTATGAAGCTCCCTCCGACGTCAACACAGCCACCGGTGTTAGAACCTATCGAGCTCCGTCTACTTATACCGATGATGAGAAAGCTCTCTTTCTCAAAAATCAGAAAACGTTAGGAACAATTCAGTTCTGTCTAACCGATGAGATGAGAGCTATTTTCCGGATGATCGATAATCCCCACGATTTATGGAATGCTATCGCGAAGAGATATGGAGGTACGGAAGCAATGAAAGTTATCAAGGCAGACATGTTGAAGAGGCAATTTGACAACTTCAAGTGTGGAGAAAGTGAAACTCTAGATATGCTAATTTCTAGATTTTGTCGGTTGATAAACGACCTATACGAGTTAAAGGTCGAGTATAGTAAGCTTCAGACAAACACGCGATTTTTGGATAGCTTGCCGCCACATTGGGAAGTCCGGGTGTTACTGTTGAAAGATAAACCCGAGCTAAGAGACTATGACTTTGAGGATCTCATCGACAAGCTGCGGATAGCGAATCTGCAAATGCAGGATAAAGCATATGGGAGCAACGTGTTCTCCCAGAAGGTACTTAGAGATAATGCGGGAGTTGCTTTCCTCTCGGATATCTCATCAACCCAAGTATCTCCTTCCTTAAGCTACTTGCCTCCGACTCCCAGCTTTCCGAGTGTTCAAGACAGTCCTCCAGTGTCAAGCTCGACCGATTCACTCTGTCCTACATGTTCTACTTGTAGAACTTGCTCATCGCGACGGGAAATGAATACGGCATTTGCTGCTCCCCTCCTAAAGTCTCAAGGGAGAGGAAAGGAAACGGGATTTAGTGCTTCTAGTTCCCAGAATATGGAACCTGATCGCTTACAGTCATGTTTCGTCGCAGCCTATAACGACTTGATCGACGGAAGGATTGCAAGTTCCGCTCTCAACGAGGAAGATTATGAGAAGGTTCATCCCGACGATCTAGAGGAAATGGATATTCGGTGGAACATGGCCATGATGACAAAGAGGATAAAAAGTTTTCTCAACCGAACCGGAAAGAAGTTCGTAGGGGGTGATAGAAAGAGTGGGATGGGTTTCGACAAGTCGAGGGTAAAGTGCTTTAAATGCAACAATTACGGCCACTTCGCTCGTGAATGTGGTCAACATTCACGCGAAGACCCTCGACATGACCACGGATAAAGATATGGTCAACAACACCAAGGTCATCAAGCCCCTCATCAAGGAAGAAGCTATCAACAGGGAGGATATCAAGGTCAAGCATCTAGGAATCTCCGAATTCAAGATGCAGAAAAGGATGCAAGTGCACTCATGGCTGTGGATAACCGGGTTGACTGGAATGCTTTTGAGGATATCGCACCAAGGATGGAGCACTTTGCCCTCATGGCCTCTACTTCAGATGTTACATCTTCTAAACCTGAGGTAGATATCGATCCATTCACACCTGTTTGTACTAACTGCAGCGAGCTAGAGGCCCAGCTCGCTGTATGGAGTACCACGGCTAGAGAGTTAAGTGTTGAGGTTAATGATTTTAGATTAAAAAATGATGCCTTGTCCAAAGAAAACAGAATTTTAACTACTTTTAAGAAAGAAAAACAAGTTGAAATTTCTGATCTAAAAATTGTTATTACTCGACACATTTCAAAAATCCAAGAGTTTTCTGATGCTCTTGCAGCTGAAAAATTAAATGTTGCCAAGAAACAGAGTGAAATTGATACTCTGCAGGCAAAGTTAGCTGCAATTGCAAACTCTAAAGAGATTTTGGCTCAATTGATCGAATCTCAACGAACGAACACCAAAGACAAGGGTGGACTGGGGTATTCTAGTATGCCTCCTCCAAGTCACTTCACCCCAGTCCCGGTCGATGGTTCGTCCGCAGAGTTAGCTCAATCTGCTTCTTTGACCTCTAAGGCTCCAAAAGCCGAAGAAACTGGTCCAGAAGTAAGTATCAGTGAAAATGAGTCTAAAGTGACCTTAGAACGTCCAGACCTGTCCAAAGACCTTAAGGACTTAAAAGACGTCAACCTCACTGACCATCAAGAGAAAATTTTTGAGAAAGTCTTTCAGCGCCTGGAGAGCCGTCTTATCACTAAGATGGACAAGAAGTTTGAACAACTTCAGGTGCGGGAAGGAAAACGGATTGTTAAACAATCCGACTCTAAGCAGTCTGAGTCAAAGTCCACAAAATCAAAGTCTAAGGGCAAGGAGAAAGTTGAGGAACCTATTCTCACTATCCAAACCCCTATGTCCACGATTTTCACTAAGGGAGTGGCTTCTTCTTCTAAGCCTACAAATTTCCCTCCCAAGGTGTCCCGACCAACTACCTCTCGACCAGCTCCACATACCATGGCACCACCTCGTATTCCAAACGTGTCTCATGTAGCAATTCCAAACGAGAAGATTCAAACTTCTCCGACTCATATGGACATGTCAAATGATCCGAGAACTTGCTACTACTGTAGAAACGAGGGCCACATTGCCAAAGTTTGTCCACGTTTGCAAGGATTAATCTTGAAACGCAAAGCATCCCCTAAGAAGGATCGACTAATCTCCAAAGTTGATACTTCTTCAGACCAAGTCATGACCGGGCCAAAACAAGTCGTGACCGAAGTTGTTAAAGAAAAACAAAAGTCACCCAAACGTCAGAATGTCACATCAACTTCAACCAACTACCAGAAAAACACCAAATTGGTTGATGTGATCATTCTCGATGTAAATGGACGACCCAAGTCTGTTAAGGCTTGGGTCCCCATTCAAAACTAATCCTCTATTTTAATGTGCAGGGGCGATCTAAGCGACCGAGCGGCAAGAATATTTGGTGTGTCGATAGTGGTTGCTCCAGGCACATGACGGGAGATTGTCATCTATTGACCGATCACATTGAGGTTGATGGTGGCAATGTTCTGTTTGCGGGGGAAAAGGGTGGAAAGATAACGGGACAGGGAAATATCTCCAACGGCGTAGTGACTTTCCAAAATGTCAACTACGTTAAGGAGTTAAAGCACAATCTTCTCAGCGTTTCACAAGTGTGTGATGAGAAGTTCTCTACGCTGTTCACAAGCAAAGAGTGTATGATTCTGCGTGAAGGTTTTGTGATTGATCCATCCTGGGTAGTGATAAGAGCTCCGAGAGTCAACGACATCTACTACCTGGATATGTCTAAAGCTACATCAAGCGAGGAGCATCTGTGCTTGGTGTCTAAAGCTTCGGAGCGGGAGTCAAGCATGTGGCATAGACGGATGGCCCATATTAACTTCCGAAGGATGAATTATCTGGTGAAGCACGAGCTTGTCACAGGAGTTCCCAACATGAGCTTTGCGATGAATGACTCATGTGTTTCATGTGTAAAGGGGAAGCAACACAAGAAGTCGCATCCGTCGAAGCTTGTGAACTCCATCTCTGCTCCACTGGAATTACTTCACATGGATCTCTTCGGTCCTGTAAGTGTAAAGAGTAAGGGAGGAAAATCGTACTGTTTGGTAGTCACGGATGACTACTCGAGATTCTCATGGGTTTTCTTCCTAGCGAGGAAGGATGAAACAGCTGAACGACTAAAGTTTCTCCTTCTTCGACTAGAAACCCTTCTCGAGTTAAAGGTCAGATCTATTCGAAGCGATAATGGCACGGAGTTCAAGAACAACAACATGGAGCTGTTTTGTATATCTAAGGGTATCTCTCACCAGTACATCGCTCCTCGAACTCCGCAGCAAAATGGGGTTGCAGAAAGGAAGAATAGAACTCTCATTGAAGCGGCTCGTACGATGCTTTCGGATTCTAAACTGCCAGTTTCATTCTGGGCCGAAGCAGTCAATACAGCATGCTATGTTCTCAATCGCGTTTCCTTGGTCAAACGTCATAACAAGACGAGCTACGAACTGATCAATAAAAGGAAGCCGAATCTGCAATTCCTCGAACCGTTTGGATGCCCCTGTGAGATCATGATCACCAAGGAAAGGATCTCCAAGTTTGGTGAAAAGACGCATCCTGGATACTTTCTCGGTTATTCGGCAGAGTCTCCAAGTAGACGGGTATTCGATAAGACCACGGGCACAATTGAAGAAGCGTATGAGGTGACTTGTTTTCGGTATACTCCATCTACACCTGGTGATGGTCCGGAACACTTCTTCGATTATGATTCGTTGTTTCAGTCTTTCAACCT
The DNA here is from genome assembly GCA_910822075.1 of Senecio squalidus. Taxonomy (NCBI): domain Eukaryota; kingdom Viridiplantae; phylum Streptophyta; class Magnoliopsida; order Asterales; family Asteraceae; genus Senecio; species Senecio squalidus. The sequence goes on along the minus strand of CAJVGC010000060.1, from coordinate 15,374,341 downwards.
TGATTATCCTAGTGCCTCCATTCCGGTTGCAAGAAATGAAGCGGTCGTGATGCAAGGGGGAGGAATTGATGATACATTCTTTAACCAATTTTACACTCAAAGTGAAGATGCATCACCGTCCACTTCATCTGGTCCGATTCCGATTCAGGTCGTCATTGATCTTCCAGCTATTCAACAAGCTCTGACTCGGCCAGACTCACCAGTCTTCGAAACTGCATCAGAATCTGCATCAGAAGCTGCATCAGAAGCTGCATCAGATGATTCTGAGAGTGATAACAATGATTTTCAAGACTCCACAGCTGAGATTGAAGAAATTGATGAAGAGGAATCTAATGACATCGAAAGTGCTCCTCAACCTTCTATTGTTGATGTCTCGAATCCAGCTCCACCTTCCGATGAAGCAGAAATTCCAGCTCCGGTCGTGGAGAATGTGATTAATCAGGAAGAAGGTGTACAAGAAAATGAAGGTGATGTAGAAAGAAATGAGGCTGAAAACGTCATCTCTCCGAGGAGATCAGTGAGAGAAAATAAACGTCCTGCACACCTGGATGAATTCGTAGCAAGACCCGCACTTTTGGAGGTCTTCGAAGCATGCTTTCTATCCCAAATAGATCCAAAGAACGTCATCATTGCACTAGATGATCCGTTCTGGGTAGAAGCTATGCAAGAAGAACTTCAACAGTTCTTAAAGTTGCATGTGTGGGAAAAGGTCAAGGCTCCAAGGAGGGAAAAGATATTGAAGACGAAGTGGGTTTACAAGATAAAGAGAGATGATAAAGGCGAGATTGTAAGGAATAAAGCCCGTTTAGTTGTTCAAGGTTTCGAACAAGTAGAAGGTCTAGACTATGATGAAGTCTACGCACCGGTTGCTCGTTTGGAATCAATTCGGCTGTTCCTTGCATTCGCTTCCCACAGGCGTTTCAAGGTTTATCAACTTGACGTTAAGAGTGCGTTCCTCTATGGTGAAATACGTGAAGACATTTATGTCTCTCAGCCACCGGGCTTCGAGGATTACGAACATCCTGATAACGTTTTCAAGCTGAACAAGGCCTTATATGGTCTTCACCAGGCCCCGAGAGCTTGGTATGGAACACTCTCTGACTTCTTGACAAACAACGGGTTTGCAAGAGGCACGGTTGATCAAACATTGTTCACAAAGAAAAGGAAAGAACACTTGCTGCTGGTCCAGATATACGTCGACGACATCATCTTCGGGTCAACTGATGACTCGATGTGTAAAGATTTTGAGAAGTTGATGACGTCAAGGTTTGAGATGAGTGCAATGGGTGAGATGAACTTCTTTTTGGGCTTGCAAGTTCAACAATCGAAGAAGGGAATTTACATTCATCAGACCAAGTATGTGCATGACATATTGACTCGTTTCGAGATGCTTGACTGTAGACCGGTTAGCACTCCTCTCGAGATCAATCACAAACTTGGTCCAGCACCTCACGATGAAGTTATAGATCTGAAGCTGTATCGGTCGATGATAGGCTCACTGATGTATCTTACGGCTTCTCGTCCGGATATCACTTTTGTTGTGTCTTTGTGCGCGCGCTATCAAGCTGCGCCTAAGGCATGTCATTTGAAGGCCGTGAAGAGGATTCTCTGTTATCTCAAGGGGAAACCAACTCTGGGTCTCTGGTATCCTTATGACGATCAAGACTTCGAGTTGACGGCGTATTCGGATTCAGATTATGGGGGCTGCAATTCTGACATGAAGTCCACGACTGGTGGCTGTCAGTTCCTTGGATCGCGTTTAGTCTCGTGGTAGTGCAAGAAGCAAACCGCGGTATCCTTATCATCTGCGGAAGCTGAATACATTGCGGTGGGAAGTTGATGTGCTCAGGTTCTTTGGATCTAGCATCAGCTTCGCGATTATGGTTTGATTGTTTTCTCGCACCCCTATTAACATAGACAACACAGCAGCAGTGTGCATCATACGCAATCCGGTGCAACATTCGAAAACGAAACATATCAGTATTCGTTTTCATTTCATACGGGATTGCTATGATAAGAACTTGATCACGTTACTCCAAATCGCCACCGAAAATCAAAAGGCCGATCTTTTGACAAAAGCTTTTCATAAGGGGCGATTTGAAGAACTGATCAAGTTAAACCGTCTCACCGTTTTAGAAATCGCTTGACACGAACCACTACTTTTGTAAATATTTTAAAATTAAAAAATTCAAAAAGATTTTTGGTTTAAGTTGTAGTTTAATCTCTAAGTTCCTTAAAATTAAAAAATATACAAAAAGATTTTAACTTTTCTTAGGTTTATAGCTTTTATTTTTCAATTTTACGGTTCTCGTGTTTTTGAAGTGATTTGCAGTGACTGGAGGAAACATATGAGCTTACATACGTGTTATGGATCAAGTTCTCCTGGAAAGACGGTTTCTGGTTCATTCTTGACAATTGGAGGGCTCTGAGTGCTTAAACATGCTCGATTGATCACATGCCTTCCCCGTCAAGTGTAAAGGTTCTTTATCTCGTGATAAAGTGTAAAGGTTTGCAAATGGTCGTTTTTATCTCTAGGATAGAGTTTAAAGGTTAAAACTTGGTTTTCTATTATTCAGTAATAGTTTAAAGATAAAAACATGATTTAAAACAAGTTTAAAATTGAAAAAACGCGCGAAAAACACTGTGTCACGTATCTGGGAGATACGTGCACGTAATTGTTAGAATTACGTGCACGTAATTACCAAGTTACGTGCACGTAACTCAGATGTTACGGGCACGTAAATCCTTAATTACGTGCACGTAACTGAGAAAAGAAAGGGGTATAAATTGGATTTTAATGGCACAGTTACTCATTTTCAAAAACCCTCTTTCTCAAAACCCTCTCACGAAGTTTTCTATATTTCGAGTTGTTTTGCTTGTTTTTCATCATCTATCTGCTCGGAATCATCATCTAAACAACAAGGTATAATATTCTCGATTTCATTACGAGTTTAAAGGGGTGTTTGGATGGTGCTAGTCTCGGTTTGGGTTTTTAATCATAAAACACTTAAAATCAGTAATAATGACATAAATTTTATGATGGTTAACTAATAATAACTGATTTCCGAGTACCATGGAAGGATTTAATCGTTGTTTTTCGGCCTTAATTGAAGGTTTAAAGAAAATTTTGGTTTAGCCCTAAAAAAATTAGGTTTTTTAACCGTAAGTTTCTATACAAACATCAAATGTGTGTAGTGTAAAGACTAATACTACTCCGAATATTGCTATTGAACTGATTTTAAGATAAAAACCATAGCGTATTTTGAGTTTTATTGAACGTAAGAAAACGAGGGGTTGCACCAGTTACGGGCACGTAATTGTTAATTACGTGCACGTAACTCTGAATTACGTGCACGTAATTACCAAGTTACGTGCACGTAACTTTGACAACATATGATATTAACTGTCACGTAACTTCAGTTACGTGCACGTAACTCACTGTTACGTGCACGTAATTGTTAAAGCAAAATGTTCTCGATCGTTAAATTGTCCAGTTATGCTGCCCAAATTTTTCAAAAATCGATTACGTAAGACAAGTTACGCGCGTAACTATACAGTTACTGGCGCGTAACTGTCAACAGATTCACATATGTTTTGCAAATTCCATTTGCTTAACGTAATTGATTCTAACGATTGCAGCGTAACCCAATTTCACTCAAAAGTAGTCTATGCACGTCTAGGATGTTGTTTACAATGTCTTCTAGTAGTTTTTGTGCGTGTACTAACTTTTGTGCGAGTGTTGTTGTCTTTTGTGTAGAATGGCACCTAAAGCTCCTAAGACGGATGTTGCCATCAAGAGGCATAATTCGGTAGCACTACTTTCTGCCGTGAAAGGGCCCGGGTTCGAAGGGATTGTCAACTACTTGATTCGAAGCCCGATAGCTTATGCCCTCCGAGTTGATCCGAAGTTGAAGCTGGATCTTATCACTGAGTTCTGGAAGAACGCGAGAATCAACACGACGGTGTCTCCACCCTCCATAGATTCCATGGTGCGGGGATTTCCGGTCGTCGTTACTGAAGCAGTGATCAGGACGGTACTTCAATTCAATGATTCTGCTGAAGCTACTGATGTACTGCCAGATAAAGTGATTTTCGGATCCTTCAAGAAGATGGGGTACACTGGACGTCTAGACTCTCTCCAGTTTCTGAAGTCTCAGATGCCGGTACTCTACCGCTTTCTCATGCACACGATCATTCAGTGCATGTCTAAGTGGAAAGGCGGGTATGATGTCCTAGATAGAAAGCGACAATCTTTGATGGTGTCTCTGGTTTTCAATCATAAGTACAACACCTCCAGATTTATACTCAACAATATGCTTTGGAATCTGGAGGATAAGAAGTGAACATTCGATCAATACCCTCGCTTTGTGACCTTGATGATTGATCACCTCTTACCGGATCTTCCTTATGACGGTCCGTTCGGCAAGGCACAGCAGATAAACACCCGTGTCTTTGCTGACTGCAAATGAGGTGATGAGCTGGAGCTTCAGGGTGCTTTGATTGACGCTGATTTTCAAACACCAGCGGACAACGCTTTTGATGATTTGATTACTCCCGACTCCCCAAAGCAGACGAGATCTAGGAGATCTTCCAAATCGGTAGCTACCGAGACTGAGGATGTTACAAGTAAGAGACAGAGAAAGGGTAAAGGGAAGAACGTCGTTGAGTCTGAGGTTGTGTCAGAAAAGGCTAAGGGTAAAGGAAAGCAGCAGATTAATCTTGTTGATGAATCTGATCCAGAGGCTTCTGGATCAGGAGATGATGATGGTGATAGTGACGATGGATCGGAGGACACTGTTGAGATTTCCGATGCCACGAAGACGCTGAAGCAAAAATTCAGTGAGCTGGAAGTACTCAAGAAGACTTTGGCAGTCGAGGATTATAATGACAGATATAATCGACTCTTGAAGAAAGCCACGAAGGCAGTGGGTTGTGTTATTGGGTACTGCTCTTGAGGGGGAGTTAAAGGTAGGGAAAGGTTACCAAGGGTGTACAGTTTAAGGAACCGGCGGTTATTGTTCCTCCTCCCAAGCCAGTTCGTGCTGTCAGGATGAAATCAGCAGAATTCACGGGTATTCAACCTGGTGCATTTGGGCCATCTTCACCTATATAAGCGATCAAGCGCCCACATCCCTCTACTACTTCTCCAGAGGTTCCTTTGGTGAAAAAGATCAAGCAAGCCACCACCACTGCTCCTCCACCTCCAATCACTACTACCACTCCTCCCCGGTTATCACTACTCCGCCTCCACCACCTACATTCACATTCACTCCACCAGTGGTAACCTCTACTCCATTAGGCAGTTCTTCTCGCCCACGATCACTGACTG